>CM075208.1:58996282-59649140 GCA_037577465.1 Liposcelis bostrychophila | reverse complement strand
AATCTTTTACTGTATACTGAAATGGTATTGAGCATACCCTAATTTTACAGCAAATCAATTACCGGAAACAATTCATTAATCTTGAATATAAAACTAATAACTATTCCAATATTTTGGTTCGCCTTATAACTTTTTCCTCGGATCCTAATTTTTTCGAACTCTTACGGCTTCAAATACTTTCAGAGAACGTATCCATAGTCTGTAGGCCTAGTCCCGCAAGGAGGCAGTAAAGGTTAAAATTAGGATAGAGAGGTTTGCAGTTTTGCAGTTTAGGAATATCGGACAAAAAAAAAATCCTTACTGTAAACATTAAATCCATGTGCAAAAAAAAAATTTTCAAAAAGTATTAAAGATCGGCTTTCACTTATTGGCAAGTAAATAATTCAAAGTGTCAGTATTATAGTAAAATTAATTTGTGAGTAAAAAAAAAAAAACAGGTAAATACTGTATTGATATGCATATATTGAAAAGTAATTTCTTTTTTGGGGTGGGGGGGAAGTAAATAAAAAAAAATAAATCACTAAAACGTGAAAGTAAATCAAAATATTACTTAATTAACGATCAAAACCTTTTGATGCAAAATGGATTTTCCCTTTTTCTCTTTTGGTCGGTCGGTAGGCAGAATAGCGACGCCGAGGATAAATTTGCAAATGTAAAATTTGAGGAAATGCGGGCAGGGCCGCACTCCTTTTTCCCAATCCTTATCCTTAATTTCCACGACCCACACTTTAAAAGCCCTTTTACGGAATTGCTCATTTCTTCCAGCGAGAATTTATCCTCTCCCTTAAATGGAATAAAATACGTATCCACATTCCCATGCGATTGTAAGGACAATGGTAATTTTTGGCCCATTCCATGATCGGTTTGAGGACTGACAAAAACAGATTAGCCAGGTAAAAATTATTCGTCAACTTTTCTTTCAAATCGCTTTGATTTTTCTTACACAGAAAAGCACTTTGTGTATTTTTAACATACACAGCCCACATCCTCTGTACGTCCCTTATTTATGCTGATAATAGACGTTGCTGTCGCAATCTATATCAACTTTAAATGTTTTTATAAATATGTGGACCGTTTTTGACGCAAGAAATGTGTTAAAGGCGCACAAAATTGTTTATGCATACAATAATCCTATTATGCAGTTCCTTACGATGCGTCGCAATTATATTATTATTATTTCGTTTCTTTTGACTCCCTTCTTAGGGGGACACCTTTTTCCGATGGTGGAGGTTGTAAAACCATTACGACAATTCCACACATCGTCGACCTGTCGGAACTCGAAAGTTTTTATCTCTGAAATAGACCTGAAATATTCCCATTTTATTAAAGAGATTTTTTGATTAAGCCTACTTCCGATTGAGGGGGAAGACGGTTGCATTTAAGCGTTTGTCCTGACCACACCGTTATCGTGAGATTTTTTTTGTTTTGGCGTTAATACACCAGACTGAAAAGGGAAGAAGAAGATGACTACGATAATCATAGCACCTCTCCCTAAATCATTTTTTATTCTTGCATAGGTTAAACACCATAAATCCATGAATTAGAAAGTATGGCCTCACTCCTAAGTTATGAGCGAGCATCGGATCAAGCACGAGCACAGGTCTCGAGTGTGAGAGTAGGGTGTCTCTTAGAAATGCAAATATGGAATTTAAGGGCGTTCGCCCCCTAAAAAATTTCTAAATAAATAAATAAAAACATGTCCCGAAGCCGGGCTTCGTACCTTGTTTCTAACCCGTGCCTCTGAGGCCTTGCTTTTTCCCATATAAAATGCATGGGGATTTTCACGACTATCCGATGTTATTTTTGAAGTAAAGAAAAAATGAAGGGAAAATTCTGCCGGTATGGTGGAACAATGTCTATGAGTAGGGCTTTCCATAGGACCTATCCCGGACTTCCTCCTCTGAGTTCAAAGTTCAATTTTTCTTATTTTTAACCATCTTTTAGCCCCCATTACCTCCGTTATTAGTCAGAGGAGGAAGTCCGGGATAGGTCCTATGGAAAGCCCTACTCATAGACATTGTTCCACCACACCGGCAGAATTTTCCCTTCATTTTTTCTTTACTTCAAAAATAACATCGGATAGTCGTGAAAATCCCCATGCATTTTATATGGGAAAAAGCAAGGCCTCAGAGGCACGGGTTAGAAACAAGTTACGAAGCCCGGCTTCGGGACATGTTTTTATTTATTTATTTAGAAATTTTTTAGGGGGCGAACGCCCTTAAATTCCATATTTGCATTTCTAAGAGACACCCTAGTGTGAGAGTCGAGCATGCTACGTACTAGACTACGATGCCCGCATTTATTATTATTATTATTATTTTCTTTCTTTTTTTTTTTTTTTTTTTTTTTTTTTTTTTTGAGGGCGATAGATAATTGGTTCTTAATTTTTGTATTTTTCCAAGCTTAATTTTTTTAAGCGAAATCGTTGGTAAATAATTAAGGGGTGACATCAATTGCACCCACGGTTAATCCCCTATGCTCGAAAAATCGGTAAAAATAGTACACATCAATTGCACCCATAGATAATAAAATTTGCGTTATTGCACTTTTTTTCATCTTAAACAATTTAAAATGATATCTTTGCTTTGTAAAACGTTTAAAAATACGAATAAGTTGAGGTGCATAGTGCATACATTCACTTTTCTATAAAAAACTTCATTGCCATTTGTTTTCGATTCGTCCGAAGCTGATCACGTTATCGCCCGTACAATCGATGGAAAAATGGCATTTTCTTCGTCAATGTAGATTTCGAAGCCGTAATCAGCAAATTAGTGGTTTTTTGATCGTCTAGTCTCGCTGGGTATGTGCAAGACTTTGATTTTTGCTGAGTGTATGGGTGCAATTGATGTACCTGTTTTAAGGGGATTAAATTTTTTTTTGGTGCATTTGATGCATCATTAAAACGGAATTCCTGACCGTGGGTGCAATTGACATATAACCATAATTAACTATTAAAATTTATAGAAAAAAAATTGTAAGCTGATAAAAGACGAGACTACACCCGATAGGAAAAAAAACATAATTTTACAAAGAAAAAAGAATAAAATTTCGAGAAAGGCAGTTTCAACTGTATCCTGAAAATATTTTAAGATGAAAAGGGAAAAGAAGGAAGAGAAAGGGCGAAAAAAGTCAGTTAAAAAAACGTGTTTTAAATTAAGAAAACATTCTCATCCTTGGCTGCGGTCTTAAGAAGTTGGAGTGGGGTGGAAATAGATTTCCACTAGCAACTACATCCATTTCATTTTCTTTTTTCCCTTGATAAAAATTAGAATTTCAAGAACGAGCTTTCTTTTCTGCTTTTCTTATCAATTTATGATGAGCGGAGCTTATTTTTATTCCATTCCCGACGGCACAACTATTTTAATTAGTTCGATAGGTTTTTTTCGGTCAATCTGCCCCTGAAAATAAAATCTAAGGAAAAAAAAAAATAAGAAAAAATAAGAACCCCATCCATTAATAAAGAATATCGGATATAATTCCAGCAAGGAAAAAAGCTTCCGAGTCCGGTCTTGTAATTTTTTTTCATCGCCATTAAATCACCCGAACCTCTTACTTCCCCTCCATTCTTCGGGTTCGGAAAATGAAATCAAAAACAAAAAGAAAAAAAAGTCCATAAAGCCGGTTAACTACCCCATCCCTTTCCTTCGTCTTAAGTATAGAGAAAAAAACGTCAAGGCAGATTATTGTCCGACTGCTTCACGACTAATGGCCAAAGTCGCAACTAGGTTTCCGATTTCCACAAAAAAAAAAAAAAAAAATGAGATCGGTGAACCGATCAAAGTGCTTTATCGACTATTTAAATAATTCTCAAAAATATGCCCGTACGAAAAAGGGATGCATAAAACTTGTATTATTTATACAAAAATTATACATAAAATATACAAAACATTGGACATGCATAAAAAATGCATAAATTATGTATAAAGAACTTATATTTTTTTATCCTACAATATGATTATACATAAATTATGTATAAAAAACTTTAACTTTTTTAACAAATTTTTTTTTTTATCCTCGGGGATGATTATGCATAAACTATGTATAAGAAACTAAGAAACATAAACTTTTTCAACGAAAAATTATACATATAATTATATATAAATTATACATAAATTATACATAAATTATATATATGATTATACATAAATTATACATAAATATATATATGATTATACATAAAATATACATAAATTATATATAAATTATGTAGGTCCAAATTTTTGTATAAATTATACAAAATTAATATATTTTTTGTATTTATTTTGCAAAAAATTTACATATTTTATGCATCTCTTTTTTGTACGGGTGGTTAGTTTTTCGATCAGAGTTCCACCAAAGCCGCAGTACGGGCACAAGGAATGCGAATTTCTGAAAAATTATTTCAGATTTTGAATCCTCAACCCCGAAAATATTCTCAAAAATACGGTTAGATTTTTAATCAGAAATCCACCAAAGCCACAATACGGGCATAAGGAATTCGAATTTTGTAAAAATTATTTCAGATTCGGAATCCTCAACCCCGAAAATATTCTCAAAAATATGGTTAGATTTTTGATCAGAGATCCACCAAAGCCGCAGTGCGGGCATAAGGAATTCGAATTTTGGAAAAATTATCTCAGATTCGGAATCCTCTACCTCGAAAATATTCTCAAAAATACGGTTAGTTTTTCGTTAGCTCCCACGAGGAACCCGCCAATCAGCATGCAAATCGCTTTGTTGACGTAATCGATGACGTCATGTCGTGACGTTTCAAAAGTTGGAGATATCGGTTTTTAGGCCTATACCCATACTTTTAGCCCTGCTCACCGTTTCTGAACCACGCAACAGAATTTAACCAAATTTCAATGGTAGCGTATCTTGATGAATATCTACTGCAGTACGAAAATCGGACTCAATCGGTAGCTGCGTTCACGATTTATAGTCAAAAAATATCTTGAAATAGTTGAAAATTCAACATTTTTACTCACTGCTTCCGAATCGCTGAACCGATTTGGCTCAAAAACTAATCAGCACCTACATTTCATTAGAAGTTGCTACCCACCAAAAATCATCGAGATCCGTTCCTCTGTTTTTCTGCTTTTCGACGGACAGATTTTTTTGCACATATATTCACATATTCATACACACATACACACACACGGCCACCATCCAAATTTTGCTTTTTTCGGCATCAGGGGACTTCAAAACGTGTAAAAATATCGAAAACTGAAAATTTGAAATTTGTGCTAAAAACAATGCTTTATTCTCCCTGCGGTCGATAAAGCAAAAAAAAAAAAAAAAAAAAAAAGGTTGAAGTTATTGATTGCAAAAAAAGTCTCATAATGAGATATCGAGCACTACATTAAAAGTACAATTTTTTTTTTCTCTTCGAAAAAGAGAGTTTCGTTATTTTAGCAAAAAATATATCAATTAAAAAAGTAAAAAAAAAAGCGAATCTAAAAAGAAATGAACAATTAGGAGAAAGAATTTCCTTGATAAAGGAACAAAAAAAGTAAAAAAACAACGGAAAAGAAAAAAGGATTTTTTTTTTTTTTTTTTTTTTTTCTTCTTTCTCTGTGTTTGTCTGAATGATAATTAACCTAACCGGGAAGGAAGTGGTTTGTCGAGTTAATTAGTTTGTTTGCTAAAGTAATTAGGCGTGAACGCGGCAGAAGAACCACTCGACTTTTCAACGGCAACTTTTTTTTCCCTTCTTTATTAACTTCATTCTCGACATTTTTATTGTCTCTCGTTTTTTTAAGAGAAAAGTTTGAGGCGTTTTTTTTATGCTTTATTTCATTTATTTTCCGAGAGAAAAAGCTTTTCCCGTCGAGGCTAACTTTCGGGTAATCCATAAATTTAATCTCGTAAAGCTAAAGGAGTTAAAAAGTTGCACGATAATTACTTTGACCACTCTTTCCATGCTTTTCATCTCCTTATTTTTAAAAAAAAAAAAGACATTGGAACTTTGGTGGGGGATCCTTGGTATCAAAAACCTATGCCGTGCTTTGGAGCTTTTCAATTTGGGGTTCTGGAAAATATGCTGAAAATCAGGAAATATTTCTTCACAAAGCAGTAAAACATTCAGATTTTTTTTTTTTTTTTTTTTTTGAGACGAGGTTAGAGGGACGAACGGTGACGAACCCAACGAATTCAAAATTCTATTCGACAATTTTCCAAAGCTTCATACACCCAAATGAAACCGATGTAACAAAACATATAACAGCGGTAGAAAAAAAAAAAAAAGCTAAAAACCGGAAAGCTTTTTTCAAAGAGTTTTAACAATTTAATTTGTAGGAGAGAGAAATTCCAAAAAATCACATGGAAAAATATTTTTCGGGCAATTGAAAGTTTGGAGAGTTCAAAGGAAGAATGGAAATCTTTGAAAAGGGTTTTAATTAAAACCTTGAAGGATACCGCCTCTTTTAGGAACCCTTTCATTAAAAACTGTTGTAAAACAAATGATATCCCTGATCGGATCAAAAAAGGCTCGAAATTATATTAAAACTAATAAATATTCCGAAAGGAAAAGTACCGGTCAAGTCGGAGAAATTGTGTTTAAAATTTTGCCTTGGGTTTAGATTTAGCTTACGAGGAAGAATATTTATTCCGTTCGGGACGTTAAACCCTTTTACAATTACCCCGAGGGATTTCGAAATTAGAAAACCACTCGAGTTGCGTTAGGAATCTCATTTAAATCCGAGCGGAAGGAGGTAAGAAACAAAGGCCCGACGGGATTCGTAAAACAGAAACCTCGCACGCTTTCTGCTTGGCCGATCAGGCAATTAGGAATTACAAAGTGAGAAATTATTTCAATTTGGTGCAACTTGTTCTCTTTTAATGAACGGTTTTCGGACTTTCTCAGATTCCGAGAAAAAGAGAGATGGAGAAAGAGAGAAGGGAGGGGGGGGAGAGGCGAAAAAAAAAAAAAAATGGGAGGTCCGTGACCCGATAGCGAAAAACGGGCTCGTCTTTCAATCATGCATTACATTTATATTCATTTATTTATTCCATATTTCCCGAAGAGCGATCACCTTCGTATTTCGAATTCGAAAGTTATGGACTTTCCTCCCGTATCACGTTCGAAATCGCTTTGTACATTTTGTATTCCGTTTCTGTCGCCTTTATCATGCAAAACCATGTCTTCTCTGGACATCCTCCTCGTCCCTTTCCGATCTGCTCTTAAATATTCAACCTCCTAAGATTGCACATATATTATTCACGCTATTATTTATACGTGTTTTTGTCCTTTCCGAGCTTTTCCCGCTTTCGCATTTCCCGTGACCTTTTCTTTTCTTTCTCTCTCCCCCCCCCCCTCCCCCCCCCCCTCCTCCTCCCTTTCGGTATCCGATTGATTAACTATCGAACGTTCCCCGAGTTCGTTTTAATCCTTTTCGTTTAAATAAGGATCTCGGCTCCCCTTCCTCCTCCCGAAAAAGAAACATCTCCAAAGGTCGAATCTCACCTACATACCAGAAAGGAATATATCTTCTATTTATCATACAAAAACATACATGAATCATTCTTAGTTCTGACATTTGGAAAATTATGTTTTAGAAATACGCCGTTCTGTTGTTTCCACGTTTTACATTTTAAGAAGAATCCGCGAAACCCTGGAGAGCAAACCTTCCGATCGATCAGCAAACGATCAAACTCACAGTTTTTTTTTTTATTTTACTTTAATATACACACGAGAAGAAGGTTCGTCCTCGATAAAAAAAATATTTCCTTTCGATATTTATCTCTTGGAAATCTTTGGTGATTAACAACGACTTTGGAATCCCTCTTCCTCTTGATGCCCACTAGTTTATGGTCTCTTCATGTACGAGAGAACCGAACCGCAACAGGGAAAAAAAATGTCAAAAATAAAAATTATTTATACAGACGATTATGGCACGCACATCATCGAATGCATTTCGAAAGCTTTTTCGAATACAATTTATGGGAGATTCCCCCCACCCCAAGGAATTTTAAAACGAATACTTTACAATTTTAAAGACGGAGAGAGAAAAAAAAAAACCGCTTTATTTCATATCTGCTGATACTTAAAAAAAAAAAAAGAATGAAATTTTAGGTGGAAAAAATTAAAAATTTCGTGACAAGTATGACTTCCTTATGGATGTCCCAGTTTACAGAAGCACTGTAAAAAAAATAAAAAATCGTATCTTTAGGTAATTTAGGATTTTCTGAAACCCGAAAATTACAGAAGATTACAGTTCAAATTTTTTGGTTTCCTTAAATTTTTAAGAAAAATGAATCCAAGCAATTCGCCTCAACTAATTTTTCCAATTCGAGCTTTTAGAAATGGCAAATAATCATTTCTTAAAACAATTTTTCAAGATTTTAAGTCAGTTTTGAAGAAAAGCCATCCAGAACTTGTTTCATTTTTCATCTCTCCTTTTATTTTTATTTGTCAAGTGCGTTTTTCTTTCCTTTTTTTTTCCTCGTGATGCGTCTAATTTACTAAGAAGCTCCCTCGGGGGTTTTTAATTTAAACTGATAGCTTTTATTTAGTTTTTTCAAATCCGCGATTAAAGCGGAAAAAAAAAGAGCGAAAAGAAAAATAATTATAGCGAGACGAGGAAAAAAAGGAGGCAGATCTATTTTGTGGATTATAACTAACTTTTTATTATTTCAAATGGAAAACACGAAATTGATAATAATATACAAAATCGAATTTTCGGGAAAGGATTAAATTTTGTGTATGATGAATCTGTCATAATTCATCTAGTGCCATGCGGAACCATGGTAGTAAGCATATTTCCAATTATCAACTTGGAAAAATCATTTTCACTATCTAAAGATGGTTTTCCCCGTATAAGGGAAAGATCGCCTTCGTCTATGTCTGAAGACCGTTCCCTTTTTTCGTGACTTAGTTAGCATAATGCCAAATCCAAAGTCGTATTAAGCATTTGGCACTTTGTGGTTTTCTAATTTTTTGAAAAAGACTGAAAAAGCCATTCCAATTTCAAACTGCCAGACGGAAGAATAGATTTTCACTTTTGGATTTAGAAAAAAAGGGGGTTTCTATAAGACGTTCCGGATATACGTAAAGCCGTAATAAATTTCAAAAAACAAATATGACAGTTACCGTAATATCTTTTTGAATTACTATGTTTATTTTCCGAGGCGGAACTCCTCCCCCCTTCCATTAACTACCCTTGTTTTGTATGCATGTCAATTTATATCGACAAATCAGGGCTTCTCTTCTGCTTTCGGTCCGCCGTTGGTCCCCCTGGATCGGCTCTTTCCTTGAACCCCAAATTTCCGCCTTTTTTCTTCCTTATCGCCTTCAGACGTTTATTAAAAGAAAAGAAAAAGAAACGAATAACCTTTTTTCCGCGTTTTCTGACAATAGGATTAAAATCTTTTAGGACAAAAAAAATTTCTTTTGTTTTGAAGAGTTAAAAAAAAATTATGAAAAGGCAATACGGTGTCGCTATCTTGCGGGAAAAATTAACAACGGGAAAGCTGTAAAGCGCTGGTCCATATCTCGCGGAGACTAGGGATGCTGTGTGACATGCGTTATACGGTTACGGTCCCCCTCAGAGGACACGCCTTTCCCTTTCTTAATTTGTATGAAATTCATTGAGGTGTTAATTAAACTTAAAACCCATGTTTACCTTATCAAATGGCAAATATTTATTAATTTATATTAATGAAATATAAGATGATATCATACTTTTATAATATTTATACTTTTCATCTCTTTTATTTACGATCGCCGTATAATTTTTAATATTTTCCTCTTTATTCAACCCCCTACGATATAAAAATTAAAAAAAATTTTTTTTGATGAATTTCTTAGAAAAAGAAAGAAGAAGAAGAAAAAAAAATAATGTTAAGATAAATTTACCCCGGTAAAAATTTTTAGATCTCCTTTTTTTATTCTTCTGAGGAAAACGGTTTCTGCTAAAAGGTCATTTTCAAACAGAACCTTTTTAACGAATCCGGTTTCGGTCCGTTTTCGGGCTTTGACCGGATATAAACGGAATGAATAACGATCATTGTATCGTGGAAAGGCAAAAGTTAAATTCCCCAACCTTTTTTTTTTTTTTTTTTTTTTTGCACGCGTTAAATATTATTTTATAAAAATCAGTCAAGACTTGGATCCATGACCGTTTCTAATCGTTAACAAAAAAAAAAAAAAAAAAAAAAAAAAAGAAAATTCTTCCATGCCTTGTATCGGTAATGTTCAAAATTTTAGCAGAGGAAGAACCTTAAGAGGAAAAGTCTCATTCGGACTAAAAATTCCGTTGGAGAAACAGTCTGTCGTGATATCTGATAATGATTTTTGCGAATTTACGGCTTGATTCGATCAATGTTTTCTTAAAAATATATATGCAAGGATTTTCCTAATCCAACATCGGATTTCAACACATTTTTAGGCTTTTGAATTTTAAAAAACGTTGCCAATAACTTCATACTTTTTACTTTAAAATTAACCGTTTCCGCGTAACAAATCTTTCTTCTTATTGTGTCATACCTGTGTCCAGGCGTAGGCGGTTATCAATGAGAGGCCGGTAACTCTTATCCCCTATCGGAAAATTCGGAAGAGCTTTTTGACACTTGAACCGGTTCAAGTTCTCAAATTACGCAGCAACGACGGGTTCTTCCGGCCTGTTCTCCTTTTTCCTTCGATAAGCCCCCGAACGATTGTCTTCAGAAGTTCATATTTAGGTACTCTACGAAAGACTTGGCAAAAGTTTTCTCTCTTTATGCAATCTTCGCGAAACTTCGTCGTTGATTACATAGTGGACCCATGAAATTTGAAGGATTCTACGGTGCACCACATTTCAAAAGCTCCCAGTCGATTTATCATGGAAACTTTGAGAGTCCAAGTTTCGCATCTACAAAAAATAGTTGACCAAACGTAGCACCCGAGAACTTTAAGACGTACCGATAGTTTTAATGACCGACAACAAAACGCATACCTCAAAAACACGTACCCCTAAATGCTGATCTGGCAATTTCGATTCGGCTTCGAATTTCATAGTCTGGGTCAACTGTGTCATTCAGCCAAGAGCCTAAATATACTTGGATTCCGTGATTCTTATAAGGGGGTTATTTCGAGAAGATCGGCATCTCGGCTCGTTACTTTAGGGCCAAACGGGAAGACGGGGGTTCGGGCATTCCATGGGTACGAGTTGTTAATTTTTCTCGAAAATTTCTTGCCATCTTTCTTCCCTGCTCCGGTTATTTTTCCCGCCAAAATTTCTTAACTTGTGGTGGATTACAAGGTCGATGTCCTTTCCTCGGATTCTCAAATTCACCGGAGCTACACCATTTTTGTTAACAACCATAAATTTGTTTTCTTAATGTTTGTGGTTAACCCATACCTGGCACACGACTCATCAATAGCATTAACCAACGCCTGTAGATCTTCGATACTTTCGCCTACAAGATCCGGGTCGTCAGCATAAAGAACATTGCTGATCGTTTCGCATCCGATAAGGACGCCTTCCTTGCGGATCTCAAGAAAAAGCACTTGTGAATAAACGTTGAAAAGTGCTGGTGAGAGCATACAACCCTGTCGAACGCCGCGTTAGATGGGTACGCGGTCGATTTCCCCGCAACCGTCAACCCTTACCACTGCCGACTGCTCCCAGTAAAGGTTTTTTTAGAAGCCTCATATTTCGATCGTCCAACCCTATCCAATGCATTGCTTCGAACAGCAAAGAATGTTGTACCCGATCAAAAGCTTCCTCCAAATCGATGAAGCATACAAAAACCGGGTTTTGGAATTTGTTATACCTCAGCAACAAGACATTCATGCAGAACAACGTTTCTCCGGTTCCTAACCCACGGTTATGCGGTTTACGATTTATCATTATACTTTCGCAACGAGCATGAATAACACGCAACGGGATTTTCAGGGAATCGCTCATCAAACAAATATTTCGAAAATCAGAGCACCACCCTTTTTAGGTAGCTGATTGGGTTTGTTCGGAAGGGGTTTCACCAGTCTCGTGGATACCAAGAAAAAGTGCGTTATAAAATTTTATAACTCTAATAACGTTTTGGCCGATTATAAAATTTTATAACTATTTATAAATTTTTATAACTGAGCAATATAATAATTTTATGGTTGAATCGCACTATATTTAGCATATGGGGACTTTATAGGCTCTTTTTTAAGCATTTTTCATGAGGAAAAAAAGAAAAAAAAATTACAATTTTTTGGAATGGAACCCGAGCCTTGTGGTCGACTTACCAGCCCAATTTATCCACTACACCACTTTTCAACTGATTTTTAAAAGCGGCAATATAGTTCTTAAGTTGCCAATTATTTTGACTTATATTTTCCAGATTTTTCCGAATTTTCGGTTTATTTATTGTATTTTCAATTTGACAAAGGCTCAAAAATAAATAGAAAAATTCGGGAAGCGTTAGAAGAAAATAAAAAAACTTAGAAAAAAACTGAAAATTATGTGTTATAAAATTTTATAACGAATTATAAATAGATGTCTTTTTTGGCGGGTTATAAAATTATATAACGAAGTTTAAGTTTTTAATAACTCAAGTTTATAACATACTTATTCTTGGGTACGATTAAATAATGCCGTTAGCAGCCGAATTCCTTCCTCGGCGAGAAGTTCGACCGGTATTTCGTCTGGTCCAAGAACTTTTCGATTCCTGGCCTTTCAAACTAGTGCTTCTATTTTAGGAAGGAGACTTTTTGGTCCCGCCATCGGTTCGTAATAACGAATTTGCGGTTCTTCGCGATCCGAATCGAAAAGACATTTGATACCGTTTGTCCGTTCGGTGCGCAGATCATCAGGTTCAAGAAGATACCTGCCATTCTCATCACGTAACATGGCAGGAGTGCGAGATTTGACGAAGCCACAACTTCGTTTGATTTCCTTGTGGAGATGGAAATAGTCGTGCAACACCTGCAGACGTTCGATTTCTTTGCACGAATTCTCCGGATGAGCTTCTTTAGCTTTTGCTATTTCCTCTTGATAAGTCGGTGAGTTGCATTGTAGTGCACCTTATCCTTAGCTTTGAAGGACCGCCTTAGCTCCATAAGATCTAAAATTTCATCCGTCATCCGATCTTGCTTCTTGATCCGCTTCGGGCTGGAAAGATGTTTTTCGCTCGCCTGGGTTACGAATAACCCTGCATCCACACTGTCGTTAACCGATTCGTTTGGTCGGATGATTGCTAAATCGTAGTACTACAATCGTTCTCGACAAATAAAAAAGATTGCCCTCAACGCTTGCAGAAATCCGGCGACAGGCCGCTGCAGGAATTCGATCCTGACGCCTTATCCCCTCCATGCACTGCTCCCCTCCGCTAGCTCGTAACCCCGAGAAGGTTGCTCACCTTTAAAGGGGTAGAGGAGCCACTCCCTAACGGACCCGTTACCACGGATCCCCGGTAACCCCTGCGAAACAAATAAAAGGATCAAATGGTCGAATACAAAACGCATTCTTGTCGATAGACTCCATGTCGTCTAAGTACACACAAGAGAAGAAAAGGAAAATGCCCAGTCCTGTGATTCTCCTCGTTAGTCACGATAATCATTAATCGACCGGACAAGAAATATTTTTGATTGGAATCGTGAAATATAGAAATTGCTAAGCATGCATCCTCGACCCTTGCAGTTAAAAAATAAGGGGACGAGGGACATAAAAAACGATGTTGGGGTAATGTTTGATATCGATTACTTTATGCCATCTTACGAAGTTTTTTTTTTCAAGCGGAGATTCGTCATCGTTTAATTTTTCTTCCTTATTTTTACGCCACGACAAATTTTCCAAAAGGAAAAAAAAAAGGAAAATATTTGATGAAATCAAAAAAGGAAAAAGGAGAAGTCGGGTTTCACGTGCGGAATCCCACAAAACAAGAGAGAACTCGAGTTGCTTCTGGACCGGCCCTTCCTAATAATTATCATCATTTTTCCGTGTGCACACCTTCCTTTTCTTTTCCCCTTGTTCCTTCATCTTCTCTTTCTCGACGTCCATTTTTCTTGTAATTTATATTACTTCTCTTTCTGTATTTTCTTTCCAAATGGAACTTTTATGGAAATGTACATTTCCAATATCTTAAAAAAAAAGAGACATTTTTTTTCTTTGGCCACTTTTATTTTCTTCAAATGAGTTTTTGTTGCTTTTCAATTTTTTTTTTCGATGTCT
Source organism: Liposcelis bostrychophila (assembly GCA_037577465.1). NCBI lineage: Eukaryota > Metazoa > Arthropoda > Insecta > Psocodea > Liposcelididae > Liposcelis > Liposcelis bostrychophila. The sequence goes on along the minus strand of CM075208.1, from coordinate 59,635,023 downwards.
AATTAGTGGGAAATGAAAGAAAAAGATTAGCTTTTCTTGGTTAAGGGCTAAAAGTCATATATTCTAAAAATTCATTAGAAATCGAAGAAAAATCAGCAAAATGTGCCGTTTTCACTAAAAAATTCGGAATTTTGTTTTGTGCACCTCATCGCCCAAAAAATTGCATGTTCTGTACATTTCATTTCAGCTATCCAAAAAAATTCAAACCATAAAACTCTTCAACTCTTTTGTAAACTTGCCAGAAAACTTTGTTGGGGTACTTTGGTCCAAAAATTTTGTTAACAAACAAATAAAATCCTTATCTTTTGTCCCTTGCATCAATCCCACGGGACAAAAATCCAACAATAAAACGTGCCTGACCGCAGAAAAAAAAAAAAACTTCGGACCAACAATGGAACCCTCGTGTTAAAAGAATGGAATTATCACGGTATATTTACATTGTAAACCGTGCGAGGAAGAAATATTGTGTTGCAAAAAAAAAAAAAAAAAAAAAAAAAAAACGCATGTAGTTCGTTTTAATCGGTAAAACACCTCGTTATGACGTCACATCTGAATATCGGGAGTGAATCCCATTAATCAATGGTCAAGTGGATAAGCTGGACGTTTCATTACCCTCCTATCCGAAGCGGACCGTAAGTTAAATACGAGAAACATCCTTTCCCCCGGCTTTTCTCATTACATTTTATGTTGCTAAAAAAGAAACATTTTGACGGTTTAATTGTTCGGAAATTTTGTTTATCGATCCCGATAATCTCTTTTATTCAAAGCATTCATTCCTATTCCTATTCCAACTATTCAGGGGTTTCTATGTGGATGCAAGGTTGGTGTGCCCCTTGAAAAAGAGACGTTCGCGACCTCGGAAGTGATAAATTATTCTCAAAGACAACTTAAGCCTCCAATTTTTTTTTTTTTTTTTTTCATTCCGACAAAAATTTTCTTTCTGACATAAGTTAAACAGTTTTGGAAAAAAAAAAAAAAAAGCAAGGCTGTTTACATGACGGGGACTCGAATGGCACGACCCGGTTTAATCTCTTAATTCTATATTTACACAAAACTGGACATCGGTCATCTCGACGTTGATGGAACTTTGTCATTTGTCAGTCGGACCTTCTCCTTTCCACCCTTTTCTCGAAGCTTCTAATTAAAATCAACCGGCGACAAACAAAATATTTTTCATATCCCTTTTTATTATTTCTTCCTCTTCTTTTTTTTAATAAATGGAAACGCTAAGGTCAGCGATATAAAAAAAAAGAATTCAATTCACGATTCCCGAGAAAAAAATTAAATTATATATATTTTTTTTTTTTTTTCTTCTGCCGAACGTGTAGAAGGGGGTCGTAAAGGTTATTAAGGAGATACGTATCGGATTCAGTTGCCCAGTGTCTCTTTCTCCCTTGGAAACATTAATCATAGCCCATTTTTCCGACTTTCCAAAAAAGCACATATAAAAAAGTTTTGATAAATGAAAGTTGAAGATCAAATTTCCTGGTATTGTCTCCCCGTTGACACTTTTGTTTCCACCGTTTAATTGTTTCCTTTTCTTTCTTTTCTTTTTTACAGGGTTCTAGAGGCTCTTGTTTCAGCTACTTCAGCGCTAAAAAACCAATGCCAAATATCCCAATTCACAAAAATTATCAAAAAAAAAAAAAAAAAAACCTTTATTCAAAGTTTAATTAAATTAAATTAATTAATTAATTTTTTTTTGTCGGACCAAATGTATAAATGACCAAGAAAAAAAGTTGTAGGGGTCGAAGAAAAAGAGTTCCGGTGGAATTAAATGCTTTTATCTTGCAAGTTGTTGAAGCGGTACGATGTGTGTAGTGTTGTTTTATTGCTGACACGTCCCTTTTTTTTTTTTTTTTTTTCTTCTTCTTCATTCTGTCTCCCTCTCGTATCACTTTCTGGTCACATATACCGACTCATCATCCGAAGCATCTCATCGATTTATTTATTTACCAATTTCGTCGAAAAATATAATTTTTCCTAGTGAAGGTAACATCGAACAACATCATTTAAAGGTGACAAACAATCGAAGCAATTAAAATGTCGATTCGTAAAAAATTAAGAAAGAACGTGGGTAAATAAGGGCGTTTTATGGGCCCCTGCAAAAAAAAATTTTTTTGGGTGGAATTTGTTCTACATACGCCTATAATATTCTACCATAAGCCTGATCTCATTTCGCGCATGCGTTTCAAAGATACGGACACTTTCAAGTTCGATAAATTTTAACTATCGCGCGGATGGCGCACGGAAACCTGAGCTTGGTATAAGGTAGATAGGATAAAAGACTATCCAATGAGCCAAGCGAAGTCTCCGCCGAAAGTGGCCACAAGTTTTACAGCTGCTTAGTTTTTTGATTTTTTAAGAAAAATACGGACCCCGCTATTTGGCGGGATTTAGCATGTTGCCTTTTTTTTTGTAATATCAAAAGGTTATTTAAGGTGACATACCAAGATTGAGCACACTTTCGCGCCGATGTTAAATCTGGCTTTACAATTTTCAAATCATATTTCTCATGACTTTTTTAAGCGTGGCACACAGTTTTTCATTATAATTAAACACTTTATGTTAAAATCTACAGGATGTCACCTTTTCCCAACGTCGAATACCCTTTCCTATTATTTTAAAAAAATTAATTATAATTCCGATATTTGACTTTCGCGCCCTGTTCGATAACCAATCTTTTTTTGTTTGGTTATTTTTATTTTTCCAATGTTTTCGAAAAAAAAAGATGGACGCCGCGGGAAAATAGTTTTCTGTTTGTTTTCGTTTTTGTTTCCTTTTTTTTTCGACTCGGAATAATAATAAAATAAAGAAATTAATTATTATAAAATCACTATGGCCCGGTCCTTTTTCCCTTCTCCAAAAAGGATGTCTGATATTCTCGTACCGTGCTTTTCTATAAATTCTTCGTTTGAACTTGTTTTCCATTTTAATGTTTGATAAAATTCCTATGCAGCTGATTTTCATTAAGCGACCAGGAGAAAAAAAAGTCTTTCGAGAATAAACTATGTTTTTATCTATTATGGATATCTCCAGACATTTTTTTCCAGGCCTATAGCCAGCTTGAAAGACTGTTCAGCTTTTCATAGCCACAGAACTGAAATAATTTTAAGTTTTTACGTTCTTTAGTTGTTTAGTATGCGGTTTAACATCAAAGAGGTGCCGTTTGCCGTTAAAAGCCAGGGTGCAGGTATTTCAGCGAGCTTGCATTATGATTCCCGAAAAAGCTCGTGTTTGCCCAAAACTTCTGGAAAATAATTATCTAAAAAACGAAGCCATCGAAAACCTGATGGTGGTTAACGACTTCGTAAATATGTCGGAAATAGTAGATTTCCGGGCTGGACCCGAAAAGTGAGATTTTTTACGAGGCCGTTGCCGATCCGAGCCGAAGGCGAGGATCGGCAAGAGGGTCGAGTAAAAAATGGAAATTTTGCGGTCCAGCCTTGGAAATGTAGTTTTCAGGGCGAGAATAACGAAATTTATTTGTTTACATGATCTCGAAAGTATACTTTTCGGGTCTAGCCCTGAAAATGAAATTTGCCTCTTTGTGCTTCGTCTTAGAGGATTATCTGAAAAAAAAAAAAACCGCTGGATTTCGATGACGGCAGTGGCTTATCGGATCAGAACTATTATAATCTGACTGGAATCCATAAAAAAGATTTTAACCATTTAATGTCCTTTGTTGACCACAGTATAAGATCTACACGTATAAAAGGTAGAAGAACAAGCATAGACATCCTTTTAGTAAAACTAAGAACCGGAATGTCTCATAGAACTTTGAGCGTTCTTTTTAAAATATCAAGGCGAAACATAGGAAACGCAATAGCTAGCGCGAGAAAAACGTTAACGGGAGGACCTCCTAGCTTTGTTTCAACTTATCTCGGAGTTAACCATATTACTCGAGAAGAATTTATAGAAAAGCACGGTACGAGAATATCAGACATCCTTTTTGGAGAAGGGAAAAAGGACCGGGCCATAGTGATTTTATAATAATTAATTTCTTTATTTTATTATTATTCCGAGTCGAAAAAAAAAGGAAACAAAAACGAAAACAAACAGAAAACTATTTTCCCGCGGCGTCCATCTTTTTTTTTCGAAAACATTGGAAAAATAAAAATAACCAAACAAAAAAAGATTGGTTATCGAACAGGGCGCGAAAGTCAAATATCGGAATTATAATTAATTTTTTTAAAATAATAGGAAAGGTATTCGACGTTGGGAAAAGGTGACATCCTGTAGATTTTAACATAAAGTGTTTAATTATAATGAAAAACTGTGTGCCACGCTTAAAAAAGTCATGAGAAATATGATTTGAAAATTGTAAAGCCAGATTTAACATCGGCGCGAAAGTGTGCTCAATCTTGGTATGTCACCTTAAATAACCTTTTGATATTACAAAAAAAAAGGCAACATGCTAAATCCCGCCAAATAGCGGGGTCCGTATTTTTCTTAAAAAATCAAAAAACTAAGCAGCTGTAAAACTTGTGGCCACTTTCGGCGGAGACTTCGCTTGGCTCATTGGATAGTCTTTTATCCTATCTACCTTATACCAAGCTCAGGTTTCCGTGCGCCATCCGCGCGATAGTTAAAATTTATCGAACTTGAAAGTGTCCGTATCTTTGAAACGCATGCGCGAAATGAGATCAGGCTTATGGTAGAATATTATAGGCATATGTAGAACAAATTCCACCCAAAAAAATTTTTTTTTGCAGGGGCCCATAAAACGCCCTTATTTACCCACGTTCTTTGCCTTTCCTCCAAAAATGATAGAAATATAGAAATCTTTATAAGAGAGAAATGATATTTTACGTCCGCCACTTATTATTCATTGGCTAATATTTAAATGGGCAATATTTATTTTAAAAATGCAGTAAAATTTTAGCATATAAAATTTACCGTGCCAGAATATTATTAATTTTGTCACTATAAGGATAAAATTTGGCAGTGTGAAGGTTTTTTAACAAAATTGATTGAGCATTGGGAAAACTTGGTGTAACTGACTGTATTTTTGTCGGAAGTTCAAAAAAAAAGGCAAGATTATGCAAAAACATTGTATATTCCGCTTTTTGTGAAGCAATAATGCCATTTTTTTTAAATCTCCCAGATAGCAAAGTCCGTCCTATCCCAAGGACGTCACGAGGACATCCTTAGATATCTAATAGGCAATCCAGAGGATTTCAACTGGGACACGAAGGTTGTCGGCTCACAGATGACCGGTTTCATTCTTTTTCAGATCTATCAAGTGTAAATGCTCTAGTCAAAATTGTTAACAGCAAAGCTGAGGTTAAAAAAAACTGTCTAATATAACGCTTCACGAAAGGAACCGAAAATGAAAAGGGGCCGAAAAAAAATTTTACGGAATCAAAATGGGGATAAAATTCACCACGAATCGGATAAAGAGGACCCGGAAAAATCTGTTTTGATCCAGCATTGCTATTTCCAATATTAAGGCATAGGTTCAATTCCAGACGGTTTCTCCAAAGGGTAATCATGGCCATTTCCCTCAAATTTTGATAAAATTAAACATTAAACTGGGAGCTTTTCCCTGCAAAATAAACTTACCGGTGTAACGTAGCGAGAACGACAATTAGCCAAACATACGAAGCTAAAAAATTGATATAAAAAAAACTTTAAAACAAATTACTGGCACAATGATTCTTTGGCTAAAGAGATTTCGAACATTAAGCGATACAGAATGGAATTTAAAAAAAGCTTAAAAAGTTCAATAAGTTAGAATTTTTTTTCCAGAAAAGTTCTGATTTGGTCAGTTATTGAATGAAAGCAACCCTGTAAATCGAAAATCCAAAAAGAATTTTAAGACATTGACTGAATAGTGTTTTTTTCCCTTTAAAAAAATTGAATAAGAGGAAATCGCCGTCGTTTTTACGTTTAGGCAAATCATCGTTACTATATAGCACATCATTAACCTATACTGGAAAATGGCGAGTCGGAGTCGAGTCGTAAACACTTTTATCCTTTCAGATTTTTTATACCTTTTCTTTTTTCTTCGGTTATGAAATATTAAACGTAATTTCCCGTCCTTGGGCTATTTTTTTTTTTTTTTTTTTTTTTTTTTGCCGATTATAAAGAGGTTTATCCGAGTTAAAAATAAAAAAAGCTCTTAAACTGCGGTAACCGGTTATAATTAATGGAAAAGGGAGAAAGGAAAACTCGGCTTTAAAAGAAAAGTTTATAAAACCTAATTATTATCAGGAAAAAAAAGAGCTTCTTAAATAAATTAAAAAGTTTCGGCCAGAAAAAAGGTTTTGAGATTCCGGAGAAGAGGCCAAGGTGAGGGAGGAAGTTAGGGGCGCAACCGGGAGTCTAATCACGCAATAGGAAAAAATCTTATTAAGATTAATAGCGATGAAAAAAAAAAAAAAGAAAGAAAAAAAAGAGATTTTCGAAAAAATAAATTATTATCGCGGTAATTAATCTGAAATGAGTTTCCTAAAAGAAAAATAACAAAAAAGGAATTAAATTGAGATCGGGAGAAAAAGCTCAAAGCTATTAATAACCGTTATTAAGGATTATTTTCCCGACGAAAAAGCTACCGCATTGGTCAATTACTCCGAGAAAAATGGCGCCCAAACACGAATGGGAAACTCCGGAAACGATTTATTAATTAATTAAAAAGCCGAGGAGGAACTTTTTAACCCTTTTCTTTCTCGAATCCACCACGTTAATATTTTAATTATGAAAAAAGACGGGGAGAGAAGAAAAGGAAAGAAAAGAAAATAAAAGGAGAAACTCTCGTCTTTTCGACCAATCCTTTGCCGTTATTAATCTCGTTTTTACGTTCAATTTTATTTTCGTAATTACAAGTAAACGGGGCCATTCCGGAGCTTCGGCCTCATCAATGCAAAGTATCCTATCTACCTCTCTTTTTTATTGTTAAGAAACTTTCTTTAAGACTTTTCACGTTTGAAAAAAAAAAAAAAAAATTTAATAAGCGGAACAGGCGTAACTGAGAACCGTTTCCTGAGGGGTAAAAGGCCACCCTCGCGGGTCACCCCTTTTTTTTCTTTTTTTTTTTTTTTTTTTTTTTAACGCGTGTCGGTCATTATTCTCTTCAGCGTCGATAGTCTTAATAAATATCTTTTGGAAATTTCGTTTCTGTTTACGTAAACTTTTTTTTTTTGTCAACTAAATAATATGCGGGACTATGCAACTATGACCCTTTCATTACTTCAAAAAAAAAAAAAAAAAAAAAAAAAAAATGTTTCTCCTTTAACATCTCTACAATATTTTTTTCATCACTCCGGGCGGGAAATGAACTTTCCCGCCCGCTAAAAAAACGAAAAAATTCATTTCCCGCCGTCGTAATAAAAAATAACTTACAAATCAGGCATGGAGGTGGCTTGCAAGCCTCGACTGGTCACGGCCTGCATACGCCACCTGCATACCTGATATGTATAATATACTATTAATATTTATGTGTTTTAATTTTAATTTGCTGTAAGGAAAATCGATCCAATAACTATGCGAATATTGAACTCTTGTATTATTTTCGGGAAAAGTTCGGCCGGATTTCCTCCCTTTCTTTCACAAAAATTAATCGAAAGATGTTAAACTTTGCTTTAGTATTAAATTACTTACAATTCCAACTTTATAAAAAAAATGATTTTGAGATCCAAGAGCAGCCTATACAGGCCTATTAAAAACGTGAGCCCTAGGCTCCTCAGTCCGGCCGTAAAAAATAAAAATCCACTTTTTTTCTGCTTTAAAGCGGATTTTTGGAAAAAGGTTCCCTTAAAAAAAAATTATTTTCTAAAAGTTTAGCAAAAAAGCAGAAGAATGATGTAAAAGCTTTCTTTTGGAAAAATAAATGCAGATCCATTTGCAGTAAAAATAAATTAGTAATTTTTGGCCAATTTGGCCTAAGAGTAAATATGCCTCCGTCTTTTAAGTGAGAATTCAAAGATCAAAAAATTCAATTAAAATGAATTCTTCTGCGATCTATAGTGTTGCTTTCTGGATTTCTATTTGCGTGCATATGCGCCAATTTAGTTGGTCCAGATTTAATCTTTCTTTTGCAGTCGACTTCTGGTCACCAAAAATTTTTGTTTCTTCAAGAAAGAAAGTGGAAACACTGTCCTTCTCCCCCCCCCCCCCCCCGCTCTCCTTCCTTCCGCCTTAATTTGATGGTTTTAAAATTGAGCTCGGCATGCTCTTGATCGAATAAGATTCGGGACTGTATTTTTAGCTTCCAGCAAAAAGCTCCATTTCACAATAACCTAGTACTTAATATAATTTTCCTTCAGAAAGTAGCTATTGCAATGCGGAATCGAAAATTCATTTACTAAAATCCCCCTTTAAAAAAGTCCATTTATTCGCAGGAAAAGAAAAGACAAATAAAACCCCCAGCGGAAAAAAAAAAAAAAAAAAAAAAAAAAAAACGGCGTTTAAATCAGGAGTTAGTGTTGTTTACTAGGAAGCCTCAGCATTGATTAGAAAGTTCGTTAACAACTCTGTGAAACTGCGCGTAAAATAATAAAGCAACGGCCGTAAGCTAAGCAAGAGTGCCCGGTATCGTTTAGCAAACGGTCCGACATAATGGAAAAGGGTTAAGTCTACGTAAGAGAAATATCAGATTTTACGGAAATGTAAAAGGGGGTGACTTTCTCTTAAAGTTTTTAGGTATTTATTAAACAATGGAAAGCTCAGATGTCAAAAAGCTTTTCTTTTCTTTTCGTTTTCTCTCGTCCTGTCTCTCTCTTACGTTTTCTATTTCCTTTGTCAAAAACATAAAATGTATTTTTTTTTCCTTCGTATCTTTTTTTATGTTATTATTTAATATTTACTATTAATGAAAAAAGTTATTTCGGTGGGCTTTTTTTCCTGATAAACTCTTTTTTTCTCCCTTAAAAAACCAAACAAAGCAAAAAAAAAAAAAAAAAAAAAAAGTATTCCTGAAGGAAAATCTGTTATGCGGAGAAAAGAAAAAAAATAATTCGCTTTCTTCTCGATTAAAATTATACTCGAGGTCAGTCGTCGGCCTATAAAAAACAAAGGATTAATTACAGAAGCTCAAACTCGAACGGGGATTGGTTTGCTTGGAAAGAGAAGGCGTACCCGATAACGACTCCGCGAAGGCGTGTCCTCCTCGTAATTACTTTCATCGTTAATTACTTTTTGGAATTAATGCCTGCAATATAACCCTTTCACGTTTTAACGGGGATCCTGCCATCGGGTCAATTACAAAACCTTCCATCTCATTTCCTTTCCTTAGTATTTCATCATCAAATCACACATTCGAATCGGTTCTCGTAGAGTATGTTTTTCATAAAAAATGATGCAGTACCACCTTTTTTACAAGTGGCCAAATGTTTTTAATGTTCGAAATCGCCACCACTTCCCATTTCGAACCAAAAAAGAGACAAGAAAATAAAAATTATTTTCCCCCAAATGCATTAAAATATCGACCGAAAATTACAAAACTAAAAACCGAAATGTGTAAAAACCAATCCGAAACTGGAGAACATGTGAAGAACCGAGTTCAAAAGAGAATGAAAGACTCATAAAAACAAGCATGTCGTTCCTAATGCTTTCAGCTTTTTACTTTTTTTTTTTCTGTCATAAAATGTAGGAATTATCTTATACACTGTTAGACAAAGTAAAGTACTAAGTTTACATTTTAGGAAAAGCACAATCTTTTTTCCCTTTAAAAACTCGATGGCTGAAGTTTTTTGTTAATTTAATTCAAGCATCCGGGACTTGATAACTTCTTTTTCCTCTTTTTTTTTTTTTTTTTTTTTTTTTTTCAGGTGAAGAACCCTCAATTATACGCTCATGCGAGGAAGGGGAGAAACAACCAAAATATCACGACAGGATTCAAAGGAATACATCTTTTTCAAGATTATTGAAATTATTTCATTTTTAAGTAAATTTAAAAAAAAAACAAGGTGCTGATTGAAAGTTTTATAGTCCAAAAAAAAATTGTAAAAAATTAAAAAAGACTTTAATTTTTAGAACAATATATTCATTGATATTTCCTGATTAAAATTTCGAGTTCATTTAATTTTTTAATATTGATAGAGCGTCAAAAATGATATTTTTAGAAAGAATAAAATCAGAACCAGAAGCGTGTATGAATCACTTTTGAAAAACCAAAAAAAGTAGCAATTAAGTAAAAGGGATCAGAACCGGATGCAATAGGATAAACAAAGAGTCCACCTTAAAAAGTCGTGTCCTGAATCTGTTGCAAAAAACTGCTTACCTCGAGGATGAGTCCATCGACACTTTACATTCAGAAAAAGAAAGTACATTCAATTTAATTTGGCAATGCACCAATTCTAATTTTAAAGAATGAGAAGACAATCGTGATTTGATTTTGGTCCAGCTCCAGCCAAGTTTACGATGCCCGACTGGGCCACTTTTACAGAAACCATTAACACCGCCATTTCACGGTTCCATATCTCACGTTCTAGGGTTTCGCAACCCTAGGGATGAAGTATCCTGAAAATCATTTTTCTAGGTTTCAAACCTCTGAAAATGAATAGTTTGAGCGTCGCTGACTCACATACAGATGATAGATAGAAAGATGGATCATCATAAATCCCGTACCTTTCCAAGCTAAAATTCAATTTTTCGTTCCCAGACGCGTCGTCCACAAAAAGCAAGTCCAATAAGTTAAGTCCGAAATTAAAAGTCCATTTATTTATGTCCACATACAAATGTCCACTACTTTTGGGCCACAAAAATACAATGTCCACTTACTTTTTTAACTTAAAAACTTTTTCGTCCAGTTATTTTGAACCGGCTAAGTTATTTGTTCGGAAATACTGGATGCAACGGGATGATACTGGAAGTTTCGAACATTTAAATTTGAATTCGTTGGAACTTCTGTAAACTTCTGCTTGTTTATGTTGACAAAGTTTTATTTTTATATAATTTTATTTGGATGATTTTATTTTTGATTGATTTATATAAAAATGGCTGGTCTGGCGCGTTTAATCGATTCCAGGAAAGGGAAGAAAGTGTGTTCCTATCAAGGCTTTATTTATCACTACCATTCGACGAGCAAAAACCGCACCAAAGATTACTGGCGTTGCTCAAATCGCGACGGCTGCAATGGGCGAATAACAACAGAAACGACCGTAGGAATTCGTGGCGATCATGTTCGAGTGACGAAGGTTGGTAGGATCCACACACATTTGCCCGACCGGGCGGAGGAAGGGGTGAGGGCAACTGTGGCCGCTGTAAAAAGGAGGGCCCAGAACAACCCTAACGAGCCGCCGCAAGCTGTGGTCATCGAGGAGGTCGGCAATATTGCAGACGAGGAGGAGCAAGTTTTATTGCCAGAGCGGCAGGCCCTAATAAGGATGGTAGCGCCGTACACGGATACCTTAGCCAACGCTCGATTTTTACAATACGACTCTGGAACAGGAGACCCTCAACGAACCGTAATATTTTTCACAGACCGGAACCTTACCGACCTATGTCGAAGCACCATCATGCTCGTGGACGGTACTTTCAAAACCGTGCCAACGATGTTTTATCAGCTTTACACTCTGCACGGTACTGTCTTTAATTTTGTCTTCCCGCTAGTTTACGTACTTTGCGCACGAAAAACTCAAGTAACTTATGAATATATATTCCAAAAAGTGAAGGAAAAGGCGGACGGCTTGGGACAGACGCTGCAGCCTGATTTAATTGTTCTAGATTTCGAATTGGCTGCGATTAATGCAGCTCAATTACATTTCCCAAATTCTAATGTCAAAGGATGTTTATTACATTATTCGCAGAGCATTTTTAGGAATGCAGTCGCTGAAGGTCTGAAACCTCTTTATGATGATGCGGTTGACGCTACAATTAGGAATGACATACGTATGTTGATGGCTCTTCCGATTGTTCCTTTGGCAGATGTCACCGACGTCTTCCTCCGGATAAAAAGAAATTTAAACGATGAGGTACAAGGATTGGCGAACATTGTGGACCGGTACCATGTAAGGGGAGTGTTGGCTCGGGGGCGAAGGCGAGCCGTCCCTCCTCGGTTCCCTCCCGATTTGTGGAATGTCTACGAGCAGACTCTACAAGGCCTGCCTCGTACGACTAATGCCGTGGAAGGATGGCATAACAAATTTCAAAGATTAATAGTCACACATCACCCATCGATCTGGCGATTCCTTGAAAGAACTCAAAAAGAGCAAAACAGCAACGATTTACTTATGACTCAATTAAGGGGGGGGCACAGAAACATCAGATACCCGATTAAAAGGCAATATCTCAGAAATATGAATCAAATTGAGCAAATCGTGAGAAATTACGACACCTATGTTGCCGACGATAACGTAGAAGTGTACCTCCGAGCTATTTCGTATCGCATTAATGTTTATAACGAGGAACCGCAAGACGATGAGGAAGATGAAGATGAAGATGAAGACGAAAATTAATCTCCGGAATTTTGTGCATAGCCTTCACCCCCGAATTTGTTCTTGTCAGTTTAAGTCTCGTCTCCAAATTCCTGAAGCTTGAAATTTAAAATGTCACTAAATTCCTAAAGTTGTAAAATGTAATTAGTATAAACCAATATAAACCAGTAACCAGTCAGATCCGTATTTTTATTTCGTAAAAAATTTTGTCTCATCTTTGTCCGTAAAACTTGTGGATGACTTAAAAAAAAAAAGCCCAACACTAATTACGGACTTGTTATATAAGTGGTCATACAAAAATGGACCCTGCAAAATGGACCAAAAAAATGGACGTAAAAAACCGGACTTATAAAAAGCGGACTATAATAAATGGACCATACGTCTGGGATTCTTTTTGTAGAGCAGGAAAAATCCATAAATTCGGAAAATTCGGAAATTTTCCATAAGCTAGACATTATGGAGATACCATATTTTTTCTAGACCCTTGGAAAAAAAAAAGTGTTTCGTTTTTATACAAAAATATACAAAAATGTTTCCAGTAGACTGGTTATCTATCTTTTTTTTTATATTTAACCCCGAGACTGGGGTTTTTGGGGCTGTCGGAGTCAGTCGAGGCCTGCAAGCCGTGGCCTGCAAGCCGTGGTGGCTGATTTGTAAGATATTTTTCATCAAGACGGCGAAAAATAAATTTTTTCATTTTTCCGCCATATTGATATGCATACATTTTATTTAAAATCCAATTTCAATTAACGCTTTAGTTGATTAGCTCTAGTTTAATAGCTAGAACTAGGTTTGGAAAGCTTCAATAATTTAAGAATAATATTTTTAGAAATAACTAGGAAAGGTTAAATAACCATTCACTTCGTTAACAGAGTAAATAGTACCGGAAGGCAATGGTAGCTTAAAGGCCTTTGACCGAATTTCTTAATACTTTTTGCCCTGTGTTTAGCTTATGGATATTAAATTACAAGTGCTCAAACATTCAAAAAAAAGTCATTTTCCAAGATTGAATTTATTGCATTTCCTTTATTAGATTTTACCGTTTGGACCTTAGATTTTAAATCGGCGACCCTAAAAACCTCTTGGAATACAGCTCAGTTCTATATTGGCCACGTAAATTCTTCTGAGTAATACGGAGCCGGTTGCATAACTCAACAACCTTACAGGTCAGATGTACAAAAAAAGAAATTTGGTCGGAAAATGAAGATTTTATCTACAGACCTCAGGCGGGAAAAGGTTATTTTTTTTTTTTTATTATTATTTTTTACTTCAATATTTATGGCAAAGGGCTGTCATTGGGCCTTTTTAAAGCGGTAAAGGGCTAACAGTTTTGCGTAATTGACCGACGTATTTAATTCTTCCGACCGATTACTTCCATTTAGTCTAGTCTAATCTTAGTCTGCAGTAATGAGATCAGGACTTTTATTTAGCAAACATGACTCACCATATTTTTACAAAGCACGAAGTATATTCAAAAAAATATTCTGAAGGGTACCCATACAGATTTTTGTTTGAGTTTCTCACAATATAAAAATAAAAAAAACGGCCAAGTTTTTGCAAGTTATGGGTATGAAAAACAAAATTGGTCCTTTTTTTTTGATATCACAACTTTAAAAGGCCAAAGCTTTATGGTGAATAAATAATACGTAAACCTGGCTCTTTTTTTTTTTACAGAATGTTTTTTTTGGGGGAGATAATCGTTTTTAAACGTTACTAAAAGACAAGTCTAAAGATATTGTTGCTGAATTGTAGGTTTTTCTTGTAGCAAAGCATGGAGCGTTTTGCGCCCGTTTTAAAAAAGTTTTTTTTTTTTTTCCTTTAATTTGGAAGTCTAGTGAGGTATTTCAATTTTCAAAAATAAAAGTAATTCTACTACAAAATGCGGTGCAAAAAGAGTCTACTTACGTTGCAACTGTAATTTGTCAGAGGAGAAGCTGATATTGCATATACTAGTAATTCATTGACGAGTCTCTATTTTTAAGAACCTTACATAATGGAGGCAAAAAGCTTCAAACTTAAAAATCCAAAAATACCTCCGTAAACGAATCAAATAGGGAATTTTAAAATGTTTTTGAGATAATTATGTTACATTAAAAAAAAAAAAAAATAAACTTTACGAAGAAAAAACTACAAAGATTGATTTAGAATTACCTATTTGTATAAAACTTTATAGAAGACACTCTTAAGAGGCAGAGTCGCCAGCACTGATTTTCTAAAAAACCACGATTAAGAAAGATAACCGGCTTAATTTGGTCGGTTAACTTATGAGGAAAGAAAACCATATTTTAACGAGTGTCGGTGGAACCGGCCCCCAGTTTCAGTTTGTGCCAATTTGAAAAAAACTTAGAATCCAATTAATCTATGATCCTTGTGCATAAAACATGCAGTTACTTCCAAACACACAAAAAATTTTTCCGAGTGTAGAATGAACCGGGAGCTTTCAACAACAGAATAAAATCCTTTTGCTTCCTTACAAACAGAGAATCACGAAAAAACCAGGGGCTTCTATCGCTCTGGCAAATGCCAAGTTTTCGAACTCAATTTTCAAATGCTCCGAAAATCCGGAACCTGGATCGGAAACCCTAGGAAACACTTTTCCGGATGAATTATTTTGGTTTAACTCGACCTGTTTTGATTTTCCAAAACTAAATCTTCATTAGGAACTAAAACCTACGTCCACTACATAAACTCATAAGCTTTGGATTGGATAAAATTTAAAAATTAATGGCTTCTATTAAAACCCTTTGTTTGTCTCCAAGGAGGGAAATGCAAGAGAAAACGCATCACCCTTTGCAATTTTCAAAGTTTTAAAACTATAAGGGAACTAGGTGCCACAAATGGCCCTCCTATGCCATGACTTCAACACCTGAGGCATAAATGTTTCGTCAAACAGCTTGGCGAGAATCATTTTCCTTCGACTTTTCATTTTTATTTTTATTTTTTTTTTTTTCAATTAAAAAATATCACGCAACACGAACTCTAAAACGATTTTCCTTTTTCATTTTTTTCAATGATCTCAATCTAAAAAGGATCAACCTCTTATTTCTTTCGAAATAGCTCGTTAACAACAAAAAGACCTTTAAAAAAATCATTATTTAAAACAAACAAAACCGCATTTTCTTGCAGAAGAAATTTTCGGGTGAAAAAGAATGTTCAAACCGATCAAAAATAAAAATGGAAAAAAATTAAATCTGAATCGCTGGAAAATCGGTTAAGATTCCTTTTTTTCCCTTCTCCTTTTTTATTCTCGAATCTAGGAAGAAAAAAAATAATAGAAAGTCATTTTGAAAAAAAAAAAAAAAAAAAAAAAAAAAAAAAAAAGAAGTAGAAAAAAAGGCTCCTCTTTACGTTTATTTTAAAAAGAGAGAGAGGAGGAAATTTTTTTTTTATCTATCAAATTGGGAAAATTTTAATTTTGTTTCTAAAAAGTATAAAGCGGATATCTGACATGGAAATGTTGAGGGGATGAATTCGTAGGATGTGTAGGGGAGGAATGGAAAGCGAGGGGTGGAAAACGGGAGTCCAATTTGAAATTCCAGCAATGCAGAGAAGAAGACAATGAATAAAGACAGAGAAATGGAATTATCATTGGGAAAAAGCAATTTTCTTTCTCTTTCTAAATTAACCGTCGAAAGCATGCGCAGAGGACACTTTTCGAGGGTGAGAAATATACACCGGTCCTTTCTTTTTTCCTTTTTCCTTTTCTTTCTTTTTTTTTTCCTTTTTTTTTATGAAAACGTAGGAGTTTCTGTTTTTTAATTTTACCGTTTTTACAGTCTTTTGTATCGAACTTTTTCCTTTTTTTTATGTGGAAGGAACGCTTATTTTCTTTAAACTTTTCTTATATTTTCCTTATTTCTAACCCCGTGAAGAATATTTTCGCATGCTTTTTTCTTTCTTTAAACTTTGAGTATGTACGGATTTCCTTTTTTCGTTTTCTCAGGATTCGAAATTTGATTGAGACGTCCAAATATAATCATTAAAATCCGAAAGTTTCGACTGAGAAAACCATATTAAAAACATGGGTATTTCTTTTCATCAAGCCTAGTGCGTTTTAAAAAAGCCGTTTTTACGCTGTCCTTTGTGATGAAAAGTTGCTTACAACACAAGAAATGCAAAAGAATCGTCCGTCGAGAGCTTTTAATGACAATTTTTTCTTTTGCAGCCTTCATAACCAAAGGCGTATTCCAGTCAAAAGCATCCCAATAAAATAAAATAAAATAAAAATTAGCCGGAAAAACAATGCAAAGTAAACGGCACTAGAGATTCTTGATGGGACGCTGAATGCATTAGACGGTGCTGCTGCCTACCGAAGGAAAAAAACCGCTCCACTTCTAAATTTCTTTAGAAAAAAAAAAGATGAGGAATTTAAGATGCTATTGATAAATTATAAAAGGACGGAAGGGAACGTTGGAAGGATGAGCGAATGTATATCAACTTATTTTGCCAAGCTCTACTCAAAACGAACGGCAGAACGTGACATCTCTTAATATCGAGTAAGAGTCTGTTATCATTTTTTTTTTCTGTTATCGAAAATTCGAAAGTTTAATAGATTAATGATTGATTGTTTCTATCGATCCGGATTTTCTTTATTTTTATGCTTTTGTATCAAAGGAGGCTCAAAACCGTTTTTAACCGTTTCCCAATAACAAAGTCAACCTTGGAGTTTTATAATCCGTTCCGAGGGCAAAAACTTTTCGAGAACGGAGCCAAAATCAAGGGCGATGAGTGGCAAAAGCGAGACCGTTCAAATCGTTTGCTTACACAAGAAACTAAGGATATAAATTTTTTTTATTGAAAGCCTTTCAATAAAAAAAATGACAAAAACCTTCACCTAACAAAAAGGGTGGCTTATTTTCAAGGTCAATTTTTTAATTTTCGCTCCCTGGGCAAAAAATCATTCATTTATATGTAAAAAGAAACCTGAATATTTTTTAGGTCGAAAAAAAATATTTTGGCCCCAGACTCAGGGATTTGAAGTTTTTAGGGCCGAAATGGTACTTAATTTGGTACAATTGACATCTTTTAATAAAAAAAATTGTCCTTTATTGATCTTCCTAAAAAAAAAAAAAATATTCGGTTCGAAAATATTGACCCGTTGGCCGCTCAGGCAGGTTATAGTAGAAAAACGGGGAAAAGTGAATTGCCAAGGCATGCAAGTACTCAAATTATCAAAACTTGATAAGTTCTCCAAAATAAAAATTTAAATTCCAAATTTTTGGGCATTTTTAATATTTTTTTTCGACCTAAAAAATATTCAGGCTTCTTTTTACATATAAACGAATGATTTTTTGCCCAGGGAGCAAAAATTAAAAAATTGACATTGAAAATGAGCCACCCTACTAACAAAGCATCATTTCAATTAGGACCAAAGACAAAGATAAGAAATTAAAATGACTCCCTAACCTTTTATTTTCGGGACTTCCAGCGAATCCGGTCCTTAAGCGTTATGTTTAGCCTACAGTCTTGTTCTTCTTGGCAACGACGGTTTGAATTTGGATTCAATCCGGTGTCGGAAGGAAATCCGAAGATTTAATTATATATTCTGTTTGAGCTCTTGGCGTAAGGTGTCCTGTCGGTATTCTCAAATTAGTTAAAGTCCATAAGGAAAACCCCGATTAATCTATTTCTCTATGCGCATAGAGCTCCGTTCGTAAATTATTCTTGTAACCTAAGAAATGATTTTCCACTTACTAGAGATCCTATATAACGAGAGAGTGAGACAATTTCAGCCGATAGGAGCTCCAGGGAATATGTCGGATCTCTTTACAAGGGTCATTTGGAATGTTAAAATAACCTAGGTATCTCAGAATTAAAACTTTTGGTTTTTTCTTTTCGAATGACCTTTGCAAAATTTTAATAAATTTTTTTATCACTCTTGCTTGAAAAACGAAAAAATTTATTTTCTGCCGTCGTGATGAAAAATATCTTACAAATCAGACACGGAGGTGAAAGGTCTCGGCCTGCAATACGCCACCTCTCTGGTATGTAATGTACTATCTATGCGATGTCGTTTTTAAAACTCAATCAAGTTGTACTTTATTTTTTAGCCTAAATTCAGGGTTCAATCCTCCGATTCCTCATTGTTTAGCCAAGTGGAAAAAAATCGACAATTTTTTTCAGGGTTCCGAAGCCGGCGCTGGCGCTGGCGCCGGCGCCAGATGATTTCTTTGCATTTTGGCGCTGGCGCTGGCGCCAGCACCGGTATTTTCCGTACGGTGTGACGCCAGCGCCGGCGTTTCAAAACTTTTTTAAAAAATAATTTTTAGATTTTTAGAATTTGATTAATTTTTTTAACATAACCTCTTTCCGTTCAATTTTCTTTCTCAGGGGTCCGAAGCCGGTAAAAATTAAGCAATTTTGGAAGATTTTGTTGACATTTAAAATGGAAAACTTATATTTTTTTTTTACTTAAGGTTAATTACACAGTAAAAAATTTTGTTCAGGATAGGGAATTAGTTCAATACTCGGTATTCACTGATTCATAATTTTTGATTTTTAAAATGTTTATCTCAATAATTAAATTTTAAAGTCTTTCCTTTCAGCTTTTGCTCTTAAGAAATAAATAAATTTTTTAAAGTGCAAAACGTAATTTTTTTAAACTGATGTAACGCTTTCTTGCTTTTTTTTGCAAAATAAAATAAATTAAAAATTTTCCCCGGTGCCGGCTTCGACGCCAGCGCCGACGCCGAGGCCGGCGCTGACGCCAATTTTTTTACAATCGTGGCGCTGGCGCTGGCGCTGCCGCCGATTTTATTTTTTGAAATTTTTGGTGCCGGCGCTGGCGCCGGCGCCTTTTAATTTTTGCCGGCTTCGGAACCCTGATTTTTTTAACTTTAAGCTCAAGTCGCTACGCTTTCCCGTCGAGTAAAAAATTTAAAAAAAATGTGGGTTTATCAATAGACCGAGGAGAACCATTTTTAGCGGTAAGCGATTTGAAATTGGGAAACTGCTAAAAGAAGGGACGCCCTAATATTCATCTTCAACTAAAAACACAAACAAACGAATTCCTTTGCCTAAAAAGTGAAACAATTCTTTTACAACATTGGGCAATGGGCATCCTCATTACTGGCTTTACCTATACTTGCACAAATATTTTATCGGATTGAAAATGTCGGACAAAACATAATTGGGCAAAATTTTTTTAGCGAAATGCCGTGGAATCATTTTGATCGATAAAAAAAGAAATCGCGGGGGTAATTAGAAAGATAAAAGTAAAAAAAATAAAAAAAAAAAAAAGAATAATTACCGGAGTAGAATCGGAAACAGTTCTCACGAAGGTAATTTCTTAATTTCAGATATAATAACTGTTGTGACGTTGATTAAACTATAATCTCGGTGGCTCGTTTATCTTTTTGTTTCCCTCCCAGCCATGTCATTCTTACCAAAGTTTGAATATCGTTCCCCGATAGAAACGAGATTTTTACGCCTGCCCTTTTTTTCCATACCAAAAAGGGACTTGATTTTGTTTCGAGAGATTCTTATCGACATATGGAATATGCAAAATCGATTCCAAACAAATAGAGTTTCGATCCACGAGGAACCAACCACAGAAGCTCCTTAGACTTGCTTACACTTGGGCAAAAATAACGTCCAACAGGTTTTAACAAGTCGAATCTGATCGAGATTAAATGCTCTTGTCTCTTTTAGGGTTACTATCTCGGTTCTCGGAGAGGCACGGTAGCCAAATCACATTCTTTTTCTTTACCGACCTTGGAATTTCCCATTGTTTGAAATATTTTCATTAAAATTTGATTACTTTAAATTAATAACCTTTGTAATTAATTTGGTTAATGTTTTGACGGCGCCCAAAGCTATTTTATTGCTTTTTTCCCTTCCTAAAACAAGGACATCGTTTTGTAATTTTGATTTAATTACCCGATTATTTAATGCAGAAAAAACTACCACTTTTCCATTTTTTTCTTTTTTTTTTGTATACCGTTTTAATGAATATGTAATTGCGACACAAAACATATGACGCTTAAATTTTCGTCACTGAAAAAAAAAAAAAAAAATGATGTTCACAATGTGTTATCACCATTCACAAGGGTAAGGGAACGCCGCGCCGCCTCATTATTATTAATTCAACTTTAATTTTGGATATTGGGTAGGTGAGATCCCAACAGAATTTATTTAACTTCATTTTGACGATTTAATTTTATTACAAAGATGAATGGAGCGAGCGATGTGCTTATTTCTCAGCATGTTCTCCCTAGGATTAATGTACCAAATATCCATGGTATCTTTGCAGTTAAAACAAGTCCTCATTTAGCATGCTGCGTATATTTACCTCTTTTGTGATACTATCTTATCCGAATGCCTGAGTTCTTTATTTTCAGGGCAACCTTCTAAATCAAAATATGTTACTCTTCCGTCGTTCGTTCGGTTAATTCGGTTTCAAATGGCTCTGTTTCTTGGCAAAGAAAAATATTTTTAATTTCTTGCTTTTAAAAATTCACATATTTTTTCTAAAATTTTCTTTGAAGTGCAGTCGTAACTGTATAACGTTCACCGCATTCGTGTTAACGGTTTTCGCGATTAACGTATTCGTACCGTAAGTTCTGTGAATTGTTTATCTATACGAACTTTTCCATCGTCGTTTTTTTTATTTTATTTACAATCGTAAAAAATAAATTAAAACGTCAGGCACAGATAAGTAAAAAATTATAACGAACGAATCCTATTGGCGGATCCAGGACGACCCTAAACTGAAACAATTTCAAACCACATAGAATCTCGGTTGGCCTCTTCTAAAAAAATCCTGCATCGTAAATTTTATATTAATACAAATCAAAATTTTTTGTAGGATAGCCGAGCGGGAATAAAGAAAGTCGGGGGTTTCGAAAACAATCGGAAAAGGCTTCGACCCTACCGGACCAGCGTGACCGAAAATACTGGCAAAGACTCGAATATGTCCTCGCTATTATATAGGCGATCGAAATATGCCGATCCGAATCGAGGGCATATTTGAGAATAGTTTGCGGGCCTATAAGGATGGTTGTGATTTGAAATGTAAAAGTGGGAAATGAGCAAAACTTATATCCCACAATTTTTTTAAAAAATATTTACTAAAAAATCTTATACAAAGCATTTAAAATTTGAAATCGCCAAGTCAAAACTGGAAAGTACTTCCGGTGCGAATATGTTATTCGCGAAGCCGGATTTTATAAAATGGAGGCTGCCCTTTACTCCTAGTTCAAAAAGGAACAAAAGTGAAACACGGGTTCCAATATAAAAATTGTTTTTTTTTGGTAAGTTCTTGGCAAAGAAACTCATTTTTACTTTTTATCCTAAATTTTTCAAAATTTAAGAATTATTCTTTTCTTCTCCTTTGTAAGACCATAAAACAAGAAAGAGTGAAAATTTTACCTAGCCAAAGACGAGAGCCGCGGGGAATCGAACACCCGATCTCTCAATATCGCGGCGAGTGCTACACCAATAAGCAACGTAAAAAAAATTTTTTTTTACTCTCTCTTGTTTTATGGTCTTATAAAGGAAGAAAAGAAATTTTTTTAAATTTTATAACAAAAAGGTCATATGTTCCTCCCCCATAAAAAACCCATTTTTAATTTTTTTAATTTTTTAAATTTTTTTTTACATAGGGCTCTTATGGGGAGCGTTTCTTCTCTTCATTCACCAACATGAGAAAAAAACGTTCAACCAACCTAATTTTAGCTCCAGAATTTTGTTTTTGCTCACTTTTTTAATAAAAGAAAAAACTATAAGCATGTACAGTGCTCAAACCAGTTTTGGCCTACTGTTTGATTATTATAACAAAATCCAGATAAAGAACGGTATTAAAAGGGGAACAACTGAGAGAATTACACCCCCCCCCCCTGCCCCAAAATGGCTAAAATTTAGGTTCTGTTAGAAATTAATAAAATCTTTTTCTCTTCAAACGATCATTTTGGTCATTTTTTTTCCTAATTTTTAAAAACTGCCTAAGGAAAATCCTAGAAAAAGCGTTCTTTTTCATGCGTTATAAATAAAAGTGTTTACGCAAACTTTGCGGATCTCAAAAGCGGCTTTCATTTCGGCAATAAATTTTGACTCTCATTAAGCTTAACCGTATGGTGGCCCGATAGCGGCATTTTGGTCCTCAATCGGGTTTTTAAAAAAAAGCAGCTCTATGGTTGTCTCGTTGCAAGAGAACCCCCCCTCAAGATCCAAATCCCAATTCGGTTGGACCCCATTTCGACCGATTAGAACAAGTAGGAAAAAAAAAAAAAAAAAAAAAATACCCCAGCAACTTATTTTCCGTACAAAAGGTGCATAAAAACAAGCAAAAATTAAGTTAAAATAAACATAAATTAAGGTCGTAAAAAAAGTGAGGGATAAAATATTCACAAGGGTATAGCAGGTGGCTGTACCGAGCCGTAATGCAATGATACGATTTACAACGACATGACCGAGTTATTCATACCTCCTTCTGATGAGGACGGTATCCATTAACGGATTTTCCCGCCGAACTCTTCTTTATAAAACGAAAATTTTGGGGAAAACGGAAAATCGCGGAAGGGCAAACCTTTTTTTTTTTTGTGAAATATCACATTCGGCTACGTCACATAGAGTTAACACAATGGCAAGTAATCAAGAATAATAATAGTAATCACTTTTGACAATGTTAATTTGCTAATTCTGGCGGAACAAAATATTCATAACTTGTCTCACCCCCTTCTTCCTCTTTATTATATCATCCCTTGTCGTCGCTTTCTCTTTTCTCGGTTAATTAGGGGTGTGTTTCTTGCTTATCCATGTAAAATAACTTACTCTTTGGGGGGTTGGCTAATTTCGCACAGTTATTTAAACTTATATACCGAACGGAATAATCTCCATTTACATTTTTTTTTTCCCTCTTCGGGGAATTTTCCAGATATAATGCAAAAGAATCAGGGCCGGATTAACGAAAAATGTTTCTCAAGGTGAAAAAGGTCATTATAGGACCAAGAAAATCTTGTCAAACAGTCTCATTACTCATTGGAAATGTTTTCAATTACTAAACTTGAATTAAAAATCTACAAAAATTCATTACGTCGAATCGTTTTTAAAAAGCGCAAAATGAAATGGCGTCGGTTGCTTTTATCGTTTCGTACAGTGAATTAAATGTTTGAAAAATTTTTAATGGCGGTTTATTTTGTTTTGAAATAATAATGTGAGGGGACTTTAGCAAAGCAGCTTCGGATACTATTTTATTTGAGTGTCTCTCAAATTGTTACCAAATAAAGGATCAAAACGATATTTTATATTTTATATTTTCAGCATTAAAATGCTGACGTTCTTAAATTTTGAAAAATAATTTTCGTCTGCAGCTTTTTTGAAGTTATTGTTTATATTTACGTTGGTAGATATATTCAAATTTTTGCTTTGATATTACAAAAAAGATTTAAAAACGGGCCAATTTCAAAGCATCTGCCTCTTAAAGAGCTTTTTAGCTCCAAGTTTCGCATTATAATCGATCTTTTTGAAAAAAAAAAGGGAAAGTAAATATAAACAAAAGAGCAGACGAAAAACGTATTGCCTAAAAAAATGGACGTTTAAAAAATATTAAGATGTAAAATATAAATTTTAAATCGAAATCCTTTGCGTATGAAGTCTTTTGAAAAAGTACGGTAAGCGTAGATAGAATGTAAAACCAATTATTTAGCGCCTGTGGGACGTAGATTTTTAAGATTTGGCCTCGTAGTGGCAGTAAAAATTATGTAAAAAGTGTATGAAAACGGTAACGATTTGCTTCCTTTATTTTCATTATTTGTCGATTTTAAAAGTTTTAATTGTCATTTTCGAGTTCCACAGGCGCTCCAGAATCCATTTAGGGATCTAGTAATACATTAGTTATTCGATTTAGAAGCCATTTCATGATTTAATAAGTGTTTAAAGTTTTCCGGCTCGGTCCATTTAAATAACCCGTGGCCATGTTTGGTGAAAAAAAGGGAATAAGTGATCTTTAATATTCTCTTAAAAAACTTTTAAACATTTAATTCACTGTACGGGACGATAAAAACAGCCGACGCCATTTTATTTTCCGCTTTTTGAAAACGTTAAAATTGTACTGAATTCTCGTTGATTTTCAATTCAAGTTTAAAAATTGAAAATATTCCCAATGAGACAAAAACAAATGTGATTCGTTTTCTGATATTTTTCCCGAAGTTTCTGGACTATTAAAAAAATTTTGGAAATATAGTGAAACAACCTTGACGGGAAACTTATTTAACTTTTTGAGAAAAAATTTTTAAATAAATGTCAGAAAAAAACCGTCCGACAAGCAACGGACCCTCGTGGCTCCGTCTGCGAGGTATTTCCGGACAACCAAGAAAGTGGCATTTAGGGTTTCAGGCAGGGACTTTCGGAAAATCCAAGATAAATCGATTTTTCGATTTCCAGAAACAAACGAATTCAACAAAAAACGATTCTCAGGAATCGGGAGGTGGAAAAACTCAAAGAGGCGTCGTGACGACTCTCGTGAGGTAAAACCATTTTGCCGATGACAGCCGGAACCCAACAAGATCGCTGTAAACATTTTTTCCATCTCCACTAATCGTTTTGAACCCGACACCTAGAAAACCTCATATATAACCAAGCTGCTTTGCGATCGGTAATTTTCCTCCGTGGTTCTAGATTTTGAGCCAGCCAAAACTGATCATTTTTTTCCGATTTCACATTGGTACAGATTTAAAAACATATAAACGTAAAAACCCAAATTTTCAAAATTTTACGTTTTGCAATTTTTAATAATTTCTTAATAAATGCATTGCATCCAGGTAGACAGCGGCTTCGCTGGGAAGATTATGTGAAAGCGGATGCGAAGCGGTTGGGAGTTTGCCAGTGGAGAGAGACCTGTCAGTGGGACCCCTTCGAGTCCTGTACATGGTCTAAAGTCTTCCTTGTTTTCCTTTCATGTCCTGTATATGTTTCTTAATTTCACCTTTTCCTCTTTTTCTTTTTATGTTAATTTATTTGTGTGGTCTTAACTTCAATCTGTTTCCTTTCTCTAAGTTTCCCCTCTTCCCACAAGACCTCCGCCAATGTATGTATGTATGTAAATGCATTGCAAGTTGCCTATATGAATTTGGTCTTATTTTTTGCTCTAGGACACTGAGTCCTTGATGTTACCGTGCCATGTCTATTTTAAAAATCGAATATACAATAAAAAAAAAAAAAAAAAAAAAAAAAAAAAAAAACGGATTTATGGAAATCGTACTGAAATCCCGCGGATATTCTCGGTACAAATAACATAACCAATTTAGGCTAGACCAAAATCTAGAACCACGAAGGAAAACTACCAATCAGAGAGCACTGATATAGAATGGGGCTTTCTCCTTCTAGGCTCTCTATCGTAAGCCAAACGTTTCGTTAGCGACGCAAAAAGGTTTTCCTGTATACGAACGGAATAATTAGTCGCGTAAGGAAATAAAACGCGACCCTCGCTCCGGCTTAATTTATACGAGGCTTTAAAATCCTTTCGCACCACTACACAACGAAACGATTTCGAAATTTACGAGAACATTATCGATGAATTAAGCAAACAATTCAATTTCCTGCCTTTCAAACTTTAATAATAATTATGATTTACTAAGGGTCTCCTTCGCCTGGCAAAACCCGCCATTTAATTTTTTTTTTTAAGCTGGGAATATTATTTTTATCTCGAAATGTCAACTACGAATCTAAACAAACAAAAGGAAAAAAAGAGAACACAATAGTATAATAAATTTAAAAAAAAAAAGTCTTGAAAAGCGGAAGTAATTTCATGAACAATTAATTAACAATTAATTAACATAATCAGCCATGAATTATGTTTGTTAACTTCTGTCCTTGTTTGAATTTCAACGCTTTACAATCTATTTTATCTTATCCGTGAATCTATCTTAAATGCCTTGTCTCTACACTCCCAGTCGACTTTAGTTTCCCTCCTCAAAAAAAAAAAAAAAGTAACCAAATGTTTCTTTTTTTCCTGCTTTGTAATTAGGAGAAAATTTCCGGTCGGGTGTGATCTATCTAACTATCTTTCTTTTTTTTTACGAGAACAAACGAATAATTGATATCGTTTTTATTCGGGACATCGTTTCCAGTAGTAATCTCGATGGTGCGTTAATTATGATGATAAGCACGTTCTGACGTTTTCATATTCAATGAGTTTCATGTTCCCACGTTAAATTAATTGCGAATTTCAAGCAAAAAGGTTTTATACGACATAAATCCGTAGCAGAGGAAATTTAAAGCCATTCTCCCATCACCAAAAAGAAAAATAAAAAAGAAAAGAAAAATTAATTAACTGATTTATTAAAAAGGATGACATTAAAAAAAATAAAAATTCTTTTGTAAATACATTTCCAGGGAAAAAAAAATCATTTAAGCTGTTTTTACATTAAACTCGAACATTTTACGTAAAACATTTAATTTAGTGATTTAAAGAAACTTGAAAATTTGTTCAAACGGTTTTTTTAAAAATCTCTCACGAAAAAATGAGACGATTCTCTTGGTAAACGAGAGAAATGAACCCGAGGACGGATGAGAAGTCGTTAACGTTAAATGTGGTCAGGCGTTCGTTGTCAGGACTGTTCATTAGAATAACTCGTCGTAATTAAAGATCGCCGATATCGCTGATGAAGCTTATTTTTGAGAGGGTTGACAACCGGGGAACTTTAGACCGCATGCTACCGGGATTCGTTTCTCTCGAATTACGAATCATATACAAAATCATATTGTTATTTTAATTAAAATTTTGCACAGGCCGATGATTTCGGAATAAATTACATCACCCTTCCACTTTTTTTTTTTTTTTTTTTATTTCAAAACAAGTAATGTAGGCTTGAGTAAATATGAGACACTTTGCCAATTTTGCTCGTTTTGACTTTTTAATTGAGTTTCAGTAAAAGTTACCCTATTTCTCCTTAGTCCCAAAATGATTACAACTGATATGAGATTTTTATTCTTTAATTCCTCACATGGGATTTTTCGGACATTTGCCGCAAGAGTTATACGTCAGCACCTCATTTTTAAATTTTTTTATTTTTCACTTGTTCTGTAATTTTTTTCCATAAAAATTTTCTAAAAACTGATTTAAGGCAGGGGGGGTGTAATTCTCTCTTGTTGGAGCTATCGGTATGTGGATCTGAGAGGGAACCGGGAAGATGTTCGGTAAAAGAATACACCAGAGGCACTCGAAGAGTGGACTTGAACCACCGACCTTCCGTTTTCGTGACGGCTGCTCTACCACCGAGCTACCTCGGGCTAGGGTACTTTAGGTGTTGGGTGAATCATTTCGAAATATTCAAATATGGGATCTTGCGTAAGCTAAGTATAACTCAAGTATACCTCAATAAAAATTTTCATTCTAATTTTAAAAGTATTGGAATTTTTGGAAAAAACTTTGTTTCAATTTCAGTCACAAAAATACCAGATTTCGGTGAAAATGTAGACATTTAAGTTGGGACTTTTTCCATTCTTTTATAAATAATAATTTACAAGAATCTTTAAAGTTAAGCCAAAAAGAAAAAGCAAAATAATTTTAGGGTTAATTTTTTAAATTCCGCGGCTGCATCGGACCTCGGCACAATCATATGAATTGCAGTGGCGGAACTAAAATTTGTGGGCCCGCCCGCGAACTGAATCGGGAGGCCCCTTTCATCTGAAAAGTATTATACATTTTTAAAAATGTATGAAAAAAAATATTTTTAGCAATAAGTGAATTTTAATTTTTTTCCCTGAATTTTTAAAATTTAACTTTTGTTAGTATAATCCTAGTTGTGTACCCAGAGAGCGGTGGGCCCTCCAGCGCTGGGGGACCTGCGGGCCCGTTAGTTACGCCACTGACGAATCGGCTGTGAATCTCAAAATGGCGACGGCAAAATTTGTGTGTGTATATTAATGTTAATTTCCATGAGCTGATGTCTGCAGCAGCTCCTCTGAATCGGGGTAAAATGAAGACCACCGTTTTAGAGATAAAGGGAAAGAAGCCAAGAGGCCGGTCCAATTTAAATAAAAAATGAAATACCACCAAGAGATAGTTCTATATACACATTTCGAATTCTTGAAAAATCAAGTTATATTACTCGATCGGATTTAGCCAGAATTAGCTCGGGATAGCCGATTAAGTGTGTTAATAATTTTTAATATGTTGTCATTTTATCTAATATTTCTTCCTTTGATTTCACTTTGTTTTACTACTCGAAATTTATCTGTTAGAGTTCGGAATTAATATTTTTCGAAGTTTGGAGTTCGATTCGGAATTTAGATTCGTTTTTGTCGGAATTTTAGCTCAAGATATCATGGCATTTCTTATTTGAAAAAAAAAAAAAAAAAAAGTGTTTCGTCCCCTTATATGTTCGATCTGGCTAAGGGGTTGTAATACACGCCGTGCCTGATATTTTTTCAATTGTTGATCAATGGAAAAAAGCGGCTGACGATACCAAAATCGTGCGGGAATCTTATATATTTCATGAAATTTTAGGAACGATGGGGGGCGAGCGAACTTTACTTTGCGACAGTTGTAACATTATAACCGTCTGTTTGACGGGGAGAAGACCGGCTTTGGCCCCCAATCCTCAAGAATTATAATTTGAGCCGTCTTCCAGAATGAAATCCTCTTGTCTCCTTCTTCGATCCTTAAATTTATACTCGCCAGATATGAAAAAACAAAGAAGAGATGAAAATAATTCGTAGCTGCCGAGAAAGGAAGGAAAACCGACAAAGAGAAAAGAGATGCCGATTATAAATGAGCATATAAATGAATCAATTAAGAATTTGTAGTTACGCAACCAGTAGAACAGATGTGTGGGGCAATTAAACAACTCTTTGAACCGTTAATTTGCAATAAACCCCTTTTTGAAATGAACTCTGCTCTAAGTGGTAATCATGTCTTATAGCATTAATTAAACCCCTTCCAACAAATGTTTATGCAAATTTTATTACCGTATCAAAAGCCTTTTACTTTCATATTTCTCCTCGGGCTCATCTTTTTTTTTCTTTCTTTTCTGTTCTTTTTTTTTTTTTTTTTTAATTGAGAGATTTATAGTAAAAGCTGGCGCGATCTAAACTTCATAATGTTCGGGTGCTTGGAATTTCCTCCAGGCAAAATTTTTATAAAATATTCACTTTTGAATAATTATCGAACAATTTTAACGACAGAAAGATCAAGATTAATCCAAGAATTTTTTTTCCCGAATAATATATTTAGATAATTTTTTGCTTTTTATAATGAGGGATATGTAAGAAATAAAGAAAATGTTAACGAGATCCCGGATTTGACGAATAGAAATTTAAAAAAATCGCACGTTTTACTCAAAGGAAAAGGAGTGGAATCTCTCTATCGGGAAGATTAATTTTTTTAATTTCAAAAAAAAGGCGAGGTCAGAATAGGCAACAGAGGAAAAAAAAAGAAAATTTAGCAAATGATTTTGAGGCACCAATAATTTAAGAAATATACTAAGGAATTAATCGAACAAAAGCATAGGTCCTAATAGATTCTACACTTTACTTTCGGTAGATGGAGCTTAGCTCCTGTTAGAACTTGCTGACATGTATTTTCTTTCGATGACTTACAATTTTTGAATTTAATCAAGGGGATTTACTCCACAAGAATCAGAGCAGCTTCAGTTTTTTATTAAGTAGCCATGGGGGATATTCCAATATAAACTAAACCTAATTCTACTCGAAAAACAAAAAAAATGAGGCCCTTACACTATAATTTTTTGCAAAACTTTCTTTGATACCAAGGACGTCAACAATGAGGGATCAAGGATCGATGTAGGTTGTCATTTCTAGTGATGTTAATCATAAATATTTACATAAATATATTGTATATATATACGTATATATTTATATATATATATGAAGCTTTTCATTGTATATCCATATATATTTACGGTGTTTTTAGCTTTTTTCGTAAAAGAGACATAATTCATTAAAATAAACGTTACAAGTCTGTTTAGAATAAATATTTAAATTAAAAACAGTAAAATAAATGATTTTAAAACGTTTATATTGACCGTACCAAGGTAAATTCAGAATAGTTTTCAATTTTCGCGCCTAAAGATGGCTGCTTCTACAAAAATGGCTGCCTTAGACCACCGGACCACCATTCATATTTATCAATTGCTAATCATTGATCAACAAGTCAATGACAAATGAAAATGCTTCTTTACCTTGTAATTCATTAAAAAATAATCAAAAAAGTTGTTAAAAATTAAAAATAAGCGAGGAATAATATGTGAAATTCAACCCCAAAAAAAGTACATGTTTAGCTTATGGGTATATATATATATAAATATTTATATATATATACGTAAATATATATATATATTTACCAACGATAAAATATACGGTATATTTAACATCACTAGTCATTTCCCCGTAAGGAAAGGAATCTCACGACACGAGGAAAGATCAAAATTCCAAAACGATATACCAAATTGTATACCGATAAAAATTTTTTAAGGCAAACAATTTGGGATAAGAATAAAATATTGGCTAATTGAATAAAATGAAATTAATCCGGTAAAAAATACTTAGAAAAAAAAGAAAGTTAACACTTTTTTAAACAACAAAACTAGAAAATTTTATTTAAGCTCATTAGGTACACTTTTTTTCATTTCATAATATTGATTGCAAATGACTGCGCTTTTATCGGAATTATTTAGGTTGGAAGGTGCTTCTATAGCCGACTTCCAGTACAAATCTTGTACTTGTACATAACCTTTTTTTTTTTTTTATTTTCGAAATTCTATTGATAAATAGGCAAAAATTAAAGAAAAAAAAATTAGAGACTTTTTAACAAAAACATATAATTTAATGACTTGGCCAAAAATATCGACTTTTAATAACTTTTTAGAGAAAATATATATCGAGAGCGAGCCCTCCGAGGGTCATGTTTTGGAACCTGTCTATTGGATAAATATTGATCAAATTTGATGACAAATTTGAACAAATTTTATGTACAGTACTTAAAAATAATGTTAAATTTTTAACGTAAGACTACGCAAACCTTATGGAGTTTTGGACTTTCTTTGTACCAACGTTCGCACTCAAAAAATTAAATAAAAATTTTTAATTAATCTTGGACGCGAAAAAATTAAAAATTGTTTACAAAATGAAAAAATGAAATTATTTAGCTTCCCTTATATCGCTTGTAAATTAAAACAAGCTAAAGTGGAGGCTACCACTGCCCGATATTCTTCAATTTCATTTAAATCTTACTCCCACGCGTAAAAATATCAATAAATATTATGTTGGGTTTTGAGTGTAGTGGTTCTTAAACACAATACAGTGACAAATTACACTGTTCTAGAATGTTCTACAAAATTGCAGATGTGCGAAATTGAAAAAAAAAAAAAAAACGGCCAGGTCCTAACAAATGAGATAAAATTCAAAAGCCGTTCGATTTCGATGTATCGACAACCGTTCAATCGGATATGAAATGCATAATTTGACACACCGTAATGATAACGAAAGTGAGAAAAAAAAGGGCCACGAAATGTAAATACTATTTTCTTTTGTCTGCCCAAAAATGACTTATTACACATTCCGGAATGTGAGATAACTATTTTTGCTGACATAGCTCAGAAAGCAAGAGCGATATATTATACCTTTACAACGGTTGCCGTTCTGCTATATGCGAACGTATTTAGACCAAAAGTTATACACTTCTTGTCCTTAGTGCCCCCTACTCATACCAAATTTGGGATCGATCGGGCTCAAATTTCGTCTCTAATCGAAGCACTAAGAAATGAGGACAGACGGACGGACGGACATGCGTAAACAGCTTTGGATTGAAAAGTTACCCCCGGCAAGTGCCGTTCGTTTTGCTCTCCGTTCGATATTAACGGAGGTACCCTTCACTCAAAACCAAATTTAATATACTCTTCTTATGAAATTGAAGAGTATAAAGACTGTAAAAAATTTAAGTAAAATTTTTTCATTCTGCAAATAATTTCTGTAAAAATTTTTTCACTTTCTTGTAAGAAAGTAATAAAATTTCAATAATTAATAAACGTGACAAAAAGTTAAACAAAAATAGGATGAAAATTGCAAAATAGCAAAATGTCCTTTCAGAAATCGTAAAACGTAGTCCTTTGTAGCATATCCCTACAAAGTTTGATTTTTATATTAAAAATTAACAAAATCATTTTTTTCAAACAAAACACTTGCCAAATACGTAGAACCCGTTTTATGTAAAAAAAAAAAAAGTTATTTTATTTAGCAAGTTTTTTCCTGTCACCTATTTTATCCGTGCCTTGAATTTGGAATAGCCATTTCGGGAACCAGGCAAAACAAAACCCTTATGGTTATGATTTTGATTTTTTTTATTTTCGAATTAAATAATTTTAGATTAATTTAAATTTTGTGGTTTTGAAAATAATGCGAAATAATGAATTATTGCAATTTTCAAAACCTCGAATAAATCAAGGATTTGCAAATTTTTATTTTAATTTTTTTTTCTTTTTTTTAATTATTAAAAAAATAACTTAATCTTGAAAATCCACGAAAAGTACGGGAATTCAGAAAATAAAGGAAAACAAGTTTTAAAAATGCAATTTCGTTATTATATTAATAAGTTTCGTACTATTTCGTTTGAACCTGAACTATATTATTATAACAATTAAAAATAAACACGGGCCAAATCGCCCACGAGGGCCTGGCAACGGGAGCAAGTCGTCGGGTCTTCGGACAGGCACCAGTTTGCTGGCACAGCAGATGGTCGCTTCGCGCTTGGGAGGATCATCGAGGTTTGCAACAGTTCTTCAAATTTGTTTGTGTCCTCGTGGGCGATTTGGCCCGTGTTTATTTTTAATTGTTATAGTTTTGTTCAGGTTCAAAAGAAATAGTACAAAATTTATTAATATTATAACGAAATTGCATTTTAAAATTTGTTTTCCTTTATTTTCTGAATTCCCGTACTTTTCGTAGATTTTCAAGATTAAAGTTATTTTTTAAATAATTAAAAAAAATTAAAATCAAAATTTGCAAATCCCCGATTTCTTCGAAGTTTTGAAAAATTGTAATATTATAACGAAATTATTAATTAATAATAAATTAATTAATAATAATTAATTAATGTTTCTTGCTTTTTTTTAGACGACGAAGTTCAAATTACCGAAGCAGAAAAGGATTGGCTGATTAAAGAAATAAAAACAACAAGTTACTGATCGATAAAGAGGTATGAAATCGACAAAAATACATAAAACTTAAATCCGGTAATGTGAATTTAAATGGATTGCTCTAAAATGAAGATGAATCAAAATCTTGAGTGGGCAACATTATTTTACTTTAAGTTGAAAAAGCAGCTCATAAATATTTAATAATTTATTAAAAATCTCATTCGGTGGATGTGAGATATTGAAATCATATGAGATGCACCGCAAAAAGTCGATCAAAGTTGAAACACAGGGGGCGTGCTTATGAAAAATCTTTATATACTGAGTCAAAAATAAATATGTTTCCTCGTTGCAGAAATTTAAAACCGGAATGCTCAAAAAATTAAAAGTTTTGCGATATTACTTTTTCTAATTTTCCTTTTATTTTTAACCGATACAGCATCTTTGGCACTTGCAATTTCAGAGTTTTCATTTTGAATAATTCGAAATGACTTGTAACACTTTTCTCTAATTGTTAGTACATTGTTAAAAATGCAACACAAATATATGCTTTACAAGTACAAGATTTTCCTTTCGCTAAAAAATGGAAATTGAAATCGATATATTGAAAATTCGTCTTCATTAGTTTTAATTTTTTTCATCCCTTCGTAACTGGCAATTCTGCTTCTTAATCCTTTGCTCGAGCACATGTACCTGTGCGTGCGCTCACAGGTGGTGACCGACGATTTACTACCTAGCGCACTAGTTTCGCCTCAGAAAAATTCCTAGCTCTGAACTAGGATAGAAGCACGAGAGTCGAGGGCGCTATGAATCAGGCTAGCGGTCACCAGGTCACCACAACTGACAACTACCGAAACCTAATTTTTTTTTTTTTTTTTTTTAAAGGGGGGAGGGAGACAGAAAAACTTCAGAATAATCCCTTTATTTTATGTAAGAAAATGTTAAAAAAAATATTGATCAATATATTTGACAAAATTCTTATGGTATAATAAAAACATCATCAGGTTACGTTAAATTTGAGCAAAAAAAAAATTATGTTGACATCAATTACGTTAATAAAATTTTATGTTTTAGAGGAAAAAAAAAGGACATACTAGACATTTTAGCATTAAAATAGTCATGATAAAAGCTTGCAACTTGACGTGGACCCTTTTAAAGTCAAAGCAAAAGTTAGTTAGTTATGTTAAAAAGTAAAAGAGATATATAACTTCCTGATGCAATGATTAAAGTTGCGGAAAATTCGGAAATGGAAAGTCGTAGTCGTAGAAATTATTTTAATGAAAGGGAATATGAGGTGGAAATATCTCTAGACGCCGGAAACGGATGGGATATCGAAGAACTTGATTACCGAATCCCTATTGTCCTTTATATTCGCTAAAACGAACGAGAGGGCCTGCATTATCATAATTGGAAAATCTCGCTCTTCCAGTCGGAGTTCCCGTCCCGAAATTTTCTCTCTCGACTCGAGAAAACCGGGATTGATGAACGACGTCGAGGAAGAACAAGGGGGTAGGAGAAACTCGCGAAAGGAGGGAGCTCAGTTAATTAGAAACTCCCACAATGTTGGAAACTCAAATCTACAAAGTTAAATTAGTTTACGTGATTTTGTTAATAAAACGCGTGTACGAGCCTCCCCGATGCGTTCGTTACATTTTTTAAAAAATATAATCATAATGAATTTCATCGATTTTTTTTTATGGTTTTTAAGGGAGGTTCGTCGGCGAAAATCCAAGAAATTCAAATTGGCCCGAAAACACAAAACTTTAATTTTTTTTTCTTTTTTTCTTAGGGAAACTTTCGATCATCAATATTGAAGACTGTGAAGAATCATCAAGTAGAAAACCGCCAATGGAAACATTAGTAAATGAAGAAAAAGGGAAGGGATATTCCCTAAGACTTTGGAATAACAAGGATTTATATCCTCGTTAAAAAGCGTCAAGGTGAAAAGTCATTAAGTAGTCTTAAAAGTTTTGAATATCGAACCGAGCATTAAAACGTTTCTAAAACTGGTAATTCTCACTCGATAATCTCTTGTCTAAACAGTTTTAGACTTTTTAATGTCGCCTCTTCGGTTTTCTTGGAAATAACTTTAATGAATTCCAAGGATCTATCTATCTTTCTCTCTCTCTCTTTATTAAACTTTTCATCTTCATAAAGTAAAATAAAAACGCCTGCCAAGAACCCAAATTAAAATATATTAATCACAGAGCTTTTCCTACTTTTCCACCTTCGTACCTTGCCTTTTCATCTATACAAATATTCGACAAAAAAACAAAAAAAAAAAAAAAAAAAAAAGAGGGAGATTGAAATAAAAAAAAAAAAAAGAAAGAATGGAACGGGGATCGATTAGTTGATTAAATATCCGGTAGATGGTGGTCATGTCTCTTCACGGAATCCCCATCGTTTCCCACTGTTCCATTGATAATATATATGAGGCTAAAGAGTTTGGTATCCATAGGCAAATAACTATAGTTAAATGAGATATTCATTATCATGGAACATTTAATACCATCACACACATGAAAAGCCACGGCTCGCATCTGTCAAAAAACTTTAAATCTCTTTTACAATTACCGATAAACGTTTCCTTATTTTAGTTGAATAAGAATGAAAAGTATTTCGAATTAATTGGATCGCCGATTTCCATCGGTCACGGAATTCAAATGCAACTCTTTCTTAAAGGTTCGAATTAATAACAGAGCCCAATTTCAATTCTGCTCAGGCAGAATGGCCGAAACCGAACCGATAACTAATTGGCCCAGTTACATTTTTAAGAAAAGTTCTCGATTCCGAGGACCAAATATTTTTCAAACTTTGAGAAGAAAGAAAAGAAATACATTATTGCAACTAATAACTTCCGGCTGTTTTCATTATTTTTCATAAAAAATATTTTGCTTTTGTAATTAACCAAAAAGTTTATCTAATTTTTTTTTGTTGTTGTTTTTATTCGGAATTCTCCCAACAGTTTAAGGGCTTTTTCATAAATTCGAGATAGATTTTATGAAAATGAAAAGGATCGATAACGATTTGAGGGACGAAAAAAGCCTAGAGTTGCCTACATACGAAAGAAGAAAAGGAAATTTAAACGATGATGACGCATCAAGACTGGCCAGGTGGCGATTAGAATCTAAACAAGATCTGGCAATTAACTCTATACAATTAATAACTCGGAGATAAAACCATCTCGAGTCATCCGACCTGCGGAGCATCATCTCCATAAAATAAAAGTTCATTTCGAGCATTTCCGATGACGAATTCGATCAAACATGTATTTACAAGTTTAAATACCGATTTTTTTTTCATTCTTTGATCACATACTGTGCCATCGGATAAGCTTCTGGAAAGTTAAAATACCGAATTTTCGTCGTGCTTAAATGTTTATCGTGACAGGCGTCCTAAAATGCCATCGGAAGTGCAATACGAAAAAAGAAAAGAAAGATACCCCGGTGAAACTTTTCAAGCTGATAGGCAACTGATCTGGCAGAAAAAAAAAATGACTCGAATGTTATTTTAAGAATTCCAATCACGGTTAACCGATACCTATCTTTTAAAACGCAGGTCCTGACCTTGTCATTTTTCATTAATGATCCCACTCTGGTGCATTCTAGTTCGTACCTTGGGTTAATCACGTCATCATTACCATCTTCAAATTCATAATTAAAAAAAAAAAAAAAAAAAAAAAAAACTTTTGTCATAATTAATCCTTTCTTGAAAACCCGACGTTTCGACGTGTGAGATCCCAGAGCTCGTACATCAATATCAACGATACCTATTAAATGTGGGCCTACAGGTGAGAGAATCCTAAAAGTGGACAAAAGGACGATTACCTTTCGACTTTAAATCTCTACACTTAAAAAAAGAAAAAAGTTTTGTCTTTCCCTTGAAACCTAATCGATAATATCAATTGAAGTGTAAACGCAATTACGATGAGAAATGTAAAAGAGTGAGTTAAGCCAGCCTGGAGGGACCTCCTCAACATACAGACAGGTACTCAAATGATGTGAACCATATCGTTTCGATCGATATTTTCAATCAATATCTCTCCTAATGCAATTATCTGTAATTACGTTATCCTATAATTGGAAGTTATAGCCTTTACATCATAAGAAATAAGACAAAAAAAAATTTAAATTAAAAAAAATTTTTTTACATCTTTTCGTGTTAAAGTGTTCTAACTACTACAAACAAAAAAAAAAAAACTGATGAGAATTTTTTCGAGTGAATTCAACAAAACTGTCAACATTTTTCGACTCTCCACCTCTTAAAAATATAAGTCTAGATTGTTATTGCAAAATTCGAAATCCTTATGTTGCAGTTTTTTGGATTTTTTAAAAAGAAATCACGCTTGAAAAACCAGAAAAACTCAGAGTTACGCTTGAAAATTTGTCCAAAAATTTTTTTTATCGCAAAACCGTCATTATTTTCGGATTCAGCACCCCGGAGAACATAAAGTCTGACTATTCCGACGGATTTTGAATTTTTTTCGTGCTTGTATTTAATGGTGAACTTATTTAGGCCGAAAAGAAAGAAAATCTCGTAAGAAGCAGCGATCGGACAAAATTTTAACAACGGAGGAAATAATGTTTGGAGTTTGAAATTTTAAATTCGAAAACACAGAAGGTCTCCGATATGGAAGCATCGAAAAATCAGAACCAGGAATAATACTCAAACAGAATGAGCGTCTCAACTAATTATTGAAATCGCACCTAATTTCCGGGACCTAAATATTTCTTGTGCCATCGATCGAAATACCTGAAAAAGATGACGGAATTTTAACTCTTCATATTTCCCCGGTTTTGATTTGAGAACCCGTATTAAAAAGGAATTCCCAACTTTTTGATACGGAACCGAATTACGTAATGACAACTGTATTGTTGTAGTTAAACCGTTTTTTCCCGTAGAAATATTTAGAGCTGCGGTTTTTTAATCATTCCCTGTATACCTGATTTGGTTTTGTACAAAGAAATTAGCCTAAGATGGATCCGATTCGATGTAGTTATTATTTCGTTTATCATGACACAAACTTTCCCAGGATAACCAATTATATTTATTCCTTGATGGATTATTCATACGGTTTTTTTTTTTATTTATTTATTGTCCATTCATTTCGAACGTCATTGTTCTTCGTGTTTCGCACGTTTAAAAAAAGCATCCATTCATTTTTTTGTTAACCGTAAAATAGTTTCCCGAAAAAAAGAAAAAAAGGATTATGCTTGAGCTGGGATTAATTAATAGGCATAATTTCGACATGTACTGTACATCTCTCTTAATTTAATATTTAAAAAAAAAAAATAGAGCTCGAGGACATTTAAAGATAGATGCACAAATCACGGTTCGGTACACTGGGAAACACTCGAAAAATTCTCCTTTCTTGCTTTCGTTTAATTCGATCTGCGATTTAATACCAAATAAATCATATCGGAAACCGGGGATTTGGAAAAAAAAAGAAAAGGCAAAGAGCAGTTCCCGAGTGCCTTCGGTGTACGATCAAACGCAATCTATCATTTAGCATCAATCAAGCGTTTAAGAATCACGAATACCTTTAATTACTACCTTTATCTGTCATTATCCATTATTCGCATTTTGTGTATCTGTTATCTCACTCCTACATATACACTTGGGGCTCACACGATTCCATGTCTCGTATGCAAAGTTATCCATAATAATGTGCTTTGTACTCATCTTCCCATAATTGTTGTGCCTTTTAAGGTTTGACTTATCAATTCGTTTAGTTCATTATTCAATTTCAATTGTAAATAAAATTATTTAATCAACATCTTTATTTCGATTGATAATAAGTTCGTTTTTTTTTTTTTTTTTTTTTTTTTCGGAAATAAAAAAAAAAAAAAAAAAAAATATTCATTGAACCGTTTAAATGTTATTTTCCAGATAAGAAAAGGGTATTAAATCCACGAGATAATTCGATTTTTCCGCTTTATTATACTCAAGATTTTGAAGGAAAGGGAATCCAAAAATTAACTCAACGATTTTAAAATGAAATATTTAGTTCCATTTTACATAATTTAATTGCTTTTTCGCTTGAAACAAGATCGGGACATCACCCCGAAAAAAATCCCGGGAAAACTCTTAAAAAAAGAAAACGTTAATTTTGGAAAACTTGGGCGGTTAAATCCTAGGGACGACACTAAAAGCCGGAACTATAGGAAAAAGAATTGTCCACGTGGTCGGTTAAGAAGATTGCGTGATTTGGATCTTCCGCCATATCGATTGTTTCTTATCAAAGCCATAACAGATTGAATTAGCTTAGCCTACGTCGACACAACACGATCCCGAGTTTCGGTTGGTAATCCTTGTAAAATAGGCATCCGAATTACTTCCTCCAAACATTTTTCACCTTTTTCCTTTTATACTCCTGTCTAACTTGTTCCGAAATCATTTAGCATCTCATTTGAATGTTTTTTCGAAATAAATGTTGCGGTCGTAATTTAAAATCATATAGGCATGATTTGACTTTAAAATTTTTTAAGATGAGACTTCGAAATGGAAACCCAGATCAAAAAATCAAAACAAAACGATAAATTTCAAATGGTAATTTATTACATCAAAATCAAAAGAAAAATGTCCTTCCCCGAGAATTTTGTTTCATTGTTTTAAAAAATTAAATTAGGTAATTCATTTAAAGGTTATAATATTTTTGAATTTGTCATATGGAATACGGTATGAAACACATGTTAGTTCCCGGAGTCTCGTGGCATAACATCAATTAGACCGATGTAACTCCTGCTTTCAAAATCAGGTTTCCAGGTAGGAATCAACACATGTCGTTGTAATTTATCTAAGTTTTCACGACGTGGAAAGTCGGGCCGGTGTAGAAAATCGATTTATCGAAAAGAACATTCGATTAAACATCACGTAACCTTTCTTTAATCAAAATTAATTAGTAAGAAATGTGTCGGGAAGCATAATGACGTCACGGCGCCTCGGTGACTGAGACGTGCGTGCCGAATGTCCCGATCCCGCTTATGTTTCCCTTATCCGTGAGAAAAATAACCGTTTTTAAATCTACACATGCACATCAACAATTTAATTGTTGTTCTGTAATTGCGCTTGAATGTTCTCGGAATTAAGGAGGATAGCCTTATTGCTCTTGAAAATTTCAAAAAATCCACCTGAACTACATCAACCGTTCTATTATAACCTTATCCGTTTATATTGTGTCCATCACGAGAATCTATACACGTCCAAATTGGTTTGCCGCGTTTTAAAACCACTGCGATTTATGTATTTAAAAAAAAAAATTGAAAAAAATCAGTGGGAAAAAAAAACCAACGAGTTTGACAAATGGAGATTTGCAAATGAGGCGACGAGTCGCGTCCTAGAAATGCGGTATGGTAGCAAATTTTTAAAAAGAAATAAATTTTAATCTTTAATCTTGATTTAAAAACTAAAAAACAAGAAAATTTGGAAAGAGAAAATAATAGTAGGCAACATCAAACTAGAAATCCTTTGAAACTTGGCCGAAAACTAATAAAAACCGCTTAAAAGCTCGTTATTAGTTTATAGAAAAATACTCGATAATGGCCTAGCGACAGAAATGATAAAATATCCCATATGTATTTATCCGTAAGCTACATTTAGAAACCACTTTTTAACAAAAAATTTTCAAATAAAATTACAGCCTTAATCAAAGATACGTAAACTTATCTCTCTTGAACGGATAATAATTGCCGACCGCTTAACAGAGGTTTTAGAAAAAAAATTTCTAAAGAAAAATATTGGGAGGAAAAAATGCTGAAAACATGATAAAAACTCAAACCGTCCAAACATCCACTTTTCCCCTCCCCATATTCTTGGTATTTGTATTATGAAAGCACGTTATTTCTTGTGGGGCTTATGAAGATTAAAATTTGGCAAAATCCCCCTTACGGAGCTCAAAATGGCATAATCAAAAGGAGTCCCTTTGAAGATAAAAGGTCGACTCGTTAATTAGAAAGATGCCGGAAAAAGAAGGAGGATCCCACCCCTGCGATAATGTAGCCCCAAGGTACGACTCCATAATGCCGGTCATTATTTTTGTGCAATTAATACACCCATTCAAAGCTAATTGTTATGCAAATCAAATTTTGGAGAGGATCGGGGTGGAACCCGGAGTGTGCAGCTGGTAGCTTATCAAAAAATTCGAAAAACAAAAGAAACCGGGAGTAATCAATTTTTTTTTCCCCCTCTATTTTCCCTCCTCCGCGAAAGCTTTCGGGACATTCTGTATCGGTTACGAGATTTCCTTCTCGCAGTAATAATTCAAGTCGTTTTCTAAGATGAAAGCGTGACCGATCGTTTTAGAAAAGGATTCGATTTTCTTCCTCCGTTCAAGAAAGCTTCCTTTTGTCGTAACATTTTTTGCGTTATCTCTAATCGAATTAGTCCATTGTCTCCATTTGTCTAATAACAGTCTTTTGCTTCAAGTAGATTGCGAAAAAAGGAAAAGAAATGGGAAAATGACATTAAATCTTATCTCGTCATCAAATATTCTGGCGTTTTGTCGCCTTTTCCCGGGGTCCTTTTTTCGAATTCCGTAAACATTTCCTTCCCGTTTGATGGACAGTCGAAAGCAACAAGTCGAAATATTGGCAGTCGCCTTATCCGACACGGTATGCTCTACGAAGTCGTGTACGCTACGACGTCGTGAATGAACTCGTTAATTACGTTGGCAACGATCCACCTTGTTAACGCTATCAAAACACAGGGCTGCCAACGTGATACGAGGACGCACATATGAATCTTAATCGATTGAATATTGTGACAAATTAGGCTTGTTCGTGATTCCAACAAAAAAAT
The DNA here is from genome assembly GCA_037577465.1 of Liposcelis bostrychophila. NCBI lineage: Eukaryota > Metazoa > Arthropoda > Insecta > Psocodea > Liposcelididae > Liposcelis > Liposcelis bostrychophila. The sequence continues at coordinate 59,592,761 of CM075208.1, read as the reverse complement.
TTTACCGAGTCCCCTCGCCAAAATACATATTTTAAAAAAATTTTTTAAACTATGAATCATATTCCAATCTCAGGGACGGTCTATCTATCCAACATTTCTTTGGGTCATATCCACTATTTTTGATGGTCGAGCTAAACATTGGGATTCAAAATTCAAAATATGATTTTTATTAACAACTTTATCGATATACCATTAATCGAAACTAAAATTGATTTTGTATGTAAGAAAGTTTATCGTAGGCATGTCGGAATTTTTATGACATTTCCAAAGTAGAAAAAAAAAAGATAGTACGACACCGACATTTTTTTAATGCCCCATTTGTAATTAAAAAGTACAAAGGAAGACTGGACATGGCAACACTACTAACTGCCAAATTAAAGAAAAAACTATTTCAAGTGCCATATTGGTAAACAGGTATCGGGTATCAGGAAAAAAAAATAAATAAAAAGATTACGGAAGTTCCATTTCTCAAAAAGTTAAATGACGGCACAGTATAATTTAAATACAGAAAACTTATAACAATTATCTAAACATGTCATCACGGTGACTAAAATAAATGTTCTCTGTCTCACTTCGTACTAATACAGTAAAACAAAAAAACAAAAAAACAAATCTATAAATCTAAAGAACCGAACCGCAACCACATCCTAACGTAAAATAATTTAGTCCATTTCCCCCCCCCCCCCTTCTTTTTATGCACCGAAAAACAAAACAAATAAAACTAAATTTTATATCAACTAGGAACTCTCGGTTCTTAGTAAAATTAATAAGGTTTGCTACCCACGTGATACGATTAAAATCGATTTGGTATTTCCTTCATTTTTAATAAGTTTCATTATACGGTCTTAAAGGCGGTGGATGTCCCGTGATTTTTTTTTCCTCGGGAGATTATCATTCGTTATTTTAGGCGCGATTAAATAAAAGTCTATGCAAAGGTTGTCACCCTTGGTTGGCAGTCGCCATAAAGCATCAACTGAAAGGTTATACGTACAAAATCACGATTGTTTCACATATTTACACCCAGCTGTGTAACCGGTCCGTGACTCATTAAACACTTCCAGTAATGAATAAATTAACATAATTAATGTATATAAATGCTGGCTCAATCAGGTAAAACGTACTGGCCATCGTCGCTCGCATATTATTTTTCATTGCTTTTGGAGACGTCAAAAACGTCTTAAAAAGATTATTTTTCATTTTTTTTAAATTTTTAACCTTTTTACTATCATAATGTTGCAACAATAATTAAAATTTTATTTATTGTTTTTGGGGACTTGTTAGCGAGCTGGAAACCCGAAATAAGACCATCTCAACCCAGATTTCTTTTTTTTTTTTTTTTATTTTGGTCTGAAAACATAAGGAAGGTACCGATTCAAGACGATTTACGTATCCCACAATATCGGCCGAGCCAACCGACTAGCTCCCCAAGCTCTATTTTTTGGATCGAGTCAAAAAAATTGGCAGACGTAAATTTTTCATTTTCATAAACCGAAGACGTATTTTCCCCGATTTCGATCGTTTCGATTTATAATCAACAATATGACATTGAAGTATAAGTATAATACAGAAAAGTTTTTGTAATTTAACGGAATCGAAAAGTTAAGATGAAAAGAAAAAAAAAGGAGGAAAGGGGGAAATGAAGTTTTTTAATTTTGGAAGAAGGAAATGAGCGTCTCACAAACTAATAAGGGTCAAAAACAAAAGTAATCAAGCAACTATGAGTTTGTAAGATCCCAGTCAATAGTTTTATTAATGTCAGTTTTATTATCAATATTCGCGACTAATATAATTGGAAGCGTCTTTTACGAGACCTGCGACCCTGCGATCCCAATACGAGATATGTTCCCGGTTTATATTTTTTTATATCTCTTTCGAAACGAATAACAAGACGAAAAATTTTGCTAATAAAGACGTCGACGAATCCGAATACGAAATTGAATTACATTTATGAATACGTAGGTATCGCGACTTTGTTTACCATAATGAAAGAAAAAGAAGAAGAAGAAGAAGATGAAGATGAAACAGCGACATTTTCCCCGAGTTAAGGGTAATTTGCCGATCCCCAGCAATTCCGTTTGTTTGTACTAATCAACTTTGCTCATTATGTTGAATGTCATAGTTTGGATGAAATATGACGTGAATCGATTTTTCTCGGGTTTCTCTAATCAACAAAATTTTTTCATTATTTCTCTTCTTTTATCCTTTATATTCTTTGCTTGTGTGTTTTGTTTTGTTTCGTTTTTTCCTCCGAAAAACTTCACGTGTGGTCTTTTAAAAGGGTAATAATGCACCGAACACAAAGCTATTACAGGAAAAGTAACACGGTTTTAACATCTGAATTAAAAACAATAGTAATGTAGCCTCTACGTCCTTAATTACAAAATCAATTAATCCAACGAAAAGGAGATATTAAAGGGACCAGGGGGACGATGACGAAGCGTGCACCATTATCCTCAACTTAAGTTACGAATGGAACGTCGTTTAAAATAAGGTGTGACACCATTTGTATACATAACCTAATCTGATCAATTACTGCCTGTAATTATAATGTTTTCGTTCGTGGAATGAAAGGTTGTCGTTTTTAACGTTAAGGACAGTACGGCGACACCCTTCGTCGTCCACGATTCTTTTCCTCTTAATTTTTATTACAAACGATTGCAATAATTATCAAAAAAAATAGTCATCGAGGCACGAGTCATTTCGGAGACGAAAACGGTGCCGTCTTAATCGACAATTCCAGGGATGACCAATTTAAGGAAATTAATCATTTTAATTGGAGTACCATTGCTAATGGTTGATTTGAAGGATTTTTTTCCCCCTTTGATTACCCGCACCTAGTATGGACCCAACCCACCCGATAGCGGGTATATACCTCGGGTTTTTGTGTTCGTACTTTATTATTTTTCCATCGCCTACGATTCATAATCCATCTCTTTCCTAATATTTATGATTCAAATTACTCGATATTAATTATTATAATCATTTTTTTACTTGGCAGATTTTGTCTTTTAAATACTTGGGGCACGGTTCTTTTATTTGATTAAATAATTTCTCTTTTTCTTGCAAATTAAAAATTTGTTAGAAAATTTCAATTATTGTTAAAGTATTGCAACAGAGAAAAATTGAAGCTAAATGTGTTCGAGAGAGGGCTTATAATAAGCCGTTCCAGAAATCCTTAGAAATGTTCCACCTCCTAATAAATATACTTTCAGGGAGACGGTTCCGGAGCAAAAGAGTCCCCCAAGCTCGGCATTCTTTGCTAGCAATATTCGAAATGGGAGGTTCGTAAGCACTTACAAGGGGTCCTAGAAAGACCCCGGATGTAACCGATAATGGTATTCGGCAATTACTCTTGTTAACACAGGCACGAGACACCAAAAACTCGAGGATCACAAGTAAAAAGTAATTACAATTCACCTCAAGAGCTATCGTCAACCTGGACAAGACGAAAACGAAAAGGAAAAGGAAAAGAAAAAAAATCTTAAGATTACCCCAAGTTTTGTTAGAGTAATCATAGACAATTAATCGGCACGCTTCAATGTTTTTTCCTTTTTTAAACATTATCAAAATAAATTCGTTCTAACTCAGAATGAGAGAGCATTTTTTATCGAAACCGATGATTGAGTGAGTGATCGGTTTCTGGATGAATGACCTGGAGTTAAAAAATATAAAACGAACTCACAGACGGCTAATTTCAATAGTCGTGATTTTCATTTCGTACTTTAAAAAAAGAATAAAAAAATAAAAAATTCATGAAACTAAACATACCATCATCACTTAAATGATTACCTGTTAAAATATGTAATTTCCCTGCTTCGCGCATGCGCGATTTACAACTTATGGCATTTTTTTGGTACATAGATAGATATTTTCTAATCGTTTCGATTGCTTTTCAACGATTCAAACTGCACATCATCCAAGTTCGTTCGCCTTTTTTTTTCGATCTACGGTAGTTAAGGAGTAACGAACGGTTTCCACTTGGATTTACAAAAAAAAAAAAAAAGGGTGTAGAGTTTAACGGGAAGAAACATAAACTGTTTTTTTTTTTCCCCTTTTCTTTCAGGCACGCCCAAATACACGATGTCAGGTCTGCGGGACGTCCTGTTGTTTTAATGACGATCAACCGGGCCTCGATTCGATTCTATCACTCTCATCCGTCAACCGAAGATATTATGATACAAAAGCATAACTCATTCCAAATCGACCAAAAATAAAAAATAAATAAATAAATAAATAAAACCATGCTGAGACCAATTAAATAATTTGCACTTTGTTTACCAATGAAATCTCGGAATGGTGCCCTGGGATAAACGAACCTATTTCGGGCTAGCCAATTTAAATAAATATAAAGTACTATGTTTATCATAAATCGAAACCCGTATTCATTAGGAAAAAAAAAAAAAATTAAAGATTGTGGGTGGACCGTCCTAAAATTCCATTACCACTCTTCGACTTATGGATCTTTGAATATTTTTTTCCCACTTTTTTTGTGACAAATAATTTTAAGTTGTTTTCAAATGGATCTTACAACTTTTGCTATTAAAATTAGGCAGCTGATTAAAAATTGCTAATTCCAGGGGAACAGAGACTTTATCCGTTTTGTGCAATTCCCGTATCTTGCCGAATTTCAAGTCTGTCATAAGTGGAACATTATTTTTTGATTTTAAATTAAACCCGAAGTTTAATTTTGGACAAAATATGTGTACGTCATTTAGAAAAGGTACCATCGGGGAGATGGCGCTTAAAATGCTGTGAAATTGGAATGCATAACAAAACAATGTTTGTTTACAAACAAAACATTCTAAGCGCCATCTCCCCGATGGTACCTTTTCTAATAAATGACGTACACATATAATGTCCTAATCCCAAAGATGCGTTTATTAATCATTACCTGTGTGAACGAGATCCAGAATAATATATTACATTTTTTTTTCATTCAGGATGAATCAGAACTTTTTTTAAAAATAACGAAAGGCAAAAAAAAAGGTTTCTTATTTTTACAAAAAAAAATACATAATGTTATGAAAAAAACATTTAAAAATTTGAAAACCTCTCAAAAAATTCCCAATACCGCGGAAAGAATGTTTATTAGGAAGACTAGGAAAGGAGAATTCTCGATGGTAAGAAAAATCCAATAGGGCAGTCTCCACTTGATAACATTCACTACACTCTCGTTGTCCGCCTTCGCGATTACCGTAATCACACCGGAAGTACTTTGCAGATTTTACTCCCGTAAACATTTTTGGCATATAAAAAATACCGTATATTCCATTAAGTATACAAGTCTGGTTGATCCAGGATTTATTTTGGAAGAGATTTAGTATCTTCCCCATGCCCGAATTAAAACTTTTCTTTCTAAATCCGTAAAAACTTCTTGCAAATCGCCATTTTTAATGATTGTAAACAAACAAAAGCAGAAGATAATCAAAAAAATCATAGGCGAAAGATCAAAAAAATTTCCGGTGCGAATACGTCAATCGCGAAAGCGGATAACGCGAATGCGGCGAACGTTATTAAGTGGAGACTGCCCTAATGCATATGGCCTGGAAAACGAGAATACCAAAAACTAAGAGAAAATCTCCGAAATTCCCATTGCATCCAAATTCTAGGCCAAAACTCACAGGCTAATCAAAATTTAAGTAGATGCCCCCTCCCTTCTTTCCGTTATCAAAAAATATGCCACATTTAAGACATCTTCGTCAAAACCTCCTTCCAAAAAATTATGAAATATTTGCGACAAGCAGTACTACAAGCCGAAATGAAAAATTCAACGAAAATGTATTTTAACAGTCCCGAAGGCGTAAGGCGGTGATAATGCCCTCGATCGAATCTCTAAGTACCACAAAGCCGGCCGAAACTTACATTTAGCTTATGAACCAGCTCACTCTCAGCACGACTTAAAAATTTTATATTACAGTCGCCCGAATATTCTAAAACTGACCAGTATCAACCCTTTTTTAATGGACACTTCATAATTTTCCTATGCCAAATTTGTAAATAATAATTCATCCAAAAATTAAAACCCTGATACGCAGGAAAACATCAAACTATTTTGCATTTATTGACAAATGTCAGAGGAAGAGAAAGGACCTAGAAAAAGCATTTACCAGGCGCGCCTTAGTGAACCAGTACAATAATAATTAATATTGGAATAATAATAATAATGATAATAATGATAAATTTGACCTCTGGGTCTCACCTCAGCGCCGTGAGTCGCGTATTTTTAATAGCTTCGATAATTTTATTAAATATTATAATGGACTAAGATTAATAATCATCTCGTGCGATTAAAAAATCGATTATCGATTGATCGTTTTTTACTTTTATGTCAGCATAACATGTAAGAATTCAAAGTTTTGATTTGTAATGTCTGACAAAAAAAAAAAAAAAAATTGATCCAGGGATATAAATGTTAAAAAAACGGTTAATTAATTTGGACTAAAGTGCATGCATGTTCGATATCACTAGGCAAAATATCGATCTAATTGATACCGTTTGGATTTGCTGTCGCATTCCGTTACGAGTTTTTTTTTTAAATGCTAGTAACGGGATAAGATAAGAAAGAGAATAGAAAAAAAAAGGCAGCAAATAATAAAAGCTAAGGAAATCTGTAAGTGTTGGGTAGGCTGGATAGCCCCCTGTAGGACCAAATCGTCGTGGGCATTAATTGTTTGATTGAAATCCGATCACGATAATGCTAATGACTATGATGATTCACGATCTGCGCATGCGTGATACTAATTGAATAATGAGATAAGCAACATTTTAATGGTACAACTTGTTCCTCGAAAACAGGATTTCAAAAATAAAAGCTATCGATTCGACTTTATTCGACTGATCTTTTAATTTTTTGCAACAATCTTAATTTTTTTTATTTGGTTATAGCATCATGTGTTGCAGAGCCTAAAATTGTGTCTAGTAGCACACACTTTGTGTAGTCAGAAATCTAAAGTGTGTAGTAGGGTATATCATTTCCGACAAAGTTTTTCCGATTTTGCTCCTCCATGGAAAATAGGTTCATTTTATGTTAAAACTGCGATATAAATTTTAAAATAATTTTTTTTTCACCGTTTAGGGGTTGCTCAAGGTCGATATAGGTTGCGGCGGTATGATTTATTTTAGGCAGGGCTGTATATTGGTAATACCTCACTAGTGAAAATATTGGTATTAACAAAAGTACTCTACACTAGGGTTTTCGAGGTCGTAGAACACGAATTTCACTATCCCGAATTTTTCCGATTTACCCCTGTGACGTCATTAGCGTTTTTATCGAGCCAATGCTTGGTTTTTCCTCGTAAAATTCGGCTTAATCTCGAATTTGGAGCCCTGAAATTTTTTTTATAAGTTGGTATCGCTCATACTTATGCTAAAATACCCGTAGAACACGAATTTCACTATTCCGATTTTCCCCGATCAACCCCTGAGTAGGAATATAAGTGTAAATTTGATTTTTTGGGCCAAAAATGGATTTTTCTGCCAAAAATAACAACAACGCCTCACCTGTTTGACTTAGAGGTCATGTTCAATGAAATTTTTTACTCTGGTTACTCTAATTAATTATTATCTTCTGTGTTTCGAATCAATTTCCGAAATTTTTTGCCGTCGGAAAAAATTTGAAACTTCAAAAAAATTAAGGGTGGAATTTTCCGACCGTAAAAAATTTCGGAAATTGATTCGAAACACAGAAGATAATAATTAATTAGAGTAACCAGAGTAAAAAATTTCATTGAACATGACCTCTAAGTCAAACAGGTGAGGCGTTGTTGTTATTTTTTGGCAGAAAAATCCATTTTTGGCCCAAAAAATCAAATTTACACTTATATTCCTACTCAGGGGTTGATCGGGGAAAATCGGGATAGTGAAATTCGTGTTCTACGGGTATTTTAGCATAAGTATGAGCGATACCAACTTATAAAAAAAATTTCAGGGCTCCAAATTCGAGATTAAGCCGAATTTTACGAGGAAAAACCAAGCATTGGCTCGATAAAACGCTAATGACGTCACAGGGGTAAATCGGAAAAATTCGGGATAGTGAAATTCGTGTTCTACGACCTCGAAAACCCTAGTGTAGAGTACTTTTGTTAATACCAATATTTTCACTAGTGAGGTATTACCAATATACAGCCCTGCCTAAAATAAATCATACCGCCGCAACCTATATCGACCTTGAGCAACCCCTAAACGGTGAAAAAAAAATTATTTTAAAATTTATATCGCAGTTTTAACATAAAATGAACCTATTTTCCATGGAGGAGCAAAATCGGAAAAACTTTGTCGGAAATGATATACCCTAGTGTGTAGTATCAATTTGACAAAATGTGTAGTACAATTTAGTAAAATTGTAGTTGCGAATTTCATTCGCGATAACTGTTTAGTAAAATTAGTCTTTAAAAATTTTATTTTTCTAAATACATGAATATAGACTGGTAGTAGATATAATTTTCCAAATTTTGAAGATTTTGTTATTTCCCTTCGCTTTTTTTTTTTTTTTTTTTTTTTTTTTTGTAAATTTGAAAAGACAAAAATACTTTTTGGTTTTTCTTAAGATTGGGGAGGGGGGTAATTTAATGATGGAATATTATTATTTGTAAAGTGTGTAGTAGCTTTTTGAAATAATTTTAGGCTCTGATGTGTTGCTTTACCTAAGAAAAAAAATCCTATCTGCTTATAGGGCTTTTTACTGAAAAGAAAAATCTTGCTATTGGGGTCATGTACATATTACGTAAGCATGTTAAGGGGGGGAGGGGGGGGTCTCACACGTTCTTACGTAAGCTTTTTTCTACTCTGACCAGGAATTTTTTGAAAATAAAATAAATAATTAATTAATTAATTAATTTCATGTTTTTTTTAAATATTGTAAATGTTGCGGTGAGCTAATATTGCATTATTTTGTTACCGTCCAAATAAAGGTAACCTTCTCTTCAATTTTTCTTAATGTAAGTGTTTATATTGGTTTATTTCAGTTCCTTGAATTATGGGGAAAATTACCGACGTCGAAGGCCGTTGGTTCCATTAAAAAAAAAAAAAAAAAAAAAAACCTTACGTAATATGGAGGGGGGGGGGGGTTGCCAAAATCTTACTCATGCTTACAACGGGGGGTAGGGGGTTGAAAATGACAAAAAAAATGCTTACGTAATATGTACACGACCCCATTTAGGGAATCAAGTACAATATTTTCATGATTTAATTTTTACAGGTTCCGAGATAGGCTGATTGATGATCCAAAGCTTTAACATTACCATCAGCTTCTAATTTGATAACACCTTTTGATTTTTTAAATAATTAACCATGAGTAAGCAGTATAATTGCATCATATACTGCGTTAATCAAAAAGAAAAAAGGGCAATTTTGTCGTCTGCACTCCTTGTATTGAAAAATACTATTTTCTAAAACCTAATTATAAAAATAGGTATGTCTTAGTGATTCCTTTAATGTACTTTAAGTGCTTAAATTAAGCTCAGATGATCACTTTTACAAACTATCTACGCGGTGTTTGAGGTAAATTGTCTGACTGCGGGAAACATTAAATCTTTTTGAATGAAAAGTATCCTTTTTCCTAAATAAAAAGCAAAAAACTAAAATTCTGATTTGTATTTTTATTAGAAATGAAGGCTTAACGGGAATAGTGGCGTAATTCCATCTCATTATGTTGGCACGGATCTCTTAAGTTTACCTTTTGTAAAAGGAAATTAAAGAAAAACAGTGGAATTCCTAAGCTAAGGGAAGCTATTCCCATTAGGTCTTCAAATCTTATTGGCACCATGTAATTTACTAATGTTAGGTGCCAGTACAGTATAAAATTGTTTACCTTTGTATATTTTTTTGTGTTAATATATATCTTTGTTTTACAATTAAATACATTTCTTACTTTTAATTTCTTTTCTTCGGTTGCCTCATCACTGGTACTGTATTTTATGCAAAGAATTCCTTCTACTACATAAGCATACTCATTCTTTTTTTTTGATTAGTTCATCCTTTTTCTACAAAAAGCTTTTTATTCTATTCATAATTGAATTTTTTTGAGGCTACAAGAAAATATGATCCTACAGATCCCTTATTGTAAAAAACTCTTGTGGCAATTGCAGAACCTTTCATGGAAACGTTGGAAACTCTGATCACTAACTACAAAGCACCACAAACCTAAATTTGAAGTCATTATATTACACTTTAAACATCCGTTTATCTGCTTATCATTTTACTCAGATAACAGCAGATTGCATTAAAGCAGCCAAATTAAAAAATACAAGTTAATCAATTAAGTATAGTCATAGACTTGTGCCCATTTTCCCTTCAAAAATTTAACAATTATCTAAAGATAGTCCTTAAGAACATCTAATGCGGATAAAAAGCTTTAAAATAGAACCCTAAAATTTTAATCAGAAATAAAGTTTAGTATTTTTGTTTTCAAATTATTTTCTGATTTTGGGTTTCAATCATTTGAGATTAAATCTTCGTGTTTTACTGAAAATGATCTCTTGGAGAAATTTGTTTTATCAGATATTCATGTTCAGTAAAGCAGGATTTTAATAGTCATACAAATCCATTTTTTGTAATCTTATCTCAACAAGTGAAAAAAATCCTTTGTAAAAAACATCAAATGGAAGTGGGTAAATTGACAAAAGTCTGATAAGTGAAAATTGACGATGTTTTGGTTTTCCTTAAAACTTCATTTTCTGGGGAAATAAATCTCTTGGTGAAAAAGTTCTGTGAACATAATTACATTGTAAATTCAAACAGTAAACAACTTCTATCATTTAATTCTCAATGTAAGAAAATTATCAATTCCAAAAAAGCCATACCAGTTTAATGCAATACCAAAAGTGAATTGTTTGTAAATAAACAGATAAGGGCGTCATGAAAACTGCTGCTTAAATCCAACAGTTGCGTACAATGAAAGAAACAGAATCAACTTAAAATAAGACTTACATATTTTAACTGTAGACCATATCCAGGCCTCTACATGTTTATTCATTGATCTGCCATTCGTCAAAGGAGACTACGGTCCAAATCCTGAAGCCAGCATAGCATGGTTCCTTATAAGAGGCTGTAGAAGTAGCTGAAAATCATTTTCACATACTTTCACTTAGATATATTTTTTAATTAATTAATCTATTTTACACAGAAACCCGACCGTCCGACCAAAACGAAAACAATGACTGACAAATGGAGCACAATAATCATAGATTGAGTCAATGGAAATTAACATGTTGCACACCATATTTTGACCACAGTATTTTAGCTGATAGATTTGTACGATCATGGCGGTGAAAAAATTCGAATGTCGTGATCCTTGGTCATAAGGTCTCTAAACCCGTTCAGAAATCGATGGCTTCGGTTACTGAATTCCCGCTCCCGCTTAACTTTTGACTGAAGCCGAACAGAGAGAACTCCAAGTTTTTTATTTTGCGAGAAAACCGAACATCGATAACGAAAAATCACTTGGTAGGGTTATGAACGTTCATTTCGAATCCATCCTGATATCGAAAACCCGGGCTTTGCTTTCGATCTCCAAACAGAGCAAGCAAAAATCCAAACCGGGAATTCGAATATGTGGAAAATTACTCATTACGCAGCGTTGTACGAACTAATAGGTCATTGGAGGTTCAAACAGAGAATTTTGATCATTGATCTCTGTTATTTACACTAGATCTACAGCTGATTTTAAGTTAATGCGCAGAATGATTTTAAACATTTGAGTGTTATTTCAAAATGATCATAAATTTGCAACTATAGATATTACGACATCACCATTCTGCTCGTCAGTTGGAAATCTAGGGATCAATGGTTCTGATTATCTGACTGGATTTGAACCAATCAAACTGGCCGATTTCAACCAATGACTTTTTAGTACATACAGCATAGAGTAGTAAATAATGTTCCTCATCGTCGAAATCCGATGACGTTTTTTGTAAAGTGCTATTTTTTAATGATGCGGTTTTTGTGAAACGTAATTTTTATTTTCATATATTTAGTGGAATTTAATTATTTTCTAGTTAGCCAGTGTGATTATCTATGTGATGTGAGTTTGAGGAATCCAGATCCTCAGCATAATTTCACGACCAATATTTTATTCGGTAAGTTCCTAACAAGTATCTCACGGTATTTATGAATTCACAAGGGTATAAAAAAATGTCAAGTTAAAAGAGCATATTTCATGATCAAAACCTATGAAAGGTGAATAATGTTTTAATTAGTAAAAAGTATTGACTAAAGAGGAGAAAGTGGGAAATGGAAAGTGAATTTTAACAAGAAGAATTGGAACCCTTTAGGAAGGGAGAGTCAAGCTCAACCCTTTCATCACCCTTGGTTAAACACCATAACCTCTTATTAATTGTTGTAATCTACATAGTAAATGATCCCTGTTTATATTCATCTCTTCTTAACTTTTCCATGCTCATTCTGATTTTTTTTCTTTACTATTTTTCATATATTAATGTATTTTAAATGAAATTGTGGTTCTGTAATACATTTGTTAATTTACTTATTTATTCTTATGTTTAACGTACCTGTCAGTTGTCAGAGAAGTATAAATAAGATAATATCAAATGAAATTGAAGAATTAGGTTGAAGCATTGGGTTTCCGAGGTTGGAATATGCTCACCTCACTGCAAGATAAATTATTTTTGGGGCAATCGAAAGAAATTATGGTGACTAAGGAAAGTGAAACTCAGATGGCAATTTTATATTTAAAAGGTAGATCCCAGTCTCCCATCCCGAAAAATAACATATTTATACCAGCTTATGGTGCCCCGACACAATTTTCTTTGTAAAGTACTGATTCCACAAGTGGTAATAGGAACGGAGTCCATACCGGTATTTTGTACAGAAGGCAATTTTTCCCAATATTTACATTAACAAAAGGCAGTAGAGGTAGTTTAGAATCTGTTCAAAAGGGGGTAAGACAAAATTCCTTTACTTACATGAAAAAGAATATACAAAAATAATAGAGAATATTATTATTTTTAAGAATACAAGGACATAATTTTTGGATGCACTGTTTGCATGGCCACCTGGTTTGAGCAGATCCTTAATAAGTTTATTTTATTTCAAAATTCATTCTAGTGAAACAAAAATAAATGTGTTGCTGGCATAAAAAAGTATTAAAGCAGTAAACAATAAACAGTATTAAAGGCTAAAATCAGTACAGTCTATTTATATCTCAATGTAAAATATTTATATCTATATCAATTTTAATTTTAATCAATATATATTTATATTATTATCTCAATGTAAATAAAATGAAAGTGCAATTATTATTATTATTCATTTATTTTTTCTCCCTTTTACGGGGTATTTGAAGATGAGAGTCATGTGGGCTCAGTACCACTGGGCAATCACATGATCCCATAGCCAGGTGTTATGGCTGGAGCCATATTATTATTATTATTATTATTATCTATTTTTTTTTTGTTTTGCTTTTTTTGTTTTTGTTTTGACTCCGTTCCTGGAGACACCTTTCCGATGGTGGAGGCCGTAGAACCATTACGGTAGCCCCACACATAATTGAACTGTCGAAACTCGAAAGTATTTATCTCTTAAATATTCTCATTTTTTAAAGAGATTTTTTTTAACTTTAAGCCTACTTACGATACCAGGGGGAAGATGGTTGCATTTAAGCATTTGTCCTGACCACACTGCTATCGTGAGATTTTTGGAGTTCTTTTTGGTTTTTGCTTTTGTGCAAGACAAAGGTCGCGGGGGTTTTATTTTTTTGGCGTCATTACGCCAGACTGGCTAGGGAAGAAGATTATAACTACGATAATCATAGTATCTCTCCCTATAAAATTTTTTATTCTTGCATAGGTTCAACACCATAAATTCATAAATTAGAAAATATGATTTCACTTTCCTATGGCATGCAGAGGCACCGGATCGAGCACGAGACTCGAGTGTGAGTCAAGCGCGCTCCGGCACCAGGTTACCGGTACCTCTTTTATTTATTTTTATTTTTTCCCTTATTCTTAAAAAATAAGGAACCCTTGCAAAACCCCGAAATTCGGTGTTTTTTTTTAAATTTATTATATTATTTAATTTGTATTTTTTATTTTCGGGGTTTTGAAAATACCGAAAAATGGGGTACTTGCCGCAACCCCTAAGGGCCGTTTCACATGGAACGGATGATCCGCTCGGTTTTATTTCACTAGCGTATGCGTATGCCCTTCACATGAAGTGCGTTTTTATGGCACTACCCGAACAATGGAACGGAACTGAATGGAGCATTCAATTACTTTTATCCAAAAATAAAATTAATTTTTTTAATAATAATTAAGTACGAATTTTTATTTTGAAAAATTCGAATTCCTCAAGAGATCCTGATTAAAATGGTATAAAATTTTTGCTCGTTACCATAATTACAGTTTACGACTGCATATATCTATCTTTGTCTGTTTTTTCAAAAATAATTTTTTTCAAATCTCATTTTTTTCGGAATACTTGTACAATGGGCACTGTCGACCTCATTTATTAAAATTTATTGAACTTCATTTTCCCGCGTAAATAAGCCTACCTGGTTCCTCTCTTTTTTTTCTTAGCCAAATTTTAAAATTATAATTAATACATTTATGAAACTTTTAATTAATAAATTGATGTAAATATTACCGGTACCTCTACAATCATGTATTTCAGTGTACTTTTATATCATTTTAATCGGGAGGATGCGAAGAATACGATTTAAAAAAAAATTAATTTAAGAAAATGCAAATTAAAAAAAAAAAGTCATTTAGATTTTGAATAAAATGCAGTTAAAACAAAAGCAGGTAATGTCATAAAAACGCGCGTATCCCGTGGGCATACCGATACGCCATCCGCTGTTCAAACGCCGGAGTTCGGCGTGTCTCCGGCGATTAACCAGCGGATGACTATCCGCTGCGTTTCATGTGAAAGGTTCCATTTAACTCAATGAGCAGAGCGTTTGGGGTTATAAAAACGCAGCGGATCATCTGGTCCATGTGAAACGGCTCTAACTTCAGAACCTCTAAATTTATATAACCCCTAATAGGGGACCCTTCCTTTTAGCAGACGCCTAGTCTGGAAGACCAAACTACCGGTAGTGGGAAAACCTAGACCATATTAATTAAATAATTCGTCTATGTTTTGCGACCCCAACCGTGGAAATGGTCAGACTAACTTAAAAATAATTAAAAAACGATTATTTAATATTAGTCTAGGTTTTGCTACTACCGGTAATCGATGAGTCTTCAAGATTCTACGTCTGGTATTTTCTCAGCGTTATATGAATGTAAAATATTACTTTATTTATTAGGAAGTATCCATATATATGTATATCGTATATTTTAAGTGTGGAGTATCCATATCGAAATAAAAACGTAAGCCTAATTTTAGTTTCAATAATCTAGGTCACCTTAAAGTTAAAATTTACCATAATGCAGTTGGGGTTATAGAGAAGTTACGATGATTTTGAAATTCATATTTATGGACTAAAAGATAGCTGTTTTTTTGTCTCGGTGTAGGATAAACCTTGTTATCATCCACTGAGAGATGACAAAAAGCGGACCAAAACGAGGTTCCGAAGAATCTGCGGATGCAGGAGGAGGAGGAGTTTTCTCTCGATCTCTTCGAGGTCCACGTCCTCCCGGAGGTCTTCCAGGTCCTGTCTACCAGGTCTTTTAGGTCCGTTTTTATTTAGGTACGGGTTATTACTTTTTTAGTATAGGTTTTTACTGAGGCTTACGTTTTTATTTCGATATGGATACTCCACACTTAAAATATATGATATATATGGATACTTCCTAATAAACAATATAATATTTTACATTCATATCACGCTGAGAAAATACCAGACGTGGAGTCCTGAAGACTCGATTACCGGTAGTAGCAAAACCTAGATTAATAATTATGAACTATTTGTTAATTATTTTTAAATTAGTCTAAGAATTTCCACAGTTGGGGTCGAAAAACATAGACGAATTATTTAATTAATATGATGTAGGTTTTCTCAGTACCGGTAGTGTGGTGTTACAGGCTAGGCGTCTGGTATAAACCCTAGTCTCGTTCTGCAAATGGTGAAAATTCAGCGAAAATATTCATATTTGAATTAATTTATTTTATTTTATTTTATTTGATTTTAATTAATTTAATTAACAAATTTTAAAAACTTATTGAAATAATCACCGGCCAAACTTTTAAAAACTTCTTCCCATCGTTGCGCTCTTTCGCACTTATGCGACTAATGTCGCAGCTATCGTTCCGGGGAACCGCCTTTCAACTTCAATTTCGGCTTAAATGGGGATCACACGCCATTTATTGCCAGGCTAACGAAGAAAATTTGGTTTATCCATCTTTCAACTTCAAATTTGCTTTAAGGCGTTGGTTACATTACTCGAAAATTTTTGTTCGAAGAGTTTCAAAAATTTTTTCTCGATGAAAGTGTTTACACTTTTCGAACATATGTTCGAAAAGTTTCGACGATGTTCGATATGTTTGATGATGTTTGACGTTATTTTTGGGGTTTTTAAATAATGGGAAAATACATATATCATCGGCCGAGTACCCATATTAATATAATACCACCCCAAAAATAACGTCAAACATCATCAAACATCATCAAACATATCGAACATCATCGAAACTTTTCGAAAAGTGTAAACACTTTCATCGAGAAAAAATTTTTGAGACTCTTCGAACAAAAATTTTCGAGTAATGTAACCAACGCCTAAAGCTTTACAGCTGCTTGATTTATGAACTCGACGTTTACGTTTTCACGTGAAAGATAGTTTTTGTTAATAATTCTTGATGACTTTAAAGCCACTTTTTTAAGGGAAAATAGTGCATCTTGCGTCAATGACCTACATCTTTGATAACATGGATGTGATAAATATATGACCAGAACATGTGATAACATATGTGATATATACCGGTAAAAATAAAGATATTTATTAAAAATTTTAATTTCCTTCATTTTATAATAATTATTTATTATTATTTTTGCCATTGGGTTCTGAAGTTAGGGGTTCTGCACTAGACCCGAAAAATGATTTATAAAAGTACCTATTTTTCAAAACCACGAAGTTTTCCGGGCTTTTGCAAGGTCGGAAAATTAATTTACTTTTTTTTTTTTTTTTTTAATTTAAAAAAATTCGAAAACCCCCTATTTTTTCCCTCAACGTTAGGAATCAATTTCATATCGAAGCAGTCTTCTAAGGGTAACAATTTATCATGTGAAGTAATGCTCCCTTATGCTTAATTAGCAACAAACATTATCTATATTTAAATGGTTTAAGCAGTCATATTAGGGTAAAAATTAATTTTTATAGTAGGCAACATGTAAAATTTTGTTTACTTACACGAAATCATATGAAATTGATTCTTAACGTTGAGAGAAAAAATCGGGCTTTTTCAATAATAATAAATTAATTTTCCGACCTTGCAAAGCCTCGAAAACTTCGTGGTTTTGAAAAATACTTTTAATAATCATTTTTCGGTATTTTCAAAAACCCGAAAGTAAAAAATACAAATGAGATAAAATAATAAATTAAAAAAACCACCGAATTCAAATCCGGGGTTTTTGAATTTCGGGGATTTGACATAGTACACCGTCAATTTTTCGAAGTAGGAATTCAGTTTTAAATGAATTAAGTAAGTCGTGGTCACGGTAAAATTAAACGATCAAAATTTTCGATCTTTATGGCACCCCTGACAGATGACGCCCGTCCCGGAACGATTACTTAGAAAAGAAAAAAAAATGAACGAAACGGTAAAACGCATAACGTTGTAAATTAATCCTCTAAGGAAATGAGCAAACATTTTTAATCGTCAGTAAATCTTAGTGTGAAAGATGAAGGGTCCCTCGTGATTTGGAGCAATATTATACCTTGTTGGCTGACGTGATGATGGATGCTGTTCATCCAGCAATCAAAAGATCGATCGAAACAGGTTCAGGCAGTGTGCCCATAAATCAAACCAGGACCAATATATTATCATCATTCCTTCATTATATATGGTTATCGAATGTTATTTTGTTTTCGGTCCTATCCTTTCTGCTTACAAATATTTTTATGCTCTTTTTGCTCAAATGAACTTTTCCAGCCAAAGTTTTTTCTTCTCTGGTTTCCCAAATTTTCTAAGAATTACTAAATGTCCGGACACATTCATTCGGGCTTCCAAATCGTGCTTTAAAGTCTCAAGGGTTTCGGCCTTATTTTTAATACTACTTCCTACTCTTTAGCTTTTTCCAGACTGATTAAAAAAAAAAAAAATTATTTCGGCAGTTGATTTGATTTTCACATATGAACCTTGATTCAGTTATTTACTGCTGAAAGCATGTAAACAGTTGCCGATTGTAATACTTTAACGTTTTGACCGATTTCGATTTTGGAAATTTAAACCTATATTTAGCTTATGGAGAATTTTTTGATATAAATCTGCTCGCGGAGTCACGGTAAGAGATCATTCTTGTCTTGATTTTAGATCTAAATGCAGTAAAGGGTTTGTCGATATCTAGTTGTTGTAGTATGTATGTATTGTCGATATCTAGTAGTTGTCGTATGTCGATATCTAGTATAGGCAACCCGTACCACACGCATGTGTTACAAAATATCGCAGAATTTATTTGCTTAGCAAAATAACGAGGAAGATAGTATTTTTTAGGTTTTAGACACGAAGATTTCAAATCTGATGTTAGGAAATTCAATATGATGCCAGAAATCAGATTATTAACATTAAAATGGCTCCACTATTATCTTAGATTTTATATTTCTTCTTTTTAACGTCAGAACGTCACATTCGAATCAGCCATCGAATGGACCCACTGGAAACAAATTTTCAATACCTTTGGAAAAAAAAAAAAAAAAATGACCGACAGGAGCCAGAAACCTGCCCTAGGGCTGATTACAAAAAAAATAAAGGATCAAACGGTTAAAGAGAATATACAGTATTATGAACGTTAGTGGAGACATTTCGTATAAATTAGACAAGTACCGGTCGCGGAAGGTTTTCTTTCAGATTTCGGCGGTGTGCTAACCATAAGAAGTACTTAACCTAAAAGGAAGAAAAACTTTTCCCAGTTTTTCAGTCCGAAATAGGCTATTTTTGAAAACGGATCGATGAAGTGGATTAAGCTAAATTTCACTTCCATCTAGGATATTTGTGGAACAGGTGAAGCACCATTTCGCTGCAGCCAAATTCATTTTTGGATCTGAGAATCGAAGTTGAAATTAGGCGGAAAAATTGAAAAATCGTCAGTTTCAGCAATTTTTTTTTACCGAAGAAGGCGGATTTAAATTGGGTGAGTTTCACTTTTTCGTTGTTAATCCTATAGAAATGGTACAGAGTTGAAAAATCATTTTTTAGTAAAATCGGAATTTTAACCATTGCATAGCTCAGAAAAGGGACTTCGGAGTAAATTGTGATTTTCCGCGGAAAAACCTTAATATTCTGATCCGAGAGTTCCAGTCACTTTTTGGATCTGACCTCCTCCTGCGATCAGGATTCGTAGAATTTATATGGAACGACTAAGTAGGCAACACTTGGCAACAAACAGGTTTAGTTCATAGGTGATTTGCTTTTTTTGAGGCAGGATTCTGTTGTATGTAACTCAGGTCTTAACTGGTTGCATAAAGTTGATTTAGCATTATCATTTGGCTTATTTTGTTGCATGGATGGTTTTAATCGGTGGAAAGCTCAAAAATAAAATCCTGTCAGAGGTGAAAATGCTTGTTATAGGCTACGGGCGGGAAAAGGTTAACGGTTTGGTACACTGGAAATTAATAGTAAAAATATAATAATAAAATTAGAAAAGGAAAAAGTAGTTCTTCCCTGGAAATTGCTATTCATTAAGCAAAGGAACAAAGGGTAACAATAAAAAAAAGAAAACAGAAAAGCGCTGTCCTGACATGTCATTGTTGAAAAAATAATTTGATGGATGTCTCTGAGCATAAAGCCTTTCAATATCGATCAAACAACTCTCGTGTTCTGCTTCCGATCCTTACTGTAGTAATTTTATATAAACTTTCAGAACATTTAAATTTTATCAGTTTTATACTCTTTATTTTTAAGTTTGGAGACAAATTTTGAATTAGAATTAATTTTGATTCACGAATTCCTTTTGCACCCTTCAAATGATATATCATAAAAAATTGAAAAGCAATTCGAGACGAAAATAAACGCCTCCGAGCTGAAAACCATGAGATCACCCACTTGAAACAAGCTGCCATTGTACTTATGAAACAAACGGTAATTAGCATTTAAAAAAAAAAAAAAAAATTAAAGCAGAGCCCTATTTTGATTATTTCACCCCCTTGCATCCTTCACCTTTTATGTTGAAAAATACTTTATTGCCCACTGGACCGTTTCCGTTGTTGGCTTATAATACTTTTATCTATGGCATTGATGCGTTTTGGATCCTTTGTATTTTGTTTTTACCTAATTAAATTTTTTTTGAAAAACTGTACGTTTATCGGGCCGAATTCAAATTTTTATAATATCCGCTAAATGATGTTTGTAAAGTCTTTCATAAAAATGCTGTAGAATTTTGAGAAAATAAGCGGACTTTAAAAAAAATGTAACTAGTTGGTTGAAAGTTTAAGTTATTTAGAACTCGGTCCCCAGACTCCATTTTCTGGCCAAGCTTTGCCTCGTTTTTTAAAAGACAATATCCACCCGTCGTTAAATATTAATAAATGTAAAGTTGAAGAAAAAAAAAATTAACGCAATAAAAAAGAGACGATTTCCGATTTTGATTCCTACCGACGCGTTTTAAAAGATTGTACACCGTAATTACTGCAATCTTTGCGTGATGTCAAAGTGGTGTACAATTATACCGGAGCTAGAGCGTCATAAAGTCCAGGGGAAAATCGATAGCTTTTTGTTGGAACAGTTGCAATTATTTTCCATACTAATTAATTCGGGAAAAAAAAGGAGGGTAATGAAATGAAAAATGATAAGAACACGGTATGTAAATGTACGGGGGCCAGACAAAAAGTGTCAATCAATGCGCATAACGGGTGATTCAAGACAATTACTTACTAGCAGTAGGAGGGTTGGAACTCATCAAGCCCGACTTAAAACAAAAGATAATCGACAGCTGCAGCTTTTTTTTTCGTTATAAACCAGAGACGAGGAATCCTCATCTCCAAATCGGCGATATTTGTGATCGTACACGTAGCTGCTGCAGCAACGGCAGCAGCAGCAGCAAGACCACCACCTAATACGGTTTCCACCAATTAAAAACACTGACCGTTAAAACGGTGCAGTAGACCTATGGAAAAACTCGGCTTTTCGGTCAATTAATTTTTTTTTTTTTTAATGACTTTTCGAAATAAACGATTGGTCGAGTAAATATTTATACACGTTTGAAATTTATAGTTATTCCCTGACAATTTCAGCATGCAGGAGTGTGATTTCAAAGCGCTGTTGGACCGATCGACCGTGAAAATTCAAAATTCGATTATTTTCATATGTTTAACACATCCCGTACTCTAATCATTTGAATTCGTTTCCTGTTTCTAATAACGTTCATTTAAATATTGTCCCGCCATTTTCGGTTTAAAATGCAATGGTTTTCTCTTTTCCGTGATGGGTTCTGCGAAAAGTAGGAACAAAGAAAGCTTTGCGAGCTTTTTTATTTTAAGCCGATTTCAGGGAATTAATTCTCTTAAGGCTTAATCGCGTGATACCTTTGTGGTATCCAGAGGTGGAATTTGGATTTTATAGAATATAATACTCAATAATTATTTTTACCAAGAGAAAAGAAAGAAACGAAAAAGATTTTTGTATGGGAGATATGGGACCTACCCTTTGATTAATAAAAATGATTTCATCAATTACACCCTATTACCCAGTAACAATGTTAAAAAGGACTATACGGGCTCAAGTGTAAGAGATGCATCAAGTATTGTAAAATTTTTCTGAAAGGGCTCCGAACGAAATGCGAAGTTAAACTGCGACAGGAAGAGATAAAAAGTTCCATTTGAAAGCGAGAGATACATAATTGAAATTCCCTTTATTTGTTTATGTTTTGTGTATCTAATAGGAAATTAAAAGTAAAGATTTATGACACTTCCGGAGCAGCCGCCATTTCGTAATCGGTTCCATATAATCTTTCAGCATTTTCCCGATGAATTTATTATGTCTTGATCCTTTTTTGCTGACGCAAAATATCGGAACGTCGAAAAGAAACGAACATTAAAAAAAAAAAAAAAAATTAGGAATATTCGAAGCGAGGTGTAAATATTTAGAAAGGAATCAGGTTGTACACCCGCTAAAGGGCAGTGCCTAGATTATAATGACGCTCGTGCCTCAAACACACGAACTATGGCTTTCAATTATACGTCTTATTCGGTGAAACTTGATATCATCAAAAACGGTCGTTCGGTAATTGTTTTTCTTTTCTTTTTTTTTCTTTCTTTGTCTTCCTGCAAATGAAGCTCTTTTTCTTGACGATTTTCAATACCTTGGAGATTTTACGGTGATATGTATTTGGGTTAACGAGCCATCAAATAACGATACTTTTAAAGCCTCCTGTCGAGAAGACCTTTTCCGGACCGAATGAACAAGTCAAACCGTAGAAACACGACGCAAGTAAACTAATGCGCTAATCGAAGGCGCCGTAGAACATCCGATTCAAGTATTAACAAGTTTCCAAGTGCTGCATCCTTATTTTCCCAGTTAACAAACATAAAGTTTACGCCATTTTTGAAAAAAGATGAAAATCGTAGGGTATTCTAAATCAGGCCAAAGAACGCCAAAATTTCATACTTTACAATATCATACTAATTCCAAACATCTATAATAATGAAAGTTGTTGGCTGAGTACGAAGGAAAAAAATTAAAATTTCAGTAATTATTTTAAAACCTAAAATTACAAAAAAAAAAAAAAAAAAAAAAAAAAAATCTTTGATTTTAGTCGAGTATGCCTCGAGCTTTGAACAATTATGCTCGTGCAGAGTTTTTCCATAGTTCTTTCCATAGGTTTAACATGGGGTTTAACTGGACGAATATAGCCGGGACAAACCTTGGCAATAAACCCATAAGTCAAACACGATAATCGATCGGAAATCATAGTTAATAAGCTCCATCAAAAACGTGTAAATAATTTGAAAAGTTAATGCCTGATCTTTTTGGTTTGGTGATTCGTTCGGACCTTATGGGTATTTCTGTTCTTTCTCCTTATATGATTATCAATAATTGTTCGTGATCTTTGCAATCATACACGAAAATGGCCTATCGGTTTCGACGGCATCGCATTATTTTAACTCGATCCATGACTCATAACAACATTTATGCTGATTTAAATTTTTTCAGACCGTTGTCTTGGTTTTCTGTGAAAAAAAAAAAAAAAAAATTGGCAAATAACCAGAGCTTTTATAACGAGTTTCTTTTTTAATTATTTCCTCCGACAGAAAGATAGTCCGATGTTACATTAAAGGGTTAAATTAGCTGATATAATCTTAACTGTGATTCTTTTTAAATCTGACATGTCCCCCTCTCATTCCAATTACGACGTCTTAATTAATAATTGAGGCCCTTGCAGCCGATTGCAACAAAAGCTATGTGGGATTAATTAATCGACTCCAGACGGGGGAGGGGGGAGACCGGAGCGGAGGAGCTACCGTAAATTCCTTTGTAATAACCCGACGATTACTGCTTGTTTATAAAAACTCAGAAGGAGGAATTCATATCAGATGGAGCAAATGAATGAAACAAAGGACAAGAAAAATTATAGCCTAGTTTCCATCAACCTCCGTTTAAAAAAAATAAAAATAAAATAAACATTACACGAAAACAACATGATCATTTATAAGATTTTTTTTTTTTTTTTTTTTTCAAATTTTAATATCAAAGCGGTATTCATTAAAAATTCTAAAGATAAGAAAAGAAAATAATAAAGAAATAACGCACGTAGAAATGGCATGACCGATGTCATCGTCCATGAATTTACGGTCCAGGTACGATACCCAGGTACAATTAACATTCACTCAAGTTATCTACATCAAATTAATTCAAACCACAGAATTTTTTTTTTTTTTTATCATTCTACGTTTATAATTATATGTGAACATTTTATTAAATGTATAATATCATAATTTAAAATGTAAGATTATTTTTTTCCTCCTCTTTTGTTAAATTTTTATTTTTATTTTTAACGGATGTGGCGATATAAAAAAATTACGTGATTTCACAAGTTTTCTTTCTCGGAAAAAAGGTCTGAACCTTGCTCCTGATTCTTTCTTCCTTTTTCCGATGGCTTTGTTCTTCCATCTTCGATCTAAGATCATCGGACAAGACAAATCCATCTGATTTTAAAAAAAAAGAAAAAAAAAAAACGAATTTAGAACAAGAAGAGAGAAAAGAAAGAGGAGAACAAAATTGATGGGACAGGCAGCATCGATGCGGAGTGCGATTAAAATGTCCTCTATTAGTTTCTCATCTGAGAAGCGGATATTTTTCCCCGAGTTCGGGAAGAAAAGGAAACGGCCATTGAAAAAGTTAATGTTCTTTGGGAAATCTCAAAACCAAACCGAAAATTGAAATTTATATATAAGAGTGTACTCTAATTTACTTTTCTTTTGATAAGACGTAATTCATTTTCCACGGGGCATCATAAGATGAAATAAAATGGGAACGTTGCGGTAAGGAAAGGCGAGCTTTTTTACGACCGAGATTTTCCTGAAGAAGCTGTTGATTACGAATCTATGACGTCGTCCATCTCTTGGGACCACTGGCCGGACTCGTCTTTCTCTAACTAAAAAAAGAAAACTTGATTAGTCGCGATATTCACTTTCCATCTTCTTATCCATTACTATTAGATGATAGTGGTGCTTCTTTTTTTTCTCCCAACAGCGCCCTTTTTTTCCCTTCGCCGTAGATTCTTCAAGCGTAGACGTCTTCTCATTAAAACCTCGTAATTGACACTGGCAGTTGATCTCTATTAACGACTTCTAATTAATTAATCGACGACCATCGTTACTTTATTAACTATTTTTAACGGTTTCGACGTCATCACGTGCAGCTAATCGTTCTTTCGGTCCGATTCAAAAAATTAAGTGAAACATTTAAATGTTAGCCTAAGACTCGACAAATTGCCCGAGTGACTCGAAATCGGAAACTTGTTATTAGATTTTGTTTTAAAATCCGCCAAACGAGTCCAAAACATACCGGAAGGTGGCAAACATTATTTGGTAGGAAAACTAAATGGGACAGTGACAAGTAACTCATATGTAAAAGTAATCAGTCGAGTCTTGTACATCCCCGTTTTCCATCATGTCCCAGGATTTTGACATTTCTCAGATATAGCATTATGTTAGCTCTGGAGAATCGCCTCCCCATATAAAACTTTTGAATGTGTTACCATAGACTCTGTACTCAAAAAGCGACCCCCCCCCCTTGCATTCCGCCACCTTCCAAATTACTCTTTTAAATTTGGCATCCGTGAAGTAGAATTATTACATTCCAGGACCCGAAAACCCGGGTTATCGGCCCTACTCCTTTCTACTCTTTCCGTTTTTACGTTCTTGAAAACCAGCTTTTAATCTCTGTTTACAATTTGTTTTTTGATCAAGAAAGTTGCCAAAAAAAAAAAAAAAATGTTTTGTCACTTAAGTAATGAGCGATTACTTTTTTGGTCCAAGTAAAAATAAATCAATTTTAAATGATCTTTTTGACTGTCCTACGGAAATTTCGGTCCGATCGGCTCAAAAAAGAAAATACTGCAAATATGCCTCAGGCAATTCTAAAAAAGATTCTTTTTTTTTGGCGCTTTTTTTTCCTTTTTTTAGTCGGTCAAAGCACTACCATATTATCTACACTATTATCAAACAAATTCTAAAAAGTTACGTTTTCGGGAACCAATTTTTTTGTTGATTCGGTAGCAGCCCTTGTTTTCGTAACTACGGGTGCAAAAAAAAAAAAAAAAAAAAAAAAAAAGTAGAAGAGAATTAATTGAAGGCGCCCATACAGAAGTGAAAATGAGAATCCGTTTGTGTGAATATGACGTCATCGCGCAAGCTCATTTGATTTTCAACAGGAAAAGTAGAAAGACGCTGCTGAATTCAAATTCAAATTCTTTTTTTTTTTTTTTTTTTTTGATTTCCGCATTATAAATTAAACTTATGGCAACAGCCAGTTGTCGATCCTGATTTCCATTGATCCTAAAAAACGAAGGGAATACCGAAAATTAGAAAAATTCGGTGTTTTCTAAAAGATTCGTTTTTCTCGTCAGCTGTTTGAATTATTTGGAATTGTGCTTTCGATTGCAAAAGTAAAACGTTCTGATACATAAGTTTACCATTGTTATTGTTGTAGTCACATGTGGGTTTCATGTCGCATGTTAATTTCTCTCCCCAATGGAAAAAAGAACTATGTTTTTCCGCGTTTAAAAAGGAAAGGAAAAAAAAGTTTGAGATTTGTGGGGGGGGGGGGGGGAATATCGGTTTTTTTTGGGACAATTGATTTGGTATTTTCGAGAAAATTTTTATTGACATGAAAATGGTTTCCGGTTGATTCCAAATTTTTGTCGGTCAAAATAAAAATTAATATTTATGACGTGAGGAAAAACATTAATTAATAATTGTACCTAGTCTATTCCCTAAAAAAAATTATTTTGACGGAAGCAAAAAGTAGGCAAATCGTAATTTCAAAAAGAGGGGAAAAAAATGTGAGAAATGCCCGTCTAACTTTGAAGCGAGTCCCATTCCAGAAATCGGTGGACGTGGGGGAGGCAAGCGAAAGCAGACGATAGAATCCGACGCTTCCCGACGCCAGTGTTGCCAAAATGGCTTCGTAAACGTGTTACAACTATTTTATGTTAATGCAAAAAATGTGATAAATCAAGAGTGTTATTTATTTTTTAAATATTTATCTATTACAATTAAGTAATGGTGATGATTTTCTCATGACAGGTAAGAAGGGTTTATCTCCACGACGGTTAAAAAGCTCCGTATTTTTGCGAAAGTGGTTTTGTTTTGATTGTCACTTACTCATTGGCTACGTTCACTAGAGGGTTTAGTCGTTGTTCGTTTCGCGGGATTTATTTTTATTTCAAAAACAATTTTTTTCGCGATAAATCGAAAAAAAATAAAATTGGATTTTTAAAGGCAAGTTCGGTTTTTTCGTTTCCTCACTTTATTTTCTTTGTGGGTAAATACATTGTAAAAAAAAATCATTTAAAAGGATATCAGGTTAGTTATGTAACATGGTGTGGACCATGCACCTCTTAAATATCTCCTTATTTTTTTTCTCTCTAACTTTATTTATACAGTATTTTCTTAATGTGACAATCATTATTTAATATTAAAAGCGAACCTGAAAGCGAAAAACCCGTTGCAAGTAGAATTTTGTAGAGAAAAGAAAAAAAAACCGTTTGGCAAAAGTGCAAAGCTTTAACGCCAACAATGATTTCTGTTTCGGAATTTTTATATTATTATTATTAGTAGTAGTAGGCTGTATTATTTTATGCAAGAAGATCAACTCTCCCATTAGCTTGTGTGGGTGAAACACGTCTCATTAACACAAATATAATGGAATTATTTTTAGATATTTAATGGGGAGCCTTCTCCTCAATTTTTAATTAAAATTATAATTTATTCTCTTAAGGTTGTACACTAGAGGATTTAGAAATGAAATTTCAAGAATTCGATTATTTTTTAAACGATTCAAACAAATATATACATTGCTACAAGGGAAAACCTGTCAAAGTTTCCCAGTTAAGCTCAATTTTTTTTTCGCCAGCCACTGACATCCACTGCCCCTCCTTCCCTGCAAAAAAAAGTAAAATAAAATAAAATTGCTGCTTCGGAAAAATTTTTTTTTTTTTTTTTATTCAACACGGAGATTATTCCCTTTTTTTCCTTTGTCAAGCATTATACAGTGCAAACGAAGAAAGCTTAGGTTGGAGCTTTTCCAAGAATCGTATTATATTTTGATTGAGTAAAACGACACATTTGTTTCGATTCCATTATCCAAATTAGTGATTTGAATGACTGCTTCTAATTAGCTGTGCGTGTGGTGTTAAACACAAAACTTTTTTGGCTGTCAAAGTTGAAGAGGTTAGTTTTGATTGTTTTTTTTTTTTTTTTTTTTTTTTTTTTGTTCACTAAGGTCGAGCAAGAATTTTCTTTTTGTATTTTTTTTCAAGTTTTCCAATGGTGAACTTGGCTGTTTATTTGCCTTTATCCCTTTCAAAACCAAATTCTATTGCGAAAAAATTGCAGCCCCTTCAAAAATAAAGCTATACTTTTAGGTAATTTAAATTTAAACTGTTTCGTGTTATATTTTTGCTGAGTGATCCGTTCACCCTATTCTTAAGTTATTTGCAGAGGCATCGAGTCGCAGAATCAACCCTACATAGGTCTAAAAAAGGCGCCGAAGCTTGCTTTGACCTGTCCGATTGTAATTCAGCCTGAAATCAAGGGAAGAAGGAAGAATCAGGCAGTTTCCAATGATAAAGATGCTCCTCACCCCTGATTTTACTAAATTCGTTTCTTTTTTTTCTTTTTTCAGATGGAGAGGAATATTTCGGAAATTTCGATCCGGAAACAAAATATCAGGTAACACAATCATAGTTACAAATTTTAAAGCTAATGAAAAAAAAAAAAAAAAAAAATCGCCGTTGAAAAATTTTAAATTAAACGAAGAAAGCGGGGGAGATTAGTTGAAAACAAGCAATTTATTGAAAAGTGTGAATGAGGGGAAGTCGGAAACTTAAGACGAGTTAATTTTAACCGTTAAGATTTAATTTGGAAGAGGTTAATTAATAGTTAGTTAAAATGCGAGGAGTTGAAACGGTTTCTTTATGTCTTTATTATTTTAGGGAGACAAAACATATACGTCTCTTTCTTTTGTGTCAAATTTAATTCTGTTTAAATTTTTTTTGGTATTGCTTTATTTTGGAGATGATGGTTCCATGTCGGTGCTTGATGAATACCTGGTTTTCCTGAACGGGTCAAGGGGGAGGGATGGGTTGTATTCACTTTTGTCGTGCCGATTTCTCGAAAATCCCGGAGAGATCTCTGGTTTTTGATTAGGTATTTTTTAAATTTGAAACTGAAACGAAGTTAAATGCACAGCTTTGTTTTTTTTTTTTTTTTTTTTTAAATCATCGAGCTTTATTGTTACCATATAATCGCCACTCAAATTATTAAAATATGAGTCCTTGGTAGCCGAAAGGTCAGCTCATGGTATAACTTTCGGCTAAATGATGGCACGTGATGCCGGTACAGGGTTTTTTCTTGAAAATATTTTATCCAGAAACGGAGGTCCTTTCACGATGGGGTCGCTACTAAAGTTGCATGGTTTGCCTTAATAGGGAATCACCAAGTCAGAGTCTGCTACTTGTGAGATGGATGCGATCCTTTCGTATATCGCATTCACTCCGAACGTGTTACGTATTATGTGAAAGTGTGCGCGGGATCCAAAATACCCCCTAATTAATTCTTTTGATAATATACTCTTGAATGACATTTCTCTAAAAATACCATTCTTTTGCTCGTAAAATGTGTTATTTTGATCACCTCATCATCTTGGCTCGACTCCACTCATATGCATTTGCTCTACGGGAGAAATTTCATCTTTTTTTTTTTTTTTTTTTTTTTTTTTGATTTAATCCCGATCGATTAGTCCGCTTTAATCGAATCTCGGCGCGACTTAAAAAAAAAAAAAAAAAAAAAAAAAAAAAAAGAGTCAAAAGAGAAAAATTAAAAAAAGAATCGGGGAGCTTAATGGTGGGTGAGCCCATCCGTGACTCAAAAAGAAACTGCATGTAATCAAACGGAATCGGGATTTTAAAAATTAAAAGTATAGCTTTTAATTGTAATTAATTCGATTTTTTTGAGCGGAAGCCAAACCTGGACAAACCGTTAAAAAAAATTAAAAACGGTTCGGCTTTTAGTCTTTACACACAGTTTCCAAGATTTTTTTTTTTTTTTTAAATTCAGATAATAAACGATCCATCACATGGAAAAAGGGTTAAAGAATCAAAGAAAAAAGGGTCAAAGAAAATAAAAATTTTGTTTTAAGAAAACCGGTTGACCGTTCGTAAAACAAAAATGGACTTGTTCAGAAAAATCGGACAGGGGTGTCATTCTCTATAACCCCATCCTCGGATAAGCGACCCTTTCCTATATAAAAACACTTTCATGAATAAATATCACCTTTTTTTTTTTTTTTTTACAATCTAAATATGCATTTAAGGATGCCTCTCCTGCGATATTTAATACTTTTATCGTTAGAACCCCTCGGAGGCTGCGTTTGAGGTGCCGGACCGATCGGCACAAACGGGGCCAAATAAATGTCGTGTCGAATCTACGGTCATCGATCTCTCGTTTACTATGTGCTAAAATGTTTTTAGGATTACGTCATTCAGTATATACCTAACGATCGAAACTTCAAAACACGGGAAGGAAACAATTAGTTAAAACAATAACCTTAGATCGCCGAGCCCGGTAATTAATAATCGTGATTAATGAAAGTACCCGGGACAAGCCCAGCCGGCTACTGGGAGTAACCATCACACATTTTTTTTATACCAGGTTCGAAAGTGCCTTTCCGCTTTTTTTTTTTTTTTTTTTTCGAGGCGAGAAGATGAATCGTCGTAGCCTCCCATCCACGTCAGATTTTTTTTTTCTATAATTCTTCAGGAGATAAAGAGGCATACGCTCCTGACGCTACTGACAGGTAATGTTAAACATTCTGACCCACTAATTGGGACCCACATTCGTAGTACCACGCCTACGCACATCTCCGAGACCCAACGTATCTAATTGTTTTATATATTAATAGACATTCTTTTAACACATTCAATTTTTATGATTATCAAATTTCTTATGCGATTTCTTGTCTGAGGTTTTTCTTATATTCGATTTCTCAGTCTAAATTAACATGATCCTTATTTATTAAAAGTTGAGTCGTCCTTGTTTAGCTTATGAAATCCAGTCGGAATTCTCAAAAATTCCTAGATGCGGAGAATTTCGGCCATTCGGAGAGCGAATCGAAAGGCATCAATTTTTTTTTAATCTGTATTCAGTTCAATAAGATACAAAATGTTTATGGGCATCGGGACTTTGGGCCTTTCAAAAATTTCCGAAACTCCACCACGAAATAAAAATTTTCTTTTCTTTTTCTTCTTCTCAGCTAAAATCTAATTTTTTATTATTCTCTTTAATGATATTTTGGTGATATTTATAGATTGTTTATAGATCTTTTGTAATTTTTTGTAATTTTGATGATATTGACGATACTTATAACACCATGTTATAAATAAATAAATAAATAATAATAATAAAAACTTATTTTGATGTAGCGACAGGATTAATGTAAAAGTCTTTTGTGTAGGTTATAGCATTTCCCCGTCTGTCACGCAAGAAAAATAAATGACCGAAAGAAAAAGTGTTACATTGTCATGTTAATATACCAGTATTTACAAACTTAAATGATATCGTTGTCACAGGACACTCGGTAAATAAACTAAATCCAGTGTTAATTAGAAAATGACGTAATAGGAAGAAAAAAAAAAACGAGGAGCCAGAGCGTGAAGAGAAGAGAAGAGAGAACCGAAAAAAAAAATGCTAATTAAAAAATAATTATAAAGAGCAATAAAAGTTGCCAGGAAAACACTGCGTGATTTAGCGGACCAATGGCCAAAGCAAGACCGTAGCTTGTATTCCGATTGTTGTTTTACTCTGTGCCCTACGTATTTTTCCCAGTTGACCGAGATCCATCGCTTAATCAAACCATTTTGTGGAGGAAAATGAAAGAGTTGGCTAAGGAACAAACGCCGACCTTAGATTAAGGGCAATAGTAATCGAATTTTTCAAAAATCCCGTAATTACGGAGGCTTGATAAGCAAATCTCTGCCCTCCCGCATACCGAAAAAACGATTTTAAAAAATTGTAGGTTTACGACCCTGAAACTTTATTTTTTTGTTTGTGAGGAAACTTTTTTTATTTTTTTTCGTGGAGTAAAGCTTTATTAACAGTAATTGTCAAGTCGAATGAGATTTTTTTTTACATCAAAGTGTAATTATAAATAATTATAAGATAATTATACTTTTTGTGCCGCGGCTACATTAGCTTTAGACCCCCACTTTACGTATATAATGTCCGTGTCGTGCAAAGAGAACTGACCGCGTCTCAGCGGCGAACGCTTTTTTCCCTGGTTTTTTTTTAATGCACGTGGTCAAAATACTTGAATTTAACATATTTTATTTGGATCCATATAAAAAAATGTAGCTGTCGATCATGTCTCTTTGCCTCGCGGTCGCATATCCGTCAGTCCTTATATTTTAAATTCCAATTTGCACTTTGCTGCGAGATGTGACATCTTCGACAAGACCGAGACTCGATAAATTTCTTTTTTCTATCTGACTCGTTTGTTTTCCATGTTATTATCCTTTCTGCTACGCCCACGCGGAAATACGCATGGGTATCGCTTGTAAATAATCTAGTGAATTTTGAAATCACAATATTGCGCTATGCATATGGATATTTTTCCTTTTTGCGCTTAATTTTTTTTTTTTTTTTTTCAAAAGTGAGGGAAAAAAAAGCTCAAATGAAGTGTTCGCCATTGATTGCCTTCTAATTGCCGTCTTGTATTAAAGAGTTTTCTTTTTATTTCTTCCTTCTCTTCCTTCCCACTTCTTCCTCGAGTAAAATCTTTTTGTCCTCAATTAGCTGCTTCTGATAAGAGGTTCTACGTGTGTATTTAACTCTGCCGTTTTTTTTTACCTTTTTTTCTCTCTTTTTTTAATCAATGGTAGAAAAGGAATTCCGTTAAAGTCATAAATACTTTTTTCGATAATTTTGTCTTTCTTTCCCGGTTTGTATTCTGAATTTTAAATTTGAGATTTCGGTTTGCTTCAACGGCACCTTTTAAGATCTCCGATGTTATGTCCTCTTATGGTTAAATAAAATTTTCTTTTGGAGAAAACTTTGTCCCTCCGTGGGCAAAGATGTAGTATAATGATTTTAGCAACGGACCTTTTTTTATTGATAAACATTAAAAATTCTCACCCGAGAGAATGTTACCTGTTGTGTATAACCGAAATCAAAAAATGCCCCTGTCTTTATTAATAAAGAAAGGGTTGGTTTTTTTTCCTGGGGTTGAAATAGTGGACAAACCGGACCGGTCAAACGGGTCTCTCTTAATTATGAGAAACTAATTTCGCATCATTATTTTTTGTTTTAAAAAACTGGTTTTTTCCCTGTCATTCTTATTTATTGCAACTTGTTCCTATTTTCAAGAAAAGGATTCGCTCCTTTGTTTCAAAAAAAAAAAAAATGATCAAGCAGGACTCGGCTTCATAAAAAGGTTTCATCTTTTCTTATCTTTGGGAATCTTTGCTTTTGTATCTTTTTTCTAGGAATTATTTCCTGTCAAACCATTTTGAAATCAATTTATATACAATAACGAACTTTTTTTTTGCCGGAATCTTGGTAGAGATAGTTCCTCGTCAGACTCACACCTCGACAAGTTCGAATTCAAAGAAAAAGAAATGATTTTCCCTATAAAACGGTTCGGAATTTCCACAAATGGAAACAGTATGTGAAATGTGAATTAATTTTAAAAGGCATCAAGTTTTTTTTTTTTTTTTTTTTTTTCCCTCTCTCTTATTCCCGTCACCCTAATTCATGTCGCAGAGGAATGCTGCGGCGGAGATCATCGAATCGCCGTCGCGACAGTTTCGGTGAAAATGGAATTTTTTCACATCATAAAATTTCCTTCTTCCAACGCCCTTTTATTTTCTTTAATTGTTTTTTTTTATATATCTCCAAATCAAGAATGCTATCCAATTTTCCTGTTGAAATCGTCTTCTTTTCCTTTTTATTTTTTCATGTTTCACTTGATTCTTATACTTTCGGCATATTTTCTTAATTGCCCGGAAAACGGGGAAAAAATTTTTGGTTCGATTGACTCGAAAAAAAAAAAAAAAAGTTCGTTTAGAAATGAGAATTTAAAAAATTATAATTAATGCATCATAATTTTAAATGACAGCCATATTGAAAAAAAAGAACATCAATCTTTTTATTAAAAAAAAAAAAAATCACATCATCTATTGTTGTAAATGGTTATTTAAAAATAATGTGAAGAAGCAACGTAAGGAAACCGGATAACTCACAATTAATTTACTTTTTTTTTTATTATAAAATTAGTCAGCATTTTTGGAAAACGATCGATTCAATTTTATATAATTTTTTTTTTTTTAAGTAAAGGCTATGACGGTGAACTTCGTAAAAAAAATTTAAGATCTCATTTGCAGCCATTTTTTTTTCACGGAGAGATAATGAGAAAAGCGATTTTCCGAAGGTGGGAAATCATTTGGGAGCGAGGAGCGATAAAAATCCGAAGGATAATTAGAAAGTATGGCATCTCTTGTAAATAATTTGCAAAAAACGCGGGTGTTAATTTTTATTTTCGAGGAAAAAAGAAAGTAAATTTGAAAAGGGCTTAAGTAGAAAATTTCGAACCTTAATACTTCATTAATTTTAAACATTTTATGTAACGAAAAATTTAAGATCGAGCCCAGGAGGACGGGGAGCCAAAGAGAAAAGTCGTTTTTCTAACAGTCCGGGAACGTTAACATGTTAAGACCGGTAGCTGGTGGGTAATTTTTGATTATTCACGGACTTGGCCTCATTGCGGAGGAACGGATCTTAAGATGAAATAGGGAACGTCCGATTGAAAATTATTTCGGAAAGGGCTTCCGAGTCAACCTAAGTCTCGGGCACATATCGAATATGGATATAGTTATATTAAATGATAATTTCACCAGGTGTGAGAATTTTTTTCTTTTTCATTCAATCTATCCGTCTCTCTCTCTCTCTCCGAGAAATTCATTCAAATCATCATAATCACATAATTACGTACAAGTATTTTAAAATCTATAATAAACCGAGGCGCAAACGTTGGACGTCGAGGGAAAAAAAAAAAAAAAAAAAACGTTTCCATGTAGAAAACCCAATAAAAGATCACATTATCATCTCTTTGTCTCGAATTCTATTCTTTCCCCCCCCCTTTTTTTTTTCATTATTTTTCTTTGTGGGATGCATAAGCGACGAAAAATCCAGCATTCCGACTAATTAGCACAAAATAAAAAATGTTATTGTGGTTTTGCGAAATAAAAATTTAACGTTTGATCGGAAAATGTCGAGGAAAATTCCTTTTAACGGATTAATCTTTTCGGTTCCCATAAAACGGGATCCTTAAACGCTGGGATGTTCTCAGATAAAAAGGTCAATGAGAACGACTAGAAGAAATCTCCGAAATAAGCATTAAAACAAAAAAGGCAAACCTGTTTCCGTGAAAACCTGTTTCCTTAGAACAATATAATGCACCGTGTGAAGAAACTGCCCCGGGTGTAATTAAATCAAAGGGTTTGGGGACGGTGTGCTGGACATGGACAACAACAGAAGGACGAACCGAAAAATTAACAAATATTTTCGTCCTCGCTTTCGACGCCCAGCCCCGAAAATCAAAAATCTTTTGTTCTAAATTAGAAGAGAACCGACCCTTTTCGATTGCTTTATTGTTCTAAGCGGACGTTCTTCAACCTGCTCTCGGTCTCTTTCGTGTCCCTTTCACTTTGTCCCACGGATATTGTAACCGGAATGCCTTGAGCTTTTTCTCCAGCTCCAGTGCCAGAAAATCGATGATTCAGCCAAAAATGATTCCTATGTTTAGCTTACGGAAGCTATAAGATAATATTTTTAATTAATTAAAGTTGTACGAAAATATTTTTCCTGTAAACGATCGTGGCAAAATTTTTAAAAAAATTTCATTTTGGAGATGGAAATTCCTGGAAATATTTCTTTGTGAACTTGAGTATTTGGATTTTATTAAGAAAAATTAATTAGACATAGATTTATTTTTATTGATGATTGCGAGTGCGGGAATGGTAGAAGAAAAGGAAGAATCCTTCGAAACTCTACATGTTCAAAAAAAAAAAAGGAAATATATGGACCAAAATGACACTATTATTTCACTAAAAACAAGAAAAAGGAGTTTATTCCAGTGGAAACGGATATTTAACCTACGTCGGAAAATATAATCCCTTTGCCGAAGAATATGAAATCTAGAAGACCATGCTTAGCTTGCCTTTTTGATAATTAAGAAAAAAAAAATAATCCTTATCTTACAATTATTTTGATAATGCTACTGTTTAATGAAAATTTTTTAAAAAGAAAATCTTTGAGGAAATATAAGAAAAGAGGAGGGATTTCCCTAGGTTGGAGACGGTCACGTTCTTCTTAAAATTTTTCCTCCCACCGGGAACATTATCGAAAGATGAAGGAGGTTTCCTATCGCTTTCCTCTCGGACGTATATTTGTTTAAGTTTCATAATTTGACATGAAAGGAAAGATCAAGATGGGTATAAAATCTTATAGGGAACCGAGAACAAAAGGCATCCATTCTTGTAAATAGAAAGATAAAAGAATCTAGTTGAATAAAAGAACTGGCAAATGGACGGTCGGACTCGTTTGCTTTTTGGGGTGAGACAAGAGCCGGACCTCGGAATTACCGATTCGGTGGGAGTCTCATTTCCAAATCCTTTTACCTCCGGCTTCAACCTCCACTCTGGAGCATCTACTATCCTCTGCATTGATGAAACTTTCCGAATTACTTAAATCCAACAGCATTATTTGTCTTTTTTTTCTGTAAAAATTTTTAATGAACGCAATTAAAAACACCTTGATTCGGTGTTTCGGGGGGAAAAAAGTTTGCATTTAATTTGAACAAAAAAAAAAAAAAAAAAAAAAAAAAAATACGAAATAAATTTTTTTTTCTCTGACAAAACGGATTGTGAGAAGGGTTCGTAATTGGTCAGTGTAAAAGGTTCGAAAAAGAAAAAGAAAAAACAAAAGTAAACGAACGGTCAAGCAAATTCAAACTTAAAATAAAAAGGGTTAACCATTTGGGAAAAAAAAAAGATCTGCAAAAGCTAATTAATTGAATTCTAAAATTTAATTTTCGATGCTAACGGACAAACGTGAGAAAATAAGAATTAGTTTGACCGATTTTTTTTTTTATAAAGAGGAACACCCCCACTTAGGAGTTTATAAGGACGTGATTTTGAATGCAAGAACCGCATAAAAAAAGGATTTCGATTAAAGATGTAATTTGAAACTGCTCCCTTGATTCAAATGCAGCCACCCCTTTAGAAAGATGTTGCATGATCCGAACGAGGTCGAGATATGCGCTGCCACCTTCATTCAATAGACAAAAAGGGTTCTCATTTAATTAATTAATTAATTAACTGAATCAAGACGTCCTTGTTTTTAGGTGTTGTAACATTAATCTTTTTTTTACTTTAAAAACTTTTCTGGTCCATTTCATCTCGAAAAGCAAGAACAAAGAGAGCAAATAAGCGAAACAGATATTTAAAAAAAGGCGATCCAGAAATGAATTCCTAAGGGTCAAATGTGGCCAAGTCTCCGTCTAATCGGAAGAACTTGTTACCCATTAACCCTTTCCGATCGGCGCCCCCCACGACAAAAGGCTGGTCATGTTTAAATTTTTTTTATAATACATCCGGGGATGCCGCCTCCGATTCCGATTTTAGTAGAAAAAAACTATAGAGCCACTCCAGACTTTTTTGAAACCGTTATTTTATAAACCATGCAGGCACCATTCTACGTTTCTTGTGAAATCACTTACATCATCTCGACCATCTTAATTACGATGCCGATATCGGATTTCAAAAAAAATTCCGTCGGCATCGGCCGAGATTTCCAAGCTTCGGACCCCTGACTTAGGGTCTCGAAGCAAAAAATAACGACCTGCAGTATAGACAACTCGCAATGCATTTGCTACAATGCGTAAGAGATTAAAAAATTGGATTCGTATGTTTTTGAGGCCCCTTATTTGAAACACCTAATCATAATTTTGATGTACCTTCTCACGGGACCGATAAAATTAGGGCCTTTTGTAATAGTTGATGAAAATCCGAAAAGACTCAAAATCAGAAAATGACCATAAAAGTTAAATACTGTTGCGGGAAAACCCCGATATCTCCACACCAATTGATAATAAATGATGGTGGTTCAAATTGATAATTACTGTGGAGATATCGGGTTTTTCCGCAACAGTGCTTAATTTTTATGGCCATTTTCGGATTCTACGGGTCAAAAAACTTTAAGTAGTTTCACAGATTTGAAAAGGACCGACTTTTATTTTGCAGTCAAAAAAATCACGGCTTTTAAAAGCCCTTTTATCAATAATTTTTATTAGCTTTATAAGCTAAGCATATAGGCGAAGAAATGCTCATCAGCACTGTTATTGGATCCTATAAGCTAAACATAAGAATCCTATTTTTTTCTTAAGTTTTGGACCTTAAACGACTTCCTAGTTTACCAACTAACCGGTTTTTAATCAAAACAAATTGGCATTATAATCATTGCCGGCGCCAGGAAAATGTATTGCAGTCATTCAGGGCGGAATCCTTTTTCTTACTTTATTCATACCACGACTAGTAAATTATGGAATAATAATTACGAACGTTACGAACTCAAATATTCGGTGGTTCGAGATCCAACTGCCGGTGAAGCAAAATCGTCGCTATTGGGGGAAATAAAACAAAAAGCCAAAACTGACCTTCTCACGCAAGAGAAATACCATAAGATGAAAAATTTAGAGAAAAAAAAAAAAAGAAACAAAAGAAAACCGTAATGGTCAAGCGACCTTTTTGGAAGAATTTCCAAACATGAATTTTATTTGTATAAATATAAAGGTCGATTCCAGACAAACATATGCGATTTTTAAGAAAGGGCAGCGGGTCATTGTGTTTAAAAAAAAAAAAGCTATCGTCCAAAATATTGAAGGGTAAAAATTAATACCTCGGGGTTTTCCTGTCGCAGAAAGGTTTGCTGGTGTCTAGGAAAGCGTAAAAGGGTTAGAAAAGGCGGAGACAAGTCCTGGGGGAGTCGGCGTCGTCTTCTCCGTCCTTATTTGCATATCGACTCTCTTGAGCTTTCTCTCTTTGTTTTTGAAGGAGGTTCCAGAGATTAATTAACGGCCAATTAATTTTCGAGTCGATTATGAGGGAAACCGACAAGACTTGCTCGGTCCCGATTTCTTTCTTTCTTTTTTCTTGTTTAGGGGAAAAAAAAAGTTAACCAAAGAAAAACAAAAATCTCTCCCGTTCCCTGTACCCCCTACCCATGTACCCTTATCCTCTTATATACGAATCACCGAATTTTCCTACCATTATCCATGGTTAATCTACCGGTTCTATGCCAACGGATGCCTCCGATTTTTTTTTTATTTCTATTTTTTAATTAATACAAAAATTTGAATTACAATTAATTTTTTTCCTGGATAAAAACGTATCAGGGGTGAGTTTTATACAAGGGGGTGGTAATCTGTTCGTTGGCGTGTTTCATTCAATAGCCGTTCTTTTTTTTTTTTTTTTTTTTTTTTTTTTTTTTGTTTTTGTTCCATTTCTCATCCCCCTATACTCTCTCTTCCTATAAAACAAAATAATCATTGCCTCATTCTTTTTTTTTTTTTTTTTTTTTAATTTTTTTTTTATCCCCCCGTTTTTTTATACTTAACTTACGTGCTTTTTTGTCAACGTCGGAATATTAAAAAATGTATGTCATAGCTTGTTACAACTTTTTGATAATCCTTATTTTCCGTAACTCGGGATATAAGATAAGCTAAATGTAAGTCCCCCCGATCATTTTATGTCCAGGAGCTTGATAATTATCGTTCGTCAGCTCTTTTGTGGAACATTCTTCAAATTATAGGGTGAATTATTTTTGTTTACAATTTTTCTTCGCGTTTTTTATATACGGATTTTTTTTTTTAATGGATTTGTTTTAAAAAATGTACTCACTCCGAATTTGTTTAATCGTTTTATAATAATCTCTTGGTCATTAAGTTTTGACAGTTATCGAATAAATCAAAAAGAGTTAGGTAGGTGTGGAAAAAAGGTAACAGTTGCACAATGGGTGTCGCAAAACATCTAGTCTTGAAAAAACCTAGTGAAATACCAATTGTACCGTGGTTTATAAAACAGTTTAGGGTTTTTCGAAGGTTCTTTCTCTCTTTTAACAATTATTTTACAGGCCCTAAAATTGTGTGTAGTTAGAATTTTATGCATCTTTAAAATTTTTTAAAGCTTAGGTTTATGAAGCAATTATGATGCGGCCTCATGACACGTCGCTTGTATTGCCATCGAGGCGGATTCATTTTTCATAGGGTACTCCTTTTTCCAATAATCTTAGGGTCTATACTTTGGGGAGGAAATGGGGAGGATTAGGAAGCATTTAGCGCCCATTTTTATAAGCCAGCTCCGGGACGAAGTTTAGTAATTTTTTAGGAAGACCGTAAGAGAGGCAGTATCAAGAGCACTATTAAGTCTCGATTCCAGGACTTGTAATTTGTAAATCGAACACACTCGGAATCGTTCAATTA
Organism: Liposcelis bostrychophila; assembly: GCA_037577465.1. Lineage (NCBI taxonomy): Eukaryota > Metazoa > Arthropoda > Insecta > Psocodea > Liposcelididae > Liposcelis > Liposcelis bostrychophila. Next base: position 59,552,399 of record CM075208.1, on the reverse strand, counting down.
TTATGTTAGACAAAAATCCCACCCTTCCCCCTCCTCCTCCTCCTAGAAATATTAAAAAAAAAAAATGCTTTTTCAGTTACGGGAAAAATGTATTATTTTTTACTTGTACATAATTTACTGCTAAAACTAATTTTATAAGAAATTAAAATGCTTACGTAAGGTCAGCTAAAACCCTCGTAAGAAAAATAAAGATTTTAAGGGTCTCTCTTTTTTTCTCTGGATCCGGAATTTTTTTTGAAGCTCTCGGACAGAAGCGATTTTTGCCTAACTTTGCAAATTGGTTTGAGGGTGAGAGGGAGAAGGGACGTCCTATCTTCTCCCCTGGATCTGCTAGTAACATTGTCAAAGAAATCAAAATTTGACATTTCCTAACATTTCTTCTACCTTTAATAATTTCGCAAACGAGAAACTTTATTTTTATTTTTATTTCTATTTCTTTTTTCCCCTCCTAGTCATTGGACTTGAGGTCTAGGTAAATACTCTCAAAATTTCGTTGAAAATGAACCAGAAATTCTGGATCGATTACAGTAACTGCTACATTAGAAAATCTTTTTCATTTTTCCGCCTTCGTGATGAAAAATTATCTTACAAATCAAGAAAGGAGGTAAGCAGGCCTCGACTGGTAAATCCCAGTCTCGGCCTGCAACACGCCAACTCCATACCTGATGTGTAATATACTATAGACCCCTGTGTTTTACAAATATATCTTCTCCATTTTATGAATTTCCAACAAACCTACAAACTGTTTTAAGCAGGCAGGGGGGGGGGGGGGGTGATTCTCTCAGTTGGACTTTATCGGTATAGGGATCAAAGAGGGAACCGGGGTGATGTCCAGTAAAAGAATACACCAGAGGCACTCGAAGAGTGGACTGGAACCACCGACCTTCCGTTTTCGTGACGGCTGCTCTACCACTGAGCTACCTCGGGCTCTGATGCATCTCCACTGAACTTTGTCTTTTCCATGTTTGACGCACAAAAAATCAAATTAAATAAACTAATAATAAAAATCATTTAATTTACAAAAAAGAAAGAAAAAAAAAAAAGACCTTCATTGCGGCAAATCGTATAATAAATTTCGTTAAAAAGGGATGACGAAAAAATAAAAAAAAATAAAAAACATGAAAGATGTCGCTTCCGGTCAAACCGGAAACGAACAAAAAGAAAAAAAAATAATTTGAGCAGATAAATAAGTGAACATTCATTAGGTCGTCGCTTTGAAAAATATTCGTTAGAAAAAATAACCCAATGAAATAATAAAGAATTAACGTTAAGATTATTTCGCCATAATGCAAAAAGATTAAAAAACAAAAGACATACACACACGTACGTGTATACTAAAACACGTTTTAAAATAATTGTCTTTCTCCCTTCCACTTATGTAATTAATTTTAGTTACGTCTCTCTCTAACTTATTATAATTATTCACGTCTCTGTCTACTCTTTGCCCCTCCTGTTTTTATTCGCTGGACTTAACTTGTCCGGCTTTCAAGTATCAGTAGTAGCTCTGTGTCTCGCTCGCAAGCCATAGACCTCGTGTCAGCCATCCGAAATCCCGTTTACCGCACTCGAAAAACCCATGTGTATATAGTGTTTTTTTTATTCTTTATTTTTTTTTATTTTTTGTTTGTTTTTTTTTTTTAATTTTTTTTTGGGTGCTATTTTTTATTATTAATTATTTTGTGCAGTGTTTTTGGTTTTAGAAATTTAGTTTTAAAAAAAGAAAGACGGAGAATCGGTTGTCATCGTCGGTTTCAGTTTTCCGTTTTATTATTTATATGTATTTTTTTCTTTTTGCTTTTTGGTGAGGTAGAGAAGAGGAGCTTTGACAAATTTTGGATTTTGGACAAATCAAGTTTTCTTTTTTTAAATTTAATTTCACAAACGGTAAGGAAATTGAACTTTAGCGTTCTCTATATGATCGTCATATTGTTTAAGCTTTTAAGGGTTCTTTTGTTTTGAAAAGTTGTGACACTTGAGAATTTTAAAAAAGTCCCGCGTGCTTTTGTTTTTGTTTACCCTCTCCTCCTTCCCTCTTTTCATAGTGTGAATTGAAGAAAATCTCGATTGCAATTAGTTTGATTTGCCAATTGTCGTACAGTTGTTTATGTGAAGTTAGCGCTGCCAGATTCGAATGCCATGTTGGCACCATGTGCTACACTTGTGCCAATTTGTGCCCGAAAATTGGAATTTGTGCTTCCCCCCAAAAAAGGTTATGATTTTTTTTTTAATGTATAGGGACAGGGCTAAAATTGATCAATTTGTTTGGTCAATTTAAAGTCCGGCGACGAAAAAAAAATTGTAATTCCTGCAAATAATCGATGGTTGCACTTACCGGGGAAGGGGGGGGGGCTAAAAATATTGATTAATTTTTTTAATTTTTAGTTTTACAGTTTCTTTTTAGCGGAAAAATAATAGTAGATATCAGTTTAAGACAAATAAGGGGCAGGGAATCAGTGTCTAAAAGAAATCGTTATAATTTATTTGATCAGTATTTTACACACAGCACCTCCTCTCCCCCCCCCCCCCCCCTTGCCCCGCCATGAACTCGACAGCGGAAATTAACACATTAATTTTTGCACGGTGAAAGAAGCCCGGCACGATTTATCCAAGGGCAGTAACATTAGTTTGACTTGCCTTATGTGATTTTTTAGCCAATATTGCCTAGTTAATACTTACCACTTATAGGATTTTATAATTTCTATTTCCTAATTTGACCGAATAAATTACTTCCGAATGAACGTACAGCTCTATATCTTTTTGAATTAAAAAAATTATAACTCTTCTTGGGGGCAGCACAAATTCTAATTTTTGGGCACAAATTAGCCCACATGTAGCACAAATCATTGCGACCACTTCCGCTATCCAATTTTGAGGTGGTGGAGCTGCGTGGAGCTGCCGAACTGATTTTCGTCCTGTCTCTTTAGACCGAATTAGCTCCATTAGAGGACAAGCCAGTGTATTACCTTTGGGTACCTATGCGATATTTAATCGATTTTCGATCCCCTCTCCCCCCTTGTAAGGTAGTATTAGTAATTCATAAAACCTCTTTCCTCTTTATAAAGCACGATATCAGCCCGAAATTCCCTTCGTAATCTATTATCTTGCACTATAACTTAACAATTTTCCGACACCGCCCTCTTGTAAGCGAAAATAAGAAATTATGAACACCCCTCCCTGCCCCATAACTGGTTCTCGTAATACTTCAACGGCCCTAGATAGCAAAAATTAATGTGATCATTTCCGCGGTGGGAAGGGGGGGGGGTGGTGTTACGTGCAAAATACTGGCCAAATAAATGATAGCGATGTTTTTTAGGCATTGACTCCCCGCCCCTTACTACCCTAACTGACTCATTTGGTCCCGTAAAAATTAAAAAAACTAGTCAATATTTTTAATCTTCCCCCCCCCGATAAGTGCAACCTTAGATTATTTGTAGGAATTAAAATTTTTTTCGTCACCGGACTTGAAATTGACCAAAGAAATCGATCAATTTTGAACGTACATATAGCCCTATCCATATACATTTTTTTTTTAAATTGATGATTTTTTTGGAAGCAGCACAAATTAGCTCAAATGCAGCAGAAATTAACGGACATAGTGCCTACCTGGCATTCGAATACACCGCACAGTTGTAACTTTTTTAAAATCATTGGGCACTAAAAAATTTGGCAACACGATAAATAAAGAGTTTTCCTGCATCAAAATGCAAGTGGATACTGGTTGGTTAAAATTAATTAAGCCTGACATTGTTTTGTCATATTTGAATGACTGTCGAATTAGAAATTCTGTCTTGGGCGCATAAAACAATTTAATCAAATCCTAAGGAATAAATATTTCGCAACTTGTTTAAATGTCTCGGGTGAAAATAAAAGTATGCCTAAGCTCATTTTAACTCGGATCAGGTACTGCCCATTAAAAATATCATAAAAACAAATATGGGCGTCACCATTTTTAAAATGGGGGGAAAACATCAACTTTCGAAAAAAAAAATCTTTAAAAAATTACGTTGTAAAACTGACGTCAAATTCATTTCCAATTGATTCTACAATATGTCTTTCGGGATGATTATCGTGCTTGCGCAATAAAAAGTAATAATTATCATTATTTCAATTTTGTTCCTCCGTCGTCAAATTAAAAAAAATAAAAAGTATAGGTAATTGGCATTAATTATACCTTGCATTAAACAAATGGCGATTTGCGTAATTAAAAATTGAATGCGCAGTGACAATTTTAATTTTTTTTTTACAAGTTAAAACCGTAATTAAGAAGGCCGCCTAGATTTCGGACTTTTAATACGAAGCAAGTTATTAAATTATAATTTTTTTCGGTTGCATCTTTTTGCCTTTGGAAAATCGGGATGCTTTACTTACGGTGGACATTTCAAGTCTTTTTTGAGTAGCATTCTAATTTTGTTTTTCTCTGCCAAACTCAAGGTTTGTCCCCATATTTGCAGGAGGGAAATTGTCAACTAAAAAGCTATTCAAAGCAAATAGCTTTGCAGCTTTGAACAACAAAACCGCTTTTTCTTCAGCAATTTAAAATCGTAAAATTTTTTGACAAGATTCATTTCTTCCTCGGGTAATTAGCAGGGCTGCAAACCGAACCGAACCCTGAACCGAAATTCGGGTTTTTCGGACCTTTTTCCCGGAACTTGAATCGGAAAAATAAACCCCGAATCGGAGCCTTGAACCACGAACCGGAAAAAATTTTGATCCAAATCGGAACGGGGAAAATATTTTTGTCTTTTTCCGACTTTTTTCGACGTATGAAAAGGTCTACTCGACAGGCGCTAAATCTCGACTAGTACGAAATACCAAAATCCCGACATGATTTAAATCCCAATGTTGCTAATCGTGGTAATATCTCGACACACAAATATGATATATTTAATCGCAGGCATTAAAATGCAAAAGGGGGCAACAGTCTCGAAAGTAAATATGAAAACTGTTTTAGTTTTTTAGCACGACTAAGTTGTGAAAAAACAAAGAAACAGAACAATTAAATATTCCAAATATAGGCCTAACCTTTGATCAAAAATAAGTCATAGTCATTATAGAGTGTCTACCAAGAAATGAATTTTGAAATTTCGGCAGGAAGCCGAACCGAACCTTGAACCAAAATCCGGGTTTTTCCTACCTTTTTCCCCGAACCTGAACCGGAACTTGAACCGTATTTTTCACTACGATCGGAACTGAACCCATCCGAACCGAAACTTATAAGATTGCTACTAAAACCCGAACCGGAACTTGAACCGCATTTGGTATTAATATCGGAACCGAACCCGAACCAAATTCAAAAATTCCTCGCGGTTTGCAGCCCTGGTAATTAGCTATAAGAGCTCTATTTACAACTGTTTCTTTCTACGTGCCAGTCAAGATAGAGATAAAAAAAAATTTTGCCGAATTATTAAATGCGAATATTTCTAAAAAACAAATTCTAGATCTAATTAGTTAGCTACCTTAGAAGATAATCAAAAATTGGATTGTCTATGAGGGGGAGTAGAAATAATTTTACAGTATCTAACTGCATTTTATTGCCCGTCGTACAGCCGAAAAATCAAGTGGTATTTGAATTTTTTTTTAAATTGCGAAGATACCCGTGTTAAAACGTAAAAAGCTTTGATTTCAATACCATCCTTGATTTTCCAAAAACGATTATTTTGGGGCTAAACCACGATTTTTAATCGGCAGTTTCTTGTTTTTAAAAGAGAAATCTATTTTCCTTGGGATAAATTTTTAGAATCCACAAGTTACGATTCATACGGAGCGGAAAGAAAACGGTTGGAAAACCCGAAAAACAAAAGAAGAAAAAAGACAGCCGTTTTGAAAGTCAAATATTGTTTATTATATTTTGGTTGAATATCAAATGTAGATGATATTTTATTCTGTCCGTTCGATTTATTAACATATTCAAATTTGAGACTTAATCATTCCTTAACTTTGGAATATATCGAAGTCTGACGGTTTTTTTCTTCTTAAAAAAAAAAATAAAAATAAAAATAAACATCCAGGAAAATTTTTTTTGTTGGAAGACACAAGTTATTTTAAATAAATGTAAATAAGAAAAAAGTGGAACCCCAAAGAATCGTAAAGAAATTTTAGGTAAACGATAAACCGAAACTTTTAATAGCTATTAATATCACATGAAAGCTTCCTGTAAAGCCGATTTTTTTTCTTGTAGAATTAAAATCACCCCCCTTCCTCCCCCCTCTCCAAATCATAAAAAAAAGGAATTTTTGAAGCGAGTGCATTACGCTAAGGTATATTTTATTTTTGCGAGATTGCAAGACTCATGGAATTTGTCGTTTCAAACTATGGAATGAGGCAAAAAGCAAAATGTTTTGCTCCATTTAGAAATCGGTCATTATTTATATTCGCCTGGGCTCGACAATAAATAATAAATTAACGTTGAAAAGTGACGAATACTAAACGATTTTCATTTGAATTTATCTTATTTACAATTTTAATACATTTTGTTTTGTTTTTACATTTTAAATTAACTCCATGAGACCTTGGGGAAGTTTTCCGCCGCCGATCTTAATAGAATCATATAAATTATTAAATTTTTTTTCTACCTTATTAAATGGAAAAAAAGAAACTTAGAAAAAAAAAAAAAAAAAAAAATTTGAGGGATGAATTTTTTTTTTCCCCCCTCCAAATTGCGGTTTGTCGCCCTCTCGAGATGGGTCAGACCAAAATGCCGCAAAGTTCTCAGAGAAGTGTGTTATCGGGATGAACTTGACCCCGTTGCTGTTGACAAACTTGGGAAAAAAAAAGAAAATACTTTTTAAAAAAAATTATTTACCTCTGAGAGGGGGAGAGGGATGCATTAAAAACGGAAAAAAATGATATGCTAAAGAAGTTTTGAATTTAATGCTTTAAATTAAGAGGTTGGAAACGTCACGCGAGCGTCTCGACGACATTCATTAACGCTGTTTCACCTTTGTTACCTAATTACTCACCATATTTTCAATCTGATTTCGTGTAAAATGCACTTTGATTAATAACTGACCATATTTTTCCATCGGTTCTACTTATAGTAATTAGCTCGGAACGTGGCTTGACCGGTCGGCGTTTTCCCCGATTCCTTTGTTTCCGATTTTTTTTTTTTTTTTTTTTTTTTTCTTTCCCAAAGAGATTTCCCTTGCGTGTCCGTTTTGTTTTGTTTTATTTCGTTCTTGTTTTGTCCGAACGTACGAAAAAAAAAAAAATTAGGAGAACAGGTAAAAAAGTTTAAAAGAGGACTTACCGAAACGGGGCGGAGGTGAATTCTTATGCCCAAATTACGTTACAATTATTTTAAAAAAAGCTATTTTAGATACCAAATTGGAGCAAAAAGTCTCAAAGAATTTTTTAATCCAAATTAATGTGAATAGGCAAATAAAGTTGCATTCGTGTGGTGAATCTCTTTTTTTAATAAGTAATTTTAAGGATGTAAAACTTATTGCAACATTTATTTGCAATTTTTAGTTGAGAAATGGATTCCCAATAAGTTTTATACTCATACGATAATTTTCTCAAATAATTTTATTTTCGTAAATTAAGTTTTGTTTAAAAGAAAAAGAAATTGATGGAATGAAAAGAAGATAAGTCCTGGTCTGGAAAAACGAAAAAGTTCGTGGTGACGAAAAATATCTTAGAAATAAGGGAAGGTGGCGGCTTGAACGATTTCATGATAAATTGTAATGAAAAAATTGTCAAAATTAAAATTTAGTCGAAAAATTGTTTCCCTAAACTAAAATTATTGAAGGCCACAGAAAAAAAAAGATTACTATTGTTTTGATGGAGAAAGATGGAAACGGTTAAGAAAAGTTGCCTTTTAGCCGAGCGTCTTTCGAGCAACGATTATGAATTCGGTTCGTTTAAGCTTTCTCGCTTTTTCCTTAATGAGTAAATCAATGATCTCCCATCTTTGTCTAATCTTAAATCAACACTTTTTACATATTCTCTATATTTAGCATACGAAAGGGGAAATTTGAATTTTTCCCTCGGACGATTATGCCCATCTCTTTTCGTTATCCTTAATGAGAGGTTAAATCATGTTATCTGCGTCCCACTCGTTGCTCGGCCTATCCGTTTTCCCTCTTTGTTTTATGAGTTTTTTTTCTTCTATCTTTGTTCAGCTAATTAATTCCACGAGTTGTGGAAATTTCTTTGTTTTTTCATATATTTTTAATATTAGTTGGATTCTTTTACCTAAAAAGTTAAACATGGGCTTCCAGTCTCATTTAAAATTGGGATCCCTTGATAGTTTTTCTGCACGTCTGACTGTTTTTTTCTTTTAGTTTTTCTAATGAGTACATTTTTCCCATTTTCCAAACTAATTTTCTTGTTTTTTTAAGCTTTTGCCAAGTTTTCTAGAACATTATCGGTTTGTTTTACAAGGACCCACCGATATATAACTCAAAAGAGAGAAGAAAAAGAAGAAAAAAAAAGAATCGTTTAGATAATCGAAGACGCACGAGGAAGCCGACCGCCGGTTTTTTCCAATTAAGTTTTAGGTCACGTTAGGATATGCCAAGCTCTTTTTTTCTGGCCAAGGATCTCCGTTATAAAATTTATACCGATTACAGTTGAGATGTCCTCCTTGGCCGGTTTCGGACCGATCGGAAAGAGGTCGTAAGCTAAGCATTGCCATCAGGAAAAGCCGGAAAAATATTTTTGCTGACGGCCGTTTGGGGTAAAAATTTTATTTCAACGGAATTAAGTTAACATCTTGTTTGTAACCGTGGCAACAAAGTTAGGAAAAGCGAATCAAGGGTTCGAAATTGACCCCTCAAGCGTTTTGAGTTTATAAAAGAAAAAAAAATTTTACATTACTCATCGTCGGAAAGAAGTACTTTCCGCTATAGAAAAACGGGAGGAAAATACGTTTTCCCGTTCAAGGTGGTATTTCCGGTATTGTTGCGGCAAATTTCCCTCACACCACAAAACCAGATTGTTTTTAAACATAACCAAAAAAAAAAAAAAAAAAAAAAAATTAAATAAATCCACATTGACTACTTTTGAAAAGTAAATCCTAAATTCATAAAAATTTGGCAAAAAAAAAAAGAAAAAAATAATTCTACAACAATAAAAATAGAAATTGTTCGTACACCACGAGTCTAATGCCACGAGTCTAACAGGGTTAATACCCTTGCAACGTTGCCATCTCGATAAAAAAAAATGGAATCCATTTGCCGCACGTCATTCATACCGGAAACGATGTTTCAAATCGATTTTTTTTTTGTTTTAAAACGCGATTTTTACAACAAAAAGACGCCGTAGATTCGTAATGTAAAATATCTTGCTATTCTAGGGAGTCAAATGAATTTTCCCGTCGTTTTAAACGCTCGCTTCGCTCGCGTTTAAAACATCGACGGGAAAATTCATTTTCCTCCCTAGAGTAGTAATATACTATTTTTTTGCCTTTAATTTTACTTAATGTTTTTATACGGGCAAAGCCAAGGAAGCGGCGAAAGAAACTTTGTTTTTTGTTTTTAAGCAGGCTTATGAATATCACCCTATACTCATTAATTAAGGAAACCGTTCTTAAAACTAAGAAACTAGAAACCGAGCGAAAGGAAAATAAAGAAAAACATGTTCATTAAAGTTTGAAACGCTTTAAAAAAAGTAACACTCGGTCATAAGTTAAATATGGGTAAAAAATAAATTTCCCTTGCTTTTTTTTTATAAAAACTTATGACATTAATTAGAATCTGCTATTCCCTTTTCCCTTTTCCTTACCCCTTGATACTTTTTCCTGGATTTTCTTTCCCCCCCTTTCACTTCTTTTTCTGCTTCTCTTTTCTCTTCCACTCCTCCCTTTCTCCTCTCCGGCGCCCATGCAAATGTCCGTTTCACGAATCCGACAGTGTATACTAGTTCCACGTTACCATTCGTTCCTATTTTTTTTTTCAATTTTTAGCCTTAGCATTTTTTTTTCTTTTTCGTCGTAAGTTTTTTTTTTTTTTTTTTTTTTTTTTTTTTTTTTTTTGTGGTGCACAGTTCCTAAAATGTGAATTTTTTTTTTCGGATTTATCAATGTTGATGCGGTAAGTCGTAAAAACATCATTTGAAAAGAAAAAGAGGCTCACACTACCGTCTTGTGTAATTTATGATTGAGCGGGCTCCAAATTTTTTTTTTTTTTTTTAAGAAGAAATATAATTACAGGTGTTAGAGATGTTAATATGCAAATAGCGTAAAGGTTGGATCGAAACCCTTAATTTGGGGGTGCAATTATGTCAAAGGGTGGTTTTTTTTTTTTTTTAATTTTTTTTCCTTGACGAGACGTTTTACCTGGATTTCGAAGGACGCCTGTTTAAAGTCGGAAACTCATCGTGAGTTTTAATAATTTCTTTTTTTACAGGCAATAATATTATGTATGTATGTGTGTGCGGGTCACGTGTGCGTGATCCTACAGAGCCACGTGATGTCGGATTTTTTTCCGATTGGTGCACGAGGTTTTGGTTTCAGCAGTAACCGATCAAACATTTTAGTGAAGGTTATACTTTAACGATTTAAATTTTTTTTTCTTTTTGTTTTTAATTAATTAAATGCAACCCTCGATGATGGTGTGCGCCCGAAGGATTCATATAAAATAAAAGAACACGCACGCGACATGGCTCAGCAAAAAATCATTTTTTTTTCTATTTGCCTTCCAAAGGAAAAAGAAAAAAAACTTGACAAAAAGTGTATGGATATTGCGGTATGGCCATGTTGCTCCAGACTGGGAAATGCCGTGATTGATTATCGGCTAAAGGTCGATACGTAAAATGGTTTTTAAGATTTTATTTTTCGCGTGCGGAAAAATAAAAGATTCGGATTCCTTTTTTTTTTTTTTTTTTTTTTTTTTAAGAAGAAATATAATTACAGGTGTTAGAGATGTTAATATGCAAATAGCGTAAAGGTTGGATCGAAACCCTTAATTTGGGGGTGCAATTATGTCAAAGGGTGGTTTTTTTTTTTTTTTAATTTTTTTTTCCTTGACGAGACGTTTTACCTGGATTTCGAAGGACGCCTGTTTAAAGTCGGAAACTCATCGTGAGTTTTAATAATTTCTTTTTTTTACAGGCAATAATATTATGTATGTATGTGTGTGCGGGTCACGTGTGCGTGATCCTACAGAGCCACGTGATGTCGGATTTTTTTCCGATTGGTGCACGAGGTTTTGGTTTCAGCAGTAAACCGATCAAACATTTTAGTGAAGGTTATACTTTAACGATTTAAATTTTTTTTTCTTTTTGTTTTTAATTAATTAAATGCAACCCTCGATGATGGTGTGCGCCCGAAGGATTCATATAAAATAAAAGAACACGCACGCGACATGGCTCAGCAAAAAATTCATTTTTTTTTCTATTTGCCTTCCAAAGGAAAAAGAAAAAAAACTTGACAAAAAGTGTATGGATATTGCGGTATGGCCATGTTGCTCCAGACTGGGAAATGCCGTGATTGATTATCGGCTAAAGGTCGATACGTAAAATGGTTTTTAAGATTTTATTTTTCGCGTGCGGAAAAATAAAAGATTCGGATTCCTTTTTTTTTTTTTTTTTTTTTTTTTTAATTAACGAAATGGCAAAAGTTTGTCGTGAAAATTTGAAAATATTGATTTAGTTGACGGGCGAGGGTCAATCAGCTGATGGTATCAGAAATAAGAAGGGAAACCGATCACATGTGATTCGAGTCTATCGGAGAAACTTTTTACGCTAGCTGACCACAAATCACCCTTCTTACTTACTTCTCCCTTTGTTTGTATTTGGTTCAAGGTCACCCCTTTCCACCCTCGAAACGGTGACTACTGTGGTCGCTCCTTAAAAACTTCCTTTTCTTCGAGATATCGAAACCGAAACTTTTTTTTAGGAGGGAATCGGGATTTCTGCCTATAAATTATTCCAAATAATAATTTCTGTTGTAAATTTTTTTTTTTTTTTTGGTTTATCGAAAAAAAGAAGACGACAGTATTATTCATGTCGTCCGTAATCTGTACATATCTTGCACGAAAACGCGTGGCTCACATATTATAAATCATAATCCTAACGAATCAGTAATCAATGACGGATCAGCACGAACCGCCTATATGGAATGGTTAATGGAAAATAAGCGCCCTTTCCTTTTTTTGTCTCTCCCTCTTCAGCCGTTGACGTTCCAAGATTTTTTTTGACCGATCGAATTTCTTGTCTCTTTATCACGAAATATATATGAGGGATAGCAAAATTATAAAGTTTTAATTTCTAGAGCTGGTTAGCAACTTTTGAGCCGCTGAGATAAACTTGAACTGCTGCTAGCCAGAGTTTTTCAAGAAGGGCTTCTATAGTCCTTTTAAACTTGTCGACCTTGAAGACTTTTACTGGACAACTGCTGTAGAAACCTTCTACAGTCCAACTCGAGAGGAACCACTGTTTATATTGAATTAAAAACAAGGGAAAACAAACTAGAGACAATTGTAAGAAGTTTTTTTTTCACTATACAAAAAGCGAACAATTTTCGTAATTTTCATTTTAAACACATGAAATCGATTTTTCTTTTCAAATTTTTAAGAAAAAACGTAGTGACTTAAAGCCTTTTTATCTTTTTTTACAATTTCTTTTTTTTTTTTTTTTTTTTTTTTTTTTTTTTGAAATTAAGTCGATTTCTTTCCTAAACTTGGTTCGTTAAGTGTTTCTGGCGAAAAACCCTGGTTTTGATCCGATCTTTGATTAGCAAATCTGTCTGAAATCGTTTATGCAGGTCCCCGTTAATTATGCCTTTAAACTCAGAATTTAAAAAAAAAAGAAACTAAAAATTTCATAAAAACCGCGAAGTATGAATGGACTTTTTTTTTGTCATTGTAATGAATCTCTTTTGATTTTTTGTTAAGGGGAGTTTTCACCAACACCTTTTTATGAATCTTGCGAGTCTAGTACATTACATATATAGGCCACCACCGGAATTCATTAAAACCACTATGAAAATCAATATCCAAACCCGAAAAAAAAAATTGCATCATTTTTTTCCCCCTTGTAAATTTAAGATAAAGCCAAATTTTTCCGGATCTACAGTCTGAAAATCATCATTTTACGTTAAAAGACGGATCATCGCTTTATCATAAGCTGATAACTTTTTTGCCGAACGATAATAATCGCATTGTTTTCTTTTAATAATTATTTTGTTTCAATGTTAAAAAGGGTCGTTAAAAGACCGGCCGTAAATCGCGGGTCCTTTGTTAGCCCCGGACAACTTAGCTTTCTGATTTCCTCGAAAAAAAAAAATTGATGAATTTTTATTTTTATTTATTTTTTTTTATTTTTTTTATTTTATTATTATTATTATTACTTTTTTTTTTTTTTGAAGTCTTTGATCGTAGTTTGAAGTAGGAAAATTCGGATCGTCGGACCGGGTTTTCCGTCTTCTAATAGTGTGAGCCGATCGAACCCGTCGGGGGTCGGAGGGGAGACGGGGGGAGGCTTTTTTTTTTACGGGGTAGATTTAATTATTTTAATTGAGAAATTTTAACCCAACGGAAACGCGTGTACTTATACGTTCCTCGTTTTGACAAAAAAAAAAAAAAAAAAAAAAAAAAAATATTTTTTATCGGAAATTGTTTGTGGGAAAATTCGGAGACGATCCCGAGATTTCGTAGTCTATTTCGACACGCAAAAAAAGACAATCTTTAAATCTTCGATCGGGAACCGATCACTCTTGATTACGACATAAATTCGGGGATGTGTCATTTTTACACGGAATCCACGTCAAATATATATTTAAAATTATATACATAGCACATGCAAAAATGTCATTCATCAATTTTAATATGAGAATTTATGATTGAAAACATGTACAAAATGATTTTTCATAAGTTACGAAATGTAGTTTTTCGATTAAATCAAAAATTGTCAAAAACAACGAAATCGACATATATTTGTTTTGATTTAGTTTTTCATTCCATCCCCGAATTTCTCCTTTTTTCCAAGAAAAAAAAAAAAAATTATTAATCGGAAATTGTTTGTGGGAAAATTCGGAGACGATCCCGAGATTTCGTAGTCTATTTCGACACGCAAAAAAAGACAATCTTTAAATCTTCGATCGGGAACCGATCACTCTTGATTACGACATAAATTCGGGGATGTGTCATTTTTACACGGAATCCACGTCAAATATATATTTAAAATTATATACATAGCACATGCAAAAATGTCATTCATCAATTTTAATATGAGAATTTATGATTGAAAACATGTACAAAATGATTTTTCATAAGTTACGAAATGTAGTTTTTCGATTAAATCAAAAATTGTCAAAAACAACGAAATCGACATATATTTGTTTTGATTTAGTTTTTCATTCCATCCCCGAATTTCTCCTTTTTTCCAAGAAAAAAAAAAAAAAATTATTAAGGACAGGGGGTCAAAAAATAAAAAATAGGGATTACTATTTTTTTTTTTTTTAATTTTAAAAGACGCGATCGCATGATCAATCGGTGGAGCGGGAGAGAGAGAGAGAGAGAGAGAGAGATTTCCTTTTTATTTTTAAAACATTGGCTGCAAAGATTAATAAAGGAAGGTAAAAGACGTTTTGCATGTAAACAGATAAAAAGTTTCATTTTTTTGACGACTGAAATTTATTAATTTCGAATACTGTCTGTCTGTCAGTTTACTAAGACGATTAATTGACACCTTTAGGAGGATTTTTTGTTTTAGTAATTCCAAGTTGTCATTTATTATATTAAAAAAAAAACAAAAAAAAATTGTTTTGACGTATTTTTTGGAATAGTTTTTAAAAGGTATATATATATGGCTTTTCAGTTTTGTAAAGTTCGAAACTCAGATTCTGGTGACATGACGTTGAATTCAAATTCAGCATCTTCGAAAAAAGTTTTGGTCCCTTGATCCCTGAAGGTTGCCATCATGTAACCTGGACCTTGACTTTGCCATCTTTATACCCATTTTCAAATAAGGCTCCGCGATTAATTTTTTTTTTTTTTTCTTCACAAAAATTAAAACCCGCATTTGTGCATATTTTTTTCTTTTTATTTTATAAAACGAAAACGATGCGAATATTTATTGGTTTTTATAAACCCGCACCTAAATTATTGTGACGTATATCCGGTGGCTCTGGGCGTAGATCGCACTACCTAAATGATTCAAGTTAACTATGCTAAAGCTTAATTATCCTACCTGACTAATTATAAAATTCGTTTTATTTTCCAAAAAAAAAAAAAAAAAAAAAAAATCATGTTATTTTTAAATGCATTTTAATTTCTTCCGTTTTCTGTCGTTCAAGGCCATCGGAAATGTGCGATTATTTCGTTGATTGTCCTTTTTTTTAATCGGGTATCAAACAGTGGCGGCTCTTAATTTTTGTCTTTTTTTTGTTTCAGGTACGTGGAAAAAGTCCGGCGAGAAAAAAATATATCCAAAGGTAAAAAAAAAAGAACGATTCTCTCCCCCGGTTTTAGGATTATCAAGAGTTTCGGGGAAAGTTTATCAGTGTTTAATTCCGTGAGTAATTTCACGGTTCGCTCATTCGGTATACAGAAACTCCTCCGAAAAAATACCCTCAGAAAATTGTTACCGCAGCTTTTTTTTTTAAATAATTAATTCGGTATTTCCATTTTTTTTATATCATATGATTTCAAGTCAGAAGGATGCCATTCGATTTTGCTTTCGGGCATTGTTCCGTTGTTCGTTTCCCTTTTAAAATATCTCTTTGGGGCTTATTTCTCTTTTTTTTTTTAATTACTCGTCGATTATGATTCGCTTTTTTTTTGTTCTTTGTCTCGCGTACCTGATATCGAAAATTCGCTTTTTTCCGATTGAAAAAGCCGATTTTTTATTTACGTTTCTGGAGGTGCTATTGATTGTTCGAGTGGAGAAGATTGTTTCGGTTCCTTTGATTCTCGAAATATTTCTCGTTCGAATATCCGAGATCCCAAATCCCGCCTTTGTAAATTTTTATGCATTTGAATTGACATACTTATTTTTCGGAAATGTTTATCTTCCATTAAAGAAATTTTTTTTTCTTTTACCGTCCTAAGTTCAACAGGTCGAAGAAATTTGCTTAAAGTCGAACATGCCAGCCAGTCACGCAGCTTTTTTTTTTTTTTTTTTTTTTATTGTTATTATTTTCCCTTTTTTGTTTTCGGTCTCGCCAGGAAGAAGGAAAAAAAAAAAATATTCGTTTCGTGAATAGTCAAGATGAATAGGGATGACCGCAGCAGGAAAAAAAGAAACACCGCGCCTAACGATGAAGCAGAAAAAAAAATTTTTTGAAAACGCTGAATTCTAGTGAACGAAATTCATCGATGCTTGTATTAAATTCGTGTTAATGACGAAATACGAGGGAAAATAAAAAAAAAGGGGGAAATGAGATCGATGGATTGAAATTGTAGATGAAGGGAGTAGCGGGGGAGATGTCGGGGCGACAGGGAAAAAAAAAAGGGAAAATATAAGATCATTAACAAAATGGAAATGTGAGGGATGACTTTTATACGGAGAATAAATATCGACTTGCTAGAGTTAATCATTTATAGCAGACGATTTTTCCCCGAGACGCGGGCATCTTTTCCTTTGGCCATTGTTGAATTCTCTAATTTTTAACGATTCTGTAAAAGGATATCGGTTAACGCCCGAATCATGTAAATAATGCATACTAAGTGAAAGGGACGAATTAATCTTTTTTTTTTTTATATTGAAGCCACGATATAGTATGCAAAATCGATTCCGATTCCATCATTTGCATTTATTAGAGAATAAAATAACACTTTTCTATAACTATCATATACTTCCTTGAATTAATGAAATAAATGAAAGAACGAAAGAAAAAAGAAAAAAAAAAGAAACGTTTTCTATTAAATTTCTGGTATTAAAAGATTACGAAAAATGAATAATAAAGCACGTTTTTCAGCCAAGTAGGCCAATTGTTATTTTTAAAATTTTTATAATTTTCAAATCCTTGATCCGAAAAATATGTACAAGTCCCTTTGATTTTTGTTTTTTATCATTTAATAAAGATGAATGCGGTTTCTTAAATGTCAAATTTCAAACTATTACCTTTCTTCCTTGTTGCAAAAGCCAATAAGTAGCAGAATACCTGCAAGTTTTCAGATGGTTTTGTAAGGAAGAATTTTTTTTAAACTTTTAAACGTTAATTTTCGTTGCACAGACTTAAATAAAATTTCAAAAATTTGATTTTTTTTTATTCTTCCGCCATGAAGAAATGAATTGAAGTCCAGATTTTAAATAATATAATTGAAATGGTGTCAAAAAATTAATGGTTTACGCGTAACGGATAATCCACAACGAATTGCAATAGGAATTAATTAATGAAGCTTTCATTTGCGAATGATTGTAAACAACTGTTGGCGTTTAAAAGCAAAACAGTTCGATTAAACGGTTCATTTCGGATTTTCCACCGAAAAAGAGAAAATAGAATAGCGGGAAATAATGATGACGGTTTGATCGAATCGTATATTTTTTTTTTTTTTTTTTTTTGGTCATGTTTGGAAAAGAAACGCACACAAGGTGTCACAATCATCCCCTTGCGGTTTCTGACCTATTAATCCCTAGCGAAACACACCCCCGACCACCCTTCCGTCTCCCCCTCGGCCGGACGCGACCCGTTTACCACTCCCGCAATCGTTGCCCTTTTCCTTTTGTTTTTTCACCGATTCGTCTGGAAAAAGATTTTCACTTAAAAAAAGTAAAGAAAAAAAAATCGGTCCTTCCCGTTCAGGAGTTTTTGTAGTCCGAAAAAAATGCGGACAGAGAAAGGAATAAAATGAGTTTAAAAAAAGGAGGACTTTCCGGGCGGCAAGTGTGCTTCGAATGTGGCCTCCCGACCGCCAACTAATAGCCCGGCCTTACTTTGTCCACACTGACTACACTGAATTAGAGATTTTCTGGTTTCAACACTTAATTTTCACTTTCTGTTTTGTTTCTTTATCGATTTTCTTTTTTCCCGTTGTCATTCTTTTTACTTTTAATTGCATTTCCTTCCTAAGATAACTGATATCACCAGATGGTGATGATTACTTTACTACCACTTTTCCTTTTTTCTTTCATCTTTTTTTTTTCTCTCTTTTCCCCCAATCTTGAGATTTTCTTATTTTCATAGAAAACTTTGATTAAATTTTATTGAAAGTTAACATCCAAAGTTTCTTCCGCTAATGTAAACTTATTTACGTTTTTTTTCTCCCTTTCCCGTATTTTGTTTTCGAGGGGTTAAAACTTCTGCAAAAATTCGAAAGGACACTGGATTTTTTTTTTTTTTTTTTTTTTTTTTAAATTGACAAAGCCACCACATCTTCCATTTTAATTTTTGATCTTATCTAAATTAGAAGAGTGAAAAGATATGAAAAAAAAAGAGATAGATAAACAGTGTATATAAAAAAAAAAGATTTTTTTTATTTTTATTTTCGTGTCAACTTTGTAGATATAATATATTTATATTGAATAAGGTATTTAAGTCCCAGGTGGGGTTGTTTCTAAGAGCAGGTATCGAAACCAGGTACCATTCACATATTTCATTTCCCATTTGGATTTTTGAATCATACATATATAAGCAATTCTTTTATCCTAACTTTTTTCCCCCCTAAACTATTTGACTGTGACTAATTTAACTTGTGTATTTTTGTCTTTTTATAAAGTTCTTGTTTTCAAAATTTGGGATGCATGAATTCGTATTCGGGATTTTCTTTATCGATGGAAGGGAGGAAATTTGGCGGCGGCCCTAGGTACAAAACATTTGGCAAATTTCATTCCCACAAAAGCTCAAAAAAAGCGGAGGAAAAATTGCTAACAAGAAAAAAAAAATGATATGTTTAATAAGCAGCAGGGATGGAAACTAAAGTCTTGTTCATTTCGACTCTTTACCATCCCCTGGACGAGGAATTAATTATGATATACTATAGTTTTTATCCGATTTTTTTTTTTCTTTAAAAAACTTTGAGACCAATTTTGTTTAAGGGTAGTTTGAAGGTTTTTCAGGATAAGCAGTCAATGCTCCCATTTTTGGGGGCAAAAGGGCATTATTTTAAAAGAATTTAGGGGAATGCGACCCTCAACAGTTGTTGCTGAATATGATTTCCGGTAAAAGGAAGCGTTATAAATTATGCTCAACTTTTTGGATCCGAATAATGCAACATCCGCTTAAGATTTGCCGATGCCTTTTTATTACGACATAATCAAATTTCTTTTTCTTTTAATCTCCTGAAGTTGTAAACTGGAGAAGGACATCATTATTTATTAAAACTGCTGACCATCGGTTTTAGCTGCAGTCCTAGAGTTTTTTAATAGCATTCAGCAGTTTCCGTTGCCCGATGAGATGTCGCAATCCCTGAATTCTTTTGAAGTGAAACTTGCAAATGTAAAAGCTGAAATCCTACTAAGAATCTTCAGAATAAAGAAAATGGTTCCTTTTAACGTGATAGTTATGGAATAAAAAAACCTCACAGAAAAGCTAGACCTCCTTGCCCCTCCCTACCCTTCCTCCTCCGGCTAAAAACTCTCGTAGATATTCGAAGGAAAATTCGAATCTTTTTCGTTCTGAAGATTCTTAGCAGGGCCTAGAAACTCGATCAGAAGATTCGCTGCAGGAGCTCCAATATATTTATAAAAAATTCTCGGATATTCCACGGTCAGATGTTTCCATTAATTTTGTGCATCTCCAGTTTGAAGATATAGTCTCGTCCGACAATGAAATATAAATAAATTAGTTATAAATCCTCCTTTTTTTCCCCCCGAAAACATATCACACAGTTGACCACCTAAAGATACACAAACAAAGGGAGCAGGGAAAGTTAAAGAACAGGCGCCGAAAAGTAGCTCGAAAAAAAACATACACGAGAGGCCAAAAGGAAAAAAAAAGTCTGAGGAGGAAAAAAAATATATATTTTGAAGAAAAGTGTGGTACGGCGAGGAAGAAAAGTTGGAAAAGCCTTCTCGGTAACGAAAATATCACGAAAACTTTTCCAAGCAGACTTACTCTTTAGATGACCAGCTCAACAAGTGACTCCCGCCAATTCTCAATGCGAAAACGGAATAACTCAAACTCGATGACCTCTGCTTATAATATAAAAATATAAAAAAATAAAAATTTTCCCGCATTTTTTCCAAACCAAGGGAAATTTTTCTTTCTCTCTCTCTCTCTCTGAACGCTCGAAAATTAATTTCTGAAGAAAAATTAATATTTTAAAATTAATCAACTTTGGTAAATTTAAAATGGACAACTTGTAAATTTTCCGTCCGAACAAGTAACGGGATTTCCGTTCAATAAAAAACTCGGTGGGAAAATTCGTTGGGAAATACGTCGCGGAAATCTTTCTCGGTTGTACCATTTTTACGTTGAGATTTCCAAACTGACCAAGTTTCGTAATCGATAAATCGATCCGTTTTTCATCCTTTTATTCGAGTACAAAAGTCACATGTCTATTTTACGGAAGTTTACGTTCGAGGTCAAAGCACTTCCGTTTCTGTCTGATGTAGGGTTAGATTTGTGGGGTAGTTGTGTTTGTCTGCTGAAACTTTTTTTTTTTTTTTTTTTTTTAATGCTGTCGGGGTACCCCGATGGACAACTTTTCACTTTCGTTTTTCACTTTTTTTCCTCTCGTGACTTTTCGAAAAAATTAAAGAAGGAACGAGCTCAAGTGGGGGTGTGACGCGCATTCACCTCCTTTCTCCTTTTTTTTTTTTTTTTTTTTTTCTCGAAACTTTTAAACGAAAAACGCGGGAAAATGTTTCCGAAGGAAAGGGTTTCAATACTTTGTAACAAAATGCAAAAGACAAACTCTTGCGCGGGGGCGACAATCGACTCTCTGAGTCCATGCAAACTAATTTCAAAAAAACGGTTATAAAAATTATATTGTCAGATTAAAATCTACAAAGCTTTTTCTTTTTTTTCTCTCTCACTCTTTCTCCCTTTCTATTTTTATTTAAGAGGAAGTCGTAGTCGATTTTTTATTTTTATTTATTTATTTATTTTTTTTTTTTTTTCCGTACGTGGCCAGAAGGAGAGAAAATACCCGATAAAACATAAAGGACCTAAGTCATTTGAAATGTGACAAATCCCGTGGACGCGCTCTCGGAATGCTTAAAACCTTTTTGCGGATGCGAAATTTTGCGGTTTCCTTTTCCTTCCCGATCCTTTTCACCTACCTTTCCGAGTCTCGTTAACCGAAAGACCTCGTCGAAAGATGTTCCCCATTCATTTTTAAAGACGATACCTGTATAACAAATCCCAGAAATTTTTATCTTTTTGGTTTATACCTGACTGATAATTGGTATTTACATAATGTAAAAAGTTCCAATGAACTAATTCACACAATTTTTTTTCCCCTTTTTCCGATTTGAAAATGTCGTTCGCATTGACGCTGAGTTGTTTTCCTCTCTCTCTTTTTTCCCTTCTTATCTCCTGATTACATCTTCACGTGAGCGTATAGTCTCCCAGAAAATTACTACCTGCATAAAAGTAGCAATTAATGGACTCGAGTGAAAATTTGTATGCTTGACTCGACGCCGTGACTCTTTTAATTTTTAGAGAATAATAATAGTAAAAAAAAAAGTGTTGTTAACATCTTGGGCGGGAAATCGTTTTTTTTTTTTTTAAGTGAGGCTGTGTTCTGTTGCCATTCATTATTTTCTCGTGGATCAATCTGCATGGATTTTTTTGAGGTTGCGAAGAACTTGAAAGGGCTAGAATCGGGCAATTAAACAACCCAAACAAACTCGTAGATCTATTCAAGAACAACAAAAGGGCCAATGTTGAAATCCTGAAATCCTGCTTCTTCATTGGAAATGCTACATCCGGACTAAAGAATGCCCGCGAGTCTAAGGAGATTGCCATAAGTCACTTTTTTTTATATTTTGCCGAACATCTACTACACGGAAAAAAAAGTTCGGTTCCTGTTACTAAAGTTCGGTTCCTGTTACTGAAAGTTAAGTTGGGGCTTGTGACATCTAAACATTTGAGTTGACAATACTAAAAATTAGGTAATTATTACTAAACGTTATTAATCATTACGAACTCTTAGTAATAATTACAAAATTTTTTCGGTATTATCTACTCAAATGTTTAGATGTCACAGGTTCAGTAACAGGTACCGAACTTTTTTCTCCGTGTACTCTCGGAGAAGAACCTGGTTAAAAAAAATATATACAGTATATATATATAATTATTGACAAAAAGGATCTGAAACTTTGATGAAATCTGAAAATCAGACTTCTTTTCTCGCACTCAGTCGAACAATTAAACAGAAATAGTAAGAGGGGAAAAGATAATAAAAAAGCTTGTCTTTTAAAGACAAACATACAGGTCTTTGGGACACCATTTAGACATATAGATGCAAGAGATAAGGACAAAAAGGTTACGGAGGGTTTGATTTCGTTTCGAAAGTGACACGACCGAAACCAGGTGTGACGACCTAGGGTGTATCATTGTATTATGCCCTGGCTCCTTTCTTATATTGGGGTAGGTAATGGGGATGTTTACCGAAAACCGGTCACATTTTTTTTTAAAAATGACGATTGTGTTGGTCCGGTCTTTTATGATGGATAATCCCGTGAGATCGCCAGGAGGATCCTAAAAATTACGGAAAAATTGTCATTATGTCGCGTAAGGTGGCCCTTATTTTACGAGTTTTTCAATTTCGGCGAACGCATTCCCTGATTTTTTTTATAGTAACCGAAAGAAGATTCCCTGAACTTTTTCAGATTTTTTTCCTATTAGCATTTTTCCCACTAAAGACCGAAAAATCAAAAATTTTATTTTTATATAAAAGTGGTTGTTTACTATTCGGATTTTTATGCAGATTACGAAAATATACCCTGATGCCTCCTGGCTATCCCTATCCCGAAACTTAACATTTTCTTTTTAGAGAATTTAATTCGTGTTGAATTTTTTTTAAATAGCTAAAATTCTTGCATTAATAAAAAGCTTGTAGCTCAAAAAAGGCACAAACGATGTTTTAAATTGCCGAAGCCTTCTCGACTTGGTGTCAGTTAAAATGAGCATCTTTTTTTTTTTTTTCCTATATATATATTTTCTTTTTTTCTCTCTCATTCCTCATCAAATCCAATAATCCTGAACCGGAGTTTGGAAAAAAAGCAACTTTTGATTTTAATCTCTTATTTATTTTCATTCGCTTAGGGGGTTCTGTTATTCAATATGGTCGATTCAAACGATTAATCGCTTGTTTTGCGGTTGTTTTTCTGCTTTCGCCAACTTTACCCAGATATATATACGTGATATATACTGTAGACTGATAATGCTCTTGATAAAAAAAAAAAAAAAAGAAAAGAGAAGAAAAATGTTTTCCGATGATCGTTGAAATAGAAAACTGAGGAGAAATGCAAAGAACCGCAGCTTATTTACGTGATTGTCGGCTTCAGTTCGTCCGTCAATTTTTTTATCCCCTCATCAACGGGCCTGTTGCAGCATTAATTTCTAAGTTTGAGAGCCGCGGATGGGGACCAACAAAAATCCGCAAAAATAATAGGAACGTAGAATGAGGTTTTCGGGCAAACCACCAGACAGACGTCATCTTATAAAATTTCTTATATTAACAATTTCTGCAGAATAAATCACTTGGCTTCTCCTCCCTCTTTCTTTGATGGAAGTTTTTCTTGTAAATTTTAATCATTTGTTTTTTTTTTTTCCTCTCCTCAAAACGGATTTACCCCCATTACATATCTTTATTATATTTTGGGTTCTTTAAAAATGATCTGGAAGAAACTTTGTACAAAATCGTATCAATGATACCGGGAGTAACCATTTTCGGTCTTACCTGTTGTTAAAGTCTATAAAATTTAATTTTTCCCGGGGGTAAGACCAAAAATTTAAAAATTGGCAAAATAAGGAAAAATATATTTTGAAAATTATTCTCGGAAAAAAATGTTAAAAATCAAAATTGAATTTAAAAATAATTTTTTGGACTAGAGCGCCCAAATGATTAAGTGCACACGATCCATTAACTTGGAGCAAACAGGAGTTGTTTATCCCTTGGAATACTCATTTCCGCCATTTTGATTGGTCCTGAAAATAAAAATAACCGATTTTTTGTATTAATTTCCAAGGGACAGATGACTCAAATGGAATAAATAAAAGAAAAAATATTTTTCCGTGAAAATTAGACCAAAAAGAATCAAAATTTATTACATTGTCGAAGAGCGTATAAAATTTACATAAATTATGAATCAAGATTTACAACCAGGTATATAAAATGCGCTATTTGGTCCTTCCACTGGATTTGTCCCTTTTTTTTTTTCATTATTCTTTACAAAATTAGAACGAAATTAACATTTTATATCCGATTTTTATGTAATCGAGTGATTTTTCAAAAATTAGGGGTTCCGATTCTTTGTTTATTTTGTCGATAAATTTTTTTTTTCCTCCACTTTCTCGATCCACCATTGGATTTTATAACCAAACAAACTGCTACTTTTACAAAAAAAAAAAAAAAAAAAAAAAAAAAAAAAGGAGATAAAATAATTAGACGCAGAGAAATTTACCGTCTTAGGAGGATGAGGGACTTATGCAACCGAGAAGAAATTTCAATTACGCTTTTAAAACAGGAAACAAAAAAATCCATTCAAAAAATAAATTTAAATGATTTCAAAACGAATAAAAATAAGGGATGAAAATGTTGAGGGTGGATTTTTACTTCTTTTTTTTCTTCTTCTTAATCTTAAAAAGATTATCGGAATTTTTAAACTTCACATTGAGTTGCCAGTCATTCAAGATTGTTTTTTCTGAAGTTCGCGTAATTATTTTTAATTCGTTTGGCGCAATTCCATTCGAGATCTTTCATTTCACGTTGCGTAAAGGCTTACTCAGCGATTATACTACTTTTCTTATTATCTTTTATCCCGTTCTTAAAACGAAAAAAAAAATTAACATATTCCCTGTTCTGCGAATCGTTTTACTTGGTTAAATGAGTTGAATGGATTTCTTCTTTTTCAAAGTTTTCGAAATGGTTTCGTTCAGTGCTAAAAAACCGAACCTTTTTATACCAGCGAGTTTGGTGATGGAATTAAGTTATTTTTTTAATTTTCCAGTTGTGAAATAGATGAATCCTCGACCATCCAGCAACACGCTTAAAGACCGTAAATAAAAATAAAAATAAAGTATAACCGTTGTGATGTCATTTGTTACTTTTTTTTTTTTTTTTTTTTTAATGTAAAAAATCCGAGAGAGATTAATTACTTTGATTATAAATCGAAACTCAACTGTAACGTTCGGTTTTAGATAAGATGAGCTAATATTTTGCACTTGTGGATTGGAGCGAAATGGGCATATTCGTGTCTCAGACTTGAATTTTTTTTTTTTTTCCCTTACCGATTTCTGGTATTGACAAATTACCAAGACCCTAAGTAGAAGAATCGTGGTAATTTATTTGCTTGAACCTTCGCTCTTGTGATCAAGGTACGGGTATCTTGTTCAGGTAATGTAAACACGTCTAGACCGATATTACTCCTGTTATCATTTATTTATTTTACTGAATTTCGAGTCATTCATAATCCTGACTAATAGTCCCAGACAACATTGATTTTATTTCCTCGCAAAACTCTTTATCTCTTTAATTACAAATACATTACCAATTGGAGTCTTTACTTGCTTGGAGTTTGAAATAAAGAAATCCATTCAGAAATGAGCCGGCAATAGATTGACAATTGTCCAAAGTTTAGATACAGTATAAGCAAAGGAAGACTTTATATTATAAAACTTTCAGGAAATAAATGTTTTATTTTAAGTGTCGATTTCCCCTGAATTTTTTGTCTTTTTTTTGTTTACACCACCGGCCGGTTAGCCGGGCTATTAAAGAAAAAATTAATTTTGTTTTTGAAAATCCCTGTTTTTACGATTGAAAAATGAGATCGCATGTCATCGAAACAATGCCAAAAAGGCACTGGCAGTCTTTTTAAAAATTTTGGCAGTATATTGTTTAAAGCAGCAGTAAATAATTTAATTTTCCAGTAAATCGTTTTGGTGTTGGCATTATAAAATCCAAAGATTCAAGTCCATTGTTGGTAGACGGAGTGCGAACAGCTACGCCTTCATACCATTCACTTTGAAAGTATTCTACGAATTTCATTTGATTTTTTTTAGTCGTTTTTTAACGAAGCATTCAACCGCTTTTTGGAAGATTTCTGGACACGATGCTAATTGTAAAGTGTCAACATCTAGAGTGATTTCATCTAGGTATGCCTTGTCGACCCAAGCATAGATTTTTTAAGTAATTTTTCTCCTTGCCCAGCACATGATTATTGTAACAAGTGGACCAAAAATTTCTATACAAGCGTTTCTAATCGCGTCTGATGCGTCTGCCACTAAATAATTCACAATGAAAACCTCGTTAACTTTGCTAACACCTTCAATTAAGGGCTGAAACAGGAATTTAAAGTCTGCTGTTCTTTCATCTGCACCATTTCTGAAGCTGTCCTAAACTTACGTGCGAGGGACCATATTTCTCTTTCCGCAACTGATGTAAATAGTAAACGGCCAAATTTTTTTTTTTACCTTTTTTATAATTAAAAAACTTAGGAAATAAATATTCTACTGCCAGTTGTACCGTTAACCCATAAAATACTGCCGGTTCAGTTAATAAACTGCCAAAAGTTTTGCTATGTTTCAGAGGCAAAGATTCAATATTTAAAGCATTTGATAATTTTTTAAATGTTTTTGCAATAAAAAAATAAAACTCCATCGTTTATTTTTTGTTGTTGAAATAGTTGCCAATTTTACCGCTAGAGCGCTGTACCAATCTCTGGAAAAGAAACATTTTTTTTTATTTCGAAAACAATTAAAAACGATGAAATATTCGTGCGGATAGGCCCAGTTTTCATGCATAAAATGAACTAATACCTTAATTAAGCTGAAAACAACCCAAGAAGCGGTCCTTTGTTATACACAATATATGACAAACATTTAAATTTTATTTTCATCACGATTTGAAAAACCTTTTTTTACTCTGTCCTTTGCCTTTGTAATGAAAAATAGCTTACAACACAAAAACTGCAAAAGAATTGTCCGTGGGCCAATTTTTACTTTCGCAGCCCTCGTGTTGTAATATACTATTTTTTGAGGCCACGGAACTCAAAATTATATTTTTTTCTTTTAAAAAATTAGGATGTTACGTAGCATTTAAAATTTTCTGAAAAGCTGGGAAGTGTCCCAGGCCCGATTCTTAAAGCTTTCGGCCATAACTCTGTCGAGTGATTCGGGAGGAGGAGCCACTTGCCTGCAATTGAGAAAGTCAAGTCAAGTCAAGTCGAGTCGAGTCGAGTCCTTGACCTACCATCATCAAAATCTTTTGTCTACCTCCACCTCCTAAGGGTCGTTCTCGTCATCCGAGTCCTCGGTGATGTATCCCGGAGGATGCGACCAACGACCGTCGACCTCGGGATTCATCCAGTAGTCCTTGAAAAAGGTAGTCAAATATTCTTCGGTGAATGGCAAATAATGCCAGTTGACGATGTCTCGAAGAAGCGAGATTTCTTTTTGAAGCAAAAGGTCTGTTGCCACTACTTCTCTCCTCAGTTCTTCGAATTTTCCCATAATCTCAGCTCTTTTTTTTGGAGATTCGTCGTTCATCCATTCGTCTGCGAAATCTATGAAAAGTTTTTTAAATAACTCGCGACGGACTTTTCGCGACAAGTTCAAAGGCAGCATCGATTTTAAGCACGGCATTTTTTTTTTTTTTTTTAACTTTTAATCGCCACGTCCACTAGTCACAAAATTTCAATCCGAAATAACCTGAAACTCATGATTACGTATGCTTGGACGCTTACTCATCTTGAATAAGTTTTTATATTTAACTTATGAGAGACGGAATCTTTCCAGTCGCTCCCAGGGTGAATAATCTAGAACAATGACAGAGGGTGAAATAAAACTACCTAAAATTATACCAACAATAAAAACAATCTTGATTTTTTTTTTCACGTACTTGTAAACAATTTTATGCAGACGACAAGTGACGAGTTTTTTCGAATTTTGGAAATCAAAATATGTTGAGGTGTTTTTGTTTTTGTTTTCTTTTTTGTCATCAACGTATTCCAGTGAAAATATTTTTATGAGAATGAAAAAAATTGATTGGCGCGGATTGCACATAACCAGAAATGTGAGAAAAGAAAAACCGGAATGAAAGCCTCCAAAATTTTATAGCTCCCAGTGCAAATTCCAGACATGTCTCAAAAATGCTCTTAGTCAAACACTTCAAAAATCTGTGATTTTGAAATTTAAAGGGAATTTGCAGGAACTGCAAACTTTTGTTTAAAACGAGCAATTTCGAGCTTTGGTAAGATTTGGTAAGATTTGTGTCTACTACTTGCCAGGCATCGTACAGAGGTCCCCTTTTTTTTTTAAAGTTCCTGTTTTTCTTTCCTTTAAATTTAATGCTTGGATTATTTTATTAAATCGGAAAATGATGCTCCATCTTTTCTCGTAAAATTTTTCGCTCGGCCTTTGTTTACCTTGGTTTAAAATGTATTTGAATATAATTCAGAAAGAAATTAGCCGAAAATGAAAATCGACCCGAAAAACTGGGATGAAATAATGTTTGAGAAAATGTTGAAGAAACATAAAGAACCAAAATGAAAAATTGGAATTGAATATCAGCTTAAATTTTGATTTGAACCCAATTTTTTTGTCCCATATTGTCTTTGCTCTTATTTTATTTTGAAAAATGTCACTAGGGTTTCCATTATTCAGGTCATTTTTAGTAACCGGTTTAATTTTCAAATTTCGTTTTTTTTTTTTGGTGAATTTAAAATCATTTTGGATTAAAAACCGGTTTTGGGACAGTTTTAAGAGGAGGCTTCACGGAACACGAGAAGGAATGGCTGTTTTGTCGAATACTCGATTTACGATGAAAAAATCCAAATTTTAGGTATCTAACGAACTCCTCTGGTATATCCCGGAAATTTTAGTGCAAGTTTCAACTTGTCTAAAATGTATGGGAGGCGGGAAAATAATTTCAAAAAAAATTGCGGTCGAAAATCTTTAATTTTGTTTTCCTGGTTTTTGTTTGCTTGGAACAAGTTGAAACTTGTACCAAAAATACAAGAAGAAGTCAAAGAGGAGTTCGTTAGATACCTAAAATTCGATTTTTTCCCTTGTAAATCGAGTGTTAAACAAAACAGCCTTTCCTTCTTGAATTCCGTGAAGCCTCCTCTTAAAACGATATTTTTGGCTTTTACAAAATTTTAATTAAGCATATAAAAAAACAAAAAAAAAGAATGATTTGAGAGAGAAGATAAAATCGGGTAAATTCTTACAAGGCAGACAATGCTATTTGAAAAAGAGTTAAAATACATTATTTACGGAAGCCCTGATGGGTCACTGCCTATGCCGATTATGTCACTGCCAGTTCCGGAACTGGCAGAATGCGCCTGCCAGTTCCGAAACAAGCATATGCTATATTTCAGAACTGGAAGAATAGAGAGCAGGAGTGGAGCATATACCAGCTCTAAGATTACGAATGTTGGTTTGTAAATTGGCGTAAGTATCGAAAATCAAATTAGGTGTCCGTTTTAAGGTATCCCAAAATTTACCAAGTATTTTCCGATTAGGGGTCTTCATCGGGCGGGCTCCGGACCAAAGCCCAGACCGGCCTGGCCATGAATTTCAGGCCGGGCTGATGCTGGATAAATGTAATATTGGGGAATGAAAAAATTCGCGGGGGATCAGAATGGCAGCTAAAGGGGCCCCCCTTTAGCTAAAAGAAACAGTAGCTCCTTACGCGCTATCGAAAATAGGGATCTGCACGAGCCGCCTTTATTGGACCCGGACCCGATCCGGCTTGAGTTAAGCTAAGCCCGACCCCGGTCCGGGAAGGGAAAAATGATTTTTATCCCGCGAATTTTTTCATTCCCCAATATTACATTTATCCAGCATCAGCCCGGCCTGAACTTTGGCCCGGAGCCAGCCCGATGAAGACCCCTAATCGGAAAATACTTGATAAATTTTGGGATACCTTAAAACGGACACCTAATTTGATTTTCGATACTTACGCCAATTTACAAACCAACATTCGTAATCTTAGAGCTGGTATATGCTCCACTCCTGCTCTCTATTCTTCCAGTTTTGAAATACAGCATATGCTTGTTTCGGAACTGGCAGGCGCATTCTGCCAGTTCCGGAACTGGCAGTGACAGAATCGGCATAGGCAGTGGCATAGGCAGTTCAGGGCTTCCGTATTACTCAACAGAATAGAAGAAAATAAAATAAACAAAATAAATTGAAATAAATTGAAAAATGAAATAAAATCAAGTCAAATAAAAACAAATATTCTTAATAGCGTCGGTCACCCATCTATGGCACTTCGTTGGCTAGAAAAACCGGCCGGTTAAAAAAAAAAAAGGGTTTTTTAATTATTAATTTTAAACGTTAATATTGCATTAAATGGGGCGAAACTTATACCAAATTGTTCCTTATTATTAGAAGAAGTCGAAAATACATGTTAAATATGTCGGTAAGCTTAAATTACGTGAATATTCGCAAAATGAACCGATTGTTTATGTTTTTTTACATCGGTTATTTTGTTTTTTATGTAAACAACATTAAATTTTGCGAATATTGACGTAATTTAAGCTTACCGACATTTTTAACATGTATATTCGACTTCTCCTAATAATAAGGAACAATTTGGTATAAGTTTCGCCCCATTTAATGCAATACATGTATTAACGTTTAAAAATATTAATTAAAAAAACGTTTTTTTTTTTTTTTTTTTTTTTTTTTTAACCGGACGTTGAACCGGCCGGTTTTGTCTAGCCAACGAAGTGCCTATGGCTACCTTAAGGATTTTTTTTTTTAACTTTTCTTTTTTGAATCTGCGAGTTTCGACACAATGTCGAAATTAATAAAAAAGTAATCTCTAAAAATTCACATTTAATAAAACAACTTAAATCCGTTACCCATAACAGTTTTAACCATTTTTTAATTTTTTTTTCAAAATATTGACCGATATGGCCCAGCTATGGACACAATGAT
The DNA here is from genome assembly GCA_037577465.1 of Liposcelis bostrychophila. Classification (NCBI taxonomy): domain Eukaryota; kingdom Metazoa; phylum Arthropoda; class Insecta; order Psocodea; family Liposcelididae; genus Liposcelis; species Liposcelis bostrychophila. Next base: position 59,521,462 of record CM075208.1, on the reverse strand, counting down.
AATAATAGACGCATGTGCGTGATTCTTTCAGTTATCAAAAAATACCTTTATTTTTCGTCTTTTTTTTAAATAACCGGTTAACCGGTTAATAGGTGAAACTATTCGGTTGTACATTTTTTGCGCCATTAATTGTTTAACCGCCTAACCGGTTATCCGGTTTGGAAACCCTAAATGTCACGTCCAAGTATATGGAGCACACGTCAAAATTTCGTTGTAATTATATCAAACTACATAATTCTTTAAGTCATCGAAACAAAGATTTCTATAAAATTCTTTCTGTTAATATGCTTATCTTCAAGTTTAAAAGGTGCCTGGGCCGTTTTCACCCAATTTTTAAAATGATTTTTGGGATCAAAAAATGTTATTTAAAAAAAAAAGAACAAACTTGAGCATTTGTTTGCCCGTTTGTCAGTCGGGTGTCCAAAACCGTTTGTGAAAAACGAAGAAAACAGCTACGAATAGCCCTAGGTAAATGAAAAAAGTTGTGCAATCCCTGAAAGGACTTGCTCTTAATCTTCAAATTGCTCATTCAAATTCATATTCTGAATTGAAGAAAATTAATTGGAATGAGAACCCCTGTAGTCCGGCGATGACAACAAGGGAATGAGTGAGAAAAGAAATAATTAAGTTAAGGAATGTCAGAGGAAAGTGAAAAATCAGTAAAAAAAAAATTTACCGCCGACTCAACTATACTTTTTAAATTGAAGAGGAAAAAAAATGAAGAAAGAAAAGCTAAACGGCAATGACTTGTTTTACATACCCCTGTAAAACTGGATACAAGCCAAAAAAGAAGAAAAAAAAAAAAAAACTCCTAGCTCCGGTACTAGATGCATTATGGGTTGGTATAATAATTTTGCTAGGAATAAGCAAGAAAAATCACTTTATTATCCTAAGGGAAAAGATGCGGGGACCCAGGTGGATACGGTGAAAACGTATTTTTTCAAAATTTAACATTTCAATATGTGAAATATATAAAGTAATAACAAAAGAAGGTTTAGCTTATGCGAATGTCTAGCGCCTCTATTGGGGTTATCACCAACTAACAGAGACAAATGACAAGTCTTCTGAATACTGCAATTTGATTGATGATGTTGTTTTTCTCTATAGGAAAAAAAAAATATATATAAAAAAAATCGTATTCCTTAAAAAAAATATTCCAACGTTATATAAACTGGGAATTAAAGATGGGAGATGGAATCCCTGCAACTTTTTTGTTTTTCGGAAAGGTCATGGAAGCTTTTAATCGCTAATTTTTTAGGCAATCAAGTTTATATAAAGACGACTGCAAATGGAATGCTATTGTATGATAAAAATGTCGGTTAAAAAAATTGGCCGACCTTTACCATTTTAGTGCAAGACGCTCACCTCGGCGAGCTCGGCTCAACCGTTTAAATCCTAGAATCCTGAATTAGCGATTTTGACCAAACATTTGGAGTATCTTGCCCTCGAATTACTCGATGCTTTTTCCCTTAATCCGTCAATTTGTTTCAAATCGTAGGTCAGTGCCGTAATGAAAATTTCAAATTTTATTCATTTGAACTCGCGCCTAAAAAAGTTTCCCACATCTTGAAGACAAAAGAAAAAGTCTTGTGATTTTCTTTGAATTTTTAAAATGAAAACAAAAATATCATGTCAGAAGTAAGAAGAGAAGCTCCTGTGATGTAACGTAATACCGTCGGACGATGGTTTTATTCCTGATTCGACCTTACGAATCGATATGTTGTGTCGTCGAGTGCCAGGAGGGGGGACACGGAGGGAGGGGGAACAAGGCAAAAGGGGGCTTCTTTAACCACGTGACTCTTTGAATACCTTTTCTCGGATATACATCTTCATTTTTTTAATTTTTTTTTTTTTTTTTTTTCTTAAAAAAAATTTTTTTTTCTAGTTTTGTGGTTTGTGACATTTTTTAATTCTCGAAAAAGGGGAATGCCAGGCGAAATTTACTTCGTTTAAAAAAAAAAAATGCCCTTTTATAATTTAATATTAAAAAATGATAAAATGTTTCGGTTCAGTCACTAATTCATTTTTTTTTTTTTTTTTTTTTTGCTTTTAGAAGGTAAGAGCTGATAACGTGGAATTTAACAGAAATCTGAAGTGGGAGGGGAAAAAAATAGAAGAGTGAGTATCGCGGGGAAAAAAATGCCTTTGGTGTCCCCCTTTACTTCATCCCTTACGAGACAACCCTGACCCTATGTGATTAAAAAATCAATAAAAACTCACCCCCCCCCCCCCCTCCGAGTCGTGCTACCCCTGGAAAAAAAAAGCGTGAAACAATACAAAAATCCGCAGATTTCATAAAGCCAATGAGGTTTTTTTTCCCATTTGATAAACACTGATTTGCGATACGAGACAAGGATAAGATTTTTTCTTTTGTTATATGTGCTTTTCTCGTTTTAAACTGTGGGCTGTTTTCTGATGACAATTAAAAAAATAATGAAATTCTTATTTGTCGGGATAAACTTGCAAAAGTTAGGTAAGAAATGAAGAAAGAAAGTTGGATTTCCTTCTTGTCATTGCAAAATAGTATATAATTTTATTTCTGAGGGTGCAAACATATTTTAACAAAATATTAAAAATTAATTTGGTCAGGCAGTCTTTTTCCTTGAATTCTATCCAGACTTTTCGCATCCTCCACGATTTTAAATCGTCTCTTCGAAAGATAGAACAAGTTATTCGTTTTCCTTTTTTTTCTCTCACGAAACTTTTATATAAATCCAGACTGGGAAAAAAGAATCCAAAGTTTTCAGGGGTGAAAAATACGCAAAACCGATGCAAAAATATGGAGGATAATGAATTTTAGTAAATGAAGTCGGGTGATTTCGTTCTTTTTTTATTATTAAAATTAGAAACAAAAAAAAAAACTGTAAATGAAATTAAAAAACACGTATGACCGCTTTTTGTACTTTGAAAACGTAATTAATAATACATTTTTTACAAAATGGATGTATCTAGTTTATTAAAAAATTTTTCCCCTAAACTTTTTTTTTTCTCGTATGCGACCGTCGACTGGTGTATGTATAGCTTAAAGATTAAAAATGACGTTTTTAAAAATGCATTAAACCCCAGCAATATTTGTTTTTCTGTGATACCGGAAAATGTCCAAGTAGTTTTTATTCTTAGAAATGGAAAAAACTCTTTAAAACATCTTGCTTATTGAATTGGTACCCTAATTGATAACTCCATATTTTTCCCCTGCTTGCTTAGTTTATGGCAAGTTAATTTTTCCAAAATTGCATCTTGTACAAATGAGGCGATTACTTTTTTGGGAGTAACATTCTGACTCAAATCAAGCAAGGACTTTTAACGTTTCCCTTACGGATCATTAAAATTTTTTCAATATCTATATAAAGTAATTTTACAGGTCAAATTTGACTTGGGATTCCTTTTATGAATAAATGAATGAATAATTTAAGTGTTAGGGTGGCCCTTATTTTACAAATTTTTGAATTTTGGTGAACGCTCCCCTTAATTGTTTTATAGTTAACCGAAAGAAGATTCCCTAAATTTTTTCAGATTTTTTTGGACGTCGTTTGGCCGTGCCCCCTTGGACCAGAAAATCAAGATATTTATTTTTATGTAAAATCGGTTGTTTCCTATTCATATTTTTATGCAGATTACTAAAATATGGTTGAAGTTATATATCTCATACGGTTTTGATGAGGCTAGAGAAAATGCTGAGCATGGATTCCACTGGAATCCACAAAAAAAGCCCTCTGGTGTGGAAAACGCTGGAAACAGTTTTTTTACCCATTTCTTCTTAGGATTCTGAATTAATTATTAGTGTTCAGTATATTCCGCATGTCCAGTGGATTAACATGAAATTAATTTTTTTTTTTTTAAATAAGAAAACAGGGCAACAGCAGACGGCAGCGGTCAATAATATCTGCTCCGTCTTCTTGAAGTATTTTATCTTTTAAATTATTTCTTCTTATAGGGGGTAATGACCAGATTTTGTGGTCATTATCCCTTTTAACTTTTTATTAAACAAAAAATATCCATTTAAAGGAAATAGGAGTAAATAACAATACGTTTTAATTCTGGGGAACAGCGGCTGGTTTTTCATGAATTTATCTTTCATTTTAATGTCATAATCATTATCAGTATCGAAAATATCAGGGAGGGGAAGGGGGCACAAATATAAATTCTAAAAGATTTGGAGGTTTTCAGTTAATTTTAAATTAGTTATATTTTTCCTTCAAAAAACTAAGTGTCATTTTTGAAGATGAAAAATATTTTAGTAATGTCTTCTTTATTAAAATATTGATCGTTTCCCGGTTAGCCTATTTCAAAGAAGGGCTTTTACATGTGTTTTGCGTCAAGGTCTAGGCTTTAGGGTGTCCTAGAGTTCATGATAAAGTTTATTTTCAATTGCCAAAAAATAAAATAAAGTAAATTCTGAAAATTTACATGGAGGAAAGTTGGAAAGTTGTTATCATATACGGTACCGGCACCGTTATAGCATCTAGACGGCGCACTTTTGTTAGGTATCATAAATGATATGGCCGACAGGAAAAGGTTAAAGCCTCACACTATTATTCTTTTCCCTTTTGTGATTGTAAAAGTGCCCCCTTCCTTCCCTAATGTTTGCGATACTGAGTGATTCCCGAGACGAAAAAAAAAAGTCTGAATGTTGTCAGCGTCTTGGCTAAATGTCGTCTGAATTTTGTCAGAGTCACGTCTGAGTCTCGGCTGAATTCGGTATGAATGTTTTCAGAATATCATCTGAATGTGTCCGAATTTTCGAAAATAAATTTTAAACGATAGTCAGAATCCGGTCTGAATAATCAGAGTTTGGTCAGAATCATGGCTGAAAAGTATTTGCTTTGATAGTATTCTGACTATTCAGACCAGACTCTGATATTATTCCGACAAAACTCTGACTCAAATTTTTTAATATTTTTAGACGAATGCGTACTATTTAGACTGCGTTGCAGTAGTTGCAATGCAGTAACTATTTATTCGCGAAAAAATAATCATAGTATATATTATATAATATATTTGTATTAATTCATTATGCATTCCGTTGATCAAAGTTAGCATCGTTGATGTTAGTAAAGAAAATGGATGTTATTTAAAAAAAAAAAAAGTTCTTTACTATGGTTAGAACCAAGACCACTTGGGTATGAATTATTTAGAGTTTTTTAATATTTTTCCGAAATCGTTAGTACCTACAAGAATTGCATAATTATTAAATAGTTATTCAAATTAATGCGGATCAGAAACAAAAACAATTTTAGATTAGTGCATGGAAGCAATAATTTGATGAAGACTGAAGTCTGAATGTGGTCTAAAGAGTCTTGATTTTTTGTACTTAAAATTCAGACAAGTTCAGCCGCGATTCAGATAGAAATCCAGACTTATTTATGATTAGACGTGTTCAGCCAAAATTCTGATTTTTTTCAGACTTTAAAAAAATCCAGCCTTGACTGTGACCAAATTCAGACCCTGTTTCTGAATTCAGACAAGACTCTGGCAGGTTTCAGCCCTGACTCTGATATTTCATTTTAATGATTATGACATTAAAATGAAAGATAAATACATGAAAAACCAGCCGCTGTTCCCCAGAATTAAAACGTTGTATTGTTATTTACTCCTATTTCCTTTAAATGGATATTTTTTGTTTAATAAAAAGTTAAAAGGGATAATGACCACAAAATCTGGTCATTACCCCCTATAAGAAGAAATAATTTAAAAGGTAAAATACTTTAAGAAGACGGAGCAGATATTATTGACCGCTGCCGTCTGCTGTTGCCCTGTTTTCTTATTTAAAAAAAAAATTAATTTCATGTTAATCCACTGGACATGCGGAAAATACTGAACACTAATAATTAATTCAGAATCCTAAGAAGAAATGGGTAAAAAAACTGTTTACAGCGTTTTCCACACCAGAGGGCTTTTTTTGTGGATTCCAGTGGAATCCATGCTCAGCATTTTACGTGGCCCCGTTTTGATAATAGAGGCCAAAATAATTTTTTTAAAAAATTAGCCACAATTTTTTGTATGATCCTTAATAATATTTTTGACCGGTAGCACAGTAATAATGGTTCTCATAAACCGATTTTAATTTCATTCTCGTAATCTGCAAAAAAATACGAATAGGAAACAACCACTTTTACATGAAAATAAAATTTTGGATTTTTCGGTCTTTAGTGGAAAAAATGCAAATAGGAAAAAAATTTGAAAAAATTCAGGGAATCTTCTTTCGGTTATTATAAAAAAAAATTAGGGGTTGCGTTCGCCGAAAAGCAAAAATTTTTAAAATAAGTACCATCCTACTAAGTATATCTAATAAACTGCAGGCGTCTTATGTAGCCTTTATCCTTTCTCTGAAGCTTAGTCGGAGACCCAAGCCTTTGAAAGAACTTGTAAAGACGGGATGGGGGGGGGGGGGGTAGAGACCCTAAATTAAAATTTAATTTTTAAATTAAAATTTTAATTTTAATTTAGGGTCTCTAGGGGGGGGCATCAGAAAATACCTAAAATGCATTGTTTTTTCTTGCTTCCGACCGACAGTTGAATTTGGCAGTGTCGCGGCGTTGGTCCAGCTCTCAACCCTTTCCGTCACGAGTTCGACCCTGCAGCTCATTTCGCTCCAAGTTTTAAAAAAAAATCTAATATTCATTTTGAAGCATCGAAAAAAAAAAACTTATTTCTGCTTCTAATTTCTTTTAATCATAATGAAAACATCATCTCCCTTTATTATCATTTTTTTTATTTATACTTGATAGACGTTAACTGATATAGCTTCAAAAAAAAAAAAAAAAAAAAAAACTCATTAAATAAAAAATAATAAAGAAATTTTTAATTTTCTGGTATTTTGGTTTTGTGATTACTCGGAAGCGAGGAGTGGAGGGGGGTCGGCGGGTTCCCCTAATTTAACTTAATTTAATTAAAAGTTAATATTTTCTTGAATAATATTTGGGCTTTTTTTTTTAACGTTCGTACCGTAAGCCAAGCAAGGCGATTTCATCATTTTTTTTTTTTTTTTTTTTTTTGTCATCACGTGGGCACAACTAAAAATAATTCTAATATTTTTGTTTAATTACTTTTCCCGAACCGAATTTTTCGCTCGAGTTATTTATTATTATTATTTTTTTTTAAGATTAAAAAAACGTTTGGATAATTCCAAAGTCGAGAATAAGGTATCCGGGGAAGATTGGGACACACTCGAGAGTGCAGAGTGCGACGCTAATGGCGTCAATAAATTTTGTCTTCGATATATGTTTTGTTTTTCGGATTCACATTTCTTATATTGGATTTTTCTCTCTCTTCCTTTTCTTCCTTTTTTTTTTTTTCTTCTTTTTGAGAAGTGAAAGGGGGAATGCAAATTGGTTTTCCAACCAGTAATACTTCTTATCTTTTTTTTTTCTCTTTTTCTACCCGATAGGCGCGGTAATAGATTTCGATTTTAACGATTTTTATTTTCCTCCACGGATAAAGTTCGCTAATCTCGAAAAAAAGGAAATAACTCTTGCGACCGTTTCTGCATCAAATCAATCTGCCAGAAAGAATCACGTGACGGGACGAGGAGCAAACTGAAAAAAAAAAGGGAAAAAAATACACTAAGTTTTCAAAAGGAAAACGATCGGTTCTCCTAAAACCTCCCCGACCCCGGACGTCCCCGATGTTGATTTCCACACCCCAACTTTTTATTCTTATTATTTTTCCCTTTTTTTTCTCTAGATTTTCCTAGCCTCCTACATAAAAAATCTATCGTCGAATACGAGAATATCATTAAAAAAATCAAAATCTATCAGAACGGTAGGACTTTTTTTTTTGATTTTTATTGACATTTTGAAAAAACAACTTTATTCTAGTTCGGCTGTGCTTAGCTTATGGATTCGCTAATTTTAACAATTCCAAGTCCTCGCAACACATGATAATTCTTAAGAATTGAATGGAGAGGATTGCAGATTCTTTTTTTTTTTGTCTTAAGATCGATAAAGCACATTTATGGTGTTGGGTTTTATATGGACATTTAAATATATTTTGATTTTGATGACGAATTCCCTACAGTTTACCTTTTAGCTTAGGTCGTTAATACAGTTTTTGGTTTGAGTCCCGTGGTTCTCGGCCAAAAGAACGAACTCGACAGGACGATTACGTCATTTTTTCCCAATTTTCGACTCCTTCTCGTTTTGCCCCCAAGTAACGGATTTTTCAGTATTTCGTGACCGTTTGACTTTCGGGCCAGGAGTAGGTGCTGACAATCGAGAGATACTTTTTTTAAAAAAATTATTCGATCCACAGACAGACGCGTACATCTGAGCTTATTAATTTCTATATCGTATTATTGATTTAAATTTTTTTTCTTTTTTCTTCCCCCAATTCTTTATGATCTTTTTTTTTTTTTTTTAATGAGAGTCAGCATAGATTAAATAAAAAAGCATGAAGTTTTCCTCCAAGATGATCCGCTTCAAAAACCGCTTTTTTTCCCCCTTTTTGAGAGTTATCATTTGAATGTGTATTTCTCAAGTAGTAGACCACGTTAGTTCTTTCATTCCTTTCCTTTTTCCTGGAATCTAAAAAATATTCAAAGTGTAATGAAAAAAATAAACGAAGAAAACCAAAAAGTACTTTTTTTTTTTTTTTTTTTTTTTTTTTTCTTGAGAAATATAAACCAAGGGGAAAAAAAGTTAATGAATGACATTCCAAGTCGAGAAAAATCAGAAAACGATTAAAAATGTTTAATTTCAGAGTTAATAAGAAAGTCAGGACGTAATAGACTCGGTTAGTTGAGGAACTGTCAGAATTCGAAATAAAATAAATAAAAAAAAAAGAGACGAGGAAAAAACCGAGTCAGCAAATTAATTCCCTTCAATTAAAAAAAATTCTTGTGTTTATTTTTATTTAGGGGCAAAGTTCATTTTCCTTCGTTTGGAAATTTTTTTTCTTTTATATTTTCTAAAAATATGATCGTCAATCAAATTTAATTGAGAATATCGGTCCCTTTTTTTTCTCTCTTTTTTCGATTGAGAAAATCAATAATTTTTGGTCTTTTTTTTTGTTTGTTTGTTTGATTAAATTAATGTAATTTCTCCATCGCGCCTTAAGATTTTTCCTTTCTTTCTCCAAGATGAAAATGAAAATGAAAATGACGAAGACATAATTAATTGATTCCACACGCTTTTTTTCTCCCTTTACCTCCCGAGGTCTAAAAAGCCGGAATTTTTTTTCCCAGGGAATAAGCGTTTAACTTGTTATTTTATTTATTTCGTTTTAATCATTTTAATTTATATGAAGGGGATGCAGATTTTTTTAAATGGGAGAAGCAACGTCGTCGGTCCTCAGGAACAAAAAATTTACCGTTTATCTGTAAAGGCTTTGCCCCATTATTTTCGAATTGGCAAAATGCTGACCATCCCCCACACCAAACCGAGATTAGATAAGCTACATAAAAGATCCTCTTTTAGTCGGGTGAAAACTTTAAATTAGATCAAGAAAAAAAAGAATAAACCCAAAGCGGCATTTTGTAGGAAAACAAAGGATATATCTCTACAAAAAAGAAACAAAAAAAAAAAAAGCTATAGGATTAAAATCTCGATTAAATAGTCCTTTACATTTGATCAATCGAACAAGGAGAACAATTCCTGCAGAGAATGGTGAAATTTCTCTCTCCTCTTAAGAAGAACAATGCGACAATGAAATTCTGTCGCTATAAATGGGCTACCTTAAAGTTAAAACGGTTTAAAATTCCGATCGTCTCCACAAATTTTCCGTTGCATTTCTTGTTTGGACAAGAATTTTAGGGAAGTGATGCGAACACTAGGAAGACGGGGAAAATTTAATCGAAAAAAAGTGTTGGATCGCCCAAAAAATAAAGCGCAAAGCAGAGGGAAAATTAAAGGCGGAAGCCGACCCCTCGTAAAGGTCACATATGTCCTTGTGTAACTGGTCAAAGTTCGTCACGTTGTAGACTTGTTGCTCCCACTTGTATCGGCCATTGTCTTCTGCTTGGCTATTTTCCCATTTTCCACCGTTTTACTGTCCCTTTCTTTTTTCTTTTAGCAAAACAACAAAACATTTTTTTTATTTGTTTTCCTCTCTCTTTCTCTCCCTTTTCGGTTTCTAGTCGGAAAAGACGTTGTTTTAGCTTTGCGTAACCCTTTTTAATTCGGTCCAATGGCATCGCGAAACTTTTTTCTTTTTTTTTTATATGTTTTCGAGTAACGAACCTTGCCTCCGTACATGATTGCACAAAGAGGGAAGCAAAGAGATTTTTTTTTTTTTTTTTTTTTTTTTTTTTTTTTTCATACGGGGGAAACGTTACGGAACAGATTTTCCTAGGCGGAGGTAAACAAAACGGTCAGGAGTTGTTGACAAGTGGAGAAAGAAGAGTTAAAACGAATAAAAAGAGCAAATGAAGTAGAGAAAAAAACGGAGGAAAATGTCCCGAGTCTTGTCCATTAGAATCCTCATTTGTCTTTTCTCATTTCCCACTTCTTGCGCTATCTTTTTCCGTCTTGTTCGACTCGGTTTATATCCGTCCTCCTTGTCCTTTTTAGTTTTCATTTAAGCCAGACCCAAGAACAGTCGTTTTCCAAAACTCTTTCCCATCCCTTTCTTAATTCTTTTCAATTTTTTTAAGGGAATTTAGGAAAAAATTAAAAAATAATTAAGACGGATGAAATTTTAGTAAATTCGATTAAAAGGTGAAACGGGGCCGGTGGTTAAATTGCGTTTCTTTTTTCTTTTTTTCTTTTTTTTTTCTTTTTTTTTTCTGATCTACCCCCACCGTTCCCGGATTTTCCTTGGGACACGGGTTAATCCTCCTGCACCGTCCATTTCTTTTATTTGATTCGGACCATTTTAATTACGGTGTCCCGCATTCGGTCATTAAACATTGCTATGCACTTATTTAATCCGAGTTGTCCGACTCGGGTTTTGTTTTGTCTCCGAGGAATAACCGGAACTAAGAAAATATAAGCCCGGCTCCGCGGATTCATCTCTACATTTTACTGCTCGAAATAAAATATGCATTTTCCTAGGAATTTTTACAACTTGTAAGATTACGAACCTAGAGAAACTCTGAAATCACTTTGATTTTCGAAATTGAATTTCTGGATTTGTTATCAGTTTTTAGGGTGAATTTCATCCATCGAGACACCATAAAACCAAGACCCAAGAGTAAAAAAAGAATGGAACGAGTTGTTAGTCGCGACGTATCAAAAATTACCGCGCTCCTTCCTCTTTTCATCTTAATAAGTAATGAAACTTGTAATTACTGTCAAAATTAATAAAAAGGAGAGGAAAGGAAAAAAAAAAATTAAGATGGTGTGAAACGATTAAATTAATTAAAAGGGAGGATAAAAACAAACAAAAAGATTTCGGTTATCGAGTAATTGATACGGGAAGAAGGTGTCGGCGGTTAAGAAAAAGACGATTCAACTCATAATTTTAACGTAGGAAACTCTTTTAACCGAACCCTCGACTAATTACCGACTTGCTTTAATTATAAAATGGGAGGAGATGCGCATTGAAAATGAAGGAATTTTAAAGGGGTTTCCTTTTTCGAGTCTCTCTTTACCTTTTTCTTAAATGTCACATCCCGGCGCAAGCTCGAACCGACTGAATCCTGCCAGATTTGGCCTTGGGAAGGGAGGGGCTCCTCGTTTTTAACATTTTTTCGCCATTTCCTCCTGCGAAAAAGAAAAACCGTTATTAAAGAAGCGACATTTTCCCTCCCCGATAATTAGAGCTCTTGTGATTAAACTTTTAAGAAGATCACCGAGCGTCTCTCAATTGAGAAGCATAAGAAATTTCTTTAAAAAAAAAAAAAAATGAAGCGTTTTCCTTTTTTTTTAAATTGCCTTTTGTCTCAAGTTTTGGGTTTTACCTCGTAATTACCCTTGTTTGCAAAAGGTTGGATTATTTTAATGACTTTTTATTAACGAGATTACTAACTGTCGAGCAATTATGCAGTGGCGGCTCCTGTTGTCTACAAAAAAGTGTCAACCCGGCAAAAATCAAAGAAAATAAATGAATCCCGTTCATTAACAAGTTCTCATCGTGATTCCGCCATCGAAAATGAGAGGTCTCTACTGTACGACGTAGCACATGTGAAAAAAAAAAAAATAATAAAAAGAAGAAGAAAAAAAAAAAAAAAGTAAGGGATGAATTTTGGGGTGGTGGGCGAGCTCCTACTCTAGTTGTAAACTAGATGAACAGATGTCTCTACTCTACGGTCATAGTTCGTCCTTTTAAACATTTTTGTGGCCAGCGGAAAACAACGGATTTATTTCGTGAGATCACTTTTTTTTTTTTTTCCCCCTTTCTTTGGCGAAAATCCGGGAAAAATATGCCCCCTTGACTCGATCCGATAAAAACTGGAAGCGATCATTATTATGGTCTAATGAAAGCTTCCCCCATCCCCCGGCAACGTTTTTAAAAAAAACAGCATACAAAGTGCTAGGCGTTATGTTGTTATTTAAAAAATTACCATAATTCTTGTTCGTGTCCATAAAGAAAGTTTCTGTAAAAGAAAATTATTTGGAATTTCAAATTTAATTTGGACCAGGGGAATAATTGAGCTTTTAATCTTATACTTAACCTTTGCGTTTTCCATTTTTTCCTAGAAACCGCTAATCAATAATATCATATTTAAGTCGGTCTTATTACTTTTTAATATTCACCTTGTATCCTTTGTAATTATTGACAATTATATAATGCAGCTTTGGGCTTTCTAATATCGTAAGGGAATATGTGTCCTTAAAAGCTTTTTTCGGAAAATTCGTTAATAATTTGTTGGAAAGCTTTTTGTGTAATTTTGATTTGTCCCAAGGAAAGTAGCCCGTTTCTCAGGAATGGGCCACTTTAACCCTTGACATGTCGCATCGGCTTAAAAACCGGCACGGTTTTTTAGACTCGGTTCGTTTCGCGGGTTCTTCGGCCGAGCAGACGAAAAATTAAGAGTGAGTTATCGGATTGTGAAATATGAGCCACCATTATGCAACCCTTGTGAAATAAACCGAATCACGCAAACTGTAATTATAGCCTTTTTACAGTTGGAATTATGTTACTGGAATAAAAATAACGGTATTTTTTTCTCTCTCCTTCCCGGTCGTCGTTTCCATTGCCTGTCCGTCTGCCGAACCTCTCTCCCGCGCTTTTTTATCTTTCCTTTGGCATAACTTTTTTCCTAAGGCGCAATTCTCGACGAATTCATCGTCGATTAATAACTTTTTTTATCATGTCCTCCGGAATGTGAATATTTAAAATATTCGTTTTTTTTTTTTTTTTTTTTTTTTTTTTTTTTTTTTTTTGCATTGTCGGTATGTGTTTTTCACTCTTTTTTTTTATATTCATCCCCTGTCTTTGACATTTTTTTTTTTTTTTTTTTTTGTTTTTTCAAAAGCAAAAATTCATTTTTTTCCCCCGTAATTACGACTTCGTTTTGCGAGTTGATAATTACTTTTTTTCATCATCAGCATTTGCATTAGAACCCTTTATGTTTATGGAAATCATTTTTCATATGCTTGCTGCTGTGTTTATTATTTATTTTCCGACTTTCCGAAAAAAAAAAATATATATATATATATATGATTGAGCGACAATCCACTAACTATACAGGGATTCGAAACAAAACGCGTTCTTTTCTCAAGTTTCGAAAAAAAAAAAAAAAAAAAAAAAAAAAAAAAAAAAAAAAATCAAATAAAAAAGGTATTTTTGGTTAAAGTAATATTTTTCATTATTTTTTTCAATTCTTTCTCGAATTAATTTTGCTTGGTTTTGCGAGTTATTATTTAAAAAAAAATTCGAATGTAAAAAAAAAGTTTTTAATAATAAAGACGTGTTGTCGCTTGATAACGGAAGCTCTATTAATTTTTTTTATTGATTGTGTACCGTATTTTCATTGTTCGAAGTTAAAAAAATTGCGGGAGTTGGAAGCGGTAGGCTATTTTGAAAAAAAAAAAAAAAAAAAAAAAAGGGAGAAAAATGCAAAAAAAATGCATACTTGGTTTGTATAAATGGCAAAGCATCCAGATGGAATAGATTATTTCTCTTTTTTTGATCCCTTATGTTTAGCTTATCAAAGTTTTCGAAAAATTGGTGCTTTTTGTATAAAATTCACCTTTGATTGATGCCAAATATTCATTTTCCGTACTTTCGAAATTGAATTTCAAGTCGAGACGCTTTTGAGGTCACCGAAAACAAACGGAAAAAAAAAAATTGGTTCCCAAGTAAAACTTTGTTCCCTAAAAGCGTTCTTGTTTTAAAAAAGATCGTGCCTTTTTCAGCGTTTTACACCAATAAGGCAAATCGGCTTCTTTGCAGAAATGCAAAATTACATTACTTCCGTTTTTTGAAGACGACGAAATGTCACGAAATAAATCAGTCGTCAATTCCTTCTTTTTTTTCTTTAGAAATTTAAATCAAAAGAGGCAGGCTTGAAGGTTGTTGTGTGACGAACTGGCAATAAAATTTCCATTCTTTTAGCTTTCAATGTATGGAAACCTTTTTTTACCTCAAACATTCCGAACCTAAAAATGCATTTTCAGTTTTAATACGATTCCTACTCCAGATTTGGAAAAAAAAACTGGCTACTTCAGGGCATCAAACTTTTGCCCTTTCGTACCTTTTCATACTTTTCATACAGAAGATTCCAAAGAAAACAAAGAAGTTTAGTGTTTTTCCGTAATTTTTGAAAAACCGGATTTTTAAACAAAAGGTTGAAATGATAATTTATGGTTTGTCCTTGAAAAGTTGTAAATGCTTTGCAATGAAACATTAACAATTAACTATCGGCTTGTAATTACTGTCCCAAAAGGTATTAAAAATTGTTACAACTCTTTTGTGCGAAGGAGCATCAAAGGAAACTAAGAAAAAAAAGGTTGACAGCCTCAGGTACACTCAAAAAAAATAATAATAATAATGAAATAAAACAATAACATTGTACCTGAAGTTTAATTGCAATGACCTACTTTAAAGAAATATCCAGATCTTATTTATTTATTTTTTTTTTTTGTATACTTATTTTTGATTTTGAAGCCTTTTCCGAATATCAAGTTGCCAAAGGATCTCTCGTGACGTTAAATTTTAAGTCAATCGCTTGTCTCAAGGAACACCGTGATTTATATATTTTCAGAGTTTTTTTTCTTTCTTTTATTTTTGGATAAAAGCGAAATCGTCATTTTCCTCGAGGCGGAAGCTAAGGTGAAAAAAAAAAAGGAACCAAAAATAGTCGAAGGTCGAACGGAGAAAAAAAAAAACCGAAAACTAGACGGACAAAACGGATAGTAAAAAGTGAACGGAAACAGCTGACCGTGTAATAGATGTCAAGGCCGAACGCCCCTTTTCCCGTTCGGGGGAAGGGGGGGGGGTGTAGTGGTCCCTCCGTTCGTACGACCCACTGATTGAACCGGACTTTCATTCAATGGCATGTACGCTAGTCGTGGAATTCCACAATATTTTTTTTTTTCTAAATCTAAAGCTTTGTCCCCGGACTTTTCTACGAATTTCGAACTTTTTGCTTTTTTTGGATTAGAGCATTTTGGGAGAATCGAAAGTCCAAAACGAGGGAAACTCGATTGATCCGAATTGTTTTTCACGAAACGGTCGGTCAAACGAGTGGGTTATTGGCATTCAGGTAGGTAGGATACCCGAATTCCGACGGGTCGGATGTAAATACTTTTTTCAAAAATTGTAAATCACTTGTCAAAATGAATCTATTCTCTGTTTTCACAATTAAGGGTGAAATCTTTGTACAAATTGTTTAGAAAAATTCGCCGACAAAGCCTTTATTTTTTCTTTTTTCTTTAAAAAGTAACGGTTTTCGGGGACCATCATAAAATTTATAAGGTTAACCTTGTCCGCGTCCAAATTTTTTTGTCTTTTTCTTGTCCTTTTATTTTATCGCTTGACAATTGCGGTTATTTTTCAAGAAACATTTGCGACCTAACTACTTAGCAGGAAAAATAGTAGGATGGTACCGTTTTAATTTTAAAGGCATTTTCCCGAAAATCCAGATATCAATCCATTTGAAAAATTTTAGTACACGGAAGCAATTTTGGCAGAGGATAAAACGTATAGTTTTGAATATGTGTCAGTTGAGAATACAAATTGGCCAAATGGTTAGATTTTGTTTTGGTTTTAAATTCGCTAAATAAACGAAATCTCCATGTTGCGTACTTGATTGGCCAATTAGTTTTAAATTTTTAACTGGAGCGATATCAAAAAGAATCCGATAAGGAACAACTGCATTTTGATAGATCCGATCGGATTAACACTCGAAAAAAGAGATTATGTTTCGTAAAGGAAGTGCACCAAGAAAAGGTTTTTCGTGCCGGTTGTCGGATCGCATCAGGAAAAGGATTAAAAATTAGGTACGACCTATTGTGTTTCCGTTTTCTAAAGATTTTTTTTTCTTCTTCTTTTTGCATCTGTTATAATTTTTTTTATTATAATTCCGCAACGGAAACCCCGCAAAACAGAATAATTAAGAACTCGGAAAACAATGTCAAATTAGTTTGTAGTTACTAATTAGTTTTAAATGATAAACGGGAGCCGAGCATTAAAAAATTTTTACACACGCGATACCGCGACAAAACACGAAAACGGAAACGACAAATAAAAAAGTAAAAAAAATAAGCCGGTCTGAAAAAGAAAGGTTTTTAATTTTTAAATCTCGAAATACGTTAAGATATCGTCTCGAAAAGGAACAAAAGAAAAGGTCTTCGCCCTGATTAATAAAACCATGTTCCGAAAAAGAAAATCGTATATTATTTTTAAGTTAAAATAAAAAAATAAATAAAATAAAATAAAATAAAATGGCCCATAAGGAAGTCACGCCTATATTTTGCACACTCTTTTCTTCTCCTAAATAGTTCTTTTTCTGTGATTCATTTCGAAAGAAAATATTCATCGCACCCTCTCTTCCCCTTCCAAAACTTTCCCCGGATAAAGGAGACCCCTCATTTATGTACTTTCTCCCTTAAAAAAATATCTTGGAAAATTATAACATGCGCTGCTCGGGATATAAAAAAAAAAAAAAAAATATATATATATAAAAAATACCATCTTTCCCCGTTTAATTACTCCATAAGCTATGTATAGGTTTTAATTTATATTCTCGTCGTAAATGACATTTCTTATACCTTCCTTAATATTAGAAAGAGAGAGAAGATGGATAATAAAATACGCGTCAAAAAAAGAGAGGAAATAAAATTTTTTTTTTTTTTTTAAAGGTATGTCTTAACTCCCGCCTAGAAGAATTTATTCTTTTTTTTTCCTTGCATAAGTAGATTTAAACATTTCCCCTCCGTAATTCCCCTACTTTTTGTATATTCTTTCCCACTCCTGATTTTTCTCCTCCACAATTCATTTGTTTCGGTGATGGAGGGAAGGCAGTTCGCGGCGAACGGCCGCATGGTTTACATCGGGAATTACAAGTAATTAATTCTATTGCTAGCGGGTTTTTTTTATATAATTTTAATTAGTTATTTTGTTTTTTTTTGGGTGTATTGTTAGCAGCAACAACAACAACGAGTGTAAAAAGAAAGCAAAAAATCAGAAAGTAAAAAAAAAGTGTTAAAATTATTCCTGTTTTGCGGACGATGTTCCGTTTTTTTAATGGTGCAATCTTCATGCTGGGATTTTCTATTATTTTGGATACGACATTGTGTCAGTGCGCGAAATTATGTCACCAGGTATTAATTAATTTTTTTAATTAGGAATGTAATGAGTCGGAAAAAATTAGGATATACCGTTTTCCCGAGACGGAAAAAACGGGCTCAAAGGAAAAAGCCGTTTGCCTCTCGAAATTACCATCGGATACTCGGCATCGCGATCGTAACAAAAAGTCGTGCAAATAACTAACCGACGGTGAAGATTTTCCGCCGGAAAAGCGCGTTGACCGTTTTCCAGTCTTTTTCCCCGACGCTAACTTTTTCGTAACTTTCCGTAGTATTTGTTAAAGAAAAATTGTGCCTGGACGGATTTTCGGTTGACAAATATTTACCCCGAGATGTGGGATAAACATCCCACCGAAGTAAATCCGCCTGTTTTACGGATGTCAAACGATTTTTTATGCAAAGTTATGACACTTATTCCGATGAAAGAAAAAGGAGTTTGCCGCGGTATCTCCCGGAACGTGCTGCATAATTAACTTTTTTTTTTCCCAACATGCGAGGTGCATATTCAAATTAGTCCGAAAAAACGGAGCGCGTGTCGCATATATAAGATATTTTAATTGTCGGGTACTTGAAGATGAAACTCGAAGAAAAAAGGTGGCGGTAAGCCGCCGACATCCCTTGATATTTACATATTTTCGTTTAAAAAGTCGGTAATTTATGTCGGTTTGCCTTGTCACCTTTCCGAAGGAAATAAAAAAGCCGACGAAATCAAAGCATATATTTTCCTCTAAAAACTGGTAACGGAAAAAAGTTTTTCCTTGTACCCCCTTGCGTCGGATACGTCAACACCCCCTATATGATGATTTGACCGTTGGCCAACCGATGGCACTAGCCGTGCGATTTTCATCTCTCCTGCTTTTCTCCCAACAATTTTTTTTTTTTTTGTAACCAAACAAAAATACTGTATTTATCAAATAAAAACACCTTCCATTTAATAATACCCACAATAACTTTCCAAACAAAACAAAAATAAATATTCGAAAAAAAAAAGCTGTCGTTTTATCAAGATTGAGATACAGATGTCCCACGGTTGATGAGGAGCTATAGGCCATTGTGTTTTTTTTTTTTTTTTTTTTTTTTTTTTGATTGTCGTTTCTCACGTGTGGAAAATGTCCGCATGCATTTTTCCGTAACATTAATTAGCTTTGTTGTCGCTTTGCCGATCACGACAGAAAAAAAAATCGTTTATTACTCAATGAAAAAATAAAAGTCCGATTTTTCCTCTGAAGTAGTTTTAAATGAGAATTTTAAAATAAAAGAGTTTTCCCCACTCCGAACATTCCTCGGGCTCGGAGAAAATTTTTAATCAAACTCATCGGAAAAGTATGTTCGCTATTTTCCATTAAGAGAAACGCGGACACGTTAATTTGAATAAAATTTATTAACCGATTTGAAAAAAAAAATTATACGGGAGAAATAGGTTTTCGATCCCGGGAAGTCACGGGTAGCTTGGCCGATAACTCGTTCGTGTTGGTCCGGTCATTACTTATTCATTTACTTGATGTACAACTTTTTTATTTGGAAAAATAAAGACATTAAAAAAGTTGAGGGAATCAGGGGTTAAAAATGCCGGCTTGCTGTCATCAATGCAATTATGACAGTCAAAAAATTGGCCTGCACGACTTGTTGCCATTGATTTGGTGACAGCCAGTTTTTGAGTTATGCTTAGAGCTAAATTTTAATCTTTTGTCTAACCTTTTTTTTTTTTCCTCTCGAGAGCATTGCCTTATATTCTCATCAAACACCGACTTCGAGTAATTATTTTGAAGAGACATTTTTTTTTCTTTCTTAAAATCATAAAAGCCTTTTGCCAAGATGTAAAATGTTTTTCTGAAATAATTTTTTTTTTTTTTTTTGTACAATTCCACTGATTGAGGGTGACAGTACCCCAAAATATAGGAAAAGTATTTGGTACCAGTGTTAACTTGTTCGTGGGTTTGCAAAAGTAAAAAGACACCGGGGCGTTTGAAAAAAAGAAAACAAAAGAATCTGGTTTGCTTACTAGTTGGAAAATGCAAAAAAATCTCTCAAGTTTAAAGTTAAACCGATTCCGATTTTAGTCAAATTCCGAAAGATCATTTCTAATTTGTCGTTTTCCAGGATAAATGTTTTGTTGTAAAAAAAAAAAAAAATTCTTGCTGTGAATCATTTGGCCCAAGTTTTATACAAACAATTGTAATTCTTTTTACTACAATCACGAGTAAAAATAGGAGTAGCAGAGGATTGTTGGAATTTTCTTTTGCGATCGACTCCGAATTTTTCGAAGGTTTTTTTCCCACATTTTGCTTAATGCAGTTTTAATTATTTCTTAAATTCTTCTGTCGGATTTTCTCTGTTTTTAAAAAATATTTGAAAATTAAGAATGTTTTGTAAAAAAAAAAAAAAAAAAAAAAAAAAAAAAAGAGGGGGCGGGGAGGGTGAGAGCCCTCTTTACGATTTCCCCATATTGTTCCCACCGACAATCAAGTCCGAAAGATTGCGTGTTGAATTTTCAAAACCGAATGATTGGTCATTCATAGATTTACGCTGATTGGTAATTAATTATTGGTCATTTTGTTTCTTTGAAAAAAAAAAAGAATAATAATTTTTCTAGCAAGAAAAATCCCCTCGAATTTTTTACGTCATGCAGTTTTTTTAAAAGGTTTTTAATATTCATGCATTTCATAGTTCAGAAGCTTTTAAGGAAGATGGAAATAATTATTTAATGATAAGTTAAACAGAGGAGAGGACTCCGGGACACGGCTCTTAATTACTTACACGACCAGATATTTCTTAAGATGATAATTAATAACAAAAATATGATTCAGCCATTTTTAATGCAATCCCAGTTGGCGGAACTTGTGTTTAGCTTATCTCGTCCGCCATCTCCCATTATTTAATTTATGCGTCATGCTAAATGAATTTTAACGATTAATAATTAAATTATTGGTTTTTAAAGGATTTGTTATATTCCATTTGGTTTTTTTTTCTTTTTGAATTTGGCTTGACCTATCCCGGGCTAAATGTAAAGCACTTGGGAAACGTGTGTTGCACACCGATCACGATTCGACTTCATTGTATAAACAAAAATATTGCATTCAGGATTTTTTTTTTCCTTCCGAAAAAAGAATCTGAAATTTTTTTATTTTAGTGTAAACACTTACGCCAACAGTGTTTTTTTAAATTTAAATTACGTGGGTGGTTTTTTTTTAGCGGCAATTTCGGAGGTTTCGATGGGATACAATTTGATGACGTCACATGGGTGTAACACATTCGAGGTACAAGTTTTCCACAGAGGATTCAGGATTGACCATCGGTTTTTGAATTTGGAATTTTTTTTATTAAAATTTCTTGCCTCGGTAACCCTGGTTTGAAATTAAAAATTGGACTTGGGTTTTTAAAGGTTTGAACGCTATGAAATCCAACGATCGTCCAATAGACCCGAAAACGGTGGAACACACCGGTCAAATTAAAGAAAAGCAATTAAATAATTAATATCCGTGAGAGTGTTTCGGACACGTTTTTTTCCGAGATTTTATGAGCCCTTTTTTTTTTTTTTTTTTTTTTTTTTTTAATTGGAGGATTTGACCCGAGTTACGAGACATTCACATTTTTTGGTTGTTTTTCATTTTTCGCTCCGTTAAATCTTTTAAGAATTAATCGTTGGTTGGGGGGACGATTTCGGAAAATCGGTAGGGGACTCATTTGATGGTATTAGTACGTTGATGAACAAATTACGTGGTTCGTGATTACTTTTATGATTAACCTAGTCAATAATTACTCTCCATATTGACAAATTTATACATCAAGGACTTTTAACAATAATTATTTCATTTAAAAAATAAAAAAAATAAAAATGAAAAAAATTTTCTTTCTTGTTGATTTATGATAATGTTTTGTTTGCTTTTATAATTTTCCAAATGACTTTTAGAAGGTTTTTTATTTTTTTTTTTTTTTGATTTGACTATTTGCGTGCGGTTAATTTTTCCTTTCCTTGACTCGGTAATATTTGCATACACTCGTGTGTGCTCGATTTTTAACCATGGGAATCTTGTCCTCATAATTCGGTCGTATGGAACTCGCAGGAGTTTTATTTTTTATTTTTCTTAAAAAGAAAGTCGATGTATTAAAATCACACTTAAAAAATTTGCCTCGTCATTTTTTTGGAGTGTTTATGGAAGCAAAAGGGTCCTCGACGGAAGGGCCGCGAACGGTAGGTTTCGTGAATAATATGTAATTCGCAATTCGGACGTGTCGATAGGTTGTGGGTGCTGTTTTCGGATTCGTGAACAGCTGTTGTTGTTTTCGGGGAGGGAAGATTGACATGTGGCCAGTCGGGTTACAAAGGTTGTACGCATGCGCCTTTTTATTCTCTTATAATGATTGACAGCTTTTATGTTTTTCTCCCTTTGTTTTTTTTTTTTTTTTTTATTTTATTCTGTTGTTTAATTTCGAGCCGTAATTGTTTTAATTGTAGAGAATATGTTCATAAAGGGATGGTGCTGTAATTTCCGGTCAGTTTGAAGAAATCGACCGGAACGAATAAAAAAAATATCCAGACTTACATTCTCGGTGAAAAACAAGGCAGAGTTTCCAGTTCTTATTTTTTGAATGTAGAAATGTCGGTGCTTTTTCTCCTGGACCAGCCGGTAGCTGTTGGAGATGCTGCGAATGGGCAAATCACCTTATTTTTGATGGAGTTGATGTTTGGGGGTTAGTAGTGTATTAAACGTGAGGTAAAATTTTTCACTAGTCCAAGACGGATGATTGCGAATAAAACGATTTAAAAAAAGAAAGATGAGAGAGATTTGGAAGCAAAAATAGGCGTTCCCCAAAATGCCGAACATTTGACCGAAAAGAGGAGAATTAGTGTCGTCTCTTTGGTTTGACGCCTGTGGCAAGGTCGGGGTCACTCACCACCGTTTCTGAAGGGGCGGTCGTGTTCGATCTTCCCTTCTTTGATATTGTTTTGTTTGTTTTTTCGTTCCGGCGGTTGATTTCTCACGTTCCGCACCTTCGGATTTCACGAATCATTCATCATATCTTTTTTTTACCTTTTGAACTTTTCTCTCTTTCTCTTTCTCTCTCTCTCTCTCTCACTCTCTCTTTCTTTCAACTTTTTAAGCAAAAATTCGGATGATCAATTTTCCAAAATTATTCGAACCGTGAATCATATTTTTTTTGAAATGGGTGTTGTTAGAAAGAAAACATCCGTGAGAGATGGGATATTTGAAAATATATTTATAAAAAAAAGAAACATGACAGAAGAATGATCTAGAAAATGTACCTGTGACTAGATAATTGCTACTTGTTGGTAGTTAGGTTGTATATAATTCAACGGTTCTGCCCGGAAATGGGATGGTACCCAGACACCTGATAGTCATCGTCGTTAATTATGTTTATTAATTATTAATAATTAAATCCGTATTAGAGATGATGGTTGGGCCGTTTAGTCACTCGGGACATTTCGTCCGTTTGATTTCCATCCCCGAAAAAAAGATCGCGAATCAAAGGTTAAACCATCCGAATTAAATAATTACCGTAAACGGTAAGAGGTAATTAATACTTATTAGTAGAACCGTTTCCGTTGACATTAATGCTCGACTTAGTTCTGACTTCCGTTGAAAAATTTACTAAGCATTGACGTGACACACAAGACGTTTCCATGCACTAGGAAAGGTTTCTTAGAAGCGTCCCTTTTTTTGATATCCATCTATGTTTGTACAAGGCTTGTAAATAACTGTTTAATTACTGCGGGTGAATTTCAAATTTTTATAATTAAAGACGGTTGATGTTTGTGTTGATGGATCATATCTTAAAATTTAATTTGGTTTCACTTACATTAATTGTTTAAGCGTTTCCACTACCGTGAAACGATAATAGTGTTTTTACACCTGGGAAATTTTGTTTTACGTATATTTTTGACCATTTTATTTTAGTCCCCCTTGTGGAATATCAAATGAGTTGTTGTTTTTCCATTCCGCAAGAGTAGGCGGAGGAAAGGCGAGGTTTAGGTCCTCGTTTATCGAATCTTATCAAACGTCACATATAATTAATATCTTCCAAAATGTTGTGACATGTAATATGATTTAAAAGGAAGTTTTCGCCTGGTATTGTTAAATAATTAAAAATTACGTAACATAAATTCGATTCGATTCTATTCCTTTTATCAAGATAGGCGTTTTGCTTCTTTGTTTAGAATAAAAAGCCCAAAATGCTCTCAGAGCTCTTTTATTTCTAACTCGACCGCTGATTCCGCTGATTCCGGATCTCAAGTCACAAGTTTGAAAAAATTCAAATCCAAAATGGCGGAATAATTTTATTTTTCAAAATTTTACTTTTGCATTACTTTGACATGAAATTTGAAATTTGCGACGTCGAAAACACATAGAAACCTCTTTTCCGCCATTTTCTTGCGAAAAAAAGAAATTATGTGATGATGCGGGTTGCCTATACTCGAAATTGATAGGCGCTCAATCAATGTAGCTTTTAAACCGAAGGGCGAGTATCTATGAGGAGTGAGGACGGGGGAGAGCTTTTTTTTTTTTTTTTTTTTTTTAAGAAATAAAAATTTGGAAAAATTTAAAAGGTCCTAAAAGAGGTTTTTCATACGTGTAATTCTAATTCTTCGATATTCATCTCCTGAAAATTTTTCGCTCACTAATAATTTTTTTTGAAAAATTGAAATTGTAGATATTAAAAATAGAAACCATTTTGTAAACTTCAAAAATTTAATATTTCAGTTGGGGATTTATTTTTCAGATTTATCGAAAAACCGGAAACGGCTGAATGGCTAATCTCTTTGAGGATCTCTAGAAAAGATATTTACCTAATTCTCCAGGAATTTTGTTTTCTTTTCTGCTTTACCAAAAACTGGAGCAAATGAGCTTACAAAATACCTTGCCTAATTCCGTGGTGAAAAGTTTGTCGAGCTAAAACATTTTTCTCGAAAAGAGGAGTTTAGAATTTCAGGAGAGGAAATTATTACCTCCGCCGGAAGAATCCCTACTGTTAATCGGCATTTAGAAAGCAGTAAAAGCGACTTGAAACAAAATAATGGTATTTACAAAGGAAACCTTCCATAAGTTGCAAATTAACGGTCACCGCGTTCCCATTTGTTTTTTTCGTCTTATTTTTTTCAAATTATTATTCGGAAATCGCAGTAAGAGCTGATAAGAATTTTTTTTTTTTTTAAATGAAACGACAGTTTTTAATTACAAATTAATTAGTTCTATAAATTCTCAAACTTTAAAAACGACGAAATTTCCTGGGACTGAAAAATCGCTGGAAAAAATATCGCAACATATGATAATTAGCCTATGCCGTTGGTTTTAGATCCGTCTTCAAGAATTATGATATCCAAAGTTTTTTTTTTTTTTTTTTGGAACAAATTTGTCGATTGGTCAATTTTTTAAATATTTTTGTTACCGTTTCGGCATAAAAATAGCTTTCGTTATTCTTAGGATAAGTCACTTGGAGTTACCTTTTTCGACCCGAAAAAAAAACGGGGGGAAAAAAATTTCTTTATTCTCAGGACAGATCATGAGTCAGTTGGTTTTTAAGTATTTGTTTGAATTTTCCAAAAGAACAAGAAAACGGTATATTATTTCTAATTAAAACAAAAGACAAAAAAATAGCTTATGGACCAATGATAATACTTTTAAAAAAAGAAGTATTCGGAGCTACATTTCCAATTTTTTTTCTATTAACTGAATTTTTTTCTATTAAATGATTTTCTTTCGTGGATTTGAGAGTTTTCTAAAATAAATTTCTGAAACTTTTTTTAAATTACAGATATAAAGTAGCATTATTTTGAGCCATTGAAATTTTGGACAAATGAAAAGGCTAGAATATAAAAGCTATTAGAAGATCGAAGATCCTTATTAAAAATGTACTTGAAGTTTTTCAAATAACAGATTCAATTAAAAGCATATAGTTGGCTTAAGTGAAGCTTTAAAAAAAAAGTCAAAATCTGTGCCTTAATACTTTTCGAAAGCGCTGTGACAATTTTGATGTTTGCATATTTTTTTTTTTTTTTTTTAAATTAGAGATAACATTAGTTCGTAGATTCTAAACTAGTTCGTCCTCCATTTAGGTTTGCCAGGCGATGTAATATTTTTTTTTTTCTTTTGCAGGTAAGCTATGAGGCAAAAACGGTTTGGATGATGGCCATGTCCACTTCTCAAATGGGTAATTAGTTAATTCGCATTGCAACTGGCGGTTGCACGATCACGATGCTATTCCAGCATAAGAAAGAATTGTAATTAGAAAATATCGTCCTTCTTAGAATGATACTTATCTTGATTAACCGATGCATAATTACCTCGAATGGATGAAGTGCTAATTCATTGAGCATTTTCTTTTGTCGCTTCGAAACAGATGTTAACACCTGCTGGCATCTTAGCTGCCCAAGGTAATTTCCATCTAGCAACCGATTATTCCAAAAAAATTTTCCTTCTGGGATTTTACTTTTTGCGGAATAAAAACACTTTTTATTTTTTGGAAATGGACGGGACAAACGATTCCAATCATTTATTATGGGAAAGAAAAAAAAAGTATTCATAATGGGATATGGTAACAATGTATTGAAATCAAAGAAAATTTAATACACCTCACTGAATTCAATCTTTTGGGGGGGAAGAAAAAAAAATTCGGTGTTATATGAATAGCATAAAAGGTAGGTGGATTAAAAGAAGGTGTCGACCGTATTATACACATGGGGATGCTCTGTCTTTTCTCGTGATATCCACAAATTATAAAAATACCATCGGAGGCAAAAAAGTACCATTATGTTCGCTAATAAAAGATAAACATCCATTTCTTTGTATAAAAGTTCGTTTTTATCATCTTCTTGTGACAATTCCTTTTATTTTTCAGAAACAGATTGTTTTCTTCCAAAAAAATGTTTTTTTTTTCTCTTTTTTTTTTTCCTATTCAAAAATCCAAGCATATTTTTACAAAACTTTAACGATGCAGGCGATAATCGGTCGGTTTTGGGGAAAAAATCTAGTGAGAGGTGTTGCCACGAGGCCGGCTTGATTCGCCAATCCCGAAAAACTCGGACCAGACGAAACCGGTGGATTTTGCGGTAGGTTCTTCGCCATTATAATTCCAGACTTGATTCCGTCCCTGAATAACTTTGGAAAAAAAAAATAATAATTATATATTTTTTGTATTCTACCTTAAATCTCAGGTGTGCATTTAAGGTATATATAAGCCGATTTAATCGTCACGTTTTGATAAAAGCTAAATAATTAGGTTCCTCTTATATTAAACTATTGAAGGGACCAAATCTTGGTTTTTTATTAAACGAGGCCTGGAGACAAAAGACATTTTCAAGGTCCGAGCCTCAGGTACGCCACCATGTGAAGAATATTCCTTTACCTTTATATTGTATTATTCTAAATGTTTTGTTTTCTTTTAAATGGATAGTCGTCGTTATTGATTTTTTATGGCCTTTGGGATTTATTTAAAATGAAAATTTATTTATTTTATCGTAGAATCCTATAGGCCTTGCTTTACCGGCAACGTTTCCTCACTCGAAAAAAAGAAAAAAAAATATTTATACATTTTTGAAAGTTTTAGGGTGTCGAGCCAAAAAATTAAAAATCGATCCGCAGGGCGGCGTGGGCATTTTTTTTTTTTTTTTTGTTTTTTTGGGTTGCAACTATTCGAAATGAGTGTGAAAGGACGGGTCGGGATTTTTCGGTGGAAAAGCCTTAAGGAACTCCTGACTGGTAGAGTACTAAAGTAATGGACATGTGTTCGGTATCCGGACTGGAACAAGATATAATAACACGCTAATGAATCTGTTGGTTATGTACGCCAGAGGGGGCTTGTTTCGTTTTAATAAGCCTTGTTG
This sequence comes from Liposcelis bostrychophila, assembly GCA_037577465.1. Lineage (NCBI taxonomy): Eukaryota > Metazoa > Arthropoda > Insecta > Psocodea > Liposcelididae > Liposcelis > Liposcelis bostrychophila. The sequence goes on along the minus strand of CM075208.1, from coordinate 59,493,991 downwards.
CCATGTTTGATATTCGGTGTTTGTTGATGGACACCATCTTCTCTTTTTGATCGATCCGGTTTTTTTTGAAAAATTATTTTGATGCAGACGTGGGGATTTTAAGTTTGCTCCTCTCCGAAGGTTTATATAGAATCGGGATAAATTCGTGACAATCGATCGGGACCTGGCAACATCGGATCGGATTCAAAATGTAAGATAATGAAAGAAATTAACCCATAATTAAGACTAAGATTCGAATCAGGCTCAGGTATTAAAATTAGGTAGAGGTATTTAAAATGGTATTCAAAATACTTGGAGCATTCCAGTCTAATATTATAATCAAAAGATCCTGGTCGTTTAACTAATTATAGCTTGGTGAATGCCTTTCTTGAGTCCGTCTCGGAATATTGTGATTGGTCGAAATATCGTTTTTCGCTTTCAGCTTTTTTGTTTTGGTTCCGCATCGGGAATCATTTTCCGCGGTTCAATGCCCCTAAAATCGTCCTCTCCTTTCCCATACATCTCTTTCCTCTTCAAAATTTTTCATATTGGATTGCCTACCCCAATCAAAAAAATTGATTTGATTTCGATTTTTTTTTTCTCCTAGAACCGCCGAAAGGCTCATATTATCAATCAAATAGCGGGCCAGTTATATGATAATGACTATGAGAAATTTGGAGAAAAAGAAAAGGGGACCAATTTAAAGGATAATGATAAAGGTTTAAAGTAAGTTGCCCCAAACGGTTGGGTTGGTGTTGGCACGAAAGTACCCTTCTTAAAGTTATCCCGATTATCTTTTAAACCGGCGCATGCTCGAGCTCTATGTTTAACAGAAATTAGAGCAATTTTCGGTTTTGGTTTTTTTAATTTGTATTAATTCTTCTTCTTTTTTTCCCCCTTTTTTGCCTTTTAGGTTTTTATTTCTCAGACGCAATTAATTTGTAGCCATAAAGTTGCGTCGTTATATTCTTTCGCTGTCGTATAGACAGGTCCGGAAACTTCCTATGCCGTTCGTGTCCCGCTTAACTACGCACATTTTAGTTCTAAAATGGGCCACTGGCGGCGTTGCGATCTTGAGAGCCGCAACATGTCTAATCGTTTTAGTTGGGACCATGGCCATATAAAAGTCTATACGGCTATGTGCCGCCATCGTCGGCATCAAATCTCGACGACCGATCAAAAAGCGTCTCTCTAACAAGCAGCGCTTACGGCGGTAGAAAGGATGAACTAATTTTGGCCTAGTTAAGCGGGACACGATCTCCCATGTATAAGGGATAGGAGTTTCCGGACCTGTCTATACGACCGTGTATTCTTTTTGATTAAGAAATTTATATTCCCTTCGGAAGGGCCGGTACTTCAAGCCCTGTACTTGCATGCGGCCACCTTTGAAATTACCCTTTTACGTTTGTGATGGAAGAGCCAAACTCTTCGTTCGGTCGTTGGCACCGTTTCCAATCAAATGTTCCTTTGGCCGATGATTTTCAGGGGTCGCCCCTACCTGACTCGCACCGAAATATTTTTGAGCCGGTTTCAGGTTTGAGCGGACCCTGAAAATTATAAAAGTTTCCCCAGGAATGGGTTCGACTCCTCTGTCGGTTTAATTAACTTATTAGCGATAAAATGCGCAAAACTGGTACCAGACTGACGCTTAACCTTTCTCGAAGATGTCAATAATTATCAAGCTTAAAAAAATTGACCCAAAGACGAAATTTTCGATTCGGGCGTTTGCACACAGACTTTTCTTTTGAGGATAATTATTACGGATAATTACATAATAATTTGTCGATATAGGTTTTTTTTTTTTCGGTTTTGGCGCCGGCTTTTATTTTAAAAAATCGACTTTTGTCGGGTCTTTTTTTTTCCTATCAATTATCATCATTAACCGAAAATTAGTGGCTTTTTTTTCTATTCTTCCAGAAATAGGTAAAAAGCGTATTTGTCTAAATAAATAATAGAATTTTTTTTAAAGCAATAAAAATAATAGCTAGCCGCCATGAAAAAAATATTTTGAAAGGGTGCGAATATTTTTTCCTGGAATTCAGCTAATAAGCGAATGGGGTAAGTGTTACCCTAAAAACCGAAAGAGGGAAAAAGAATAAAAAAAAAAAAGACAATGAAGTGACGAGTATGTCGAGTTTCCATTTTTATTTGTATTTCTTTTTTTTTTCGTGAAATAATCTTTATTCGATATTGTGAAAATTAGTGGTAATAATGTTTGTCAAAACGTCCATTTTCCGGAAAGAAAAAAAAAGTTAGAATAACGTCAATTACTAAAAATCTGTGATTATCAAAATGATATTTTGAAAAATTGATTTCGATTCCATTTGTAATATTTTTTTTTTTTTTTTTTTTTTTTTTTTTTATCTGATTCATATTGTCATTTGGATGAGTAGTTTAATCAGATTGAAGTGTCTTTAACTCTGGTTGCAACTCGAAAAAAAAAAAAAAAATTAATACTTTTGGAATGGAAAAAATTTTTAGTGAGGTTGTCGTTATGAAAATTAAGGGAATAATCGGGTTACTTGCCGCTCAAGCACTGCAAAAAGAAAGTACCATCGGACTAAAAGGCCACAATCCATAATTTCATGTGACGGAATTTGAAAGAGGAACTCGTTCAAGTCGTTTCCGAGAAATTTGTCTTGATATCGTTAAATTTTTTCGTCTTGGGGAAAAAGTAAATGGATTCTTTTTGATTTCGGATGAAAGAATCGATGCCTAGTCCGAACAAAATGTAAGCAGTCACGGTCGACATACTCCTTGAGTGATGGCTGTATCCACGCCTGCGTATAATAACACTCATTACGCATTTCCGTTTATTATGATGCGCAAGCGCACTGCTAAACCTCAATCAAACATCATTTCTTTAATTTTAAAACTATTCATTTTGTCTTCTATTCTATTGTTTAATCTAAAATTAATTGTTTTCCATTTTATTTCAGTACAAGGTTTAACTTAATTTCTTTCCATCTCTCTCTTTCCCTCTTCGATTTTTTTAAAAAATGTGTTCTTTTTTCATGACTATGATTCTGATATTTTTCCTGTTCTTTGGTTTTTGAGGTCCATTTCGTCGAACCGTTTAAACGTAACGAACCAAAAACGCGATTCAGAAAAAAAAATTAAAGCTTGATAATGTGGGAAACGAAAATGAAAAAGTCCGGAGTTAAAGAAAAAAAAATGTCAAGATCAAACCTGCAGAGAGAGTAAAAAAGGAATCGGTAACATTTTTCGATGTTTCGTTAGGTAATTTAGCGATACATTGTTCGTCCTTAAGACTCAAGCAGAGAAACGACAAAAATTCTTTACAAATTTTTCTTTTTTATTTTTTGAGATACGTGACTTGAGGTTGAAGCTAATGACCTGACCACTCGGATTGATTTTCTAATAACATTTGTTACATATTGTTTCGTATTTCTCAATTCATTTATTTATTTATTTTTTGTCCGTCCGGAATGGATGCCGGGTGAGAATGCGAAAAGTTTGTAAGAACCTCGGGGCTCTCGACTAGCGAACACCAAAATATTTTCCACTTTTCATTGCAATCCCGCATTAAGGAAAATTATTCGATAAAGGAATTTGGTTGGATCGATAAAAGTCGTTGTAAATCAATGTAAATAACCTGGAGAAATCCATCGGAGGGCACTAATACATTTGGTTTGTTTATTTATTTATTTATTTAAAAAGTTTAATCGGAACGCGGTGAAGTAGATGTTTAACCTAACAGATAAAGCGCACAATGTCGTACCTTGTTGAAAAAAAAAACGAAAATCGACAGATGCATCTTGGCTTACGGCATTCCCATCAGACTTACTTCTTTCATTATCAATTTTTCTAAAATGATATTTGATGAAGCACTAATAAATTCATTATAAAAAAAATCGAGAGTTTACCAAAGATAACGATTTTCTCGTAGTTTCTTCCCATTTTTTTCGATGATTTCTTATTGAATTAAGGACTGCGCCCTTTTTTTTCCGTTTTGCACCTGTTTACACGTTCTGACAAGTAGGTGTTTTTCATTCATCGCCTATTTCCAAATTTTGTAAAATAGACGAGCTTTGTGGGCTTACAGTAGCGACATCTGTTTGGAATCCTGAAGCTCTGGCAATTTTTCGACGGGATCAATGTAAAAATACTCCCGGATTTCGATCCCCTAATTAAAATGATAATTTTTTATTTTTATTTATGTTTTGGCATTGTGCACCTTTGAAGGAAGCAAGTGGTTCCGGCTGTTGAAAATTCACGATTTTGAGGATTATAAAATGGCACTTGATATTAGTAATAAAAAACGGATGCGTCATTAAGGATTTTCCGCAAAAGTATTTGCGTAAAAGGTGAGGGAAACATGGGGCTAAAGATAATTTAAAATAAAACAAATTCTGATATGAACTCGGTGAAAGTTTCATCTTAGTAAAATATCGTAATAAAAACAAAGAAAAAACAATAATGATATCCGCCATTTTGAATTTTTTTTCCTATCCCCAAGGCGTTAGTATTATGAAAATAACGTAATAAAAAGCATTATAAAATGAACCGTGACTAGGTAAAGGGAACCAAGCGGGACGGAATCATTTAAAAATTCTTGTTCGGGAAGAAAAGAAAAGCATATAAAATATGCATGGATATCAGATGAAGCTAAAATGAAGTTCCTCGGAGCCCCAAAGATGAAGAAATAAGAAAGATACAAAAGAGGGATGTTTTCGGGAGGAAAGGGGAGGTCGGGGAGGTTGATATTATGTAATAATAAAAGCAATAACGATACGATAAGAGGAAACTCGGGGTGGTTTTCAAACTTTCCTTAACTTTTATTTATTTATTTTTTAGTCGGTGCGTGCAAAATATTTCTTTTCTTTCCCCCCCCTCCCCGGGATTTGGTGTCTACACCGAACCTGAAGGTCTATTAGCATAGGAGTGGATAATTAAAGTAGCTGGGCCCCCGCGTAATGGAAGTAATTCATTATTGGCTTATTGTGTACCATTGGAACGCCACTCCCTTATTTACCATATAATATTCTTATATTCCATCTCCCATCTCCCCATTCCCCACCCTCTTTTCCGATCGCTGATCGGGTTACCTAAGATGTCATAGGATGAAGCTTTACATAAACGATGGCTTCTCTCCTTTTCGGAGAAGGAATTATCCTCGTTCATATTCTCGTAAAGGAAAAAAAAAATTTTTTTATGCGCTGTTTGTATAATCTTGATTGCAAGGTTTAATCTAAAAAACACAAAAAAATAAAAAGTCGATGTTAATTTTTTTAGTTTATTTCCATTGGAAACTCGATTCGACCCAAGATGAGTTGCACTATAAATTGACAAGTGTCGCCGTTTTGCATAAAAACGTATTTAAACCGTGTTTTATGATATTGGAATAGGTGGGCTGGATTGCTCTCAAGGTTAATTATTCCGCTTTTAAAGCCAAAATGGTAGGTCTTCTTCATTCGTATGAATTAACACATGTTTAGGCGCGGCTTCCATCATTCTTGTCAAACCGACGCGATTTTTTCTTTTTTCGGCATTTACTATCAATCACGACTTATCTCAAAATGGAAATTCGAACTCTAGAATACTCGTCCTGAGAACGATATTTGAGCGTTCAATTGTTCTATATCAGATATTTTTGCTTTTATTAGTAAAATACCTGAAGGAGAGGGGAGAAAAACGTTATTTTTGTTCACCTCAATTTCGAACCCAAAAAGAGAATATATATAAAAAAAGAGATTTTTACCAGGTGAAGAGACAATCGTCTAAACTTGTCGCACTTCACTTTGAACAATGCATTCTTTTGTTATTTCATTTACCTTGTTCTTCGCTAAATCGGTCCTATTTTTTTTTTCTTTTTTGGTATTTTATCCTGTCACAGATGTTCTCTTTTTTTTTTTTTTTTTTTTGTTTTTTTTTTTTTTTCGTTTGGCTGGATTTTTTCGTTTTGCTGAAAATAATTATAGAATCAACGTCAAAAATATTTAGTTGAACAGGATGTTTTAAGTCTGTCTTGTAATTTTTGGTCCAGTTTTTATTTTTTATTGATTTTTATTTTTATTTTTTTTTTTTTTAAGCGGGATACATTTCTTTATAGAATCTGGTTCCTTGTAGATAATCGCCAACCTCAAGTAGCCGTGGAAACGTTTTAAAAACCCTCCTATCCGATAAAATTAAGACTACCACTTCTTTTAAAGAAGATTACACATAAAAAAGGAAAAGGAAAAAAAAAAAAAAAAAAAGTTTTATTGTATGAAATTCTTGGAATTGATTTTGTACCTGAAATTTTTTGTGTCGCATTTAGGGGTTTTGTAAACTCCCATAAGCACGCTTTTAAATAAAATAAATACTTTTTTTTTCCTCCCGAAATGGCAACTGGCGTAATTAATTTATCCAAAGAATTAGCGAGGTTAGATAATATACAATAAATTTAGAGACTCTGGTAAAGATGTAGTATCTGGGGACTCGTGCTTTTGTATTGGTAATTTACTTAATGTTAGGTGTTTAAATGGAAATGTTTATGCCTATGCAGTGTCATAAACGATGTAAAAAGTTGACGATCATCCTGCTATTTGCCATTTTTCACGGCAGTTATTAAACGTTTATAATTATTTTGTAAGGAAACTTAGAATGTTGCGAGGATATATGATTTCTTGGTCACCGTTTTTAATGGGTTTTCTTTTTTCCGTTTTGCAGACTGGAGGCTGTCATCAAATCATAATGTGATGGTCGAAGACGCTAGATTGCGTCGGTCGCCATGCCCACCCCGCTCACCGCCGGGGCGCCTGTAGATCCCGCGCCATCCCAGCATGAGCACCGCCGCACCAACGGACCGCCACTGAATTTATCACGCGTCGTAGAGTCGTCGCAACCCGCCTTTATAAGTTCCTTGAATAGAAGTAAACGAAGTCGTAATAGAGAAGGAGAGATGAGTCCGGAAGAAGAAGCGTCGGCGTCGCCACCGGCGGCGCTAATCGCTGGGCGAGACGACGAAAGGAGAGTGTCTTCGCCGCCTCAAGGCAGCAAGTTCCTATTAGATGACGTGCCATGTACCCGTGTTCAGAGACCTATAACGAAGGTTTCCGACGAAGAGGGATCCTCCGACGAAGAAGTGACCAGGGTTCCGTCGGTTAACGACGTCGCTAAAAAGCGCGAAAACCCCGAAAACGAGGATTCGTGCGGAACGAGCGACGTAGAAAATTTCGAAGGGAAAATCGTGTATAATCCGGACGGTTCCGCTTACATCATAGACGATAGCGAACTCAGCGAGGAAGACACCATCGCCGAACTCCCGAAGCTCATCGGCGACGGGTGCATAATCGACGGAAGAGGGATCAACACCTCCCAGCCTCAGTCTTTCCCGCAGATCGCTAATGCTTTCTACGTATCTCGCAATCCGTCTTTGTACAACGCTCTGTACGGTTCCTCGGCGGCGTTGGCCAGCCGAATATTGCAAGACAAAAAAAAAGTTCCTGAAGTACCTGTCATGCACAGCTACAGGGTGTATACGGTCCGTGATAAAAGTTGCGACGGAGACGGGAAGCGAGAGAACGAGGAAAACGAGGAGGATAAAAGCAAACAATATTCGAGCAAAGACTGTTCTTCGGTTCCTGTGAAACCCATCTTGATGTGTTTCATATGTAAACTTTCGTTCGGGTACGCGAAATCCTTCGTGGCTCACGCCATGGGAGATCACAACGTCGTTCTCCGGGAAGACGAAAAAGACATTCTCGGTCAAAAGAACGCTTCCGCGATAATACAGTGTGTGGGTAAAGAAAAAGAACCGCTGGTATCGTTTCTCGAGCCGTTGTCGACCACGATACCCGAGGATAAACCCGCGCTATCGGCGGTTTCTCTCATACTTAAGCCACCACATAAGTTATTCGGTTCGGAACCGGTAAGAAACTCTCGCCCACCGAGCGGTAACGGTAATCAAGGTTCCTCAGAATGCGCGGGTGTTACTGTGGCGGATAGCCTTCTCGCGCGTCGCCCGTTGCAGTCGCCCGTCGTCCAAAATCATGTTCCTGAGATTTCGGTCTCCCTACCTCAGCACGGTAGTTCTAGTAGTAGTGTTAATCATAGTAATAAAACGATGAACAGCAGTGTCATGGATTTGACGCGAAAAAGTCCGGTATCGGCCGGGAACACGGGGAGGAGTAGCGCTTCGCCGGGCGCGGGGACTTCGCCGAGTTCCGCGTTGTCGCCGCTGATGGCCACGACTCCGTCGTCCTCCCTACCGTATCCTCCGCCACCTCCGAACTTCCTCACCGGTACCACGATCGGAGTTTGCCCCGATCACATGGGTGGCAGGCCCAGCGGCGTCGAATGCGCGAAATGCGAGCTCATATTAAGTTCCTCACGTTTAGGCGGAGTCGGCGGCCCCCTCGCCGGCATGCATTCGAGAAACTCGTGTAAAACGCTCAAATGTCCTAAATGCAATTGGCATTACAAATATCAAGAGACTTTAGAAATTCACATGAAGGAGAAGCACCCCGAAAGCGAAACATCTTGCATTTATTGCATAGCAGGTCAGCCCCATCCGAGGCTGGCTCGGGGAGAAACTTATACTTGCGGATATAAACCCTACCGCTGCGAAGTGTGCAATTATTCGACCACGACTAAAGGCAACCTAAGTATACACATGCAATCGGATAAACATCTCAACAACATGCAAGAGCTTCAGAACGGCGGGGTCCCGACCTCGGAAAGCAGTCCTTCCGTCATGCAGCATTCTCCTCACCAAACGCCTCCGCAACATCACAAACCGAGCGGCATGCCGAGTCCGAGCACTCCCCACCATCATCTCGCTCCGGTTAATTCGAACATTCAAAACCAAAAACCGAAACCGACTTTCCGATGCGACGTTTGCAATTACGAAACCAACGTCGCCAGAAACCTGAGGATTCACATGACCAGCGAAAAGCACACCCATAACATGATGGTTCTTCAGCAAAACGTGAAGCACATGCAAACCCTGAGCGTTCTCCAACAACATCAGTCCCAACAGCAACAACAGCAGCAATTGAACTTCGAATCTCTTTTGCATTTTCATCCGGGTCTCACGTTGCCGGGCGAGAAACCCCCTCCTCACACGGAAGCCGCCCTTGCGGACATGGCTTACAATCAAGCTTTGCTCATACAAATGATGACCGGAGGGCAACTTCCACCGCACATTCCGCCCGAATTGGCTCCGCACATGGACATGGGTCTCAATCCCGAAACGATGGAACCTCCGCCCGAACCCGCGGATCCCAATCCGAGTCATTTGTATACGTGCTGCGTTTGCAACAATTTCCACACGGATTCTCTGGAAGCTTTATCTCATCACTTGTCGGCGGACAGAACCAAAATCCGAGAACAAGAAATTTTGACGGTCGTCGCCGGCCACTACGTCTGTAAACTGTGTACCTATAAGACAAATTTAAAAGCTAATTTTCAATTGCATTGTAAAACCGACAAGCATTTGCAAAGGCTGCAGCACGTGAATCACGTGAAAGAAGGAGGCCCTAGAAACGAATGGAAGCTCAAATACGTGTCCTCCCCCGGAGGAATTCAAGTGAGGTGTCACCCTTGTGATTATTATACAAATTCGGCTCATAAACTTCAGTTGCATACCGCGGGACAAAGACACGAGGCCGGGTGCTTGCTCTTCAGGCATTTGCGCGAGGCGAAGATAGATTCCGGGATTCCGAAGATAAAATATATCATTGCGTGTTATGCGGTTTTTCGAGTCGGGCCAAGTTGCAATTGTTCCAACACGTTCGTTCCATGAAACATCTTCAGATGGAACAATTGCACCAACTCCAAAGGAGAACCGAAGGGAAAGAACATCAGACTGACATAGGAGATATATTTCAAGTGACTCAAGCTCCCGAAGGATACGGCCCGGATAGCGAATCAGGTAAGGTTCTTGACTTTCTTTCTTTTTTTGACTTATAAAAGGAGAATAACTTTATTTGGAGTCGTTTCGTGGCGAATATCGGGGTAACACACATCAAAACAATAATAATAAAAAGGCAAATCCTGAAAAGTGTTAAATGCATAACTCGGAAAGATGATTGGGCGCTAAATGTTCATTCTCACACTAGATAATTTGACTTGTTAATTTTAAAGTCTGACTATTGAATGTGACTTTCAAAAAAACAGTTTTAAATAATGATTCAAAGTAATTACATTACCGAGTGAATTTTTTTCAATTAGTTTTTCACCTTGCGGTTTTTTGTGCAACTCATTATCCTTCCTCTAACTGTTTCTTGTTCACATACTGCTTTTGTGTTGACATGACTTCACGCCTCGACTCCTCAAAGTTACAATAGCTCCCTGACATCTTATTTTTTATTATCACATTTTTATTATCATTAGCTGTCTTTTTTTTCCCCCCTCCGATAAATAAAGTAGCTTATGGATGTTTTTGGGATTAAAATCATCAACAAAAAAAAAAAAAAGCCGGTTATAACGAAATTTTCATTATAGCCTAGCGAGAGATTTGGTTAATGATCGGTCGTAAATGTCCAGCGAGGAATTAAGTTTCAGAGATGAAAATAAAAAATTCGTTTTGAATTTTTTTTTTTTTTTAAAGATACCTTTAAATTATAACTTTTATTTTTTGTTTTCTTTTAAAATAATGAAGAATCATTTTTTTCCGTCTGAAATCTTCGATAAAATATTTTTTTGCCAACTTTTGCGGAGCATAAATTCTCAATTTTTATTATTGCATCTCAATTGTAGCAAAACATTCTCGAAATATTTAAGAAAGAAAAGAATTTAAGAATTGCAGTAAAAAGCACCTCCCCACCAGATCGGCTCTTGGAGGAAAAAAAAAGAAGATTTAATGGCAATTGTGCAAAAGTCGATAACGGGGCACGAGACCAGTATCGACGTGGGCCAACAATGCAATAAAACTCAAGAGATCCTTATTTAATTTTTACATAAAATTCGTGCTTGAATGCCAATACTTTATACTCTTATCTCGATTAATTGCACCTCGCATATTCTGGAGCAAGCGTAGAAGTTAAAGATTTTTTTTTTTCTCTCCTTTTTACGTACCTATGGGACCGCGCGTAACACCTTTGCCCTCGAAGGAGTGTCAAACCGATCGTTAGCGTATCGATCGATTCAATTTAATATGTTTGCATTATGAGTCATGGGCCGTTTATCTCAACCGCCAACATAAATTACTGTTTGCCCATGTAATTAACATTATCATGGCCCTCGCCAACCCATCGTTCGTCTACTTCTTCTTTGTACGTCCCACTTTTTCCCCCGCGTCTTTATTTTATTATTTTTAATGGATTTCATTTTTCGTGTCAATTTGTCAGATTCTGGGTTGATCGTAGGTGAAAGACATTATCCGTTTTTCATTGAAGAAACTGGAGATTCCTCAGGAGCTAAAAAAGAGCTTTTACGGGCACTTAGCAGAAAACTCCCACTGTGGCCCCTAGAAAGGTTCAAAAACCAAGATGAATATAATTGTTAAGGTCAATAACTGTCTATTAGGATCGTGGTGCGTATAGGCTAACAAAAGAATCATTAATCAAAACGAGATTGATACGTCTGTCAAGGAAAAGTCGAATGCTTCGATATTCGCCTAACTCTTTTTCGTGGCAAATCAAATTCAATCAGACAAAATAAAAATCAATTAATAAAAAAAAATTTTTTTTTTTTTTTTTTTTTTTTTTTTTGGAACAAACGAGAACACGAAATCTTTTTACGAGAACACTTTTTATTCTTATCGTTTAAATTAAAAAAAGATTAATTTTGTTAAAGAAAGAAAATGATATTCGTGTTTTGGAATAGCTTTTCTCGAGACATTAAATAATAAGAAGTGGATTGTAATGAGAGAAGACGTTGACGAGTGGACATAGCATGGTACCTGTTTTACATTCCGGTATTTATTTATACAATGCTTTTCAACATTCTTAAATTACTGCACTCGGTAGCCTAATTTAGTTAGGAGTCGGTTAGTAAAGTAGCGTTTTTTTCTTTCACTCGAGTCCCTTTATTAGTTTCTATAATTTTCGAGTATCTCTTCCCTTTTTTACCTTGTTCGAGCATCGTCGAATCTGTCATTCAATTAAGAAAGTGATCAATCTGCTATAAAAGAAGCTAAACCGAGCTTGGGGGGGAGGTATCGAAAGGACCTCCGATAACTAAAAACCCAGGTTCCAAAACGTCAAAATATTTTATATAAGACCCGAAAACGAGATATCGGATTTAAGAGTTGTTATTCAAGCAGAAGCAATGGGATGTAAAGTAGGTACGATACCTGAAATTTCTACCTTTTAACGGTAGCTTATTGAGAACACCTGACTAAAAACTTGCCAGATGTTTCCACTTCATTCACCCTGACTTTGGTTTTTTTTTTTTTTTTTCCCCTTCGGTTTTTCCCTACCGTCGTCCCTCTTGAAAACCTTCTTCTCCTTATATATATTTTTACGATCTGCATTGGATATGTCTTTTAACGTTTAATTGTTTTTTCCAGTCACATTATAATTGACCTTGACCAGATTTGGAAAGATGGCTTTTCTTTTTTATCGATTTGATAAATTTTAGGCTGGTAGGAATTATTAAATCTGTCGCGGATTTAAAAATTTTTTTCCTTTTTATTTTCTTGACGTTCGTGTAAATTATAATTATTTTCTGACTCGTCCGTCTTGTATTCATATGACTCCCACGTTGTTTTTGAATTCAACCGGTTTCGTGCCATTCTTAGCTATATTGAAATATTCCGTAATGTCGTCTGCGTCAAGGTTAATCTCCTAAAAAAGTTTTGTTTAATACCGAAACCCATCGGGACATCGATACTCGTCCCGCGGTGGGTGGTAACCTGATAAACGATCCTCGAGTGTTTAACTTTTTTTTTTTTTTTTTAATTTTTAATTTTAATTTTCGTTTCCGTCTTTTTTTTTTTTTCCAGAGCGCAAAGAAAGTCAATCTTCGAATCGGGAAAGCAGCAGGCAAGAGGCTCAGGAAGAAGAATTAAACATTTCAACGGAAAATCAATCTCACGGATGCCCTTACTGTAATTACACAAGCAATTCGGAACTTAGGATCCAAGCCCACATAGTAGCTCAACATTCTCAATCGGAAGGGAACCAACAGCAACAGTCAGGGTCTTCTTCGGCTTCTGCCTCGCCTCAGTCAAAAGATTTCTTGTGCCCGTTGTGCTCGGACGGATTCAGGGATAGGACGTCCCTCGAAAAGCACGTGATGCAAATCCACAGCGTCAATTCCGAAGGGTTGCAAAGACTGTTAATGCTCGTCGATCAATCTCATTGGTTAAACGCCGTCAATCGGTCCTCTTCTCCTCACCAACAAAATCACATGAGCCCCGGAAGCAGCGGAGGGAGCAGTTCCTCTCAATGCAAGGAATTGGACAAACCTTCCGATCCTGCGGAAGAAAGGGACGAACCCGGATTATTGTCCCCAATGTCGGAAGAAAACCAAGAAGAGGAATTCAGGTGCCAGACGTGTTGTAAAAATTACAAAACTCTCGATGAATTATACCATCACCAAAACGAACTCGGTCACATAGAAATCAAGCAGACGCCCACCGGACCCGGCTACGTTTGCTGGAAAAAAGGTTGCAATCAATATTTCACGACGATTAATTCTTTGCAATTGCACTACAGGGAAATTCACATGAAAAATCAGCAAAACATGTCCGTGTCCGAGAAGCACGTTTACAAATACCGTTGCAATCAGTGCAGCCTCGCCTTTAAAACGATCGACAAATTGGAAAGTCACTCTCAGTATCACATCATAAGGGATGCAACGAAATGCCCGTTATGCGGAAGAAGTTTCCGATCCATCGTTTCCCTCCTGAAACACGTGGAAATGAATCACAACGATCTCTCGGAAGAAGAGCAAAACACGTATAAGCAAAGCATAATGGCGAATCCGTTGATTCAAGCCGGTCTAGCGGGTAACATTCTGGATCCATCTCTGAACGAGATCCTTAAAAAAGAATTGACCGAGGACGAGGACGAACCCGTAGACGATAACAGCGACGATTCCTACAAAGAACACCAGTTCATGGAAGATTATTTAAACAGTCATTCCGCAGCGGAAGAAGGTTACAAGGACTCCAATCGGAAATACAAATGTCACAAGTGCAAGTTAGCATTTACGCGACAGTCCTACCTCACCAGCCACAACAAAACGTTGCTCCACAGAAAAGGGGAAAAAATGAATTACCCGATGGAGAAATATATGGATCCGAACAGACCGTATAAGTGCGAGATCTGTAAAGAAAGTTTCACGCAGAGAAATATTTTATTAGTTCATTATAATTCGGTGTGTCATTTGCATAAAAAGAAAAAAATGCAAGAGCAACAGTCTAATAATAACATAGTTTCGTCTGCTTTGTTGGGCGTTACGTCGCCACCTTCCTCTTTGAATTTAACGAAATCTTCGGTCTCATCCGAGGAAGAGGATAAAAAACCGTTCAAATGCAACATGTGCAAAGTTGCTTATAGTCAAGGATCCACTTTGGACATCCACATGCGGTCCGTTCTACATCAAACCAAAGTTTCCAAAATTCAAGACTTAATTTTATCCGGTCAAATAGATTTAAGCAAACCGTTGTTCGAGCAACCGCTCCGAAAATGCGAAACGAAGAAGAGCGACATTTTGGGCACGCCTCCGAGTCAAAAGTTATCCTTTACGTCCCCGTCTAGCAACTCCTCGAACCAACAAGGTTCGTCTCCCAGCAATCCGCAATCTCCGAGAACGGAACCGGAAGAGAAAGAAAACTTGATTTGTCAAAGGTGTAACGCAAGGTTCCAAAGTCAAGATCAGCTTACGACGCATCAGCAGTTGTATTGCTTGTTCGGTAGTCCGATGAATTTGTTCCCTCCGATCACGAATTCGTCTTCGACTCCCAACAGAAGCATAACTCCTCCTCTCAAGTCACCCGGAACCCCGGACGAAGCCAATAAATTAAATTTACCAAATAAAAAATGTTCGCAAATGTATAAACACCTTTTAGAAAGTTTCGGGTTCGATCTCGTCATGCAATTTAACGAAAATCACCAAAGAAAAAGGAAGGAAAGAGAAGAGGCCGAAAAATTAGAAAAAGAAAAGGAATTACTAAACCAAAGCGAAGCCATGGAGCAGCACCACGATGAATTGGTCGAAGAGGAAGAAACCGATTTGCCGGAGGTGAACTGCAAGAGCACGTGTCAGCATTGTCACAAAGAATTTTCAAGCGTTTGGGTGTTGAAAGCTCACTGCGAAGAGGTTCACAAGGAATTGGTCCCCATAGATTTTTTAGAAAAATATGCAGAGGAATTTAAAACGGAATACGAAAAGAAGACCGCTATCGCCACGACGGTCACGACCACCACGACCACGGCAATTTCCACCCCTAACACGAGCACTTCCATGTCGACTTGCACCGTGACCAGCTCGGGGATCGATATCACCCCGGAAAAAGAAGAATCCAAAGAATCGAAAATAGCTCAAATGCAAACCGACGAAGTGACTCCGCCGACGGCGTCCTCCACACCTGCCAGCAGCACGGATTCGATACCTGCGACCATGTCCGGTTTAAGTCCCGGACTGGCCAACGCAAACAGCATTCAGATGACCCTGGCGCAACAAATGAACGAAATGCAAGCCGCGTTTAACGCCATGGCAGCTTCTCAACTCCAACAACAGCTCCAGCAGTTCAATCCCATGATGATGGGCATGGCAAGTTTGGGCATGGGCCTTCCTCTCGGTCTGAACATGCCGGCTTTGGCCGCGATGAATTTGCAACCCCCTCTGGTTCCTATGATGATGCCTCCGCCTCCGTTCGATCCTGTTTCGTTAGCCCAGGCTCAGGCGCAAGCGGCTCAGGCTCAAGCTCCTCCGATGTTCCCGTCTCAAAGCGGCATCGATCCGGCTGCGGCTCTGATAGCGAAGCAACAACAGCATCTCCTTCAGCAACAGCAGCAAGCTGTAAGTTTTAATTTTTTGCATTCTAATTAGCGTTAAACATTACTTCAGACCACGTGTCGGAAGCGACGCGTCTATGACGCGTTCCCGGAACGACGTGCTAATAACTGTAACGAATTGTCCGGTGTTCCTAGAAAAAAAAAAAAAAAAAATCACCGCATGACCTTGATGAAACAATATTCGTTTTTCCATCGAACACAAGCCGGTAGACAAATCGTAAATTAATCGTACAAGAATGGAAAAAAAAAAGAAAATATCCATCCGAAGCTGCGCGAGCAAGTATATAAATTTATACATGAAAATAAAAAGTGATGGGTAAGATCAATGGACTAATAAATGGATCTTGGACAATGTTTACACCTACACCCGAGTCAGATGTAAGAAAATCTGGTATATTATTAGTTTGAAAATACATAAATGTCTCCATTTACGCCTTGATTTACTACGCTCCGGATCAGCTCACTTGCACTCTAATTATCACTGCTAAACATTAGAATTGGTTCTTTTTATTACGAATCTTGATATTCGATCTGGAGGCGTCCTTTAAGGAGGGGTTTCACTTCAATTTCTTTTTAAAAACTTTTTTTTTCCTCCGAAGAACCGATTAAATGAATTTTGTCTAAAAGTCAAAGGTTGTAATTGATTTGTTTGGAATGATTCCAGTTGTCTTTTGCAAGTGGTTCCAGTCAGACGACTGCGACTTTATTTAATAACTCGTCCTCATTTAATGTTTTTTCAATATATCACGTGGTTGAAATTCCTTTTTTTTTCTTCCGTTTGAATCAAAAGAAGGCGAATCTTTTTTTTTTTTTTTTTTTTTTTTTTTTTTTTTTTTTTTTTTTTTTTACTCTTCTTTCTTTATATAATATCTCTAAATGATGAGCAGAGGGAGGTCTTAAGAACGATGCGTCACCATAAAGCCGAAGAATAAATAAAACTATTAGTTGTTGGGAGTTAATGAAGAAAATTGGCCTTTGGCCAGTCATTCTTAACAGAAAAATATTTGTAATGTTAAGCATTGAAATAATAAATACAACTTTTTTTTTTTTTTTTTTTTTTTTTCTTTAGCCACTAGATATCCGAAATTCTGGAAAAACAGAAACGGTCGTAATTTCCTTTTGACTATGTCAAGGAGCATTATTTCAAAAATGACCAAAAAAAAAAAAAAAGCAAAACTTTTGCAAAAAATGAAAAAGTTGCATTTTATGTAATTACAATACTTTTAAGTTCATATCACTTCCATAAAGCTAAAGCAACAAAAATAAAAAATAAAAAAATCGTGCGCAAAAATTTTACATTCATCAATTTTAATGAAGCCACGAGAAAATATTGTGTTTATTTATTAACAACTAAATGTGAGTTTAATCTTTTAATCTAGAATTTTATTTTTATTTCTCAAATTATTTCTGCGACCATTTTCTAAAAAAAAAAAAAAAAAAAAAAAAAAAAAAAAAAAATTGGTATATCGACAAGCGCTTTTTCATTTCTTGAAAACAAAGAGATTCTTCGTGATTTAATTTCGAAACCCGAGGGCTTCACAGATCGAAATATTACAGTATTCGAAAATTTCTATTTTCTAAAACATCTATTTTTTGCATAATCGTATCTTTAGGCCTTCATACATAACAGAATTTTTTAAAAAAAATTGCTTTTTGCTAATTAATAATTCATGGAATTTGATGCTCACATATAAAAAAAAGACATCAAGACCGGCAACGCTTTTTTAATGGCTTTGGCAACAAAATGACATTCTTGATGGACAAAGAAACGTTAAATCACAATAAAAAAAATTTCATTAACGCTATTACTCTTGTTTTTTTTTTTTTTTTTTTTTATTAAATGTATGCTAAATCTACTTTGCTTTTTTTTTCTTTTTCTTAACTCTGGGGTAAAAAATTAGAAGTATTAAGGTTTATGTAAACATTGATGCGAGAAACGTGAGCGATGAATATTTGAAAGAGCTGGAGAAGGATGAGGCGTTTGATTGGGAATGGAATATAAATTCAAACCTGAAGCCGATTTGTATCTCTGAATCAATGATTAATAGAATCATTTTTTAATGTATTTATTTATTCATTGAGAAAAGGAATTTGAAAGACCTTTTTCTTTTTACAAGTGAATATTATTTTCTTTTTAGAAAGTACACATTTTGATCGATATATTTTTTTTGTTTTCCACATAAAGATTTTTTTTTTTTTAAAGTTAATCTTCCTTTCAGTTTGAAAATGATAATTGATGTATTTTAATTTTATTTGATTCGATTTCGAAATAAACAATAAAAAACAGAACCACACCTTCTGCAGTTATCGTGACGTTGAAGAAAAAAAAGATAATAACAATTATCCTGAAGGCGATCACTCCTCAGTTTTAATGCGAAATCATTTAATTCAATCGTAAATCATAAGCTTTTTAATTGGAAACAATTAGTGCGACAAGAATCGATTCCAAATTGGAATTGTTTCCTTTTGAATTGCATAAAAAAATAGCCAATAAGTATTGCACTTTTATTTTTTCGTCCTTATTCGGAGACCGATTATTTTCTTGTTCTTTTTAAAATGGTAATGATTCGTTTTCTCGAGTTTGCCCTAAAGGGTTTTTGTATAATTTTTTTAAATTTCTGGAAATCGAAGCGGAATATACTTGTATTTGCCCGTCAACCTGTGGGAAATAAATAAATAAATTTTTTGTTTGTTTCAGGCAACCGCTGCACAACAGAAGAGAGCTCGAACGAGGATTACCGACGATCAATTGAAAATCCTTCGAGCTCACTTCGATATAAATAATTCGCCGTCCGAAGAGCAAATCCATGAAATGGCTGCTCAGAGTGGTCTTCCGCCGAAAGTGATAAAACACTGGTTTCGAAACACTTTGTTCAAAGAGAGGCAAAGGAACAAGGATTCGCCTTACAATTTCAATAATCCGCCGTCGACGACTTTGAATTTAGAAGAGTACGAAAAAACGGGAGAAGCGAAAGTGATGCCGCTCAACAGCAGCGGGAGCAGTAGCACCGAAGAACAAATTTCTGGTTCCCAGAAGGAAAACTCGCAGCGGCCGCCTTTGGCGGCCTCTTCTTCCAGCCCGGTAAAAAAAGAGCCGGGCCCCAGCAAATCGACTTCTGGGCAGCAGCAGGTCTCTCGGACCCCGCCGCCGCCCTTTTTAGACCCCCCGCAAATAAAATCCGAGCCGCGGGATCGGGAATTGGTTACTCCGACTCAAGAAAACGAAAAATTTAATTTTCTAGACGATCATCGCGGCCGAATGAGGAGGGACAGCGTGGACAGTTTCGAGGAAAAGCCCAACTTCCACAGTCCGGTTCACCATTTCCCTCCGCAGAGTCCGCATTCGATGTCTCACAACGAAGCTCAAGTTCCTCAAAATTTACCAAGTTCCTCTCCTAATGGCCTTAATTTATCGAATATATTGTCGCAAGTCGGACCCGAATCTCTCGGCGGTAATTTACCGACAAATTTATCTTTAACTCAAAACATGTTGCCTCCGAAGTTGACGACTCCTAATTTTGCATCTCCGAATCAAGTTCCTAATTCAAGTGCCATTGTACCTATACCGACGTCGAGATCGGTGTCGCCTGCTCGTTCAAACAGTCAAGACTTTTTCCCTCACTCGGCTCTCGGCGGCGGCGGGGGAAACAGCAACGGAAGCAATTCCTCGGGTGGGTCCACTTCGGGAAAACGCGCCAACAGAACCCGATTCACGGACTATCAAATTAAAGTGCTTCAAGAATTTTTCGAAAACAACGCTTATCCAAAAGACGACGATCTCGAATATCTCTCTAAACTTTTAAGTCTCAGCCCGAGAGTGATAGTGGTGTGGTTTCAAAACGCGCGGCAAAAAGCGAGAAAAGTGTACGAGAATCAGCCTCCCGTGGAGCCGGCTCCGGGGGCGGACGGAAACGAAGCCGGTCGCTTCCAGCGTACTCCGGGACTCAATTATCAATGCAAAAAGTGTTTGCTAGTGTTTCAACGCTATTACGAACTCATAAGACATCAAAAGACTCATTGCTTTAAAGAGGAGGACGCGAAACGATCCGCTCAAGCCCAGGCAGCGGCGGCTCAAATCGCCGCCGTTTTATCCAGCGAGGACTCCAATTCAAGCACGATAGAAAACCAACAGCATCAAGCTCAGTCCTCTGCCGTTGCCTCTTCCATCCAAAGCAATCCTCCGACTCCTTCGGCACCGGTGACTCCGACTCCTTCCACCCCTTCTCAGGCTTTGTACCCTCCGTCTCCGGCACCTTCGAACACTCCCACTCCGGACGCAAACAACAAGGACGGAACTTTCCAGTGCGATAAATGCAACTTGGTTTTCCCTAGATTCGACCTCTGGAGGGAACATCAACTCGTACACATCATGAATCCGAACCTTTTCCCGACTTATCCTCCCGACAGTCCTTTCGGCATTTTGCAGCAACACGCCCAGCTGCAACATCAGCAGCAGCTCGCGGCCGGGATGAGCGTGGATTTGTCCGTGAACTCCCAGCAGCATCCTCTTGCGGCCATGCTCTCCAACAAAAGGAAATTCGAGGATTACGACGATATGTCAGACACGGGAGGCGATCAGCCCAAAGACAAAAGACTAAGAACGACCATTTTGCCGGAGCAGCTGGATTACTTATATCAAAAATACCAAATCGAAAGCAATCCCAGCAGGAAAATGCTGGAAAGCATCGCCAAAGAGGTCGGATTGAAAAAGCGGGTGGTTCAAGTCTGGTTCCAAAACACGAGGGCAAGAGAACGTAAAGGACAGTTCAGAGCTCACGCTCAAGTCATCAACAAGCGATGCCCCTTCTGCCCCGCTTTGTTCAAAGTCAAATCCGCTTTGGAAAGCCATCTCCAAACGAAACATTCCGATCAGTACGCGAGAGGAGAAATCAACATCGACTCCTTGCCGGACGAAGAACTGAGCATGGAATCCGTGAGCAATTTCCAACAAGGGAACACCGGTTCCAACCCCATGAACCCCCTCTTCTCCGCTTTCAACTGCGACGTGGATTCCGTAAAAAAATATTACGAAGAGTCCATGAAACGTTACATGAACGAAATCCAACAGAATCACAACGGGGAAAAGAACGAGGAGAGAGGGGAATGCCCGTTGGACCTGAGCAAACCGGTCGATCTCAGCAGACAAATGAAAGTCAACATGGACGACTCCAGAGTCGTCGATATAGGTCCTTTAACGGATTTAAGTGAAAAAAGTTTAAACGACGACGATTCCATGTCGGAAACGACGGAAATGTACTACTACGATGACAGTAATCCAGTTTCGCCTGCCTCGAGCACGCAAAGCAACCATCAAAGACAAAATAAAAGATTTCGAACGCAAATGAGCAACACGCAAATTAAAGTGATGAAGTCCCTTTTCAACGATTACAAGACTCCGACAATGTCCGAATGCGAAATTTTGGGAAGGGAAATCGGATTGCCGAAAAGGGTCATACAAGTCTGGTTCCAAAACGCGAGGGCCAAGGACAAAAAAGCAAAGATGACTTTGCAAAAAATGGGAGACGAACCGGCCGAGAAACCCCTCGAAGAATGCAAATTATGCGATTTTAAATACTCTCACAAATACTCGGTCCAAGATCACATTTTTACGAAAGCTCACATCGACAACGTGAAAGGAAGCGTGGAACAAGAATCCGGAAACAACAGCGACCAGGATTTTACCGTCCCTCCCGTTCCGGGGTCGAGCAACGATCAATCGACTACGGCGATTAATCACAACAATAACAACAACACCACTCAACATTTGGCTCAGTTGCAATTTTTGCAAATGGCCGCAGCAAGCGGCATGATAAAAGACAAAATCCCGACGGCAGAAGAGCTGGCTCAGCTTCAAATGCTCCAACTCGCTGCTGCCTCCGGCCTGATGATGAAGTCCGAGGAGAAAAAAATGGAGGATTTCCCGACGCAGCTCCAATTGCTTCAGATGGCCGCGGCCAGCGGATTGTTACCCAAAATCGAAACCAACAAAGAACTCAAGGACGAGATGGCCCTTCTCCAACAGCTCTACTCCATCCCGGATTCATGCATCCGTCTATGGTCAACTCTTCGGCCGGTGAGTCTGAATTTTAAAACCAAATCCTCAATGTTGTTTAATTGTTGTGCCGTGTCCTTCATGTGAACTGCTCATAACGAACTTTAGTGTTACTTGCTTTTTACATAAAACCAAAAATTTACAAAAAAATTTTAACGGTGCTCTGTCGAAAGGTTGGTTTTGCGTCAGAAAAACTCAAAAATTCAACATCAATTTTTAGTAATTTCGCTTGATTGAAGTCACGTCGCAATTTCAGTTTGCCGTTTTGCGATGTGATTTTGAACAGCGAATTTTACGACTTGACAGTCATCCCAAAAATTAAAAGGAAATCTTTTCTTTAAAAATTATTTATTGAGAACATTTTGCATATAAATCTTTTACCGAAAAAGAAAATGGTTGAATATTCACAAAAGTTTACGCATAAAGACAATATGTTACACATTTTTCTTACAAAAAATTGGAAGATCTTGTCAATAGTCATTTTCCAGTGGCGAATTTTCTGCAAGAATGTGGCAGACGATCTGAAAAAAAAAAGATGGAATTTTTTAATCTCGTTTTTTCGGTTTAAAAAATCGGTAGCGGGAGGTTTTCCAGATGATTGATTTCGAATCCCGCGGTTCGAATGTCATCTCACGATTTTTATCCTTTTTTTGTCGATACTTATTCTTAGAAAAGTATTTTTTTTTTCATTTTTTTTTTTCTTTTTCGGGGACATTATCAAAATTGCTTTTTGCATTTTAATATTTTAAAATCCGATTAAGGTAATGGTTTCGAGGTTTTCTGCAAAATTTTGAAGAAAGGAAAATTTGCTTTCGAAATGGAATCCTTTCAGTCAGAAATACCGATTGGGACCGCTCCCTGCTTTTACTGAGGGAGATTCGGAAATACACGTACAAGGAAAAATAAAAAGGTATTGCACTAGTCGGTGTAATTATCCCAAATGACAAATGTAATAATCGACTTAACGACTTAAACAAAAGCAATACTGGAAATAATAGTCATAGGCAACTCGTATTTTTAATTACAACCCGAGAAATTAAAGTTTGAGTATTAATGTGTTTTTAATCCTCGGCTAGTTTTTTTACGTGATGCGTCAACTTCCTCCTGTAATTTTTTTCTCTGTTCCCGATCGGAGTAATTAAACTCCGTTAGGAAGTTTTCCGAGTCCATTTTCGCCGTTTTTCACAATTTTTGTCTTAAGTTATCACTTAAAATTGCTTTTGAAACAACAAAGAAGTATAAAATGTTTATACAAGTGTAAGATGGCAAAGAGGCGAAATAAGTTTTTTTTTTTTTTCGGGCATTATAAAATTTAATTTTACGATCACTTAAAAGAATGTCTCGAAACAAATTTTAACACATAATATAACATGTAAATCCGAAATAAGTTAAGTATGGGTGCCCCGTTTAAAATTATCGTTATTATTAATAAATTTGATTTATAGCTGAGTTGAACTTTGTTCGCGATTTTTATGACATAATATCGATAATACGCACACCATCGGAACCATTTGTATATGTATATGCGTGAAGGAAACATGGGGATTAAAAGTCTGTGGTTTACAAAAAGTTTACCTGAGATTTTTCGCTGACCTTTTACCACGCTTATTACAAAGATTCAAACAATAAAAATTTTGCCAATAATGACCTTGGATATATATACATATACATATACATTTTCGGTTCTGGATTAATTTTTCTCATGGATTCCCCAGCCCTTAAAATTCCTTAATCAAACACGCTAAATCCTCCCTTGTTCGATCAAAGGGAGGATTTCTCCTTTGAAAAAAGAAAAAGGTTTTTTTTTTTTCTTTTTTTTTTCTCTCTCTCTCTTGACAATGCATACTTGTAATTATTTTTTGCAATCAAACCGGATTTTCGTCATATAATGACTGACACCTGATATCGAAAATGAAAACGCGCCTAGCTAGCACAGTAATGGTTTCTATTCTTAAAAAGAAAAAAATTTCATCCCTTTTTTTTCTGCCAATGCAAAATTAAAAAAAGGATCGTTATTGCAAACATATTTTATATCAAATGAGTTCATTTTATTATGTCGCGGAAGGAGAAAAAAAACGACCTTTTTTCTGCGACAGTTCACTCGTTTTTGACGAAGAAACATTTAATCAATAGAATTCGATTTCATTGTATCGATAATCAATAGTTTTGAAAAAAAAAAAAGTATGATTAGGTTTTTTTTTTTTAATATAATAAAGGTGAGAACTAAATTAGATATTGAATGGATTTTTATTGTTAACTTATGATATATATTTAATATCTTTTAATAAATGTTAAAAGAAAAGTGAGTAACAGTTTTGCCTTTTGTTCAAAAAAAAAAAAAAAAAAAAAATTTCAAACCGTGTGTAAAGTTTGTGAATACATCATTTTTAGAAGTTAATGATTTCCTGCTTACTTTGTAATAACTGTTATACGATTTTTGTATATATTTCAATAATGAAGGTAAAAAAAAGTAATCCAATTTAATTCGATTATAAATATGCGATGTGTTTCGAAAAAGAATTTCAGTCATTTCGTTTTATCTGACGCAAATTTTTTCTAATGCGGCCATTTTTTAAAAAAGTACTATTTAGATTTAATTTTAAATTTAGCGCTTCTGAAATGTGATTTTTTATCGACTTCAAAAAAAATTTTGATCGACTTCAATTACACTTCTTATTAAAAAAAAAAAAAAAGTATATATAAAAATTAGAATAGCGACCAAATCGCTTCGTTGTAAATAATTGTATATTTAAAACAAAAAATAATTAAAAGGTTTTGTTTCTGTTTAGAAAAATTTGAAATTTAAAAAAAAATGGCATGTAGATGAGTAAAAAAAAGAAAAAAATTTTATATATAGGTTTCCTAAGTTTTATATATCGACTGAAAGCTCGTTATCAAATTTATTCTTATTAATCTTTGAATCTTCTTTATGTTATTTTTCTTCCTTTCAATTTAAATTTTTTTTTTTTTTTTTAATAAAAGGTGTAATGAAGTTAATCTAAGCAGTATTCGGTTTTTCTTTTGTTTATAGAGAATGTGATGTTTCTGAAAGAAAATCTCACGACGATTTTTTTTTTTATAGTTGGCCTTTTATTTATATTTATTTATTTATTTCTTTTCTCGCCTAAATTTAGTGATTAAAGAAAATCGTCCAGACAAAAAGAATTTAATTGCTAAATTATTCTTTTAGTATTTGTTTAGTTTTTTTCCTATTATTGTACAGTCCCAATGAGACGAATGTATTGAATTTTCTTCTTGAAAAGCGTCGATTCTTAGATCTGAATTAATATAACTCAACTCAGAGTTTGATTGTAACATTTTTTTTTAAAAATCTAACAAATTTTTTTGCAATTAATAAATAAACCTCGCTCGAAATCAAATTTAAAAAAATTATGGAACATATGTTATTTAAGCATGTGTATGAATGAATATTTTTTGTAGTTAATTGTTTATTATTTTTTTAATAATTTAGTTTTTTTGTACAAAATAAAAAAATTGATACATTTTAATTTTGTTTTTGTTTTGTTTTTTTATTTATTTTTTTTTACTTTTTTTTCCTTTTTATTTATTTATTTATTTTTTTTTTTTTTTTTTTTTTTTTTTACACGTTGAAGAGTGAATGGAAGGAGAATGAAGAATTCATTTAGGGAAATGGTTATTATTTTTTATTTATTTATTTATTTATTTTTTCCGTGGCGAAAGAGTTGCCAATGAAAACAATAATCGTCGATTGCAAGCCATGAAATGTAATTAGTCAGAAGACAGCAGGAGTGCTAGGTATTATCGTAATGGAAAATTCGCGTGACCGGCAAAGGCTTCCCTCTAGTGTAAATATAATCCAGGGAGGCCCCCCTACTAATTAGTTTGTTTAATGATTGCTTTTCGATTTAGATCCCGTCCAATTTCGCCATCTTCCGTAATGAACGGGCCATTGGGGTAAAAAAGAAGGGATATGGAAATCGCAGGCCTAATTCGGCATTTGCAAAGGAGAGGCTAGTAAATTTCTGATTTTAGACCCAGTGAAACCCAAAAAACTGAAGGAAAAGCTCCATTTTCATGTTAAAAATACTGTTTTTTCGTTTACGGAACATTATTCAAATCAACTGCGATTAAAATATCGTAAATAATTTTGTTGAATTTTAAATATGAAACCTTTTTCGGCACAAGCCAGTCATTAAATGCGCGGGGACGATCTTAAAATTAAGTCGCAAAAAAAGGTACAGAACCTCTATGACTTCGGTATTTAAATTATGGTCTGTATCGCGTGCTTCCGAGGGGCAAAAAAAAAAATCCCTCCTGTAAAAAAAGAAAAGAAAAAAAAAAAAAAAAAAAAAAAGAGGTAAGCGTTATTTAAATTTCAGAGCAAAAAATGTTAATTCCTCCTGGTGTTTATGTCAAAATTTTTTTAGTCGTACGCCGACTAATTTTTTGGAAGGGGTCGTCTTTAACATGATCGCATGCATTTTTTTTTTCCTCCGTTTTTTTAAATATAAATTAATAAAAATCGAATAAAACCACCCAAGGCAAAAAACGAATTAACCTAATTGAATTCATTTGGTTCGATAAATTTTGGACCCTGTTAAATTGTAATTTATAAATAATAATTATGAAAATTAGATTAAAAGACACCCTCAAGTATATGGAACCGGTCTATTGTTGATTTTTGACTGAAAAATATGAAAGACAAAACTCCCGTGACATGTGGTAGATGTACCAAAAAAATAAAATTGCCTTTTTTTTGTCTCGGGAATTGTTTTAGAGAAAAAAGATTGAGGCACAGTCTTTGAAATATAAAATGGCATGTGTCGAGCGCAATCAAATTATTCAACAAAATTAAAGGTTCCAATTTTTTTTCCCGCAACTTTCACGATTATAAGAATAAATAATTTTTTTATAAGGACTTTCTTCATCCCCTAAATTGGGATAAATAAAAAAAAAGTTAGCATGTGCCCGTATAATTTCCTATCGTAGAGGAGTATAAAAAAAAATTTAAATTAAAGTGTTTTGCATATCCGACGGTTTTTCTTTAATTATGTTTACCAAGCAGCGCATGCTCATCGTTTGTTACCTTTTCATCTCTGCATTTTGATGCAAGGAGATTCTTTTCCGTTTCTTTTTTTTTTTTTTTTTTTTTAATTTCTTTGGAGATTCCAACCGATTTCATGAATATTAAATTAATTTTAGAGGGATGGCACGAGATTTTTTATTTGACAGCAAGGACTGGTTTGAATGTCGCCGTGCTAATTCATGTCAATGTTTTAATTTTTGTGAAAAAAGTTTATTGTCACGTTAAGAGGATGGACGGCAAATCATTTTTTTCTTTTTCTGGCTTACCTCCCCGAATTGAGTTTTCATCCGATGAAAATGACAAAAATTCTTTGCGATCGTTAGTAAATGTTTCTTTTCCAAATTTGAAAAGAGCTAAAAAACGTATCGGAGCGAGAAGAACAAACGACAAAAAGAAAAAAAACTCACCCCTCGCGCAAATAATAAGAAGATGAAATCTTGTAATGGTACAAGGGGTTTCATCCTCGGAATATATCCGGTTTCGACCTTGCTACGATATCGGAGTCTGCCCTTTCCAAAGCGTAAACATGGAAAATTGCATTCTTCCCTTTTAACGTTATGCAAAATATAATATTTGTTAATGCGTGAGAGCGAAAATTATGCACATTTGAAAGGTAATTTAACAAAGGTATAAGTGAATAGGATTTCCTGTTGCCATCGCAAGTTTTTTGCTAATTCTTTTATTTAATTTTTTAATTCTCGTTCCCGATTAGCATTTTTTTTTATTTCTTTGATTATCTGTAACGGCTTTCCTTTTGTAATTAAAGTTTCGAATGCTTTATTCATTAAAGAAAGGCTGCCCTGATTTTAATTTTGGGGGGCATGTTTAACGATTTTTTTTTTCTTGTTACCGGGTAAAGTCTAGTACAAAAAGCCGTGTAGTTTTTTTTAGAAAAATTTGTTTTCTTCATTTTGATAAAAGCGAATTAGATAAGGGTTCCATCTCCCTGTAGAGGGCATTTTTTATGATTCCTTAGGGGTGGAAACGTATAGGGTTGGACATTAAGGGGTGACTATGACACTCGTGTGCGTCTCTACCCCCAGAATTTTTTTTTGTTAATTGTTAGCTTACGGTTTGGCTAGTGATCTGAAAAGAAAACGAAAGAAAAAAAATTTTTTTTTTTTGTTTAAAAAATAAAATGTACTCTTACCGAACATATTTAGGCTCCTTTGCGATCTCTTTAAAGATTTTCAATTTAGATTTCGATATAAAAAAAAAAAAAAGACTCAAATCGGCGCGAATCGGCTTTAAATTGCTGTTATTAGATCTGTAAATATCAAAATTTCTCGGTTTTTTTAATCCTTTGAACCTCCTCGAATCCGAAGGCATATTTTACATATAAGTAGCAAATTGCCACTCTCCGAGGCATGACACACCGCGCCTAGCGAAAACGAAATAAAAGTTAGTTACAAAGTTCCTATCTCATTAAGGATTTTTTTTTTATATATTTTGAGGGTAGATCCTAAGGGTTGGTGGGGAATGAAAAAATAAATTAAACTTAATCACCCTGCGTAAAGAAACAAATCATTTTTTTTTATATATGAGAGAGTCATACCGTACCACAATATACGGTACACGTCGAGCTTTTTTTTCCCTCGTTTTCCTTGTACATTTTTTTTTCTTGTTTAAAAGAAAAGAATGGAGAGAGAGACGGGCACTACCGTAAAAAGGGCGCGCACTTAAACTGGAATCCCATATTTTATTGCTCGAAGAATAATGAACCATTGTCATTGGTAATGTCCACGCAGTCTGACTTGGGGTTTAATTACTTATCGGCCAAGAACTTACCATGCCTGGATAATCTCGTTGTATGCCTGACGTTTTTTGTATTTAATTCACATTTTAATAATAATCTATGTCCGGATTAAATTAACCGAGGGAATCAGTTTTTTTTTTTTTTTTTTTTTTTTTTTTATTTTAAAAAGAATTACGAATGTCGGGATGGATCCGGTAAAGTTATGACATTTCAAAATTTTAAGGCTTTCGGATCCACTGACAAAAGGTCCCAACTCATGGACCAAGGCTTTTTTTTAATCTGGATTTGCGATCGATCGATTTTAATTATTTATTTAAATTCCCCTAAAATCTGATTAGGTAAGTCTAAATAAAGGATGTGATGCTATAAGATGTCCTCATGGATAACGCTCACGAAAATTAATAATCGAAACGTATTAAAAAAGCATAAATAATATCGCGCGGGACTATTATTTAAAATCGATAAAAATCAGCTTTGGCATAATTAAACTAGCGTGAACACATTCTTTTTTTTTTCAGATCGAAAAATTATGATTCGCGGGTATAGAACCGGATTTCCTCACCCCCTACTCGACGAAAGAATGTTAGGAAAAAAAAATTTAAGGTGGGGCAGGATCAAATGTTTAAATTATAAAATCGTTCAAGTTTCCTTAATTATCTGTAAATTTATTAATGGATTGCTATAATTTTGTTAAAATTTTTTTTTTTTTTTTTAAGAATGTCTGTCGAAACGTGTAACTCATAGATAAACGAGTCAAAAAATAAGATAATGCAGCAAATGATGAATGATAGGTAAAGGTGACAGTAGAAGCAGTGAGTATATGCATCATTAGTTATCACGAGCCAACCTTTCCCCGCGACGGTTTATCGCCTCGTAAAATTTTTCTTTTTCCCACCGGCTTTTGTCACGATTCCCTTCTTTTTTCATTAGAGAACGTGAAACAAAAAAATAAATGAATCAGTTCCTTTTTTCGGATTTAATAACGGCCGAAAATGTCTCGGGGAAAATTTTAACAAGGCACTCGTTCATCCAACGGACCGCTACGAACGGTCCCGTTTCCACACGAAAATGACACTCGCAATACTTTTCGATTTTATCAAACTTTATGATATATTGTTCCTCCGGAATTTCAGATCATTATACACAAGAAATAATGATCTTTTGAATTTTGACACGGCGACCAATCAATTGACGAGCTTTATTGTCTTCGTATTCGCCTGTTTTTTTTTTTTTTTTTTTTTTTTTTTCACTCTCGATGCCATCGAAAGGATCCGATTTCGTTCGATCATTTCATGTTTGTAGAGATCCCCTGTGAAACGAACAAAAGAAAGATTCATGAAAAAGGTTCGGGCAAACCGGTTTACTTTTCCTTTTGGCATCAAAAAATTCGGGGGAAAAAAATCTAAAGACCTCGAAAAACAGAGAAATAGAAAATTGAAATTTTTTGCAAATGCTCCGGTTTGGGAAAGCAATTTTTACGGTTTTTCATACTTTTCGAGTTTGAATCTCGATTCTCCAAAAGATTTTTTTCCTGTCAAAATTTCCATCCCCCCGAAAATAACACATTCCCCTTCCTTTTTTTTTTTTTTTTTTTTGTCGTCCGAAATCGATGAAGAAAAAAAAAATTATTTAACTTGATTAAGTTTTTACGGCCCGGGAGAGGTAAAAAAAAAAAAAATACAAGAAGGGTTTTTTGAGGGGTAGGGGGGAGGGGGAGGTAGGGGAAGAGAAGAGTTATCACATGTCGTCTGATCGGATGAAAAACGTGACATACACTGTGTACATGAATCTTTAAAGAATTCTTCGAAGGAATGAAAAGGAAAAATAAGAAAAAAAAACCCTCTCTCCCGGAGGAAATATCAAAGGGGAAAAGATTTTCTTAGGTTTCCGGGAAGGGAAACTCATAAGAAAATGAGAAGATGCTGCGGAAAATTAAAAAAATGAAAATTCTTTTAAAAAGTCAACTGGAAAAGATCAAAATTCACGAGACAAGATGTTGAGACTAACGAAAATGAGTCACCGAGGGGACATTCTCAGTCCTCCTCATTTCGAGATGAAAAACCATCCGGAAAAAATTACTCTTTTTACCTTTTTAAAAATTAGAAGGGTCCCGCCTCTTAATTTTTCCGAGAGACTTTTTTACGACCCATTCTTTTTGTATGTTTTATAAGGAGGATTTGAAAGAAAAGTGACGGTTGCAAACACGATGGATATTAACTTTGAGAAAAGAAAAAAAAAAAATTTCAATTAAAATGAAATCAAACAAAAGACTCACGATCGAACCGAAGATGCATAAAAATAAAAAATGCTGGAAGGTCCTTATATGGTGCGATGGGATATTCCATGGGACTCCAGAAAAAGATGCCACTCCGACTCAAGTTAAACATGAGCGATTTTTCCAGGTGGGGGTGCACGATAATCTTCTCGTTTGCGCATGCGTTCAGGTGTGACTTTTCAAATCGGTATCCACACCTGTTCTTTTTATTATTATTATTTTATTTTATTTTATTTTATTTTTTAAGTCTTTTTAAAGCAAACTGAAGGAGATTAAAAATATAAAGAAATGTTTATGTGATGAATCCGAAAATTATAAACGATCGTTTCCGGCGAATGACTACAAAAGAAGCGAAATATTTCGAATAAACATTTTTTTTTTTTTTTTTTTTGTTCCTTTTATTTATCCCAATTCCGGAGGTTTTTGTCAAGTGATGTCCCAAGATACCGGACTATGATAGGCCCCGAAAATATGTTCGAAAGTATCAATAAAGTAAGCCACTGATTTTTCCAGGACTTATTTAAATGCAACAAAGACACGTAATTTTTATTTATAAATTGGTCGAGATATTTTTTAATTTACTTTTTCCAGGTCGGGTTTGATTTTTTGCCGATTTTACCAGTACAGTCCATAAAAAGGGCCAACTGAAGTGGGTAGGGAGGAAAAAATGGGCTCCCAAAACCTTTGTCAAAAATATTCTTCTACCAAATTTTCTTCAAAATATTCGATGCTGTTAGCTCCCTAGCATCCCCCTCGTATATACATATTGCCGTTTTGAGGCAAAATTATTCTAAAGAAAATCCAAATCTGAACGATGTTTTAATGAAGGTCTTGATACTCCATCTAGCGAAAGGGGGGGAGTGCAGGGGTAAAAAAAATGAATTTAATTTTAGTTTGGGGGAAACGGGTGAAAAAGATGCTTTTTTTAAAAATATTTTTGGAAAATTCCCTTCTTCTTTTTGTTAAATGTGTTTAAAAATAATTCATCCATTCTAATGTAAAGGACAATTGTAAAATCGTGCACTTGAAAATTTTTGATCATTCAGAAAAGCATTTGTATTTTATACCCTTTTTCCGTTTAATGTGATTATACCTGAGTTTCTAGGATATTTTAAAAATTGGCCCAGTCGATAAATTTTATGATCCCGATTGGCTTAGTCGATTTGCGGCGGAAAATATGGTCTTTAGACCTCGGGTAATAATGGAATACTGCAATCGACTATGACAAAACTACCATTCATTACCCAACAAAACCTATTTTCACATCGGGAATAAATGAAGACTTAACGGGACCCAAGTAACATTGGTTGGTTGAATAACCATCCCAGCAACGTTGAATTGCGATGAACAACGTCAGAGCCCAAAAATCAACCTTCGATTAAACGAACGTTTTTTCAACTAGGTTGAATAATACTACTAGACAACGTTAACTACTAACCAATATCCGGGCAGTCGGTTTAAATAACGTCTAATTTCGTTATGTATATTTTAATGTTTAGCTTATGGGAAAAGTTTTCCCGGATTTTGGAAAAGTCAAAATATAAAATCGAAAAATCTCAACTTGAGGACCTTTAACAGGTCTATAAAAATGAAAAAATACTAATAGTACACAAAAATACCTGGAATCTGATTT
Organism: Liposcelis bostrychophila; assembly: GCA_037577465.1. Classification (NCBI taxonomy): domain Eukaryota; kingdom Metazoa; phylum Arthropoda; class Insecta; order Psocodea; family Liposcelididae; genus Liposcelis; species Liposcelis bostrychophila. Next base: position 59,461,314 of record CM075208.1, on the reverse strand, counting down.
TTAAGACAAAAAATTAGGTATTTGGCGTACAGTTTGCTTTGCTCTTTTGCACTATATATAGAAGTTCCAAATTTATAATAGAGAGGTAAAATGTAGTGTTCCGTAATACTTACGGATAAGTTCGCGTTATGATAATACTTATTTAGAGAAAAAGAAACAATACTCTTCATGTTGGTGCTATAATAGTCATATCAAAATGCATTCTTTTTTCTTTTTCTTTTCTTTTCATAGTTGGTTTATAGTCAAGGGCGTAGTTGAATAAACGTTTTTTCAACCGTTGCCAGGACCGTTATTTAGGCCGGACATTTCAACGTAAAAATACCCGTTAACGCCGACCGTTTTTTGACGTTGGGGAAAAACGTTGCTGGGATGGTTATTCAACCAACCAATGTTACTTGGGGAATAGCGGCCTAAGTCCACTGTTTTTGTTTACATTGTTTTTATAAAAGCTAAACATCAGAGATCAGTGCCAACTTGACGAGATGGACTTAGGCCACTATTCCCGTTAAGTCTTCAAATCGAACGCCTTTATTTTTTAAACGTTCGAAATTTAAAATGCAAAAAGAGCTCGCAACATCCCAACGTATTTTATGGAAGAAAAAAAGAATTGACAGGTGCCAATCAAAGAGATTGCCATCTTGCAGCACGAGTTTCGCTTTCGAGTATAAAATTTAAAATATAAAATATATACAGAGTATACAGTATATCTCGTTGTGCGACCCGGTAATCCGACGACCGAAACTAAACCAGAAAAATATATAATCGGATTTTAAAAAAATCGTGGCCGTTAAAGCTTCTTCCTTAATTAAACCTCCCGATTTTAATTTATTTTTATCCGCAGTTCACGAAATCTCGCTCGACAATAGTCCGAATCAGACCATCAGAAATCCATTATCTCTGTGGTTTCTAATTAACTCAAACATAATTACTCCAAAGGTCTCGGTCAATTTTTTTTTTCACCGTCATGTATTAACCATGGTATTTGGAAGGTCACCGCGCAATCACATTTAAATTTTTTTTTTTTTTTTTTTTTAATATTTCAATCTCTTTTTCGTTATTCGCATTGGAGCCGGAGGCGGGGAGTCGGTGCATGTGTTTAAGAAAAAAAGTTGGAAAGGTTCTCCCGGTTTCGGAAATAATTTTTTGGATTTACGAATAAAAAAAAAATTGAAAAGATGTACCTAAACTCGGGAAAAATAATCCGGAGGGATCGAAGTAAAGGGAAACCCTAGGTTTGGTTCCGGTTTGACTCAACTCGGCCACAGAATGACTCGACCGGAATGATACTCGAGTTGTATTTGTGATTGAAATTAGTCACAGAATCTGTAATTATCAGTAATTAGTATCGAGGTAGATTATTGTGGTTCTAACACCGATAATTCCATTCGTTTTATAATTTTCTTTTTGTTTCGAGTGGGAACGAGGAAAAACTTGAATGGATTATTCTTGGAAAAATTAAACATTATGACAGAGCTTGTTTACACCATAAAGCTTAGCCCTAAAGAAAATCCGGCCGATTCCACTCGATTCCAGTTCGTATAATGCTATCACACAATTCTTGCGACATCATTGCAACCTGTGATAGCATCACATGGAACCTGTAATATTATTACATGGAATTTTTTATTTTTCTGTTTTTTCGGTATTTAATTACTCACTACAGGTCCTCCTCGAAGATCCGGTCAAAAAACCTTTTTCGACTAACTCGAAAAACCGGTGGATATTTCAAGCTTGTTCCACATTTTGAAATATCTAACGTCAAAAAATGTAAAAAGTCGTTGTAAAATTCCTCAGTTGTGGTCGCCCAGTTAAAAGATGAAACTTCCCTTATATTTTTATAAGATAAGCAGGTTTTGATTGTAGTTCAAAATATTAAAATATTTGCAAAAATGAAAAGGATAGGATTATGTTTTTAATTTCTGGAAACAAACTCCCTGAGACATCTAAAATAAAAAAGCCATTAAGGAAACAACAAAAAGAATAAAGTCGTAAAAAAAAAAGGAGGAAGACGTGAACAGATTTCAACAAAAACGATAAAGCCCCTGATTAACAATCGTTCATGACACGGACTGCATTGTAAAATTAGAGAAAAAACATGAAATGCACAAAAAAGCGTGTAAATTAATTAGAATTGAGGTATTAAAAAATAATTTTGAAATGGACATGAATAATATTCACACATAGGCAATATGGAGGCCGTGGGAACTGACAATTAGTCATAGAAACTGTTGCTTTTTGATCACTATATTCAAACATTTCCTCCATTTCTGTATGGAATTCCATTCCGCTCGTTTCATCCATTTTATTATTTTTGTTAGTAAAAATCCGTTCCTTCCATGTTTTACGCCAAACCGACCACTCAAACACTTAATATCGGGTTACGACTTAAATGCTAACTTACTAATTATTAACTAACTCTTCCACACGCTTTAATTATTCTAATTTGAATATACGCGCGGTGAGCAAAAAAAAAAAAAAAAAAAAAAAAAAAAAATTGAAGAATTCGATTAGGGGGAAAAAAAACCATAATGAGAAGGTTTCAACTATCCATAGAGACCAGGGCAATAAAAAAAAAAAAATCGTTATTAATTTTGCATTTTTATTTTTATTTCTTTTTCAGGTAAGTAACGACCATCGGTTTTTTTTTCTATTTTTGTACCCGGTTAGGTAAGTAAGGATATGGTCTTTCCGAAAAAGTCGGTAGCAAAAGGAAGGTTAAATAAAAAAAGCGATGGTTTTAACGAGGTGTTTGTTAATTTAAAGTCGGTTTAACGAGCGATCAACTACGGTAAGATAAATTAGAGAATCATTTACAAGGCAAGTTTAGATTGATTAGCAGAGTTTGAACCCGGGCCATCCTGCTGCGTTGACCGACGGGTCGATACGATCTGTCCCACATGCTGATTAGGTATTTAGACATGTCTGTCCGTCTGTCTTTCTTTTATTTTTTCGACTCTTCTTTTCTGGTAAATTTATTAAAAAGAAAAAAGTAAAAAAAGTAAAATAAAATTTACCCCCGGTTCGATGAGTTATAAGTCTGAGTTCCGGTTGAACGATTTCATTCGAGTTAACTAACCGTATTTACTTCATTTTGAGCGAAAACTCTTCTTCCTGAAGCTGATTCAGCAAAGTGTTAAGTCACAAAAATTAATCGAAGACGTGTAACCCTATCCCTATACAAGTACATCGGTATGACGTTAGATGTCGCCGTTTAATTATTATAAAAATAAATAAAGAGTTAAAGAATAGCCGTTAAGTGTTAATTGAAGAGTTTGGTATAGAGGTCTTAAGTGACAAAGATTTTGTCGCCCCGCCCACTACAATAACATTCCACCATCCCGAACCATCAAAATAATACAAAAAATTTAAATAACAAAAGAAAAAATAATTTGATTCGAGATTTTTAAGCCTGATTTAATTTATAATTATAAATTCATAGACCTGGATAACCAAACCTGGTTTAATTTCGGTTCCAAACTAATAAGCATAACAATGTAGCTCAAGATGACGCTTATTTTAACGTCCCCCATAAATTAAAACAACTAAACTATTGGATGTCTTCTCGTTTTCAAGGACATTTTTAGAACTCTTTGCCGTAAAGCATCGGGAGATTTTTACGATTCCAAACAAATTTTCATTTAAGCCCAAGTTTTAAAAAAGCCCGATGATCCATAAAGTAAAATTCTTGTTATAGCGTTTTTTTTTTTTTTTTTTTTTTTACTGTGCGAGCTAAGATTAGAAAATGTTCCTAAAGGGATCCAGGGCTTCAAAGAGTAGGGGGAAGGAGAGCTGACGAGGGAAAGATAAAACTCTGAAAGAACACAATTTTCTTTATTTCCATGCATGTATTCTAATATGAAAACGCTTTTTTAAGAAAAACTTTTTTTCTTTCTTTTTTTTTTATCATTAACTGCATTGAAGCTGAAGTTTTCCTTCTTCTCGCTCGTATAATTTCGTTACGGGCATTTTTGATTTTTGGGAAGAGGAGACTCTTCGAAGGGAGATTCCACCAGGTGAGCTTATATCCCTGGTTTAGGGACAAAGGAATCGCGGGCTGCCTCTTCGGTCAAAAAACCTCTAGAACATTAGCCGAGAAAGAAAAAAGTTGAAAAAATATTATCCGTTTAAAAATAAATTTTTCCAGGAGTAAATTATAATTTTGGTTTCTCCGCTCGACTCGGGCAAATGTGAAACCGCTTTCTTAACCCCCCCACCCCCAAGCCATCCCTCGGCTACAGCGAGAGCAGGGGCATAAAAGGGGTCGAAAAAAAAACTCCCGTCGTTACTATAAATTTGCAAAACCGTCTCAAAAATGAATGTAATTCATTAAAAGACCTTAAAACCGATATAAATCTTATGAAATGATTGTGTTTTTTAAAAATATATTTCTTGTCGTCTTATAAAAGATGGGGTGGGCTCGGGTGGAAGAAAATGCTGGGAGGGGTGGAAAATGGCTATGGTGTCGCAAACAAATCTTCTCCTTACTTCTTCTTCTTTTTTTTTTTCGGACTCGAGATTATTCCCCGAGGCGTTCTGGAAATGCTTTCGAAATGCGGGTGTGAGTTTAAAATTAGGATCTTTTTTTTCTCCTCGACATTTTTCCCGAGAAAGACAGACATAATTTTATTATGTCCGTCTCTTTAGAAATTTTCCTTCGATTACAGAAAGAGATGATTTTTCTTCTACTTAAAAAAAAAAGGCATTAAAAGAGCTCGAAGCTTAAATAAAAAAAAGGAAGACGAAACAAAGAATAATAAAAATATATCAGAGTTGGTGAGTTTGAATCGCGATTGGTGAACCTCTCCCGAGTTTTTCCCCCTTTTTCCCCCGGAAAAAAAGGAATCCTTCCTTCACACACGATACATATGACCCTTATGTTTTCTCCTTTTTTTTTAACGGCCGTTCTCTGAATTATTTTGTGACGATCTCATTCGGAAAAGATTAAAAAGTTTTCTTCCCCCCCTTTTTTTTTTTCTCGAGAAAGGATTTTTGCGGCGAAATCAAACTTCTTTAACGTATTTAAATTCTTTAAAAGGAAAAAAAGAAGGAAGGGGGAAAGGAAAAGTTTTCGATTATCTAAAAGACGAATGGAATTTGTTTTTGTGAAGAGGGAAAAAAAAGAAGAGGATGAGGGCATTATTTTGGTAAAAGAAAGAATGTCTTTAATTTGGGAAAGTCTTGTATTAATGAGAAGGTGAAAGCGACATTTTCTGCGGTCAATAAATTAATTTGCCCGAGTTTCAATATAACGGGAGATGAGAAATTCCTCGGAAAACTGGTAATAAATCAGGGAGGTTCATCAAGTTTTCCCCTCTTACACCACCTCGTTTTCTTCTTTCGTGGTAACCATCTATGGACTTTTATTATATTAAGCTTTATTAAAGGATCTCGGGGCATCGCTTCCATTATAATGCGATACAGGGGCTCCTATTTAAATCCGATTCCAGACTTTAATTTTTTTTTCCCGCAAAATTCTATTTATAGCCAGACAAGTTTTTCAAAAAAGGGGCGTTAATTGCTGTGAATTTTATTATCTTTTTTTAACACAGCCCGGGGAAACCTTAAAGATTACCTTAATTTTCTCTTTTTATATTATTCGTCGGACAATGAAAAGACTTTCTGAAAGGTGATGGTAAAATAGAAACAATATAATTGAAAATGATTCTCATCAAATTACCAACGAAAAAAAAAAAAAAAAAAAAAAAAAAAGAGCAATTTTCTAAACTAATTATCGAGACAAATTAAGGGAAAAAAAATTAATTTAATCGAAAAAATCTAATTGTAAAAAAGACGCCATATTTAAATACCATGGCAACGGATACATTCCCATCATAGTGCATCCAAGAAAATGACAACAAATTATGGTCGTTAATCCCGGCATATTGTAAATCAAAGATGGATCCTTAGCGAAAATCCATTTTCAACTCCGTCATTTTAGGGTCCTTTTTTAAAAAACCAAGAGATCGTTAAATGAGCCTCGGTCGCGAATCAAATGCAACACAAAATGCGGTTTTCGTAAGATCCTCCAAAGTTAAACATTCAAATTATTAATGTCATTAAATTGTGATTTTGTAATTCATTATTTAAATTAAATTGAAAACATTTTAAGTTGAGAAACGGTCATCGATTAGTCAAAGCAATAACTCGGATACAAATTTAGCGTCTCTTTTATGAGAGGGTGATCGACCTAAATGTATAAACAATAAAAGTTTAAAACTAAATTAAAAATGTGTCAAAAAAAAAAAAAAGACTGGAGGAAAATTTCTCTTCTTCTGAAAAATAGCTTAATCAATTGGAAATGGTAATAACATTTTTTAGGCTTTTATCAAGATAATTAGATAATAACGCTGTTTAAACTTCTTTCCAACAGTTCGTCCATGCAAATTATTAGCTGAAATAATTTGATACATGTAATTTATTAATATTTAATTGTAAATGATACGTTTCCGGCTTTGGCTTCATGCCTTTTGGTTGCAACTTCGTCAAGCGTTCCGAAAACCCGCATTTAAATATTTCCTCGTCCCAGAACGACCGTTCTCTCTCTCAAAAAAAAAAAAAAAAAAAAAAGGAAAGAAAAGAAAAGATATATTATTTTTGCAATTGATAATTATCGATGATAAATGATTGGTATTTGAGAAACAAATGAATGGAAAGTAAGCTCGAACGCTCCACATTATTATTAATTTTTTTAACCTTTTGCGTTTTTTTACAAACTTTTCTTGACAAAATTCTGTCTGCTGATTTAAGTAAGGCATCGCCCTTTTGCTTTGTTGGAATAAAATATTAAAAAAAAAAAAAAATTCAGAAAATACTCGGACCGGTTTTGAAATAGCCGATCGAGATCCGAACACGACGTCCATCATATTTAAAATAATAATATTTTAAAAAGTTAAAATAAGAACGCGTTTATCATACCCACCCTCGTAGGTTGCCCGGTAATTATCGAATAATTTGATGGCTTTAAGCGAAATTATATAAAAGAATCGAAAACTCCGCTTTTTTTTTTTTTTCTTGATCGCAATTTCTGACTTATAAATCACTCGGTGTAATTAACATCTTTAAAGTATCCGTCCGTAGGTCCGTCCGTCTTTTCTTCTCTCCTCGATCCTCCTAAGGCACTCATTATCTGTGACAAATTTAAGGTGTTGTCTTGTTCACGATATGTTATGGGTTATTTTACGGGACTCGTGCTTTCATTCAATTCGGGGTTTTTTACTCCGGATAAAAAACATTTTATGCAAAAAAAATACATAATTTTTTTCTCATAGTCATAGTGCAGTGTGCCGAGAAAAGGTAGAGTACGCTACAAGATAACAATTGCCATAACATTAAACAAGGTACCATTTTTAATAAGGTATTTAGGACTTGAACACTGCCTGTCAGATCTTATTGTAGGCGTCCTAGCTAACAGATAATAATTCTGTTATAAAATGATGGAGGTAACTTTCGAACCTGTTTTATAACGCTCGGGACGATTCTTCCGTTTAACTTCCGAAACCGGCGGGAACGGGCGGAAAGAGATTAGGGGCCGGGGGAAAACCGGGAAAAGCCCGAAAAAACGGCAACGTGGGCAAGGGATTAAATGCACGAGGAAAATAGACACGTTAGGAAAGGGGGGAATTTCCCGAAAGTTAAAAACCACACTTCACTCCACAGCCTTATGTATGTTAATGAACTTGATTCTTGATTATTTTTGATATCCCTTGTACGTTACAGTACGTTTCAAAATATCAACACTTTATACCTTTCTGTTGGTTATATTACATCAAAACCAGTTAATTTTTTATCCATCTTTATTTATTACACTCCGTACCTATATTAAGGCCAAGTGCGACAGTGAAAGACAAAAACGGCAATTTTCCTTATTTGAGACGAAAATAAAACTAGAATTAAAAAATTATCACATTTTAGTCATGAGTCTATCAGGCTCGAGGAAATTGTTATCGGCGAAAAAACTTTTTCCTACACGTGAGTTACTTTTTTTTGTTAACTTTCAAAATTAATGCTCGTGAATTTAATGACGGAATCGTATTAACGGAAAAAGAAATAAATAAATAAAAAAAAATAATAAAAAGAAAAGAAAATCTGCTTTCCGCCTGTCACGCTAGTTTACCCCCGAAGCTAATTAAAAAGAATTTAAGTGTTGTAAAAGAAAATGAAATGTGAAAGATAGGACGAACAATGTGGAACAACCCGTCGGTGCCAGATAATTGTTCAGTAATTTTATACTTTATAAAATTGTGCCTTATGTATCATGGTTTGAAAATCAAAACCTGACTGGCCAAGTCGCCCGGGGGGGTTCACGATTAAACTCCAAACTACGAATTATAATATTCTCGGTTTTAATTATACTACATGAACCATCATTAGTGATATTTATTTATATTATCTGTTTTATCTAGGGAATATATCTGATTTTGTATCGTCAATGTCCTGCGGTTCGTCCATCGTTGAAAAGGGGTAGTAGGTAAATGAAAACAAGAACAGAAAAAAAGAACCAAGAAAATCTCCCGGGACGAAAAATTCCTCCTTCAATTTTTATATCGGAAAAAAAAAAAAAAAAAAAAAATTGAAACATTGTCCGTCGCTAATTACATTTAGGAAATGCAGCAAATCCCGAAAGCTAAACATGAAAGCTGAGAATCATAATGCAACTGTAACGTGAAGCTGTTAAATAATAATAATTTATGTACGGACGTATGCAGTGAACAAAATAATAAAATCTTATTAAAAAAAAAAAAAAGATACCATAGTTTTACGTGCGTTTCAGGTATTGTACCTGATGATATTCGGTATTGTTGTCAAGGTAAGGTTAACATCGAATCCGATGGAAATGTATTCAAGTTGGTTTTTACGATGCTCATTTTAACACCTGGTTAACTTATTGCTCGGGTTCGGGTTCACCTTTTTCCATGTTTAACTTTTACACCCGCTCTACAATCTCAATAATAAAAACAAAAAATGAAAAAAAAGGAGGAGGAGGATAAAAGAAAATTTCTCGGGCAGTAAAAATGTTTTTTCTCTTTCTTTTCTTTTTTTAATTCCGGGAGCAGATTAATACGGAAAAACTCAAAAGCAATCCTGATACTGATGTAAGTCATAATATTTCTTAATATATGACAAAAGCAAGCGAGGAGGATGCCACAATTCATGGTTGATGTCAGTTTTTATTCTGTTCTGCCCTCTTCTAAATTCTAAATGGATTTTCACATTTCTCTTGGCCATCTTGTTTACACTTTCCTTATTTTCATCTTTTACTTTAATTTATTTTTATTTTGCTTTTTCTTTTTCTTTTCTTTTCTTGGATATCTTTTTGTTTTCTCCGCGGCTATTAACATCATAAGGGATTTTCTCTTACGGATTCTTGAATAACCTAGGACTTCATTTTTGTGAAAAAATGAAATAGCCCCCCTTCCCCGACAGTGAAAATTGCTTAATCAAATATATTCCGAATTCTTGATAAAAATATTTTAGTCGCTTTCATTCAATTTATATTTTAATTAAATAAAAGTTGTATCAAAGTGGTTACATGAAATTGAAACTAATTCTCTTTTGAATCCAAGACAAAATTAATGCATGACATAATTTAAAAGAAAACGAAGCAATTTCTAATAAACGCGATTTCCGGTCCATTTCATTTGGGATGCACTTATGCATCGACCCTCATCCCTAAACTCTTATTATTACCAGTTTTTACCCCCTTTAAATAATATATGCTCCAAAAATTACTTATTGTAACAAAATTTTAAAATTCATGTTGGAAATCAATTGTAATCGATGCTTTTTTTTTCATTATTTCAATAACAGATTTTGATTTATTTTTCGGGAAAAAAGAGAGAGACCCCTCGGGAGGGTTTTTTTTTCTTTTTAAAACGTCGAATACTCTAATAAGGGTAATTATTCTCAGTTTTTTATGTATTTTTTCGTTTGTAAAAAAGGGTAGTCTTGTTTCTTTTTTTTTGAGGGCAACGCAATAAACGAGCTTTTAAAATCTGCGCTTTGAAAGTCGCGTGACCGAAATTCACCCGCGTGAAAATTAATACATTAATAACAAAAATAAAAAAAAGAACACCCTCGTGTTTGAAAGTCATTCATAGGGACGAATCTCAGGTACAGGGAGATAATGAACCAAAGATGATGAGAAACCTTGCCGTCTCGTTAATTAACAAGAGACATCTTCTAAAATTTCGGTGGCTCGACCCCTGTGAAACATTCGACTCTTAACAATAGAATTTTTACTAAAGGACATTAAAAAGCAAACATATTTTTGGAATTTTTTTTTTTTTGAATTTAAAATCAAGGGTGGAGCGATACTTTATTTTTCTTTTAATCCATTAGAACCGGGATTTTAAAGACTAAAAAGGATCGATTGTACGAAAAGAAAAGGAGAAGAGGGTTGATCGGATGAAAATCTCGTTTTCAATCCCGAAACACAGGTCGCACTGGGTAAATAAACACAAAATATTTTTTGCTTAAAATTTGTATAAAAGATGATTGTGAATTTTTTTTTTTCCTTTTTTTTTCGAAAAATGTCACATTTAATTGATTAGTTTCAGACCTAATGCTTTATAAAAATTCGGTTGTGATTGCAACCAAGTTGAGCAGCATTTTTATGCTGTGAAAAAATCTAACGATTTTAATTTTTCGCTTGAAAAATATTTATGTATAAGAGAGAGCACCAATGGTTTTTGCCTCTTTCTTCCCTTAGCGATTTCCCTCTTGAAACCATCGTTATCGTAAAGATTTGGCTAAGAGGGTTTTCCGGCAAATAAGGCGACAAACTATCGTTAAAACCAGGCAAACGCTAAAATGGCCCACAACCACAGCTTTTGTTAAAGATATTGCTACTAAACGAATGTTTAATCATTTTCCTCCAAAATGAATTTTTCCAAAAATTCATGAGTTAAGCTAAAAGTCTAAGAATTTCCTGTAAAAGAGAACATTTTTGTGAAAAGGGAAAAAAATACTTTTCTTTAAAGAAATATAATTTTCGGGAATAATCCTAATTAATTTCATCGGATTTAGCAAATTTAAAAAGATAAAAATAATGGGATCTAAGCGAGAATCGAGCTCCGTATTTCCCCTTCTTTTTTTCCCTTTTTTTTTTTCTTCTCGAGATATATAAATTTGTGAAACCGATTTTCCTTCTTCTAATATATACGATTCAAAACTTGAGATCTATTCCAATTTAAAAAACCTCCTCGTTGCCTCCTCCCCCCGGTCGGATTCATCCCTCGTCTCGATCATTCCAAATTTGAAATAAAGGTCGGAGAAAAGGGGAAAAAGCGGGATGCGGGAGTAGGCGGGGGAAAGAAGAACCTTGGAAAATTCAAAGCGACGAGGGATCCCTCCCATTCACATAAAACATACACATCTACATCTACATATCGGTATAATTGCAGTATTTTCTAACTTGCAACACTACAATTTATTTATTTTTTCTCTTTTTTTTTTTTTTTTTTTTTCTTCCTTTTTTCTTAAAAAGACGAGAACGGTCGTATTAGTATTTGTCTTATAAGAAATCGGATCTCGTCATTTTTTTTTTTTTTTTTTTTTTTTTTTTTTTTTTTTACAACGCAAATAAAGACTTTCCATCTCCGGTGTCTGAGACGCAATATTACAAAAAAAGAAAATCAAAAACCGACGATTTACATTTACGGGTGTCCCCGAATTCCTTCGACGAAAAAAAAGAGAAAAAAAACCAGTGTGCAAGAAGGCTAAAAAAAAAAAAATCTTATATAAATTTTAAATTGAAAATTATTATTATTTTTTTCTTTTTTCTTTTCCATCCTCCCCGCTCTTGAGCTCCCCCTCGATCTTTTTTTTTCACCCTCCCTCCCTCCCTCTTCTTCGGCTTTTCTTTTTCCTTTTGTTATGCAATTTTCTTTGAGTCTCCGTGTGAAGAATTCCATTTCGAGACGTTTAAAATAAGAAAATTTGTTACATAATCGAAGTCCCGTAAGCTAAGCGAAGATCGATATTTAAAAGATAAGGATTTCTAAAAAGAAAATTGAAAAAATAAAAAGGGAGAGGGGGGAAAGGGGGAGGAGAGGGAGGAAAGAAATAATGTTTTTCATCGGCACGACTTTTTTTCTCTTCACAATTCAACGGTTTTTAAAAATTGTTATTTTAAATTTATTTAGAAAAAAAAAATTTATCAAACTGAAGAAGAGAAGAGATCCAGTCGTCCCTGATTTTCAATTCCAAAGAAAAATCGATTGGATGTTTTCTACTTAGGCCTAATAGAGACGGAGAAAGCAAAAGCTTAAATTTAAGTTCGAAAAGTAGAGTTATAAAATGGTTTTCAATTCTAAATGTATGGTTACTGCACGGGTAGTGGATCATGTACGAGCAGTGGATCGTTCGTAAATCTGGTAATTAAAACGAAATAAATACCTGATAGTTCGAAATTTGACGGAAGCTAACCTAGGCCGCCATTATTTTCCCCGTCCGTATTTAATCGTTTTTTTTCATATTTGCGGCACTAATTCTTGCAGCCACATACAAATTGAAGTTTAACATGGAGACTATTATCCTATTTTGTCATTTTAATAACTTTCTACTGCTTTTCACTTATAATCTTTGATGATCCATCACTGAATCAAAACAAAGTCAAAATTCAGTTGTGGACCACGAATTTGTTTGCTTTTATTGATACGTTTTTTCCATGGTGAATGAAAAAGACTCATCGTCTAAAAATCTTTCATAATAGTTTCCTTTGCGTTTTTTTTAACAGGTTAAAAAAGAAAAAATATTTTGAGTATGATTTGGTTTTTTTTTACATTACCAAAACGGATTTTTCATTTTTTTAAATTTGACCAACAAAAATAATTTTTTAAATTTGACAAATGAAAAACATTTTACCTCTCAAACCTCTCCTGTTTATATTCATTCACACCATGAATGGTCCACTTCTTGTGCTATTGCTAGTTTTGCTTTTTTTTAAATTTTTTTTCTTCTAAAAAATGATTATTAAAGCCTTGAAAGGGTGAGTAATTTGAGAGTTTCTTATCGTTTTGTTATCAGTTTATATTTATGTAAATAAGGAGGAAAAATCTTATTTAAAAAAATACTTTTGCTTATTTGATCCACTACAGGTGCGGTGACCCAAGCGACATCTAACGGCCACGTGATGGTACTAGTTTTAATTAGAAATTTTCTCTCCCTCAAAAAAAAAAAAAAAAAAAAAAAATTGTTTTTCTTGCCCGGACGCGGTTTCAGTCCAAAAATCAAAAATCTTTTAAGACAAGGAAAAAAAAAAAAAAAAAAAAAAAAAAAAAAAGATCGAAACCAACTTTGTTTAGAGCGACTGAATTCAGTGAACGTTTCGTTCTTTCAGATGACTTCCATCATCAAGGTCTCCATCTCAACGTTTCGAACAAGGTTGGTTTCTCTTTTTTTATATATTTTATATTTCTTTATATGCTTATAACTACAATCCGTTTTAGTCAGCACACAATTTTTTTTATTTTGTTTTATGTTTGTATGGTAGTGGCATCTTCAATTATTTTGTAGATTATTTTCCTTAGAATAGTCACTCTGCCACACGATTACGATGGATTTCGCAACGAGTTTATTAATGAATCTCCTTGGTAGCCGCGATAATTCCCTCCGTTTTTCTCCTTCCTAATGAAAAATTTAAATAAATACAAAAATAAATAAATAAATTTTTTTATTTACGCAACTTCTTTACACAATTCACGATTAACACCTCGACGCTTGCGAAATGCTTATTTCCATTTTTTTTTTTTCCGAAGCAGCTTTTTTTTTTTCTATTCCTTCCAAGTTTTAATGTCCTATTGTCTATAACTATGTTTTTAACTATGTAATAAAAACTAAGTTCCCCCATTTTCTTTGACCGTTTTATAACTTAACGATGCCTTTGGTTTAATAATTGTATCTCCCGTTTGGCTTTTATGTAACACCGATCGATTTGATTTTTTATTTTTTATTTTTTTTTTCGGAGTATGATCATTTTTTTATATTATTTCGGGACGGCCCCTCCTAACAAAAAAATGTCATAATTAAACGACGAAACATATGACGATTTTCCGTCCATATGTCTTAACACGACAACTTTAAATATTTAATAACAAGTTAAAAAGAACGCACGTAACAAAGTTAAAAAAAAAGGAAAGAAAAGAATATTTAAGCCATCTAATTATGTTTTTACAATGGAGGAATTGTCAACCGTCCCATAGGCAAAATGGCGTTAATTTTTGATGATAGTCAATCAGTTTACACGAATCCATTTTCTTTCTTCTTTTTCCTTGTGTTCTCTTTTTTTTTTGTCTTGGTGTAACGTTCTCCATTACACATAACGTAAATAAAAAATAATTTTACTCGGTGGTTTTCTATTTTCCTCCCTTTGAGCGTCACGATATATTGACAATTATTTAATAAATTATTTCTGCAGTTACGAGCACAACGGAAAACGATGCTGTCGCAATCTTGAAAAATTTTCCCCTCCCTAGACGACTTTTCCTTATTTTTCCTTCTAAAAAGTTCAATAAAATTAAAAAGAAAAAACAAGCGTTAAAAAGAAATTAAACAAGCTGACAATTAGTGAAACAATAGAAATCAACAAGTGTTTTTGAGTCCCTCGAGGGTGCGAAAGGGTTTCGCTGTCTCCCCAAACCTCAACCTCCCCGAAAGCCGAGTTAATGAACAACCCTTATTACTGTCTCTAACTTTTAAGATTTTAATTAATTGCTTCGAGTCTCTCTGTTTTCCCCCTCCTTTTTAAACGGTTAAAGACCCACTTTACGGTTTTGAATAATCGCAACACGGATTTATTTTCTTTCGCGATTTTTTTTTTCATACTAATATTTCTGGATTTAAAAAAAATGAAAACAACAAAAAACGAATTTTTTTTTTACAACAGAGGAGATTAAAAAAAAAAACACCCCAAGTTCTTTTCTATCGAGAAATGCAATCTCCTTCTTCGTTACAAAGTTTGTAGTTGCATAAATAGAGGGAGATTAAAAAGAAAAAAAAAAGATTTTTTAAAGAAAAGAAATCAGAGGACTCATTAAAAAGAAAACTTGGGAGCTCGATGATGTGGGGGTGAAATTTTAAAGGAAAAATGATGTAACTGACACTTTTCAACAAAGTAATCCCATCTTAAGGCGTTTATTATTATTATTATGCTTTTTATCTCCCCTATTGAGAGGGGGTTTTTAGGGAGTATATGGGCTCAACTCAGTTGGGCTGTCATATGCTCGCCCCGGGTCTGGTAGTCGTACCCGGCTTTAGCCATAGGAGGCTGGGAGAGGGATTTTTCGGCTCTCTTTTCCTTTATTCCCTCCCTAAAGTAGTGAGGAAGAGGGGACTTTGGCTTCGGCCTTTGTCCTGGCTCTTTCTCCTTTAAGCTTCCTACTTCTATGTAACATTAATAATAATACGGTTATACTGCGCTTAATCTTTGTTAATTTTGCAATTTAGATTGTTTTTCTTATTATTCGGCACGTTTCTAATATCACTAAGTCTTGTATTTCACCTATCAAATGTTTATTGCCACATCCCGGGATTGCTTCTAGATATTTTGGTAATTTTTTCCCGGTGGTTCCACGAGCTCCGATGATCATAGGGATGACAGTTGTTTTGACGTTCCATACCCTCGGGATCTCGATTTGCAGGTCCTTGTATTTGAGAAGTTTTTCTGCCTGTTTTCCTTGTTGTTATTATTATTATTACTATTATTTTATTTTTTTTATTTTTTTTTTATTTTTTACAAAATCGTTATTGAAATATAATTTTATAAATATTTAATATCTCACATTTGAGGCAATTTTTTGAGTCTTCAGTGTAATTCATAACCTGGTGTTATGGAGTCGTCGTTATAACGTCTTTAAAAAGTCGTCCACGACTCTTTCTCTGATAAAGTCAACAAAATCGATCAATTTTTTTTGAGTCACCCTAAGAGGCAATCTCAAGTGAAAACTTTTTCAGAGCTCTCAAAACTATTTCAGTTGCAAAAAAAAAAAAAAAAAAAAAAAAAAAAAAGTTTCAAAAGCTTTTCAAGAACGGTACTCGATTCTTTTTCAAATTAAAATCCAAAGTTTTTTATTTGGTGTAATATAATTTTTTTTCTTGTTTTTTAAAAAAAATACTTACAAAAAAAAGTGTATAACCTTTTTTCGCTAAGGTAAAACGTGTTAAATTTTAATTTACATCCCTTGTTATCACCGGGAAAAAAAACTTGCGAGCTAAGCATTGAAAATATTTCCGGATAAAAATTCGAAATCATTTTTTTTTTTTTTTTTTTTTTTTTTTATGATTATTAAAAAAATGAGCATTTTAATTTCATCTAAAAAGTGAGAAGGGTAGGGAAAATTTTCTAAACGATTTTCCTTAAGTTAAACATGTATTTTCTTTGAAGAAATAAGTTAATAAAAAATCTTATCTTTTTTTTTTTTAATAAAAAATAAGGGAAGGGAGGGGGAGTTTTGATTTTCTTTGTAATTTATTTTTTCGAAGAATTTTTCCCTTCTTATTTGCCCTTGGCATTTTTTTTTCCTGTCTTGATTAGCGAAAATCTTTAGAGGGGAAATTTTATATTCGAAAAACGGAAATTTTAAAGAAAAAAAAAAAAAAAAAAAAAAAAAGCTATCATTATCGGTCATCGAAAAGAAAGTTTTAATCGCTTGAAAGCGTTAAACCGACAAAAGCCATTTTCCCCACGATTAAGAGATGTTCTTTTTCTTTTCCGAGAAAATCCATTTATCAGAGAAAGATTTTTTCCCGGAGAAAAAAAAACAGTCAATTAAAAAAGGAAGAGAGAAAGTTGCCGGCCAATTAGGAAAGTGTTTTAATTGCCCCGACGGTCTTGCTCGTTTTGATTAATCTCTTCTTTGACTCAGCACTTCCCCTCGCTTTTCCACAAGATTTTTTTAAAATTTTTTCCGAGGTTTCTCTCTTATTTTCTCCTTTTTTTTTTATTTCTTAAAATCGTGGCGAACATTGTCACAGATTATAAATTTAATTTAAAACCATCACTTTAAATAATTTATTATAGAAATCTCAGATTTTGATTTATAAAAAATAACCGTGACGTAATGTAATTGCCCTCATTGTAAATTAATGGGATCAAAAAGGAAAAAAAAATTCCTTTTTTTATAAAAAATAAAGGAAAGGGATATAACGTCACCCCTATGCCACGTTTGTTCAAGATACAGCATGTTCCAACAGGAATATCATTTTTCAAAAATTTTTCATTATTGAAAAAAAGGGACATTCTGGCGGTTAAATAATTCAGTTTTTTAAATTTTTTTTTCCTGAGAAAATAAAGAGTAATCTTACAGAACTCTCACAAACGTTTTTAAGAAAAAAAAAATGGAAATTGAAAGGCTTAGGACTTTGGAGGCATCCTGTATTTTCCCGATCAGAAATTGCATTACAAAAATAATAAGATTTGATATATTTATGGTTTCGAATTTAATTCTTTGCAAAATTTTAAATTAAAATTGAGAAGACATTTCCTCCTTATGTTTCCCTTACTGGAAACCTCAGTCATCTTAAAGTGAAATTTGTATTTAATAAAATACAATATGAACAAAAGGGGTGATTTCGATGATGTCATAAGGGTGACATTGCTAGACAATCGCAAAATTTCCTTTTTTTTTGTCGTCGTTCCAGAATTAACTTTATATTTCGTATAAAAAATGTATCTTATTGTTTAAACTTGATCCATTTTTTTTTTTTCAAATGAAAGATTCGATCATATGATTTAGAGCGATTGCAAGAATTTTTCTAGGAGCCAAACTAGATCCCTATCAAGCATAAGTCTGTTCAAATTTCGTTGCATATCTTAGTTTTTTTCAGGTTTTCCACCCGACCGACGGGAATTTTCCTGAATAAAATGCCTAGGGGAACTACGGTCAAAAAACATGAGCATTAAGGCGTTATGGCACGGAAAGAAGGATTCGGAAAACGAAATGGCCGATTTGTAGTTGCTAAAGCTGGCTTCAAGTTCGTGATCTTGAAAATACTATCGGGAATGCCAGTTGAATCTTCTTCAACTTAAAGAAAACTGTTGGGTCCGTACTGGGTACCAAAAATTGGGGGTTGCCCATTGCTCATCATCTAAGAAAAAATCCAAGTCAACGAGATGTTTTGCTCAGTGTTTTGCCAAGATTTTCTTGTAAAATTTCCTTCCATTGCAACAACCAAAACAAATGAAAATAACAATTAAAACTCAACTTTCGTTCCCGCACAAAAATAATTTCTTATAAAATAAAATAAAAAGAAAAATAAAAAAATGAATTTTTTCATAAAATGAAAATGAGGAAGAAGAGAGGAAAAGTTATTTTAATTCGCGTTAATTAAAAGATGAAGAGCAACAGGTTGTTTCGACTTAAGAGTGTTAACCGCTCCATTAATTAGTTTCTGCGACTTTCAAGGGGTTAATTACATCCCTTTTCCCTTTTAATTATTCATCTCTTTTCTTTTTATTTTTCTTTTCGACATTTTTTTTTTTTATCTCAATTTAATTTTTTTACAGCTTGGAGCATTATGGCTTTTTAAATCGGAGAATTTATTTTTTGCTTTTAGTTATGTTTTTTCCTCTGGTTTTTATGACTTTTTTAACGCTTAATCGCTTGTAATTCTTTTTTATTTTACATTAATCGCTTTCTTTTTCTTTTACTTTTCAACAATGAATTAAATGAACAAAAGAAAAAACACAAGAGGTTTTTAATGAATTAAATCCTGTGTTATACATACATTAATTAATTGTACGGCGCAAGGAAACGACTAATTAATCTATCAATTAATTCATTCATAAATAAATGGTTTCAACAGAATTTGGGGTGTTCCTTTTATTCTTTAACATCTGACTGCAACTAAAAAAGATTTTCTTGCGGTTTTCGAAAGGAAATTCCATTACTGAGAAATGAAATCCATTTGTCTCATCTCCACCCCTGGTGGAAACTTTAAAATGGATCATATAATGCCGTACAGCATTGGAAATTTGGGTTGGTTTCAAAATCCTGAATAATGAAGATATCGAAAGATAAAAATCCCGAATGTATTATAAGACCGAATTCTAAAATCATGAATATTAAAATTGTAAAGAAACCAAAAGAGGTTTATCAATTATTTTTTAAAATTCTGAAAAAATTAATTATATTTCATGTAAAATTCAATAAAATCCTCCAAAAAGTCAAAATCTTCTATGTTGGCTGGGTCGATAGCTCCCTCAATTTTTCTTTCCCGTTTTACGATCTGTCTCAAAGCATTCTTGGAGGGCATGTTAGCTTTGGTTTCTTGAGAGCAATCTGTCATTACGTTTTGAATTAATCTGGCCGGAATGTCATTATATTAGCCAGCTGCTTCTTTGCAGAGTCAGAGCTTTTAAAACATTACATTTGGTTGCTTCAGGAGCATGGTTGTGTGCAGTCGGATCATGTTCTTTTTTTAGTTAAATTTCGCAACATATTTTATTGCGCCCGCTTTTTATTAAAATTTCAAACTTGCCTTTTTCTTTTTTTTTCCCCCAGTTTCGTGATTTTCGTCTTTCGGTATTTTAATTTTTCGGGATTTTGATCGTCGGGATTCTGAATGCCACCCGGAAATTTTACCAAAACTAGATCAAGACAGATTTTTCCTCATCTTGTTTTTCCAATACGAATTCTCATCCAGACGAACCCAATTTACATTAAAGTTTGGACTTGTTGGACAAACATTTTCACCAAACATTTTCCCTAACATGCAGGGGGAGCTCCACATAAGCAGTGACGCTTTTTTAAGCATGTTTGGTGAAAATGTTTGTGGACAAAAGTGCCGAACATGTTCGGCGAACATTTCGGACAAACATTTTCACCAAACATGCTTAAAAAAGCGTCACTGCTTATGTGAAGCTTACCCTGCATGTTGGGGAAAATGTGTAGTGAAAATATTTGTCCAACATGTTCGCCGAACATGTTTGGCGTGAAATTGCGCCTTTTACATGCAAGTTTTGTTGATTTTTTAACACAATAATTACTTAACATAGTATTTATGTAGACCGTTTTTAACATTTTACATAAAATTTTTTACTGTGTATCACGTGCAAAAAAGATAAAAACACAATCTGCGCCTTGGCTTTTTCCAAAGGAAAGCAAAGGTTTTCTTTTTCAAAGAGCACAACGAGAGCTCTCATAAATCAAGGAAACAAAATGAAAGTACAGAGATTAATTAACAAGAAAAAAAAAAGATATTTCCAACCTTGTTTACCGGGCTTAAAAAAAGTTAAATATGTGTCGAGTTAATGTATGGGTATGAAGCGCCGAGAGTTTTAATTGTTTCTAATTAGGATTTCCTCCCCACCCCACGCTATTGTTTAAATCTCTCTCGGGCTACCGAGTGTGCCGAGTGCCGAGGAGGAGTGTTCACACTCTATTTTTGTAATTAAAATTTCCTCTTTACGAGCCGTTTAATATTCTCGAATCTAGTGTTTTAATTATGAAAAGATATACGTTTACGATGATTTTGTTCGCGTGTTTTCCTTTGAAAAAAAAAAAAAAAAAAAAAACCACAGATTTTTATCTCTTTGCTAATGAACGGGATTACTAATATTTTTCTTTTCTTTTTTTTTTTTTTTTTTTGTTTTGAAAATTATTACCCATCCTTTTAATGATTGCATTAAGTTGTTTCGCTTATTATTTAAACGTCTGGGTTTTTAATTCTAATTAAATCGTTGGAGCACGCGAAAAAACGTGGCATTCGAATCCCTTTTCATAAAGAAAGGAACACAAAAACCAAACAAATGAATAAGTGATCCGAAACGATTAACTAATTTAACTTTGTATAATCAAAGGAAGTGTCGTTTGAATGTATTGGAATTAAGAGATTAACAATAGTTTGAGAAGAGAGACGGACAGAGGCAACGGGGAGGGAGTCAGAAAGAGATGCCACCATCAGCAATCACGGTTAATCAAATAACGTGATAAATTATTGCTGAGGCCCGAATGCAAAAAGGGCTTTAAATCATTTTCGAAATTTACCCCTGAAAAACCCTGTAAAACTCGACTTAAAAACCGAAAAAATTTGTCCGAAAAATTTCCCTTCAATTTCGGACGGAAATTTTCAAATCCACGAATTAAGAGATAAGGTTTTTTTTTGGAAGCTCGAAAAAAAGGAAAGAGAGAGGTGAAGCGAACACGTCGGTTGAGCCGTTCTCTCATTTAAAGGCGACGATATGAAGAGCAGAATAATACTAATTAAAGAAGAGTTTGAACTAATCAAAGTTGTATGAGTGTAGTTTTGTACTAATTACTGTGAATTGAGTGATACGGGCAAATAGAAAATAGACAACATCCGCTGTCGCATCCAGCAATTAGCCCCCACCGACGTTAATGCTGCTAAAATCTTTTACCATGATTTTCGAGCAAGGACTTAATAAAAAGTTACTCGTGTCGTTTTTCTTCAGTCGCAGGACCGAATCATCTATCCTTTTTTATCCGCGAAAGAAACCTTCATTTCCGGGGAGTCGGGAATATTCTGAAAAGAGTTTTCCTTCAGAGTACATTCTTTTTCATTTCCTAACTTGAAAATAATTTTTGATGATAAAAAAAAAAAAAAAAAAAAATCGATAAAACGATTAGGTCCTTGTCAGAATCGCTTAAGAAAAATAATTCCCAAAGGCAAAAACCTAAGATATTTCATTTCCTTTTCTTTTGTTCTGATGAAACCGCATATGACGCTGCGGAATTAATAAACATCCGCATGTTTTGTTAATGAAAAAAAAAATCCAAAGCTTAATTAAATATGTATATTTCTTTGGAGAAGAAAATAAAAAAAATGTTTCGGAAAAAAATAAATCTCGTGTAAATCACATCCAACTCTGGAGTGGAACAAAAAATTAATTATAATAACAATAATAAATAACACTACGGAGCAGACAACATTTAAAAAAATAAATATTATCTGTTAAGTTGGTAATTAGTCATTGGATTGTTAAATAAATAACTAATTTACATAGATAAATAATAAAAATTTTAATTAGAATCGAGGAATAAAAATTGCTTTCCATAAAATTATTTTTAAGGTTATCCTTTTAACTTTGGACAGGGCTCATTAATATCTGGTTACCTCTACACCTACGTTTTATTTCGCCATTCGTAACGGAAGAAAAAAAAATTTTTTTTTTTAAATTTTTTTTTAACCTCCTTCGCCTTCGATAACTAGAAAAATGAGTTCCAGTTGCGACGAATATTTGTCTGTTTGCAGTTACAATTAAAGCAGCGATCATCACAAGACCAACATTTCCATAACAATATATCATAGAGTTCTAACAAAGGTGCACTCTCACACCTTAACTTTGTGTTTACACTGACTTCCTCTAATAAGCTGTACTTTAACAATTTATGTTTGCGACGAGACTTACGAACCGAACGCAACCCTTATTCGTGGACGTGGACATGTTCCTTACCTTGACATGGCAGCATTTTTTTCGAGTTGTGCTCCTTCCGATGGCCGTCTTCTCTCGAGACATCTTCCGACTAATTCGTGTCTTTTGCTGATGCACCTGAAAAAGAAAAGGAATGAAGATGCAACTTATTTCGATTTTAATCGGGAAAACCCACAGAGGGGTAACCGGGAAAAAAAATCAGGCTGCGATGCGGCTGAACCCGAATACCTACAAACAAATGATAAGTGTGCAGAGTGCCTTAAGGGTCAGGTTGATCCACGGTTTTGTTGACATAGCACTCGTTCAATATATTCTTTAACATATATTCTTAATTATAAAAACACATATCTCTTTAACATAAGTTATTTCGATTGGTTAAATTAGTCTTTTTAATTTATACAAACCATGTTTAACGTCCCGAATTTTTTCCCCCCTTTTTCTGTTGCAGGCGGAGGACAAAACATTCATGGGAACGGCCCGAACCTAAATGAAAAGGAAAAGGGGAAATCTCCAGAAATC
This sequence comes from Liposcelis bostrychophila, assembly GCA_037577465.1. Classification (NCBI taxonomy): domain Eukaryota; kingdom Metazoa; phylum Arthropoda; class Insecta; order Psocodea; family Liposcelididae; genus Liposcelis; species Liposcelis bostrychophila. Next base: position 59,438,405 of record CM075208.1, on the reverse strand, counting down.
TCCAAGCCGGGGAATCAAGAAGGCGGTACTCCGTTGCTTTTGTTGAATTTGCCTCAAGAGATATTTCAAGAAGTTCAAAAGATCGCCCAAGCCGGCACTCCCGGAGTCACGTCGATCCGAGTATCCGACTCGGAGATCAAATTCCCTCAAATTAACAATTTATATCGCGAAATCGAAATCGAAGCGGGGTTCGTGTGTAAAAAATGCAGGATGGCTTATCAAACGGAAACCGGGTTGCTTGCACATCAAAGGAACATCTGTTACCCGGGAAAACTATCGGAATCCCGCGGATCCGTCCGCTTGCTTGCTTACAATTACGAATGCAGAATCTGTAATCCCGCGTTCGTCGCCCCCTCCGTTCAGGAATTCAAACGCCACTGCGAATCGGACTCTCATCAGCAGAAGCTCCTCAAACCGGGATTCAATCAGCAAACCCCTTCTTCCCCTTCTTCGGGTTTGACCCACGAAATGGAAAACGTAGTCAATCAAATAACGGCTCTCGCGGCTCAGGCCGCTCAGGAAAATCCAAATCAAAACAATGTGACCCAAGATTCAAACGCAAATTTCACTCTGAAAAACTCTCACTGTCAGCAAGATCCGAATAAAATAAATACGGTCAACACTCACGTTCCCATTCATTCTTCGGGGCACTAAACTTTTTATACATGAAAAAAAAAAAAAAAAAAAAATTACCATCAGCATAATTTTACGGTTCGGGAAGAGGTGACCCGGAGAGTTCTTTAAAACGGATTCGCCCGTGATTACCCGATTAGATATTCGTTTAATCGTGCATCAATCGTTCGCTCCTCCTAAAGGTGGGTACTCGCTCCTGATTTTTTACTTCTTATACTTGCGGAAAAGCCAAATTCCCATTGATATTCTGCTGTAAAAACTTGTCCAGTGAAGTTACAAAGTCCAAGCGTACGTTGTTCCCAAGTTTCATTGTATCATTTTTTTTCGTGCAGAAATTCTAAAATGGTAGTCGTTTTCTTGAACAGTTGTATTTTACAACAATGTAAAATACGCCATAATGCTGCTCAAAAGGTCAGGAAATAAATGCACAACGATTTAAGGACTCAAACCGCCATTTGCGCTGATTTTGACGACCTTTTTCACTGGCTAAAATAAAGCATCAAAATTAGCATAATGTATTTTTGAAGCATTTGAAAAATTTTTACAGCAGAGATCAATGCTATGTTCCAAATAACTCCCCCCTTTATAATTACTTGTTATCGACGTTGTGAATTTCCTTTTTTTTTCTTCGAACCCCTAAGAGCGGCAAAAACCAAAAAGACAAAAATTAAATACTCAGATTGATCAAAAAAAATTCTTCAACTTAAAAAAAAAAAAGATACAATTTATTTATTTGTTTGTTTTTTTTATCAATGTTTAATTTGTTAGTAAAAACAATTTTATGAATTTAGAATTCTGTGTTTCGGTAGTTCGATGTACTAGATTAATGTTTTTGGAAAAAAAAAAATCCTCAAAAATTATAGTTTTTGTTAGAAGAGAAAAATTAAAGAAAAAAAAAAAAAAAAAAAAAAGGATTTTAAAAGTTTTAAAAACTTAAAATAATCGTTCCTATCATTAAAAAATTAACGAAAAAAAGCATAGCCGAATCGATAACAAGATCGAAAGGTTCTTGTATTTGCTCCCTTTTTGATGCATGAACCTTAATTTTCCTAATGGAGTGTCTTCTTTTTAATTTTTGCTTCAAAAAAATCGATAAAAAATAAAAATGAAAGTTCCTGACTAGTTATTATTAAACAAATGAAACAATCGAATCCTAATTAATGGCTTTGATTCGATTTATATAAAAAAGAAATAATTATAAGCCATGTGTGATATATATGACAAAAAATAAAGCAAAGGACACGAGCGTAAAACATGAGTTTTATTTGACTTTGTAAATAAATTTAAAAAAATTTTAAAAACTAAAAAAAAAAAAAAAAAAAAAAAAAAAAAAAAAACAGAATTTAGACATTATTTTTAAGTGTAATGTTTTTCAATTCTTTTTACAAAAAGAAAAAAATAATAATTTTAAAAAAAAGTTTAAAAAAATTTAAAAAAAAATGAAACTACACAACCTCGCTATTCTAGCTGTATACTTGGCGTTAAAGTAATATATAAAAAAATTAAAAAAAATTAATCTTATATAAATATATATGTGAGTATTTAATAATTTGAAATCTATTTGGCTTTGTTGTGTGTATATGTTGCAATGATTCATGTCTTAAAAAAATCACGAAAAATGAACGATTTTAATTAAGTTTAGATTTAAAAAAGAAGTGAAAAAAATAAGTTTTTTTAAAAAAGAATTAAAAAATTTAAAAAAAAAAGATGAAAGCTTAAAAAGGCAAGAAAAAAAATATACTGTTGATTTTTTTTTTATTTTTTATTTCGGATTCGATTTTTGACTACTTTATAATTTTTTTGAGGAATGATCCGGTAAAAAAACAAAAACGAACGATTTTTTAAATATTTTTTTAAATTAAAATATTTGGATTTTTTTTTGTAGTCATTCCTCATAGTTTAATTTATTTTGATTTTAATTATGTGATCGTTAAATCGACATTTCGAATAAATAAAGCCCGGTTTGGTGCTGGGGACGAATTCGGGTTTAAAAAAAAAATGTACTTGAAGATTAGTTTTTCAAAATCGAGTTCGACAATTTTTTCAAGTACCAATCGTGATTTTAGACCTAAAGTGTTGTTTTTTCGCCGCTACACACGACAAAAATAAATAAATAAATAAAAAAAATTGCTTATGGTTCCTTCGGGTGGGAGCTATAAGCATCTTTTTTTGACGTTCGAGTTTGTTAATTAATATATTTTTTTTAAATAAAAAAAAAGGAGACGAAAAATAGTAACACGATAGTTGTAACATCACCGAGGTACGGAAATGGAAGCTATCTCTTAAGTACATGGATACTCCAGCTCCTAAGGTTCCTATTTCTTAGATAACACTACAAAGGTTCCTGTTACTTATTAAAAGCTTTTTTTATGATTAATATTAGTGGTTAAGGAAAATTATTAACTGTACTAACCGTTTTTAAAAACATTCGTTTAATTAATTTTTTATATAATTATTTTTTTTTTAAAGCATGAAATTAAGGCTGAGTTCGGGTGATTAAAAGATACAACCGCGCTTGCGCAGTAAAAAGACTGCGCATGCTCGGTGGTATGAGACTTTAGGAGGATTTCTGATGAAGTTACAAATTTTAACAGGTGGCCATTAGTTTATAAACATAAGGTTCTCTTCAAAAAGTATTCGGACCTACTGCCAGATTAACAAGTTTCAATTGAAGTTAATTCTTAATAATCGATTTTTAACAATGGCTATAGTCTTAATTTTCCGACCAAAACCTCCCACACTCCACCAGAAACCCCCTTAAACAGTTCAATCTTGCTTATTTTTGTTACTTTCGTTTTTGAACGATATGCGTGCTGCAAAGTTCTTGTGGAAATCTTTCAGCGAGCGGCATTTTATTTTCTTTGAAATAGTTTGAATAAATTTTTAAAAAAACACAAAGAAAAAGATGAGCTTTTAAAAAATTAAATCTTTTTTTTTCAATAGAAAATTAAAAAAAAAAAATTTTTTTTAATTATAAAAAAAACGTGGCTTTCAATTTTTACAAAAATATTGTTTTTAATTTATCCAACTGTGGATGCATCAGTTCCTATATAATTCTTAATGATATTAATTGCGATATTAAAACAATCGGTGCCGATCTTTTTGTTTCCTATTAAATATTAATGAAAAAAGAAAAGTCCTCCATATAAATATATATTCACGTCAAAAAATGACACACAGGAGTTGAAAGCCAAGTAATTTTTTATTTTTATTTAGAAAATATTTTCTTTGTTAAACGCGATCGTTCTTTAAGTTCTAAGTTAACACAATGCAAAAAGCAAGATCTATTTTTTCTAAATAAAAATAAAAAACCAAAAGAAAATTTATCCTTTTTATGATTAAACGAGAAACTTTTTAAATTTTAGAAGTTAATGGTAAACCCGTGGCAATAGAAAAAAAATTAATAAAAATTATAAATGTTATTATTAGATACTAATAATGACGTACAAATGAAAATTAAACCTCGCCCAATTAACTAAGTTTTATTAAATAAAAAAAAAAAAATAAATAAATAAACTATTTAACTAGTCGTAGTATATGTGCGTATGTGGATATATTAACAATTAAAATATAAAAATTAACGTTTTTTTCGTTGTACACTCATGAATTATTTTTAATTATGTATATGCTATTTTAAAAAAATGGTGATTAAATAATAATAAAAAAAAGATAACTAACGTGTCGGTGTTTTATTTTTAATAATTTTAAACCGGTTGAAGGGAAATCCTTCTTATATCCACAAAAAAAAAAAAAAAATAAATAAAATAAAATAAAATAAAAATAAATAAAAAAAATAAAATAAAAAAAACAAGACGTATCAACGTCAAAAATTATTAAAAGTAACACATGGATACGTTGTTATTAAAAATATGGTTCCTAGTAGTTTTCATATCTTCAAATAAATGATGTAAATTTTAATAAGAAAAAAAAATCACCAAAAAAATTATTTGGCAGGAGAAAAGTTTGTTTTATTCAATCTTTGGTAATAAAATAAAAATTTAGTAAAGAAGGCAAAAAACGTATTTAAAACACGAACTGACGTAAGGTTTTAATCGACACAAATTCGGTTTTTTTATATATATATATATTTTTTTTTTTTTTTTCATTTTGTTGTGTTCATTATTCCGATTGTAAAAAAAATTTTTTTCAACTGAAAAAAAAAAAAAAAAAAGGAAAAGGAAAAGACAGGCAATTATTTTTTTTCTTCGGGAAAAAAAGAAACATTTTTTTTACTTGCTGTCATATCACACGTTTCAAAAAAAAAAAAAAAAATTTTTTTAGAATCGAAATTTTGAAAAATAAAAAAAATCTCTTAATTTCATTTATATTCAAACCAAATGGAAATGTCTGGAAGCTGCTTTTATTAATACAAAATTTGCATACTAATACGCTTTCTTTCTCGCATTTATTTTTGCAAGCTTTTGCTTACATTCTTATTTATTTTAGCGTAATTTTAATTTATTTTTATGATTATTTTTATTTATTTATTTATTTATTTTTTGTTTAATCGTCCGGGTGTTTATTTAAAAAACTGTTAAAAGTTGTGGAAGCACACGGCACGATTTTTTTTTCTTTTTTTTGGTTTAATTTTCTTGATTATTCTCACAAATGAATCTCGACTAGCTTTATTTTTTAAAATATTTGCTTTATAATATCGCACTGTACAAGCTAGTCTTTTTAGATCTGGACTGTGCATCGACTCATGTTAAAAAGAAAAGATTGTAAAAAAGATTTATACCTAAGTGATAAAATTAAAATTATGACAACTCCGATCACATGTGAGACAAAAAAAAAAAAAAAAAAAAAAAATATTGTAAATATTTTGTTTTCATTTATATTTTCTCATTGTTAATTTTTTTTTTTTTTTTTTTAAAGTTAATTATTCATTTTTTTTTCATGGTGATGAACAAGGATTGTATTAATAAACAGTTTTGAAGACTTAAAAAAGTTTACTTTTTAAAAAAAAATTACCTTAGACTATTTTAAACTGCTTAGATCTTACATAAGATCGATAAAATTATCAGTTCCGAATTTTTTTCTACCTATAGGGTAAGTACAGAAAAAAAAATGGATGAACAATATTTGAATTGAATATTTATTCTTCTTTCTTTCGGGTTATGGAACTTTATAGAAAACTACAATTACGATTGACAAATTGACCAGTGTCAGTATATTTTTTTAAAGATTTTTTTCCCCCTGTAAATCTTATAAAAAATATACTAAACTAGTCACGTGTAATTGCAATTTTCTATAAACTTCCATAGCCCGAAAGAAAGAAGAATAAATATTCCATTAGATTCGGAAAGAGAAAAAGGATTATCAATATTTGAATTTAAAAAAGCAAAAATTGGAAAAAAAAAAGCACTGCTTTTTGCCGCCAGCAGATTGACTCATCCCACAGCTACCAGCCCTTTAATATGTTTCCAAAGGGAGTCGTTTAAGACAGTTTAATGAAAATAAATCGTCTCAATAAACACTTAATATATTCACCGAGTAAGCAGAAAATATAACGAGGTATGCAATTTATTAATAAAATGATTTCTGGATATGCAGGGATATACAGGGTTGGAATTATAGCGGAACGGTACCAACTCATTTTCAACGTTTCCAGGTAATTTTATTTTACATTAGTGCTCATCTACAGCATTTTCGAGGGTAAGTTCAGTAAATCTTGCTTAATCTACTAAGCTAGTGGCTAATTAGATCGTGTGCAGCAAAAACAGCTCTTGTGCTTCCTTCATCTGTAAGCAAACCCTGTAAGATGATAGTCTTTAACATAAGATAAACGTGGAAACGAAATTTTAATGTTTACCAACACGGAGAGCATGACAGTGTTGCTTCGGTTTTTTACGATTAACTTTCGTATCTAATCCTAATTTTTTTTGCCATTCAAGTGCTGCAAGGAATCGTTTAATTTCTTACATGTCTATAGAAAGCAAAGATACTGCCAAATCATAATTTTATTAAGCTAAACATGTAAAAAACTTCTTTTATGTAGTCTTTTAAATTAATTAATATTCAGCTTATTGATGTGACACATTTAGCACATAAGCACCCTTATAAGGCAAACATTGTACACTGATATTATTCTCCTCACTTTGAAGAAAAACATTTCAACTAAACATGAGATATTTCACAAGCAAAACACAGATATTGGAAAAACTGATTCATCAATTTTAACCTTAGTCTGTTTATAGAGCTAATCAAGTCTGTTTTCTCTTCTTCTTTTTTTTTTTTTTTTTTTTTTTTTTTTTTTTTTTTTTTTTTTTAGAACCGGGACAGTTTTTATAAACGATTGCTGTCTTGCTAAGCTTTTCGGAAGTATCAACAATGCACCTCTAAGTTCTTGCATATCTGTGAAAGCCCAAACTAGCATTTTTAGATACATGAGTAAACCTGTAGCTTTTAAAAAACGTCGTCACAAAATTCAACACTAAATAATTTGGGAATGTTTTAAATTTAAAAAAAAAAATTCGACTGGATCAATTCACGAAAAAGAAAGAATATTATCCAGCCGGAAAACGAATTCCATGAAAAGATTTACGGAAATCAATGCGATCGCCCAAAAATAAAAGTAAAAAAAAAAAAAAAAAAAAAAATCACCGTGTTAGAAAAAGAGAAATGGATTTTGAAAAAAATAACCTCCCCGTACTTTGTGATTCTAGTCATTGTTTTTTTGTAAATGATTATTATATCGTGGCAAGACACAACATAAAAACAGCAATTTATGTTCCAACGAGCCGGAGTAAAAAATAATTTAGTGAATCACATTTTTTTAAAAAAACAATAAAGAAAAACAAAAAAAAAAAATAGGGGGCAAAAAAGACGTGAGAGAGGAAGGGGGAGAGGGTCTGTAAGGTCTCGTGACAGAGGACTACTTGGATGAAGAATGAATAGTTTTATATTGACTTTGAAAGAGCGAGGCACTTCTTGGTACAAAGGGTCAACTGTCGGGAAAAATCTCCATCGGAAATCACGTAACACAATTCGAGGATTTCGTACCTATAAAGTTTTTTTTTTTTTTTTTTCAATAATAATGGAAAAAAAAATTAATAGATTTTAATAATCTCTCATATTAAAGCATGTTCTTTGGAATAAAAATTTATTCAAACTAACCTTTGGGATTATCGATTCCTCGTGAACGCCCTAAAAGTTTTCTTAAGATAAAACTATCCCCGTCTCTCTCTTTTGCGAGGGTTTCCCGATAAGAGGCTCTCCTTCTCGAACCTCCGTCTTGCTTTTCCCATCTTCTCCTTCCTATCTCCTTTGCATACGACATTCAATTCTCTTAATGACTTCACAGACATGTCAACTTCAGAAGAGACTCAGCGGCCATCTTTGAAAAATTTTCACATATATAAATATGTGCCGTGTCTTCGCTTCTTCCCTTCTTTTTTTTAACGAAATAAAAATTTGTAATCCTTCCTCTCTTTGCAACAAATTTTCCTTTTTCCAGAAGAAAAGGATTAAAAGTTCAATTGTTTGCAAGAAAAAAATAAACAAAACATGGAGCAGGTTTAATTGTGGATGGCCGAGTATCTTTATTATTTATTCCCCCGGCGTAAGTTTCAAATGGAATGATAGTAGGGCATTTTTCTCGTATCTCTACATAGTAAAATCCTGTAAGTCTTTTTATGATTCCCTTGTTCGTATAGATGTCACCACATTAAATTTTACGAAGGTTATATAACTATGTAAATCCATAAATAAAATAAAAAAGTGAAATCGATGAATCATTTTAAGATTCAGTAACCCATCGATTTCCTGTTACATTATCATGTTTTATAAAAAAAAATAACTTTTATCCCTAATGTCGAATCCTCACGTGCCTAGAATTCGTTTTTTCCGTTTTTAAAAAAATAAAAATAATTATTATATATGGAAATAATTTTTAGGGGGAAAAAAAGAAACAGGAGTCTTATAGAGGATTTCATAAACGATTCATTTCTGGAATTCGAGTTCCAAAATCTCAATCCAAACCGTCGTTAGTGAATTTTTTGAATGGGCATCAGGCTCTTGGGTCGATTTTAGATTCACGATGAAAAAGTGTGGTTTTGATTTTCGGTCGTGCCAACCTTTAATTTTGCTCCAGTATATAACATCTTTAACGAATTAAAATTTTCAGCTTCTGGTTCAGCTACATTTCAACCACTAAATAAGTCGAAAACAGTACCGGCTATAAAAATTTTGATCTCAGATCTGAATTCAGCGAGTCAAAATATTTAAAATATAAAGTGTTGGTTTATTTTTGGGAAACGGGAAAAACGTAATCTTGTTTAGTGGCGCTTGGTCCAATGTAAATTACATGGCGAAAATGGGGGGTACTTGAGCGACCCCTTGAACATGACCGATCGAGCTTAAATTTTAATTCGTTAAAGCTGTTATATACCGGAAAAAAATTAAGAGGGTGGCACGACCGAAAATCAAAAGTTGAGTCTTTAAGCGACACCCTAGTGAACATACGAATCGGTGCTGCAAAAAGCTAAATCAACGAAATTTAATGAGTTACGATATTCCCTGCAGTCTATTTTCGGTTGAATCAAGATTGGTAAACTCTCGATTTTTTCTAAAAGATCGTGTATCTTTACTGTAAAGACTTACGGAAATTTAAATTCAAGTGAGAAGCTAAGGGAAAGCGCCCTCTAGAAACTTAATCACTTATCAAGGACTTCTCAAAAGATGTTCATTTAAACTATGCACTTATAGCTCTTCAGAGAAGTTTTCCAGACATAAAGAAATATAAGTTTTGGTGCTCAAGGAATTAAATGCCTTTTGTGACCGGAAACAATTAAAAATTAATAAAAACATACTCGAGATCTAAGGTCTCGAGACCCGGGAAATTTTTCTCAAATGTTTCCCGACTTCTGCATTGGGATTCAATCCGGACCACTATGATCCAATCAGATCCAAGAGGGGAAAACCCGCAAAATCAGGCCTTCAAACCGTTAGCCCCAGATTCAAGACGATTCTCGTCCGTAGGATTCTTGTCCCTTGTGCATCGATGCCAAAAACATCGCGCCTTAACTTAACAAAAGAAATCATTATTGATGACAAGTTGGGAGTGAACAAAACAATTTAAAATAAATTAAGAATTATATAAAAAAAGTTAATATTTTTAATAAAATTTTAATAGGCGGAACAAAATGGACAAAAAAAAAAAACTTTATGTAGTAGAGGAACTTCACATATCTCCTCCCTCATAACACCTTAATCAAAACAAAACCTAAGAAGTTGAATTTTAAGATGATCTCTTCGGAGACCTCCATCGAGGAGAGAAATAAGTCTTGTAAAAATTTTTTTCCTCGGGCTATCGGTGATTCGACGGATTAACCAACAAAAATAAAATGTTTCGGCCATCGTTTACGGCGTTCAGGACCATCTTAACCTTAACAGGATCGTTATGCAAGTAAATTCCGGTAGCCGAATGCCCCCGTGATCGCCTCCCGGTCAAACCCATCTCGAGTGGGAGACTTTACACCTTTCCCTTTTTAACTCCGTATTAATTCTCCGAGAAACTTCTACTAGAAAAAAAAATGTGTTTAAAGAACAAAATTCAATGTGGAAAATGGCGGTTTGTTTACATTACGCTGATACGCATTCTCTTTTCGTCAAATTTGGAATAAATCTTTTGAAAAAAAAAAAAAAAAAAAGTTTTCCAAAGACACTCGGGAGAGATAGGTTCCGTGATTTTGTAATAGTTTGAGCGGGGGTTTAACCTTCATTTTAACGAGATTTGATTTTGTAGTGCGTTAAACATGGGAGTCAAAATGCAACTGCTATTCTGGGAACCCACATATAATTCCAAAAGATCAATCTTGCATAGATTTAATGCGTTTTCAGTGTTAAGCTTATTTCTATCGATTTAAAAAAAAAATTCATCACCTAGGCACGTTGAGTTTCCTTTTTCACTTTTTCATATTTTTCTCGACAGAGTATAATTTAAATGGATTTCTTGTTCTCCGTTAAATCCCAAACAATTTCTCGGATCCAGGAAGAGCAGTTTATTGGTCGCAAAGGCACGTGGATGATAGCCTCCTAACGGGTAGGCAATGGTGATTCCTTCCGTCTCGTAGGTTAAGACAATTTACTACAACACAGAGAGGATTGACCACCTTGAAAGTTTGCCAGGATTTCTGACTAAACGGTTCCCGTTAGAGATCCTAAAATCTCTAGTCCCTTTAGGATCTCTAGTTCCCGTGACCAGCGGTCCAGCCGGACTTTGTATGGCTAAGAGCGTTCTTTTGCTATGGTGATCAAGAACATATAATTAAAGGGATAGCCCTCTGATTGAAGTGGGATAACTTTTTCTTTCCCTCAGTGCGTTTTAGGATTATTGATTTTAAGGACCAGGAAAATCAAAATAAGTTTTGAAGCATTTTCTGTCTCCGCCGGGCGAAGGAATAAAAAAGAGGAAACTATATTACATAGGTTTTAAATATTATTAATGACATGAATGTGGCCTTCGTGTGATTCCTCGTTTTCCGCGAAAAAATTTATCGGCAAGTTTTTACTACGTTTTCAAAAAACTCATTTGCTAGGAATTCAATATTTTTTTCTTATTTCAAGACTTTTATATCCCCATGTTTCGGGAGTTTTATAATGACAAGGTGCGATGACCCAATAGCAATGCCATATGTACGCTTCAAAACATTTTCGAAATTTTTTTTTTTTTTGCTGTTTTGGTTTGTAGAATGGGAGAATGCTACTTTGATAGAAAAAATTTCACCTTTATTCGAGTCTGGTCGATAGATAAGGGAAATGCGGACAGTCCGAGAGACACGACTCATCTTCCTGGCATATCATCATGAATATCCTGCATATATGCAGGACGAAAACTGAAAAGTTCGATAATGCTTCATAATAGCATCTTATCGGCTGGACGGTAAAAAATTTCATGTAGCAATTGATGAATTTAAAAAAAAAAAAATTAAGCTTTGTTTTTTTATTTATTCATTTTAAAATTTAACATTATGTTAAAGTTATCGTCACTAGATTCAAATTTAAATTTAAATATACAGCAATTACGATTGTCGATCAGCCAATGAAAAGCCGTCATTTGTCAATGTAAATAGAATACCCAAATGTGTAACCATTTAAGGGTGTTAACTTTAAATTTTTTTACCGTTAATTATACAAGGACCGCGACTGTATAAGAAAACGCCGGCAAAGGTCTAAGAGCCCAAAAAATTACGTAAATGCCTAGTAATTTAAAAAAGTAATCTCTTAATTTTGTTTGCCTCGCAGAGTCCGATCTCGATATATTAATTACACATATGGGCCTTAGCACACGCATGCAACCAAAAGTCTCCAAAAAAAAAAAAAAACAAAGAAACGACTTTAAAATAGCAAAATATAAAAACGGAAATCTTTTTTTTAGTCGACATCCTTGAGTTATGGTTTTCCATAAAAAACAGACAAATCTCATTCGAGCAGGACATCCAACCAAATAGCTCATATTTCCTACATTTTGTCATTCCCGGGGGGAAGGTGGTAATTTCACCGAAACATCCACTCCTGTTTTTGACGCAGCCGATTTTTTTTCTTCTCTTTTCGCTCCTCTTTTGCATGTAATTGGAAAATATTCGCCCGTGAAGGAAAAAAAAAAAAGATCGCGCGACCAAACGGATCATTCATTTTTTTCCAGCGGAACTAATTCTCGGGGAGTGCGTGGCACGAACGCGATGTCGCGCGAATTATAAAAATCCCTGCTGCCACGTTTATCCATCTGGATGACATCACGAACTATCGGAACAGAATTCTATTGTTTTTTACCATCGGTCATGATACACTCGATTAAGAAAACTTGTTTTTTTTTTTCGAATTATTAACTCGGCATGCTAAAAAATTTCAGATTTTTTTGTGTAATTGGTTTTGTTAACTCTTTTTCTTATTGGTTTTCAATTTAATCAATGAGTCATTGTTTAAAAAATTATTTTTTCTTTTTTACTGTATCATTCATTTATTTCGCCGAATTTAAGATTGAAATCATGATGTTCGCTCTTTTGATTTTTTTTTGTTTAACACATGAGGCTAAAGGTTTACTTAGTAAAATTCAGGCTCCATGTTTTTTTAGAGAACAATTATTTCTTTTAAAAAAATTATTAGATCGGTTGATTTTAAAATTGCTTGTTAATTATCATGAAATATAAAGCTGGCTTTATTAAATGAATTTTTTTTTTTCGAGTATAATTATTCGAGCAGTAATAATAATAACAACACGGCCGAAACCAGTCGAAGGTTATTAATTTTTTTTTATTAAGTCTTCGATTTTTGCTACGTGGATGGAAGAAGCATTATGAATCTTATAAATAGGCGCAAAAAAAAAAAAAAAAAAGGGGAACAAAAATTATATTTTTTCTTTTAAAACATTTTCGTCATTAGCCGAAATGTAATTTCATAAATCGATACCGTGAAAGGGTACGAAAATGACTCTCATAAGCAAGGATCACGTCTCAAATCAATTATTAACCGTATTGATTATTTCGTCCTCAAAAACGATTACGGCTTGCATCACACGTGCATATTCATCGACAAGCACTGAAACCATTTTTTTTTCTCCAGCCTTAAAAAAAAAAAAAATAAAAATAATGCTCGATCATGATCGTAGGGGTAAGGGCCTCAAAAGATTAAGAAAAAGCAAAAAAACAGGTACAATTAGTGAGGTTAGGTTTTATAATTAGAGATGAGCGGTAATTGTAGCTCGCCTATCATCCCACCGACATTTTGGCTCCATCATGAAATTGTCACTGCAATTAAATTTTTGGTGCTTTATCTATAATGGGAATGAGATAAAAAAAAAAGAAACCGCTCCAAAACCGTTTTAGGCTTTTTCTGACTTCATTTAATCATCATTATCATAGAATCGATAAACTGTACTAGAATAAACAAATGACAGATAATGCTTTGTTTCACACGATAATAGTTGTGATAGTTATCATAGCGATACCGATTCAAATTGCATTAGACGATATAATTTAGGCACATTTTCCATAATGCTTGTACACATAATCATTAAAGTGCTTCTTTTTGATTTACTTCCTTATCTAAAATGTTTTTCCAGTTTTTATCGTCTCCATTTCTTTTTCATTTATCAAAATTCAGAGAGTAATGGAATTGCCGTCTGATTGTAACTTGTAGCTTTTCAATTTTTTTTCTTTTTTTCCTGGAAGGGACTTTTACTGAATTCCACGCAAGCGCACAATATCCGAAAACTCCCTGAAAGATAGGGAAAATATACCGGGAAAAATATTTTCCGGCTAGAAAAAATGTTTACAACCCCACAACCTTTTATTCAGAATGGTAAAGACGGTCCGTGGCGATTCCATGGATCACTTTTGGAGTAAAAGTTTGGTGAAGTCTCACGACAAAAATAAAGCACTGTTCAGGAAATGGCAACGCAGCCATTGGAGAGGATGTGGGAAAAGTTCCATCAGCCAGGCTGAAAGTAATAAGACTTTATTCTAAGAAGCAGAAGCAGCTTAGTTTTAGCAACAATCAGGCTTCTGCACTTCGATGCAGAGGATTCTAGCTAGCCATTGCATTATTTCGATCCTATGAAATCGGACACGATTAAACCTCTATTTAGGCAGGTACCCTTTTTTTTTTGTGTGTGTGTGTCGAGGTGGGAAAAATCATGCATAGAAGCCCGTGGGTGAGCCATCTGGGTTTCACTCGGGAAGTGTCAGATTTTTACTGACTAAAAAACCCACCTTTGGCAGCAATAATATCCCCCCGGAACCGGGCAGTTGCTCTCTATCGCCCTAGACTTCTCTCATATTCCTCCTTACTTTTCATCGTGCTTATGATGAAGTCAGCAACTACCACCCAGTGTTCCTTTAAGGCTAGCATGGTTTCAATTATGTCGTCCGGGGATAGAGTAGAGTAGAGTACATCCGACTGCGGCGTTTGTCATATTTCTCCCTTCTTCCCATCTCGAGCAACTAAAGACAGTGTGTTCCGATGAGTCATTCTCATGACAGAACCAGCAGGTAAGTGACATGTCCAGGTTGAATCGGTGAAGATACTCCCTAAACACGCCATGCCCCGTAAGGAACTGTGTGAGATGAAAGCTGACTTCTCCGTGTTTTCTATTTCTCCAAGCCCGTGGGAGTACGGAGTTCTAACCAGCGTTAAAATCATAATGTGTCCGGCGCACTTGTGTACACAGTTAAAAAAAATATGTAAAACTTTAACAAAATCACTTGTTAATATCGGTCCACATAAAAACGTCAACAAACTCGACTGTCTTAAAAATAAAAACATTGAGCGGCCATAAGATCGTCTTTTATTTTAGTCAACACAGCAAATTTGTACTTTTTTAACATAGAAAACGTAACATGCTTAGTATGTAGACCCTTTTCTACATAATTACATATTTTTTTTTACTGTGTACCAAGAGCCTGCGACACGTTAAAGATCAAACTTGGGATACTATTTTAACATTCCCAAGGCTGGAATTAATAATCGTTGCAAATAGACTGACATCCAAGACTGGATTTTTTCAAAGTAAATAAATCATACATTTAGGAATTAGGGCCTACCACACACCCAAAAATCGACAAAGCTCCAAAAGAGCCCCATAATGGATCACCACCGATTAGTCAGAAAGAGTAACCATACCCAATATCAAGAAATTAGGAAGTGTTAAATTCGTCATGAGATATATCCTCGCAAAGTTTAGTAAAAAGGATAGCTTAGTGCGTTAATTCACTTCACAATTTCTGGTTGCAATCGGTTGCAATTAAAATTTCATATTGATTAAAAGATCGGAGGTGCATGTTCCATGTGCCCCGGAGTGCTTCTCAAGTTTTCAACTTTAATCGTCTTTTCGACAAGACTTGTGCGATATAACGTGTTTACGAAGAAGCGTTCAGTCCTTATTACTGAATTGGTTGCAACTTGCTTGCCTTCTGCAATTTTTACTGCTGAAATTCGTATATTAATTCTTCCGGCTTTTTTTCCCTTTTGGATCCCACGAAGCGGCAATAAAGTTGTTTGCTCGCCTAAATCGGATTGCGTGTACTCGGATGTAACTGATGCACTTGTGTCCCTTACTCCTCAGCGTCACGACCATACGAAGCCATCACGCCATCTCAGACCTCTTTACATTTTTATATCGTTCTACATTTGATGAACAATAAAACTCCTGCCTGCCGGGGGTTAGTTAATTGGATTGGGATAACATTTACTTAAAATAGGGTCGAACAAACACGACATTTTTCAATGAAAAAAAATCAACACCGCATTCATATATTTTTTTCCTCCATCTTTTCTTTTCTTTTTAATTTAAGTTTTTATAAGAAAGTCAGTCGGGGGAAAAGTTTGTTGGCCGTTGGCACAAGAAAGGAATCCATCATATCTCATTAACAAACAGATTGCTAACTTATCAATAAACGCAAAGGAGGCTGGTTCGGATGAGAGATCCAATTAATTCGAGACTTTTGGTTGCCTGTCAGGGGGGTGTGTCCATCTTTCAATCTCAATTAAATAGATATCACAGAATATTAAGAGCGATGACTTTGCAACTATTTTTTTTTCTACATCTCACCACTTTTTTTTTTTTTTTTTTTAAATCTGTTGTATAAAAATATATTTATTCCCATCTTTTATGGTTTTTGACCTCCTCCGTAGCCGGATGTCATCTTAATTTAAAAAAAAAAAAAAAAAAAAAAAAAAAAAAAGAAAAGTTTTTATTGCAAACATACATGGACTTAATTATTCAATGTGGATGTAAGCTTTTTCCAGGCAAAAGTGCCATAATTACATTCATTGTTAATTATTGTCCGTTACGGGTAAGGTGTGAATTCGTTTCTTGACCTTTTTTTTCGATGATCTTAAAAATCGTAAAAAAAATTTAAGAGTTTTATAAGGTCTTGCGCACCTACATTACAGCACATCGTGACTTGTTGCAACATGCGTAATTTCTGGCATAAAAATAATATGCAAACATGAAGTTAACACGACATGATCGATGACTACGGCATAAATAACACTCTTAATTGAGTGTTTGGCGTTTGATAAAGTCGAAAAACATGCAACAAGTCTAATGAACCCTGAAAAAAAACAAAGACTCCCAAGTAATAATTAGTACAGGCGTAATTAAAATTTTTAATGTTATGTTTTCGGTCGGAGTTGATTGCAAGTGTTAGGATCGTGTTCATTGTAATTTGGAAGCCGGGGGAAGCTAGGGGGGAGCAGAGGGGGTAATTATCTAAAAGTCTATACGACCAACAAAGTTCAATATTTTGTATTTAGTGCGTCATTACCTTTAATTTTAACAGGGGTAATTATTACATGATTTCTTAGTTTTTTTTTCTTTTTTACTTTAGGCGGCGGCTGAAATTAAACAGGCACTTTTAGTCTGCACTTTGTTATATTAATGTAAAATTCTCAGGAGTACTTAGAGAAGAATATAATGGAGAATATCAGTACCAGAATGCATAATGCCCAATCGAAAATGTTCGATATCTATAAAAGGCAAAGTATGACTGTTCTTGATTGGATGATCATCTTCCCTTTAGAAGGCGGCAGGATGGCCACGAGGACGATTGCCATTTTGGATTATTTAGCCGAAACGTGGTCGCAGAACAACTTATATACGTCCTGAAGCCGAGAAAAAAAATTGTACGATTAACACGGTAGAAGATAAAGGATCGATAAAAAAAATTATTCTTGTCCTATCATAGCTCGGTCGACAATCTCATGAGTTTTCAGTGTCGTCAAAATCAGATCCAAGAGATTTATTTACTGGATCATGTCAGTTAGAACTGTTAGGCTTCTTGAATTTTTTTCCATGACCATTTTAAAAACAATCCCCAAATATAAACCGGCATAACTAAGGAAAAAAATCCAAAAATGTAATAAACACAGAAATTAGAAGAGGAAAATGAGTAAATTGACCGTCGTAAGCTTGTTTATTTCCTACGTTTAATTTACAGTAGCAAAAAGTACAAAGGACATACGTTTTCGGGAGTATCAACTTACATATAGCTTATTCTTATTCAAAAGTCTGTTAAAAAGTAGATCAAGGCCTGCAGCCAGCCCTAATAGCTCAGGAGGCACGAAGTTACTTTAAATAAAGAGGAAATCAAGAAAATGTGAAAGAAGCTTTGAGAAAATTAACAAAAAAGAAAAAATGGGCGCGAAATTTAATTTGGAGGCATATGACGCATTAGTTTTGCGAAAGACAGTTGAAAAAAAAGTGTTTTCAGAAAACAACTGAAAATTTAAACAGAGACAAGAAAAAATCAATGCGGATGATCACACCTCTAAAATTTTGCGCTAATTTTTTCTCTCGCGTCTCCACCACGGAGGACTCGAATCCCCTGTTTTCGACTAAATCGGCCAGCTCAATCGGACTGACTTTGTACCTTGCTCTGCATTTCCCCTTTAATTAAAAAGCATTCCGACTAAGGTAAAAAGTAAATCGACTTTCCTGATTCTATGTACTTTAAAAGCCTGCTTCAAGGTCTACCCAACAGGATCAGTTTTAATGATTTACCGAAAAAAATTCCAGCTATTTTATATTCCGCAATGTTCTCCATAAAACAAACAAACAAACAACAAACAAACAAAAAAAAAAAATTGAAAGCAGTATTTTGAGTACTAGTAGGCTACTTACAAAGCTTAAGTGCTTGGAATGAGGCTTCCAAAGGTGGTACTAGGGCCGAAAGATTCCTTTTGGATGCTATTCCTTTCGACTAAGAGACGGCCGATGTTGCGAATTCCCTATATATTCTAGGCAGCTCAATGCTAAATTTCAGAATCGGAAAGGAAGTAAACCAACCGCCACTGTTAGCTTTCCATGAGAACAAGCTAGTTCGACTGTTGGATCAGAATTATAGAACAACACACGACTTATCGATTAATTAAAATTATTACAATTACAAATAATTATCGTTGAATTAAATTGATTAGTTCTCTCTCTGGGTTTGATGTGAAAAATTTTAATTGTGGCCTCGCAACTAATTTTTGGTTTTTGATCACGAACTTCTAAGATTCTTTGTTGGAAAATCTGACTCGTGTCGTGTATTTTTATATTCAATGTAATCATCTGGATTCCTCCGTCTCTCCCTTCTCTCTCTCTCTCTCTTCTCTCTCTCTCTCCTCTCTCTCTCTCTTTACTAAACTTACGCATACTTATTGTTTTTTTTTTTTTTTTTTTTTTGCAAAAAATTGAAAAACTCACTCATTAACACTTTTCACTATTTTTTCTCCTCCTTGAGCTAAAACTGAAAACCCGTAATTAAATCGGATCGCTTCTGTTCGTTCCGGGGCAAGACCACAAACGGACAGAGTATTTCGTGTACATAAATGTAGTAAAAATGTCTACAATTTCTGCCTTTGAAAATTAATTTTAAAAGCCAATACATAAATGAAAATGGTCAGACTAATTATTAAAATGACGTTTCGGCAAAAGGTAAAAAAAAAAAAAATAAAAAATAAAAAAAAAAACCATGGGAAAATAACCGGTTTTTTTTCCCTTTCGGTTTTGTGTTATCATCTTCGTCATTTCTGTGGTTAGATGACTAATGAAAATGTTAAGTAACGTAATGCTTCGTTAAGATGCTTCATTAAATCGGTTCCGAATTTAGAACCTCGTTTACCTATTTCCACGTCACGAATGTTTTTTTTTTTTTTCTTAAATCGGTAATGCAAATACGGATTTTTGCTACATATTGGTAATTACGTTTCGAATCGGACTAATTAGCCTCGACACCCGTTGCAGCGATCATCATCTCCACAACAAAAGAAAAAATCAAACTGAAACCTAATTTTTGTTATGCTATCGGTAATGATTAAAGGTTTGTATTATTAACGAACAAGAAAAAACAGGAAATTTGGAGCTATAATTATTTTATCTACGATTTTTATTTAAAGAAAAAAAAACCGAAAACCTCAAAGCTTCGCTTAACTAATAATTAAATATACCGAGCCAAGAAAAGAATTATTCTGTAATAGCAATTATTGAGGTCTTATTATATTTTAATGTTTGATAAAGCGACCTTTCGTTTTGATCTTTTCTGCGTAAATTTTTTTTTTTTTTTTCATCACATTATTTCCAGCAATGGGGCCAACGTGTAATTAATTTTTAATAATTGCAAATCTCACTGGTTTATTTTATATCATTTATTACGCTTTTATTTCTTTTTTCGTTTCGTAAAACAAGCTCAGATATAAAAATCGATTAGGGTTTCTATTCCGCTGGCATATAACGGACCTCGCAAGGAGACGGTAGCAACCTGGTTCACAGATGGAAACGTGGGTTCCAAACGATCTAGGCCAAAATTACGAAATTTGGAAAGAAATGGTACTAGTCCATCCCTATTCCTATGTTTACCTTATGTAATGAGGAACATCACTCACTAAGTGACGCTGTATTTACTAATGGGCCGTCGGTTTAGACGGAGGCAACCAATCAAATTGGACGATTTCGATCGATGATCCTTTAGTACATGCAGCGCCGCGTAGTGAGCAATGTTTCTCATAGTCCCGATTCTTGTTAATTGAATACATTAATTTAAAACTGATCGGCTTTTTAAGTTTTAACATCCCAAAAGCAACAAAGCAACAAACAACAAACAACTGGAAAGGCTTTTTCGCTATTTCCATCCAGAAAAAAATGATCGAGAATCGAGGCTAAAAACGCAAGCTTGATACAGATTACCGCATTACCTGAACATCCCCTGTTCACTGCTCTTAAATTCTTTGCTTTTTCCGTCAAATATTACCACTACTTCCAATCCGAACATCATCCATCATTTTTTACGAAATCTTTACCAATGTACAGTATCTTACCCGCAGATCTTTCCTTAAAATATAAAGTATATTATACTCTAATTTTGATGCTAGTAATTTCATTGCGTTGCACAGGAAATAAACAAATCTCGTAGAATTGTGCTATTGAAACACTTTAAATTAGATTACCTATTTCGCATATTCGAAAGCGTTTATCAACTTTCATGTTTTTTGTTAGCCAAAAGATTTTCTACAAAGGAAATAAGGGTTAAATTAACATTAAAATTTTTCATAACCAAGGGATAAAGAGCGTATTTCTGCTAAGAAGGAGGGAGGAAGGCAAAAACGGACATGATGTCCGCCTTTAGCTAATTTTTGAATAAGCATTTCCCTCTCAGCGTCATTACGGCGTATTTAAACGAATTCAAAAGCACGTCTTCTGCGAAGAGATCGGCTGCGAAACGTCGCGTTTGATTCCTAATTATTATTTCCCGGTATTTATTTATTTCTATTTATTTATTTTCATTGTTCCGTCTTTTTTTTTTTTTTTTTTTTTTTTTTTTTTTAATTGTAATTCAAGTCAAATACGTGTTTGTTTTGTTAATAGACGTTGACACCAAAGCGCGTGAAATCAAAATTTGATATCGAGTTCGCAAGCACGAATATCATTTGGATAAACTTGAGAATACCCATCAAATTAAATTAAATTTAATTACTCATTTCCCTGGCAAAAACGTGATTTTGCCGTAATTATATCCTGAATGGCGTTTCTCAATTCAATTTTCGCAATTGTGATTTTTTCTATTCCTCTTAACATGTGCGAAAAGTAATTGGAAAAGTCATTTGATAAAACAAAAAAAGAAGAATATTCGCTCCGTTCCTGGATTGGAATCGATTATGTTCCTCACAAGAAAATCCGGTTTCCTTTTCCCTCATTATTTTCCGGAGAAAAATCTCGAAATCCAGGCTTCGCAATTGTTTTAAAAATATTTTCGACATCTAAGAAATAACGTCAACGTCAGATTCCTTCGGAGAGACAGAAAAAGGGAAAATTTAAGAATCATCTCACATTTTTTCCATAAATTTGTTTGCAAAGAGAGTTTCCGCTTCCGTCACTGCATTCGGTCTTGTTCTCTCTTTCTCTCTCTCTTAGTTTCTATCATTACTTCATTCCGAACGGCGGAACCAGGAAATCTTCTACTCTACATGAATTTCAAAGCGTCGAAAATCAACTTCC
This sequence comes from Liposcelis bostrychophila, assembly GCA_037577465.1. NCBI lineage: Eukaryota > Metazoa > Arthropoda > Insecta > Psocodea > Liposcelididae > Liposcelis > Liposcelis bostrychophila. The sequence goes on along the minus strand of CM075208.1, from coordinate 59,416,798 downwards.
ACCATTCGATTTCCCCTCTCCTCGCCCTACTTTTGAAAAAAAATCTTAATTATTTTAAAATTTTAAACAAATATAGAGTTCGAGCCATTTTCATTTAGGGAATTCGAAAAATTCGAGGCAATCGTCGACTCATTGTTGATAATGGCAAAACTCAGACCGTTCGGGTTAAACTTTTTTTTTTTCAACAATAAACGATCGTGCCTACTTGTTTCATTCAAACCTCTTGTTAAAACTTTATTCTTTTTTTTTGTGATATCGTTACTTTTTTTGTATACGCAAGAAGAAAGGAGGATTTTCTGAGAGTCATTATAAGAACTGACTCAAAAAAAAAAAAAAAAAATTCATGCTTCAAACTTGCACATGCGTCTAAAAAAAGAAAAAAAAAATCTTCCGGAAAAGTTATTAAAAAATTCAAAAAGTAGGAAAAAAAAAACCTTAATCTGTTCTTGTCTCGTATGGGTGGCCAGAAGGATGAGTCGAGAAGGGTTGTAAAAAAAAAGTTGGGGATGGTGGAAAAAAAGAACGGAGTACCGGGGAGAGGCGGGGGATTCGAAGGAAGTTTTGCTTTGCATTTCTTTTCCAATTGGAAATTCTAGACTTTGTGAAAGAAATGAGGTTTTTTTCTCAAAGGAATTGTGTGTTTGCATACTAGGTTGTGGAAATCATTACTATTTTGTTGTACTTCGTGTTTTTCTTATCTTGACTCCATCATCTCATCCTTTTCGATCAATTTCTTCTTCGATCCCTTTTTCCTTGAAGAAGAAAAAAAAAAAAAAAACTTCTTATGCCTTTTTTTAAATTAAAATATAATAACGTATAATAACCTATTTCTATTTGCGGATCTAAAGCTGAAACTAGTCAATCTCCTGCGAAATGCCTTGTCGTGTCTAAAATTCCGGAAGGTTCCTAAAAGTTTAGCGCTTTTAGCAATTTTCCTGGAATCTTTAAGAACCAGACATGAATTTTAGGCACACTTGCTTAAAACTTCGAGAAAGATCCGCAGAGAATCCGTGTCTCGCGCTTTAGCCAAAAATTTTTCCAAAATTTTCCCAATTTGATAATTTCGTCAGGAATATATCCCTGGAAAAGCAACGTGTAATCTTTAAAAAGAACACATTTTTAACAATTAGAAGACCTAATATTACAAATTGCGTGCAGTATTAAAAATACATCACATTCTTGGCATGCCGGAAAGGGGTAATGTACATATTACGTAAGCATGTTAAGGGGAGGGGGGGAGGTCTCACACGTTCTTACGTAAGCTTTTTTCTACTCTGACCAGGAATTTTTGAAAATAAAATAAATAATTAATTAATTAATTTCATGTTTTTTTTAAATATTATAAATGTTGCGGCGAGCTAATATTACATTATTTTGTTACCGTCTAAATAAAGGCAACCTTCTCTTTAATTTTTTTCAATATAGGTGTTTATATTGGTTTATTTCAGTTCCATGAATTATGGGGAAAATTACCGAAGTCGAGTGCCGTTGGTTCCATTAAAAAAAAAAAAAAAAAAAAAAAAAAACTTACGTAATATGGGGGGAGGGGGTTGAAATGGCAAAAAAAAATGCTTACGTAATATGTACATGACCCCAAACGGAGGTAGAAATCACCACGGAATATTTGATGGTTGGACGAACTAGACAATTTGGAAAATGTGTCTAGCAATTAGAAAATTTAAGAAATATTATCACTCCAAAATATTATCCTCAAACAATGGAGTAACATAAGTCTTTTTTCTCAAACCTGAAAGAGTGGAATATTTTAGGGAATTTTGAGAGCTTCACAAAAATTCATGTTTTAATCTATAATTTACAGATTAGGACGAAGAAACGAAAATATTTCAGCAATTTTTGTATTTATAGTTTAAGGAATGCTTAAAATTTCGTGGACCGACAGGGTGAAGCTCGATTATTTCGGCCACGTAATTAGGGAAAAATCGAGGGTAAGAGCAAGCAAGGTAGAAGGAAAACCTGGGGCTTAAGAATCTCAGGGACTGGTTTGGTGTTGATTCCTTGAGTCTTTTTAAAGCGGCGGTCTCAAAAGTAAAAATCTGCCAGATGATAGCCAATCTCCGTCGCGGAGCCGGACTTGAAAGAAGAAGAAGTTTAAGGAAAAAAAAAATTTAATTTAACCCACAAGAGGGTTAAATTGTTTAATATCAGTGAAACAATTTTTATTTTTTACAATTTTCACTGCAAAACTTGTAACTACGTTGTTATTTTCGAAATCACAACTTCTGCTTAGGCGAATGAAATGAATAAAAAATTAAACAAATCAAATAAAGATCTTCCCCCTTGAATCTTCCTTCAAATCCAGGAAATGCAAAAGATTTCCTACCTAATCCTCCACCTTCGCGAACGGTTTCTCACCACATGGATAAGTGACTGTCCTAAAATAGAAAAGAACTTCAAAATTCGAAAATGAAATTGTGGAAATAATGGTTTTAAGTATAGCAGGATGTGTCAAAAGTTGTTTCGTTAAAAATTTGAAAGTCAGTGGTATATTTTAATGGGAGAGATAATTTCATACATGTAAAACAAAAACAAGGGAGAAAGATCTGATTATGTGTGGAGGTACAAGACATGATCTCGGACTGACTGATGAATTGTCTTCCACTCTATGGGGGATCAAGAATGTTTAATTTGCTCTGACTACCTGCCGTGTTTTAACCGATCCTCATCTTCTCTTAATTGCTTATTGATTTCCACACCTTAACATATTTCTAATTAAATTTCAAATCGATATTTAGCAAATGTTTCCCAAACATTTTCATTTTTTTTGAATCCCAAAGTTTAAATTCCAAAAAAAATAAAATAAAATAAAATAAAAAATAAAGAAGGGATATTACGCAAAACTCTCTTTTCCTCACAGGTTGTTACCCGATATCGTATAAAAGTTTTCCGCTAAGAGGAAAAGGAAAAAAAAACTTTAAGCCTGAAAGATACCACCTTACGGAACTGTAAGCATCGTTTCAAATTTAGGTAATAATTCTGAAATATACCGTATATATCTCGGTATCTCTTTCTCTTTGAACGACAAAGTTGACATTGTTAGAAAAACTATTCTTTTTCAAAATAAAAAACAATTTCCTGTTTTATCATTCGTATTTTCTTTTTTCCTTTTGTCTTCGTGTTAAAATCTAACAATTTCAATTTTTCAATAAGGCTTAAAGTTCGATTTATTGTGACCCCCTCTATTTCCTCCGACACTTCTCCTTCGTCTCCTTTTTTTTCCTTTGATTTTGCACCGTTTTAAGTTTCCGCTATGGAAACCCGGGGTTCACAGATCGTTATTTAAATTTCTTCAGCTTCTAAAATGTCTTCAAATCCTAGAAAAAAGAAAAAGAGGGAAAAAAAAAATTATTTGAAAAGAAAAATTTCTCGAGAAAAACATCTTTCGGAAAAAGAGAGATGTTCCAAGTACAATTAATATTTCCGTCGGGGAGAGAAAAACGAAAAAGGAAACAGAAGATGATGAAAGAAAAGTAAAGTGGAAATCAAACAGTTCCAAATTATTTTTCCAGTAGAATAACTCAGATCTCTGTCATATATGTTGAAAACGAGAATTTTTATGTGTTCTCTTGTGCCAACATTTCCTTGCGAAAAATTTTGCTACCGAAATGGAAATTTTTCCTTTATATGTCTTAATGGCCGGAAAAAAAACCTTTGAAATTATCGAACGAATTCTCGGAAAGGACGTTCTTATACTTTTAAAAAAGCTATTTCAAACGATGTAGACAAAAAAAAATTAACGTATGTTTGAAAAAATTTAAATTTTTAAAAGGGAAAATTTGAATGGATATGCTTTAGCGATTGTAATTTTACTGGATTTTGTCTTCACCGGTAATACTGTAAATTTTTGTTTCATTACCGCTAATAAATTTAAACACAGTACTCGATTCCATAGTTTTTGGGGTCCAACATTTCATATACGTGATCATTTTTTTAAAGGTTAAATCAGCTAAAAATTTCTAAACCTAGTTGTTTTTGAGAGTCTTTAATTCGAATTTAATGTTAGTATGAACATAGCGTAAAAATTATCATAAAAATATTTAGTACTTTTTAATAAATTGCAGTCGATTTTTTTAAATTTCTGATTAAAAAATTACCGGTAATACCGACTTTTTTTTACGGTAATACCAATACCGAAATTTAGCCAAATTACCGGTATTACCGGTATTTCGTAATTTAGAACATTATTTTTCTTTTCTTTCTCAGCGAAATCCGTTTTCAAGAGCTTTTGCGGTTTCTGCGCGTGCGTTCACGGTAAATCAGGCAAGATTGCAGTAAGACCAGGGACCGTAGAATAGGGTGAAGTTGAAAGGAAGTTCAAAGGGGAATTTTAGGTTTATTTTAGGCAATAAAAATAAAAAATTTTTATTTCATTAAGTGGATATTATTTTTGGGATACTTAAGTAAAAAATTTAATTTTTAGTGCCTAAAATAAACCTAGAATTCCCATTTGAATTTCCTTTCAACTTCACCCCAATCTACGGGAATATTTGTCCAGCCTAAACCGAATTGAGATTTGGGACAGGTTCGTGCATCTGGACTTTGAAGATGCTCAGCTAAGATTAGACGAGGGTAAATGAGGACTACCAAACACACGAAATTCCGAGAGAAGCGTCCCATCAACAACTCCACGAGCTTCGGTGCCTAATCATCCTGATGCTCATCCGTGCTTCTAAAGCTTGCACAATGAAAACGACCAGGTAGGAGGGACATTATAAACTGCACATTCCACGGTCCCATCTGTATTGTCTGTGCTTCCAATTCAGCAAAGAATTCTACTCGATTTGCTTGCCTCACCTTTTTTTGCACATTGCAAGAGAATTGGATCCATAAAAAACTTGGTGTCTGCCAAACAGATGGTTGGACTAAGGAACAATCCACTCGGCAAAAAAGAACCACCCCACCCTATTCAAAGCTCAGAAATTAAGGCTTAAATCTACAGGCGTAAGACTGATCTCGGGAAAGCGTGCCGACTCAACCCTAAAAGCCTTTAACAACAAATTCTCGATCAAGTGTACAACAATTGTGCCATCCTAAGCAATATTATTGACGCACCTCTCTGGAATTAGCCCTTGCCTCCTATTTTCAACTTATGTAAACAAACCGTCAATTTCAGAATGGGAAATAAACTAAATTCTACAGTTCACATTATTAGGAGGACGTTACAAGCAGACAGGTCCTTATTCCCTTAAGGTGCCCAAACTCCGGGAACCAGATCGAAAATTTAAATTCAGCTCTCTTTGTAACTTAGTAAACATTTCAATTACTTTATTAGAAATTACTAAATTAAACGATAAATTTGAATTAGAAAAAAATAAGATATAATAATAGGTAATTTATATATATAAATGCGTAAGTCCTCACTCACTGAATTGCATCAAAAATCGGGGGATGGTCCTAAAAATCTGAAACTTTACATGAAGGTAAGGTATTGGGGTAGAGTCCAACAAAATTATTTCCCGGGGGTCAGCCCCCCAAAATGTGGCCCCCTTCAAAATTTTTGTAATTATGCGGAAGGAAACAATTTTAAAAACGTTGCAGGGAGGCAGGCTATTGGGAGTAGAGTCCAGCAAAATTATTTTCGGGGGGTCAGCCCCCCAAAATGGGGCCCCCAAGAACGGTAGTTTGTAATTAAAGGGTCAGCCCCCCCAAAAAGAGCCTCCCTACGGCATTTTTCGTATTTGAAACGTTGCTGGGGGAGTTCCAAAAAATAAGGCCCAACCCCCTCCATATCCCCTCCCAAAAACGGGGAATGAAATGGTCAGTAGCGTATTAAATCTATATCTATTATCTATAATCTATAATATATATAAAGGTGAATGTAATGTGTCCCGTTATACGCACAAAAAAAAAAAAAAAAAAAAAAAAAAAAAAAAAATAAGAAAATGAAAAAGATTAGACGAGAACCACTAATTAACAACTAATTTCTTGCAAAATAGTGTTTGTAATTCTGAATCCCCGGGGCTGAGTTCTGCAGGAGCAAGAAACCATTTCTTTTTGTTTTAAAAGTGAAAAAAAAAACAAACAAAAAAAAAAAAAAAAAAAAAAAAAAAAAAAAAAAAAAAAAACCGAAAATTTAAAAATTTAATTTTACCCAACAGGAAGAAAAACGGGGTTTCAGGGGCTAATATTTAGGTAAGTATTATCATATTTTAACGTGAGGTGAAGTGTCAAATTTTTTCTACTTGTTTTAAGGGAGGAAGAAAAACTCCTTCGTAGAAATTAAAAAATATAGCAGACAAAAAAAATTTTGGCGAAAAAATAGTTAAGAATTATAGTTGCCTAAAAAATTGTATTAAAATACAAATTACCTGTTTGGTAATATTCCGAAAAAAAATTATTGGTAAAATTACAAAAAAAAAGTGGTAAATTTTCAAAAATTATTTTTAAACTTTTTAAAACGTTTTTCGAAATAAACCACCCTAATGGTGTACACAGTCATGTGTACACAGTCACAAAGAATGCGAAATGCATTCTTAAAACGCAAAAGAAATAGAAAGACAGAATCTAAAAAACAGACAGTAAAAGTTTAAAAAAAATTAAATTTTTTTTTTTGGGCGGAAAAGAATAAAGTATTTAACGTTTTTGCGTTTTCTACTAGTACATTACTTTAGGCTAGACGCGAAAGGGTCGCGAAGCGGCCCCGAAACGGCTAGTAGATGATATAAGATTAATAATAATTTCTTGCAAAATAGTGTTTGTAATTCTGAATCCCCGGGGCTGAGTTCTGCAGGAGCAAGAAACCATTTCTTTTTGTTTTAAAAGTGAAAAAAAAAAAAAAAAAAACAAACAAAAAAAAAAAAAGAAAAAAAAAACCGAAAATTTAAAAATTTAATTTTACCCAACAGGAAGAAAAACGGGGTTTTAGGGGCTAATATTTAGGTAAGTATTATCATATTTTAACGTGAGGTGAAGTGTCAAATTTTTTCTACTTGTTTAAAGGCATTTAGAAGCGACCGAAAAAAAAATGATTTTAGTTAGGGGTGGACACGGGACGGGACGGGACGGGATTTTCAGATTTCCCGTCCCGTCCCGAATCCCGTCCAGTCCCGAAAATCCCGAAAATTTTAATTCTTTTATTTCTTTATAATGGGACGTCGATTTTTTTTTTTTTTTTTTTTTTTTTACGTGACTGCGATTTGCGATTCTCAGAATTACAAAAAAGTAAAAGGAAAAAAAAAAGAAAAAAAAAGTGGGTTGTAAAGTAATATTACAAATGAAACGGTATCATTTAAAAAATACAGGAAAAAGTCCTAATTTTGCTACAAATAAAAAAGGTTAATATATACAGGTTTAAGAGGGGAAAAATCGTCAAGGTCGATCCCTAACATTACATAAAATTTATATAACTGAGGGGAAGTCAATGGCATCATAAAACAAACCCATCCAGTAAAGTGTACCTGCAGAACAAAAAGAATTTTTTCTTCACTACTTCCAAAAAAAAAAAAATGATTTACGTTAGACCAAAAACTCGTATCAGAAAAGAAAAGAAAAAAATTCGGGATGTCGGGACGGGATTCTCTGTGTCCCGACCCGTCCCGTCTCAAATCCCGTTCCCGTGTCCACCCCTAATTATAGTGAATAAATCCCGGGAAAATTTTTTTTTGAACGGGAGGCGCTTGAAAGGTTTCACGTGGGTCCAAGGAATCTTTTAAGATGGTAAGAATCACCAAGCAATAAATTACGGCCAAATTTTAATTTTTTTTTTTTTTTTTTTTTTTTTTGCGGCTGTCGTTATCTTTAAAAAATCAGCTAATTGAAAGGCTAATTAAAAAGACTGGGAGTGTTAAAAAAAATTTTTCTCGCTTCTTCCAAGCTTCTCTCACCTTAATAGACATATTTTTACCCTTTTCAATTTTTTTCAAAGATATTCAATTTACGAAAAAAATTATTTCAGATGGAACAAGCCTAAACATACATATTTATCTCAGAAATATAACGTCATTCCTGGATTTTACAATAATCTTAACATTTTTTTTTTTTTTTGACGTAGGACTACGTCATACCCCGTAACCTGGAGATTTCTGTTTGTTTATTTGTTTATTTGTTTGTTGGTTCGCACCTAAAAAATTATTTAATATTTTAATATTAAATAATTAATATTTTAATATTAAAATTTTAACTTGGAGAATTGTAAAAAATTTATGGTCAAAATATAGACCTAGCCAACATTTTAAATTTATATAATTTTTGAGAAAAAAGATCATTTTTTGTAAAAATGTCATTTTTTTTTCTGGCACGGAAAAAACTTGAAATTTTTGATGAAAAAGGTCAAAAGTTGAAAAAAATTAATTTAAAAAATTAATATTTCTTGTAAATTTTATTAATTTTAATATTAATTTAAATTAATTAATACTTTTAGAAGCAGCAAAATTTCAAAAACCTTAAAAATTGTAATATTAAATTAATTTATTAAAAAATATTAATTTTTGGTGCGAAAAGTGCAGTAATTTGATTAAAGGATGAGGGTCAATAAGGCCGTTTTTTGGGCTAAATTTTTTTTTTCGTGAAATTTGATCCTTAAGTCCTGGTAAATGATTCCCCAAAAGAATTTTCGATTTCGGTCGTCGGAACCCTTAATATTCGCCTAAAACCATGATATTTTATTAAAGCAAATTTTAAGGATCAGCATAGGAATTAAAAAATTTTATTGCGGCAGGGAAATACTCCTACCTAAGATCTTTTAAGGGTATTTTTTCACGTTCCGAAAAATGTGTAGAACCCCCTTAAAAGCGGCAATTTTAGGTGTTTTTATTTTTTTAAACACCGTTCTTCCAAGGATTTCTGAAAACTGCATACAATATATTATAGCTTGCCCTAAGATAAACCTCACGTAATTTTTCCCGTTTGCGAATCCAATGGAATCCATTTAAAAAATGCATAAGACGCGGTTTTTACGGCCTATTTGAGCTCCCTGGTAGTTAGATCTGAATTTTTTTTAAAAAACATCATTTAGGAGTGACAATTAATCGATTCCAGCCATTATCCCGTTCCATCCATGATCAAGTTATCTTAAAAAAACTTTAAAAAATTATTAACATTTAAAAAAAAATCACTTTGCATTTGATGTGTTCCATAACAAGTTTTCGAAAATGAAATGTGAAAAATATAAACAATATATGTATTTTCTTCTATTTTTTGTATTAAATTGTTATTTTAGATGCAAGACATTATTTCTGAAGGGTAAATTAATAATACCAACTAACTTAATACGAAAAAAGAAGGAAATATACAGATTATTTATAATTTTAATATTCCATTTTCGAAAACTTGTTATGGAACACATCAAATGCAAAGTGATTTTTTTTAAAATGTTAATAATTTTTTAAAGTTTTTTTAAGATAACTTGATCATGGATGGAACGAGATAATGGCTGGAATCGATTAATTGTCACTCCTAAATGATGTTTTTAAAAAAAATTCAGATCTAACTACCAGGGAGCTCAAATAGGCCGTAAAAACCGCGTCTTATGCATTTTTTAAATGGATTCCACTGGATTCGCAAACGGGAAAAATTACGTGAGGTTTATCTTAGGGCAAGCTATAATATATTGTATGCAGTTTTCAGAAATCCTTGGAAGAACGGTGTTTAAAAAAATAAAAACACCTAAAATTGCCGCTTTTAAGGGGGTTCTACACATTTTTCGGAACGTGAAAAAATACCCTTAAAAGATCTTAGGTAGGAGTATTTCCCTGCCGCAATAAAATTTTTTAATTCCTATGCTGATCCTTAAAATTTGCTTTAATAAAATATCATGGTTTTAGGCGAATATTAAGGGTTCCGACGACCGAAATCGAAAATTCTTTTGGGGAATCATTTACCAGGACTCAAGGATCAAATTTCACGAAAAAAAAAATTTAGCCCAAAAAACGGCCTTATTGACCCTCATCCTTTTAATATTAAAATAGTAATTTACAAGAAAGAATTTTCATTTTTCATTATTTTTCGTTAATTTTTTAAAATTTTCGTACATTTTTAGAAAGTTTTCGTTAATTTTCGTCAAATTAATTCGAAAATTATGTTATTATTTATCTTAGGTATTAAATTATATTATTTAAAATGATAAAAAAAGATCAAAAGTTATGGGCGAAATAACACCGAGACAAATTTTTAGAAAGTTTTTGATAATATTCGTGAATTTTTCTTTAATTCATCATTAATTTTTCTGATTAAAGGAAATTATGGATTATCTTTTTGATATAAAAAAAATCATCAAAATCTTCGCTTTAAAAAATATTGATGACCTTTATCACAAAACATTATCATTTATAACAAAAAACCCCGAGTTGGCTGTGTCACGCACATTTTGCCAGAACGATCCTAAAGAAGTTTCACTTCAAAAAATGAGATAAAACTTCAAAAGTCTTCAAAGTTGAAATTTCAAATAGTCAAAATATTATTATAAATTTTCGTAGTTAAAATTTTACAATGTTAAAAATCGATTTTCAATAAAAAGTTTTAATAATAGGTTTTTGTCTTTTAATTATAAGTTCGAAAAAAATTAACGTATCAATTATTTTAATGTTTATATTTTAATGTTTAAATTTAAACTTGGAAGACTTTAATTAAAATTTTGACTAATTTTTTTTAACATTTGACCTTTTTTATCAAACATTTAAAGTTTTTTTTGTGCCAGTACCCCATAGACGTAGTCCTACGTAGGGATATGCTGCCATATCCCAGTATAATTTTTTTTTTTTGGTTTTTGTATAATGCTGGAATGATTTTTGACCTACAGTTCCAAAATATTTAGTAATTTAAATCTATTTATTGACTCACAATGAAAATCGAATTTCAATTTTCGATCCCGAGATGGGGGACCTCAGTAGAATAAGGACTTGTGTACTAGTGACATCCTCTTAAAAAAATTTAAGGAGAACATTTTTTTTTCAGTTAAAAATCATTTCCCGTACATTTGAAATCATACAAAAAAACAAATATTTTGATTAAAAAATAATAAGTATAAAAAAAAATAAATTATCGGTCATAAATTGGATATATTGTTTTTTACGTTACTTCTTCCAAAAATATATTCCCGTTTCGCAACTCTCTCGAATTAATGAATAATTCAGAAACAACGAAAAAAGAATAGGTATTATTTTAATGGAAAAATGAAATCGTTATAAAAACTGGAATAAAAATGAAAATCTCATTTGGGGTAAACTTTTTTTTTTTTTTTTTCCTCCGAGAAAAAAAAAGAAGAAAAAAAAATTTTAATATGTGATAGTGTTAGTGAATAAGATAGAGCAGAGGAAAAGTGGAAGGCGGGAAGAGCCGAGACGGGGGTTGGGAAAATGAAATTCATAACATCTATCAATATTCTTTTCCCGGACCGGAGATAGAAAGAAAGAAAGATAGATCGAAAGACAAAGATGAAAAAAACAAAAAAGCATCAATATGTATATTGGAAAATATAGGAAAAAAATTTGTATATACTGTAATGTAGGGTCCAGTTTTTTTCTGTTGTCGAATCTTACCAAGAGCTTTCCTTTTCGTAAGTTAATAATAGTTAGGTTTATTTTATTTATCAATTCAAAGATAGGTAGGTTTCCATAGTAACCAAGATGGCACTTGAGAATTAGTCTGGATTTAAAAAAAAAAAAAAAAAAAAATATTAGAACGTACATTAGGTTATGCTTATTTTATTAATGCTCGTATAGGAAATCAATAAGATTTCTCTTTCTTCTTCTCTTAATCGAGGAAAACGTTTTTTTTTTTTTTTTTTTTTATTCTAAAATGTGAAAACTTTTATTTCCACGAAATCGATAAGACACGATGTGGCTGAAAAAATTAGATTATGGGTTATTATAATTAAATACGTTAAACATCATTAACTTCGCGAAAAATTTAAGGGTGAGCATTACCGTAAAACGAAGTATCTTGCTTCTTTTTTTTTTATTCGGTAATGATGTAGGGAGCTGGAAAGCAATGACCTGGAACAATTTCATTTGGAAAAATATAGTAACACTCTTTTTTTTCCACGGAAAATTTGTAATTTTGCCGATTAAAAATGAGAACATTTTTAAACGATGTTTTGCATAACCAGAAATTAAACAAGCGCACAATGAAATAGTCAGATAAATCGGTCGCGGATCGCGGAAAACGGAATCGGTTAATTTAACTGTATCGTGAAAATAGTGAAATAATTAAGATATCGGAAGGCAGATCCCGTGACCGATTGAATGACCATTGATTTAATTTTAAAAAAAGATGATTAAATTAAAAAAACATCCGTTCTCATGGACCCACCCTTACTTTAATCAACGAGTAAAAATAGTAATGATTGTCATTTATGTCGATTGTCCCATTTTCAATTGTTTGATCGAGGGAAACCTCGTTAATCGCGAAAATCATAATCCTTGAATTTAAATATTAAAAAGAGAGAGAGAGAGAGAGATAAATAAAAAAGAAACAAAGCTTTTGTTTCTTAGACGGTCTTTTTCATGCTCGCGTTTATCAATCAGGACGTTAAGTAAATAACCCGAAAGACCGTCCGATTCGCTTATTTCCCGGGAAAATATTAATAACAAGAAAAGTAAATCGGAAGTTTAATACGAGGGCGCGTAAACCTTTCTCAAAAAGCGTAAAGGGGGAGATTAAATGAAGGTGCCGCAGCGGTTATTCCGAGAGTTAAGGAGTTGGCAGTATATTTCAGCAGGTCCCACTTACTTGCATCACGTTTTTAATTTTCTTTTTTTCACTTGGCGACTTTCCCTTTTCTTTATTATTTACTCATGTTGCAAGTATAAAAATCTGTTCGATCGGTTCGCACGTTTGCTTTTTTAATTACGAACTGTTACTTTTTTTTTCTTTTTAATCTTCTCCGGAATCCCATTTAATTCCTTTTTTCAGCTCGATTAATTCCTCTAAAGAATTTACTCGTTTTTGATATATATAAAAAAAAACCACCGTTTAACAAAGGGCAAAGGGCATGTTTTTCTCCTGCCTCATTTTTTTTTTAACCAGAAGGTTAATTTCAGGCTATCGACCAACACTACAGGAATTAGGAATTTTTTTAAGGAAAAAAAAGAAGAAAAAAGAATAAGCTAAGCAAAGGAGGGAGGAGCCCTCGACGGTTGCCACTTTTTCCATCGAGCCATTATTATTTTGTTGAAATAACAATTTTGATTTTTGTAATCGATGATGATTGTTTGACTCCAAATCGTTTAAAGGTCAGTCATGCTCCTCAGAGACACAAAACCAGTAATCAGATATCCCTTCCAAGAATTATTAAAATTACTAGCGCTAAGATTTTTCGTTCGTTTATTTTTTATGTATATTTCCCCCGTGTTATTAATTAAAATAAAAATGACTTAAAGAAGCTAAAACGTTTTTTTTTTTTTCAATTCACTTGCCAGTAAATTTTAATCCTTTTCAGAGTTTAAACGAAGAAAAACTGTCATCTATGAAATTTAAGACGGAATCATTTCCAGTATCCTGTTCCGAGTTTCCAACACATAATCAGCATACGTATCTTCCATATAGCTCGTGTCCAAGCTCTAGTAATTGTCGGTAATGCTTACTCCATCCAGTAATATTACTAATAACTGCCAGTTATGGATTGGGGACCGAAAAAAATATGAATTTTCAGTACTGCAATTAGCAATATAGACGAAACTTGCGCCGTACGAAATCCGATAAGTCAAATAATAATAAAATAACATAAGAAGTTTAAATATTTTTAAGAGATAAAAAATGCTGATACGGAACAGAAAAAAATTAACGAAACCCATCTCATGATAATGTTTATTCTATTGTATTCCTTTTGTTGTTTTATAGTAAGGAAGAATTAGCCTATCCAAAATAAAATTCAAAAAATGTTGTTAAGAAATAACAATTTTAAAACTGAAATAAATTCCAATAGCCTTATGGAAAGGTGCCATTCAAGTTCTGAAAGCTTCCGCTTCATTTCGTGCTTACGTTACACCGGAAAGGCTCCAGAAGGCAACAGGAGATGAGCTTCATCTTTTAAGGTCATCGTTTTTGACCGTTTCTATGTTCTGCGTGGTCAAATAATAGAATGGCGGCAGCAGCAGCGGGGTTTCAGGGCGAAAATCCAGCAACAGAGCCGTTCAAGTATTACATCAGCACATGCTTGACGAAATTCTACCCCTTACTCCCTTGGTCAGATAAGAGAACTTTTCGAAGATTCATTATAGAAGACTTGCAAAAGTCCTGAGAATTTATTTTTCGACGCACAATCAGGTAATTTGCGTGCACTTTAAAAGCACAAAAATTTCAAAGTTAAGGCTAAATTTTTTTTTTTTTTGGGGGGGGGGACATGTAAAATACCTAGGGGAATATTTCGAGCTTACCACTCTTGATTTAACATTGCTGCTAAACATTGCCTTTTCGTCCCCCTCCCCTATGGCTCTTTATCTCAAAGTTTGATTACACTGGCACAGATATTACCGATCAGAGGCGAAATCAGCCAGCGATCCCCGGCTCAAAGAAACTACTAAAAGGGTTAGGCCTTAAACCTAAAAATTTGAAATTGTAAATTAAACGTTGATGACTGATGAGTTATACTGCCATGGCATTCAGTTTCGATTCCGATCCTCCTCGCTCATTCAAAAGCAGATTTATAGGTATAACAGTTAATGGACACACTTAAAAGCTTTTTACTAAATTAAAAAAAGCTGGAATGTCGCTTACTTATCGTAATAAAATTAAATCGGCGACAAAATAAAAAACGAATGCTTAGTTATTCATATGACTTTTTTCTGAATGATTTTATCGATCGTTACATATATTAAAAAACGTAATCGTCAGAGGTGGTATGATTTTGTTTTAATATAATGGAAGGTATTAATATTAATTAATTCCTTAAGGCTAAAATTTATGCTTGATTAATTGCCCCGAACACGGTACATTTTTTCATTTCGGGATTTCACAATGCAAACTAAATTTTTTTTTTAAATCGCCACATGATGCATAGATTGATGAAAAACAATCCGCACCTGGGCCCCGTAATACCCCGAGTACATTCCTCGAATCACGTTCTATACAGTTTTGAATATTTAATTGTTAACTAGTTATAACGCAGAGTCTGATGGAATGTCCTGTCTTGTTTAATTGTGGTTGATGACTACCTTCGCCTTGGTGTATGTACCTCTTAGTTGTTACGGCAAATCAAAAGGCCAATAATCGCCAACAGTCATCTTTAAAATATACGCTTCGAAAAAAAATTTATTTCTTTTGTTTTTAATCAGATTTTTTTTTTATCTTTAAAATCGAAAATTGATTTATGGGATTTTTAGAAAGAATTAAAATTAACAGTATTTGTCGTTTAATTAGCTCCTGAAACGACGGGCAATGGGATTAGAATCGCAAGTTCCTTGCTTTCTTATATATATCGGGGAGC
Source organism: Liposcelis bostrychophila (assembly GCA_037577465.1). Classification (NCBI taxonomy): domain Eukaryota; kingdom Metazoa; phylum Arthropoda; class Insecta; order Psocodea; family Liposcelididae; genus Liposcelis; species Liposcelis bostrychophila. The sequence goes on along the minus strand of CM075208.1, from coordinate 59,401,419 downwards.
CCCAAGACAGAAAATCTCGAATCTCAGAATCTCCCGGGATATAATTTTATCGGGAAATCGCTATCTTTAAAGCAGTGTTACATGAAACAGTTAACTTGAAAGTGTTTTTCTTATTATCTTCCGCTCTCCTAGTCAAAAATAAATAAATAAATAAATAAATAAATAAAAAGAAAGCTTTACATTTTCGTCGCAGAGATTTTTCTTACATTACTACTCCCTTCAAACGACTTTATAAGCTTATAAAAATCTTTCAATTTTAAGCATTCGCCCCTGATGGAAGCATCTTAGAGCGGTAATTCGTTGAGTGAAAGCGAAATCCGACACCAGCAAGCGATGGAAGGATATGCATTATGCTGTAGCAGCTACAGGATGTCTGAAATAGTGGGTGGGGGCTTAAACAAGATCCTTTCGGATCCCCCTTTTTTCGACTCGACACACATCTATGTCACTTTTCCACAACCGGAGCCTCAAACATATTTTCCAAAATAAATAAAACCCCAAAAAATCGTCCAACAGAAGAAAGAAAAAAAACCTTTTCTTCCTGAAGACGAGCATAAAACATCGTTCGACCTTAAAGAAATGTTAATGCTCTCTCCGATCGGGGAGATTGTTTAGGGAAAATGGAAACCGAAAATTGAAGCAAAAAGGCTTTTTATTTTAAAAGAAAAGAAAAATTGGTAAATTTCTTTTTAGTACATGCATATAAGTCAAAGATGATGAGTAAAATGAGATTTCGTAATGATATTCCACATGAGCGAGGCGTAGAAAGGAAGGGTTTTACAATCTTTTGAATAAAGTAATGATATGCTAATATAAGGATGTAGAATGGAAAGCTTTCCCGATTTTCCGACATCATGTCACCACACATATTTTTAACATACAACTTTTCTATATTCACTTCATCGAATGTCGCTTTTCATTAAACTTTTATGCCGAATTTGTTTTATTTCGGGAAAAGAACCAAAAAAAAGCCGTAAATCCATATAGAAAAAATTTTGAAAAAGTTCTGAAGGTAAACGCAGGATCACACCCACAATTGAGATGGTTTCGAAGCATTTTATGCAAAATAGTTATCCACTAGCAAATGGGACGCAAGGGCCTACGGCCCTTGCATGCAAGTCGGCCAGCAGCTCGCTTCGCGATCTGCTGTCCTGACTTGCCCATTTGCTGAACGTCGGTCTGCCGTACACCTCGCCGCTACGCGGCTCGCCTGTAACCTTACTTGCTTCCGCCCTTAGCGTCTAACCCGCAGTTTCGATTACTTGTAATTTTTGTTCGCTCAACTTCATTCATATCAAGTATAATTAGCTCGGCCTTCGGATTCGCCCTAGAATCTTGGAAACGGCTAGTAAACTAAATTATCGTAGGAACTGATGGGACAAATCGGTCAGGTTAGGCTCGGTCCAGGTAGGTTCCGTCCAGGAGGGTCAGTCCGAGTAAGCCAATCCGGTGGCCTCAGTCCGGATAGGCACGGTCCGGGTAAGCTCCCTTCGGGTAGGCTTAGACCCGGTAAGCTCAGTCCTAGTAGGCTCAGTTCGGATAAACTCAGTTGGGGGAGCCTCAGTCCGGAGAGCCTCAGTTCGAGGAGCCTCAGTCCGGGTAGGCTCGGTCCAATCGGGCTCGGTACGGGTAAGCTCACTCCGAGTAGGCTTATACCGGGTAAGCTCAGTCCTAGTAGGCTCAGTCCGGAGAAGCTCACTCCGGGGAGCCTCAGTCCGGGGAGCCTCAGTCCGGGTAGGCTCCGTTCGGGTAGGCTTCGTCCGGGTAAGCTCACTCCGAGAAAGCTCACTCCGGGTAGACTTGGTCCGGATAAGCTCAGTCCTAGTAGGCTCAGTCCGGAGAAGCTCAGTCCGGGTAGGCTCCGTTCGGGTAGGCTTGGTCCGGTCAGGCTCCGTTCGGGTAGGCTTGGTCCGGTCAGGCTCGGTCCGGTAAGCTCACTACGGGTAGACTTGGTCCGGATAAGCTCAGCCCTAGTAGGCTCAGTCCTGGTAGGCTCAGTCCTGGTAGGCTCAGTTCGGAGAGCCTCAGTCCGGAGAAGCCTCGGTCCGGGTAGGCTCCGTTCGGGTAGGCTTCGTCCGGGTAAGCTCACTCCAAGAAAGCTCACTCCGGGTAGGCTTAGTCCGGATAAGCTCAGTCCTGGTAGGCTCAGTCCGGATAAGCTCAGTTCGGGGAGTCTCAGTTCCGGTAGGCTTGGTCCAATCAGGCTCGGTCCGGGTAAGCTCATCCTGGTAGGCATAGTCCGGGTAAGCTCAGTCCTAGTAGGCTCAGTCTGGAGAGCCTCAGTCCAGAGAAACTCAGTCCGGGTAGGCGCCGTTCGAGTAGGCTTTGTCCGGTCAGGCTCGGTCCGGGTAAGCTAACTCCTGGTAGGCATAGTCCGGGTAAGCTCAGTCCTAGTAGGCTCAGTCCGGAGAGCCTCAGTCCAGAGAAGCTCAGTTCGGGGAGGCTCAGTCCGGGGAGGCTCAGTCCGGGTAGGCTCCGTTCGAGTAGGCTTGGTCCGGACAGGCTCGGTCCTGGTAAGCTCACTCCGGGTAGGCTTAGTCCGGGTAAGCTCAGTCCTAGTTGGCTCAGTCTGGAGAAGCTCAGTTCCGGGAGCCTCAGTCCGGGTAGGCTCGGTTCGGGTAGGTTCACCTCCGGAGAGCTCAGTCCGGAGAGCCTCAGTTCGGGTAAGGTCGGTTCGGGTAGGTTTGGCCCAATCAGGCTCGGTCCGGGTAAGCTTAATCCGGGTAAGCTAAGTCCTAGTAGGCTCAGTCCTGGTAGGCTCAATCTGGTGAGCCTTAGTCCGAGTAGGCTCGTATCGGATAGGCTTGGTCCGGTCAGGCTCTGTCCGGGTAAGCTCATTCCGGTTTGGCTCAGTCCTGGTAGGCTCGGTCCGGGTAAGCTCACCTTCACTGTCCCCGGTCCGGGTAAGCTCACTCCCACTATCCCCGGTCCGGGTAAGCTCACTCCGGATACGCTCAGCCCGGGTAAGCTTAGTCCTGGTAGGCTCAGTTTGGTTAGACTTAGTCCTTGTAGGCTTATTCCGGGGAAGCTTCGCCCTTTAAATTTCTTAAACCCCCCCTCCCCCCCAGCTCAAGCACATTTTCAGCCATTTTCCAATCATGTCACAAACGCTATTTCATTTTATTTGGCTTCTTCTATTTTTCTAATGTTTCATCCAATTCCTTCTATTTTTAATAATATATATTTTTTTAAATTACACTCTCCCCCCACCCCAGCTCAAGTCCCCTGCCCATCTTCTGCCATTTTTCATTTTTTTTTTCGTTTAAAACTCCCTCGGTTTCAGCCCGATTTTACCCGGTTTTCATTTCTTTAAATTTTTGCAAACCCCCCCGGCCTACTGCTCTCAACCCTGCTTTTATTTTATTTTATTTTTTTTTTATTTATTTATGTTTCTTAATAATAAAAATATAATGTCTACCTATTTTTGTAAATAGCTGCAAAAGAGTTGGTAAAATACTCGGGAATAGAAAAAAAGAAAAAAATGTAACACAAATTAATTAAAGGGTAAATAAAATACTGCGAAAAAAAAAAAATCCAAGGCGAGACACGAACATGATACGAGAGGGCTGCGAAGCGATGCTTCTACCAACCAGGCTACGCTGACATATTGAAGATTACCTATGAAATGCGTCACATCACTGTACGTTGATTTCCCTATACCGAGTTTGTAAAATCTTGCAGGATCTTGCACGGAATTTCCCTTTTTTCGAATAGCGATTTCGAACCTTTTCCGGTGTCGGAAAATTTCGGGAGCGGGTTGGTCGGAACCCTCGTTTTTCCTAGAATATTTTTCATGTTTGATTTATTTTCGGGAACCATTTTTAAGACGTTGAAAATGTGAAAACAAAGACGCCATTTTGAGATTTCATTTTTTTTTTTCCGTGTTGAATGATTTACGACTTTTTTTTTTTCAATCTTCGATTTGGAAGGTAAAAAATGGTCGAAAAAGGTTGGGATTTTTTTTTAAATGATCGGGATAACACGAGGAATGTTTTTTTTTTTAAACGGATTATCAAAATTTAAAACCGGGACCCGGGAGGGACAGGGAACGTGAAAAGCCGGGAGGCGCACGAGAGTTTTTACCAGTGAGTACCGTGACTTTTTTTTTTTTTTCATTTTTTTCCCGGTTTTTTGAGAATCCCGGACTCGGGAACGGCGGAAAAAAATCGGGAAGAAGACGGAAAAAAAGAGAAAAAAAAATGCGATTTTTTGGTGCAAACCGCAAGTGGGTGCGATTTTTTTTGGATTTTTGAGGGATTTTAAAAGATTTCGAGTGCACAAAGAAACAAACTCACCAACTTTAGGATAGTGATGATTAAAAGGATTACAAAAATAAATAAATAAGTAAAAAAAAACTTGATATAGCTCATTAGGGTTAAAATAATAAAGGCTCAAACAGCAACTTGCGCCAAGTCCAATTTCTTATACTTGGTTTAAGCTTAGTCGATATTTTCAGCTTTTGGGCAGTACTGGCGGAGCTGTAAAAATTCACCAGCTCATACCTAAACATTTGGAGGAAGATCCTTTTGGGAATGATCACCACTCCTTACCCAAGAAAAAGTGTCTTATGAAATTTAGTTCTTAAAAACTTAAACTTCGTTATAAAATTTTATAACAAAAATTATTTTCAGTTTTTTTCTAAGCTTTTTTACTTTCTTCTAACGCTTCCCGAATTTTTCTATTTCTGTTTTTCTTTATTTTTGAGCCTTTGTCAAATTAAAAATATAAGAAATAAACTGAAAATTCGGAAAAATCTGGAAAATATAAGTCAAAATAATTGGCAACTTAAGAACCATATTGCCGCTTTTAAAAATCGGTTGTCCAATAAAGTGGTGTAGTGGATAAAGGCCGCTAGTAAGTCGACCACAAGGCTCGAGTTCTATTCCAAAAAATTGTAATTTTTTTTTTTGCTTTTTTTTCTCATGAAAAAGTTTTAAAAAAGAGCTTGTAAAGTCCCCATATGCTAAATATAGTGCAATTGAAGCATAAAATTAATATATTGCTCAGTTAAAAATTTAAATTATAAAAATTGATAAAAAGTTATAAAATTTTTTAACGCACTTTTTCTTGGGTAGATAAACTCCGGTTGTTTGCTGACGTTTTTTTTTTTTTTCAGGGTGTCTATTGTCAATGAAAGCGGAAATATAGGACTTTTATAGGTCCATATTTTTTAAAAATACTTTATAGGACCCAAAACAATAACTACCTTTAAAGTTTCCTTAAAACCTTCCTCAAACTTCCCTCAGGGGATTTCTCAGTGGATACCAACTTCTATGTCATTTCGTCATTTCAAGTCTAAAATTAGTCGTAATCTTTTTTTTTTTTTTAGATATTTAAAGATAAATTATTTTAATTTGCAAAAGGATAATTTTGATGAAATATGATAAATTAACCCATTTTTGCTTGTATTAAGATTGCAAGAAGAATATAGGATTTCATCGGATTATAGGACCAAAAATAAAAATATAAATGCAGGAGAATTACAGGAATCATAGGTCAGTAGACACTCTTAAAAAAAAAGCGAGTATATGGCAGGCTTTTCTTCAAAATAATAATAATAATAATAACAACAACTGAGTGATAATATTTAAATTTATTCCCAGGACTTCAAAGCTGTAGATCTGGAAGAGACGATTCAACTTATCATCATCCTGGGGAGTAATGAACAAAGATTCATTCGGTAATTAGCAAATGGGTTGGAACGAGGCAGGCACCGTTTATCGTGAGGAGGAAAGTTTCACTGGAGGAGGACTGTACAGCAACTCAGTGCAGAAAGATTTTTGACTGCGCGACTGTGTCTGATCAGGAAGACCAATATTCCCAGAAAAACTCAGTTACTAAATCATCAGAAGCAGTTTTTCTGTAAATTCCAAGGATTAAGTTGAAAGCTTCACTTTCTTAATCCTGTACTTATTGTAAAGGCTATTTGAGACCGGCCACAAGGAGAGAGAGTTAGGATAAAAAACATTCGAAGATCAATCAATTTTGTGATAGATTTCCGTCCTACAGAACTCAGTTAAAAAAATTGTTAGCAAATTTTTCTCTCTGAACTCCCCTTCTGTGCAAAGTCACATTTACGTTTTAGTTCGATCAAAAGCGAAATTATCCCAGTCAGAAAAGGGTAGTTCAAATCTTGATGGTAAAGGTATCAAGGGACGGTATTAACAGTGATAAATATATGAATCTATCACGCTAATCAAAGTGATATGAAATCATTAGTTATTATGGCATTATGTTATTTACTAAAGTGTGAGTGACGGCTTCATCAAAACAATGTAATTCATTTCTTTTTTTAATTTTTCACTTTGTTCACACCCTTCCAATTTTTTTTCCGTCTTTTTAATTCTCGAATGAGATTACTTCATCGAGATGCTTGGAAATCGCGATTAAGAATTTGATGATTGAAACATTCCATTTTCATTTTCATTTTCATATTTTTTTTTTGTGCTTGAAAACGTTCAACTTTATTAGACACAATGTAAAACTGGAAAATAACGATGTTGCTTTGGGAAAACATTATCTTTCGTAATGAGAAAGAAAAATTGAATAAGAATGAGAGCTAAGGAGAGCATCATTATTATTATAACGCGTATATGGATTGAAGGTCACAATTCTTGTTATCATCTTTCTCCTGTTTTCCTTGTACGGAAATAATATAAAAGCTTTCCCAATATGCTTTTTTTTTTCGCTGGTATTTTTATTTTTATTTTTCTTTATCCTAACGAAGATTCTAAATTGTAAAAACAAATGCGAGCAAAAGCATTCAATTGGTTTTCAACCATTTCTTCAAAAACAATCAAATGGATATTCGTTCACCTTTGCTCTTTTGCATCGCAGACGGTAAAAAGTCGAAATTCTTGTTATTTTCGCTAGGGCTACCATACCTATTTGCCGGTTCTGCTACTATTGCAGAAAAAGTTTTTGCTATTACATTTTGGAATCACCATATCTGCCCTGAAAAAAGGAATCGACCTATCGCACATCTATGGGATAGCCAACCCAGACAAGTGCGATAGGTCGATTCCCCTTTTCAGGGCAGATATAGCCTTCCAAGTAGCGATGAAAAATTCTGGGTATCTCCTAAGGTTTCAGATCATCCCGAATACCACTTCGCAACTAAAGAGGTTGCCTCGTGATTAATAAAGTATACAATGCATTTGGTAAGTATTCCAAGAGTAACAAATGTCCCACATTTTACTATAATTTTGAAAACAAAAAATAGTTCAAACAACACTGCAGCAACGTGCAATATATTAACTTTTTAAAACATTTTTAAAGCGATGTTGTCATAAAATCGGGGACATAACGAATTTACACAATATTCTCAAAAAATTTTAAATATCCCGTACGGCATATAGCACGTACATCGCGTTAATGTAAATTGATATTTTATAATGTCTTATTGATGAACCAAAAAAATGTGATCAGTCTGATATTAACTTTATGTAGCACTAACATCAAATTAATGTCAGACCGTTGACTTATATTAAACATATATCGGTCAAATATTCACTTAATATAATAATGACAGTAATAGATGTTTTAACTTGCAAAAAAAAAATTTAGATTTCACACAAAAGAATAATAACGGTCTGAAATGAGCCTGATATTGCAGTAACGTCACTAAGTTTTGTGAAGTTTCTTTAAAAACTTTTTTTAGAAGTTATACTTTACGTTTTTTGGAATTTTAGCACCTTATACCTGAAATGGGGACAAGAATATAGGCAAAATCGTAATCTACGATTCAAGAGCTTTGGCTGTTCTGCCCTTCGTTTTTTGAAATTTTTTGTTCTTCCACTTGAAAAAGTGATAAGAATAAAACATTCAAAAAAATTCTAAGTCCATCGTTTGTGGGCTTAAATCAAATTATCAACCATTTCTGTAACTTAAGGAGTGGTGAAGATGGTAAGGTGAAGGAGTTGTGACAATAGAAATCTAAACGGAGTGGGTTCTAGTCTCAGTGGCGACTTTTTTTTTTTTAATTTTCAAAAAACTAATGTCACTCTAATATCATTATGATATAAACCTTTTTACAGTTCCAATTCTTTATTTTAAATCATTGTGATGTCTGATCAATAACATTGTATTATACAATTTATATCATATTAATATTGTCATGATAACACTTAAATCTTAGGCTGATATTCAATTTGAAAAGAACACCTGGGTAAATCTTTTCGCAACATTATATGTCACACGAAAAAAAAATCTTGATATTATAAATATTAGTGACATTATTTTATATCTATGTGATACATTTTTAATTTCATTACATTTAGACAACATTCGATATTGCTTCGTGTGGCACTTGGAGAAAAAAAATTGCATGCTTTTGTGCTGTATGGGATAAGTTAACGACAGCTCTATCTAAGGTGTTAGACACTATTTTGCTTAACATTATACGTGGTTTGTTCCATATGCAAACCTAACCAGACGAAGATTTCGGCCCAGCGTATAAGATTATTACGATTTAAATGATCTTAGTCGATTGTGTCTGCTATTCTAACAGATGTAGCAGAAAGCAAATAGTATTTTGATGAAGTGATAATTATAAATACATGATAACTATTACTCAGACATAAACTGGCCGTCTTTGAAATAATTCAATGATGGCCAGTGTTGGCTTTGTTGTTGCCTTTGTTTTTGTCCTTGAGGGGATTGGCTTATTTTCCACACTCATTGGGTACCAAATTCAAACAAAAAAGTCAGGGGAAAAATTGTGGAACCACATTATTTATAATTCCTATAAAAAAAAAAAAAAAAAAAAAAAAAAAAAAAGATTCAATTTTATGTATTTGAACTGAGAATATTACTTATGTGTCATCTTTTATAAGAAATCCAGAAAATAGGTTGATATACTGTGTAAGGTTCTCGGCAAAAAATTCGCAAATAGAAAGGAATTTTAATTATTTCATATTTCTTCTGGATGTTTCATTCATATTTGCTAATGAAAACTCTATTCTAATTCCGGATCCTTTGCCAAGAACTTTACATGACATACTTAGCATTGGAATCAAGATAATTGAAAAATAATCAAGATAACATTAAAAATAGGTTGATTTTGAAAAGATCTTTGTATGAACTGCAAAATAATACTCATCAATATATCGTTTAGACATAGCTAAATTTAAAACAAAATTTTGCATACGTTTCTCCAATTTTTAATTGCACAAAACACAATAGCTTTACTTTGTAATTTGTTTAAATAGTATTTTTGTTCAAAGATATTCTTTACTCCAATTTTATGTAAAAATGTATCAAAAGGTTTTGGACAAAGTGGCAAAGGGGGGAAAAATGCAGATCTTGCTCAATGATTCTTAATCATCTGATATAATCTAATATTACTTTTCTTTCATTATCATCCACCCTGATATAAGAATAGTACAAAACACCAGTTTATAGAAATTGCTCTCTAAGACCAATACGTTTTAAAGTTCTGACATCACAAAACATGATTGTTCATTTAATAAACTTCTTTACTTCTATGACTAATAAAAAATAATTAATTTTAGGTATTTTCTCCATATTTTAATTGATTCTCAACTGTATCAAATTAATAGTATAATAATATTGGGATAGTAACCACATAAAATAAAAAATGTAAAACAAAATTTGGAATAATCTTGAAACAAGCCTTTAGTACAATATTACATTATAATGACTTGCTGATAACAATGTCAATTTATAATGAGCAATTTGCAATATAACTAAATTGTTAAAGGAATTACACCTTTTCAGTGACTATTTGAACCTTCATTTTCACATACATTTTTCTCAATGTAACAATCAGTTCATATTAAAGATCAGCATTAACTAAAATTTTAAAAATAGATGATTCAGAGATTGCACACTCATTTAGATTTTTTTAAAAAAAAGGGATTAATTTAGATTCCATTAATTTTGGACAACATAACAGACACTATCAAGAGAGCCAAAAAGGGCCCTAATTATTGTTCCCTTTAAATATTTGGCCAAGGCAAAGTGGTTCAAATAATAAAATTAACTAGCTTTAATAAGGTTTCAAAATAATATGTTATCTACTAAATAAAGAAGCAAGCAGAATACCCAAATATTCAAATATCGAGTAAAATTATAATTAAATGAATCGTATAAAATGATAATACTAAATATCCTACCTTGACTGTCTACTGCATTTCTATTGCTTGATGCTTTGCTTATTCAGGAACAATCAAATCATTTTTATCCACTGCTGAAATAAAAAGAGATCACATGGAATTTGTAATCAGCATTAATTAGGATGTAAATCATTTTTAAATTAATACCTTACCTATTAATTAGTAAATGTATTCATAGGGACAATATTGGCAATGTAAAAAACCGGCTTTACAATGCATATTTGCTCACTGATTCCGTATAATTTTTCACTAAAGATTCAATATTAATTACAACTAACCAACTCACTAAAAATGCCGACATAACATCACATGTTTCTCCATTAAAAAGGCCCCGATATAGTTCTCCGAAGCAACAGAAGAGGCGCTGAAAATCGAATTTATCGAAATGGAGGTCGTATTGTTTATTTACTGGTTAATGATTTTATTACGGTCGTAGTTAGTTACTTTTTTTCGGTGTTTGTCGAGCCGATTTTGCTGCAAATTAGATGGGATTTCTATTGTTAATCATGTCGTAAAAAAAAGGTGAAGCTTTCATTACAATTTTCAATCAAAAGAACGGGAGACTAGTGGAGTTGGTCAACATATTCAATAAGCTTTAATAATAATGCTAAGATGACGTTTCGACCCAGAGGCTCGTTGGCGAGGACATTGCACGATAAGTGTTTAGCAGATGAAAGACTGAATGGATATGATAAAAGCGAGGTAAGCAGTTCTATTTTGAAGGCGTTATTTTAGATTGTTCACATAACCTAACCAGGTTAGCCTGTCTTGTTAAAGTACATTTTTATAGAAAAATAATTTGTCACAGGTGGGATTATAATGATAATAACAATAATGATAATAATAATAATTATAACTGTAGCATGATTGGGACAGACCAAACCCTTACCTCACTGACAAAACTTGTGTTTACAAAACTACAAGAATCGTGTAAATTGATAATTCATATTTTTTTCTTCATTCAAAAAAAAAAGTATATTTGATGTTCGTAATTAAACTTATTGACATAATGTTGTCAAAATTCTTCATTTGAGAAATCGTGACTTTTTTTTTGGGTAGGGGGGGAGAAAGAAACTTGAGCAATTTTTAACTGGCAAGAAAGCTAAGATCATTCTTCTTTTGAAAGAATAAAGAAAAGAAAGCTATTAGAATATTTGGACAAATGAAATTCTTTATTGTTTCATAACATTGACATGAAAATAAACAGTAGTTATATGTCCTACTTAATTTACATGACTTTATTGTCAATTGCATCTTTAAAAAATCAGAAGCATTACTTGTATGCTTGTCTGACATAGAATCAAATTAAGATCTCTTTTATGATGGAGCAGGTGATAATCTCTGAACCAAGTCTTTGGTTTTTTTTGCAAACAAATTGTTCGTAATCTTGAGTAGAATGAATGTTTCACAGATAACTTTCAATTAAAATAAAATATTTAGAAAATAGGTTCGGAATTTAATTTTTTTAAGGAGAAGGACAAAAAGAAAAAAATTTAACAAAACCTTCGATGAATATTTCAAAAGTTAAAACAGATAATTATAATCATTATTTGTTTCCCACAAAAGAAGCATTAAACAAATTTATTATAATGAAGTGTATCAGATTAATTTAGAATAAACGTACAAGTTTAATGTTTTTCCCTGTACACGAACAATTTTCTTTTTTGTTACCAATTTGTTGTAATTAATCAATTTTGATTTATTTAAAAATGAATTTAATTTTTAACAAAAGACAATCTAACGTGTAGGCCTCAGTACAATTATTATTTTGACATGAGTCATTCAGGCGTCAAGCCACCCTGACAAATCGTTAATTATCTCACCTTTCCAATTACACGCAACTATAAACCAGGCCCGTATTTTTTTTTTATTTTTCTTTCAAAGTTCTCGAAGAAATAGATTTAAAAAAGAAAAAAAAAATCTTATTTAATTAAAATAATTTTTCTTTTTTTACATGAAAAAAAAAAAAAAAAAAAAAAAAAAGTAGATTTGAAAGGCCAAGAAATAAAATTATTAATAGGAACAATATGAAAAATAAAAAATAAAAAAAATAAAATAAAATCTGAGTGTCATGGCGGAGAATGTTAGTTCGTGATTCAGGTAGACATAAAGTCACCACACAAATGTTGGAATGCAATTTACAATAAAACTAAAATTAATAATGATAATGATAATAATAATGATTACAATGTAATTTGATGTGATGTCAGAAGTGATGGGAACTTTAACAATCTTCTGCTACTGGGTATTATTCTGTTATTATATACTGAAGACCGGGGCTGGCTCTGACGAAATTGGGTTTAATCTTTTTAAAGACCTTTGTGGGATCTTTCCACTCCTTTTTAATTTTTAATCGATCCCTCTTTTTTTTCGAACTCGGCGATATCCAAATCCACGAATTCTTTTTCGGTCGTTGGAAAATCCTTGGCTAGGCCCTTGAGGATTTTATTTATTTATTTTTGAAAGAAGCCGGGCTACTTCCCCGGCTTGTATTACACCGAACAATAGATTGTATGAAAAGTCATATTACATTGTTGGCTACCGGTCATGAGTTGCCTCGGGGGAGTATTTTTAATTTAAATCCGGCCATTCAATCACTGTTTTACTTTAAACTGCTTCGCACTCATCTTCGCAGTTACACAGGGGTTAATTAACGATCTAAAATAAAAATCATTCTCTAATTACTTTAGAAGAACCTAGCAATCCACGTATACACTTTCTATATGCTTCCGTTTCAAGGAAAACTATATTCCCAAAGAGAGAACAAAAAATAAAAGGTGAAAAAAAAAGGATCCTGAATCGATGAACAAGTTACACTTGATTAATTATCAATAAAACAATAGTTTTCAAGGTCATGCATACAGTAATTAAATAAGATAGTTTGGATAATGATGTGAAGAGCAGATGTGCATGGAAGATAGAGTTATCCTTTGTTCGAATTGTATACTCTACGTGTACTGAAAACACTTAAAGGAGGCAGTGTTGATTATTATGATTTTGTTATGGTTGTTGAGTTACCATAAGAAAGGTATTTTACGGCATCTGTTTGCTCCGTTCAAGTTGGGTCAATTGCTTCATAGGTTTTAGGGAAATTTCGCATAGTAGTCCTTCTTCTCGCAAGAGCCTGCAACGGCGCTTTTTTACTGTAAAAAAAGCGATGCCAACTGCAACAGCAATCATTCTCCTCTCTTCCCTACACCCAAAAACCGTGTTGGTTGCTGCAACTAAGAACATTGGTTATATTTTGCCGTACCAATATACTCAGTTGAGAGTTGAGAGAACTCAGTTGAGAGTTGAGAGAACTTGGAAAGTCATTGAAGTTGCAGCAACCAACACGGTTTTTCAGTGTAGTGTTCAGCTACTATGATCGACTGGGTTACCACCCAGAAGTTCTTTCAGCAGTCGCATTCAACACTGTTGCCAATTATCAACCCATTGCAGGAACGTGAAAACGAGCACAATTTAGTCGTAGAGTCGAATGTAAACGGCTGCAGTCAGCTCTTATTTAGGCTGGCGAACTCCTTTTTTTTAGTCTTTTAAAAACTGACAAACCAGGACGACCTGCACAGTAAAAAATTTTATGTTAAAATTGACACAAATTGTATGTCCAAATCGGTCTACATAAATATTTTGTTAAGAAAAATAACACAATCGTTTTGTTTAATGTTCTGCGTCCATTAACGATTGTCATTTTTTTGCTGTTTACAAACAATTTTTGTTGATTTTTTAACATAATAACTTAACATAGACTTTATGTAGACCGTTTTTAACATATTTACATAATATTTTTTACTGTATGCAATCGCCTTTGAGAATAGATGCGAAGGAAAAGATGGTAGTTACTTTTTTCAGAAACGGCTCCGAAAGCTCGGGGGTGTGTTTTGATGCAAAAGATTTTCATATCCAGGAGGGAGTTATGAGGCAATCGAAACGATATCAACAAAAAGTTCCATTATTGTCTGAATTTATTTTTCCGCACCTTCTTATTGAAACCTTTTCGGGCTCGTTTACGTACTTGTGTTCGGTTTTTCCCATTCGCTGTCACCCCAGCACACCAGTTTTATAATGTTCGAGACTTATAGGTCTGTTCGAATAGGTGTATTTGGGACAATGAGTGATCGTAAGAAATGTTCTATCGCTCCTGTTGGTTTTCTATGGTTTTCTCCCTGTTTCTGACCAGATGGTTTTCTGTCATTTTCCTGAATTTTAGATTCGGTGATTTGTCCATTTTACTATATCTCACTCGTCGATTTACGTCAAGCCTAAGGGTAGGGCCTAACAGCTTTCTAGAGACGTTAAAAGAAGAGGTACTACTTAGCGATTTGCTACCGTTTTTAGGGAAATTCAATAAATAAATGAGATACAGATGGACCATCAGCGGAACAAAGACAAAGATGTGTGGGATATCAGAACACGAATCTTATGGCACGTCCAGCAAGCATGCGCCCCCTATTCGTGTGAGGAGAGAAAATTTTCTCAGGGTATCAAGCTAGTGGAGGGCAACTGTAGCCATTAATAACACTTTTCGGTAACTATTCACTCGGATAGAAGTCGGAACCCTCTTATTTTGAGATTTTTTTTTTTTGTTGTTATATACCGGATGCCACAGTAGGGCCTCAAGCCCCGAAGTAGCCATATTCCAAATATCCAAAGTAGATTTTCTTTTTAAGGAAAAATGCTTGATGAACCATTTAGGGAGCTTTTTTACCATTTCAAGAAATGGCATAAATTGGACCTTTAAAAAAAATGTCGTCAAATTATTGGTAAAACAGTAAATTGATTTTTTTTCCCCTCAACTGAACATAAATATAAGAGTATAAAAAAAGCTGATTATACTTGTAACTAACAATCCAAATATCTCAAAGGAAAAAAATAATAATAATAAAATAAAAAATCGAAAAAAAGAAAAAAAAAAAAGAAACACAGATTAAAGTCACGGTGTAAAATCCAACGTCTTTGAATCTTTTATAAACTTTGAAGAAAAAAAACTAAAAAGTCGTTAAACAAAGGAAAAGAATGATAAATGAAAAAAAAGTTTTAAAAAAAAATGGTGGAATTAATGAGAACAGAATCATTAAAATAATTTGAGGAATTCTTTTTTATTAATTGGGAACATTAGCGTAGAAAAACCTGAGTCAGACCACAAAAAAAAGATGACATTTGATAGAATCAAGGTAAGTTAACAGTCATCAGCATAATTTAAGTTATGGTTGTCTTGGTCCAGATGGGCCCCCAGGCTCCGTCACGATCTCTCCCCCCTAGCTTCACACTTTATAATTACTATTCCGTCGGTGACTTACGGCGTTAGTTTTTTTTTTTTTTTTTTAATTTTAATCAGGGGAGAACAACATCGAGCCGGTCGTAGCTGGAATTCGCAAAAATTTGACGTATGAATAATTTCTTTTTTCTTTTAACATAGCGTTTCGTTTACATTGGAACTAATTAAAAATTTATATAAAAATAATTTTTTCGACTTTTTTAAGCTCTCGGCCTTTTAAACCGTTTCATTCGTACCTTTGTTTTGGAAAGAGTTTTACCATTTTTCACCATCAGAGGATTTCCCCCAAAAATCTTTTTGCATCTACATCGTTTGCCGACCTAAAAGTTAAAAATTCCGACTTGGAGGATTTTCATTTCTGATGTTCGACTTATGGGATTTTCAAAAGCTTTTCGACCTTTGAACCCCTCCTACTTGTTCAATTTTAAGTAGAAGTCAGTCTCTTTCTTGAATTCTGTACACTTTTTTAAATATATTCTAAATATTTGTTTTTAATAATGCCAAATCTTTGAAAATAACTGGATCCTGGAAAACTTTTTAAAATCCGAATATCAGTCTTCTATTAAATTGTTTATATCGACTTGCCTGCTCCAGCAGAATAAACTCAATAAAATGAGGCACTGAAATTAACTGCCATTAAAAATGGTCCGTATATGTTACCGTATACGTTTTATCGTCTATTGTTGGGAGAAGAATTCAGTGCTCTCACAGCACTTCTTTATTTTCAAGGCGTAACTACTAGATTATCCAATTTGAATGAAACGATATGAAAATGCAATAAATGGACCAAGCCATTCCTCTTTCGTCAAACGAACAAATTAAAACGTTCAGTTTCCAGCCTATTTCCAGCAACAGGTTTTATCGAAGAAAGAGAAAAACCACCTAAAAGGATGTCTGAAGGACGTTTTTGTTTGAAAGAAAAAAGGAAAAAAAAAACTGTAAAAGGGAAACTCGAAGGAGGAAACCTCAGTTCGACCACAGTATGAGGGCGAAGTCAAAAACACGAATGTGTGTTTTTAACGTATTATTTTCTAAGGCCAACAAAAAGTTTTTTTTTTCCGGCATGATGAGCAAGCCAGATTTCTAGTTCTTTTTAAACGGCTAGAGCTTTTTAATGTCAGAAAATGGATAGCGATAAATAAAGGAAAAAGTAGGAGTACTTAATGTACCGATCTCGATCGAAGAATTTACTTAATCAGCGAACTGATCGAGTTCGATGTTCCGTTAGGTTTTCGATCGTTTTTGATATCTAAGGAATAGTTGCGGCTTTTTCCGGAAGAAAGTACTGCTTAAAATGGTGGTGGTGGGAGGAAACTCCATTCGTACTGCTCGAAAGGCTCAATGTATTAAAAATCTATGAGATCAGGTTAAGTTCTGAAAGGAGAAGGCAGAATTTTAAGAACGATACGCTTTCTATACTGTGATGCAACTTGTTTTTGCTCGTGCCTCCCTTTTCAGGCAGGGACCCTTAAAAATCAGCAGTCACGTCCACATTCCTAGAAATTTAATTCCGATTAATTCGGTAATGATTGGACTCCATTCTCGGATTCTTCGTGCAAATCCGATATGATACTCTCGACGATTGGCATTCTTGGCAATGGAGTTTTCTTCTCAAAAATTATGCTTCTGGGAAAAGGCTATCCTACATGATGTTAATCATCAAAAACTATTTGCTTTAAAGATTTTTTTTTTTAACTCCAAAAAAGAAAAAAGAAAATCGCGTCACTGCTTTTTAAACCACTTTTATATTGAACTTGTACCTCAGAGCACTTCTGAGAGACGATAGCGATTCTAAAAAGCATTAAAAGCAAAAAAAGAAAAAGAAATACATTGTTACGCGGAAAACAATGTATAGCGTGTTGCAATCTCGAAAAGCTGTTGACAGAGCACGCAGACGATGTTATATACTTTTCACCGAAACCGAGA
Source organism: Liposcelis bostrychophila (assembly GCA_037577465.1). Classification (NCBI taxonomy): domain Eukaryota; kingdom Metazoa; phylum Arthropoda; class Insecta; order Psocodea; family Liposcelididae; genus Liposcelis; species Liposcelis bostrychophila. The sequence continues at coordinate 59,384,079 of CM075208.1, read as the reverse complement.
AATAAGTTCATTTTCCACCATACACGAGAAAATCTCATTACCATTCAGCAATAAACATTAAGACACCCCCCACTGATTTCCCGTAAGACAACTTTTTAATTAAGCTAATTAGTAGTATTTAACGCTATTCATAAATTTCAAAAAAATTTTTAAACCTTAATGGGAGGACACCCTATAGCAAATACGTGCATCTACCCTTATACGATATTAGAATGAGTCAATTTAAAATCCAAATTCTGGTGTTTCTTTTTTTTTTCTATCACTCTAGACACCTGTTCAAATTCGAAACTTATTCCAAGTTAATAAATCGTCTCCTTCGTAAGTTTTACAGACGAGGACCCGTCCAACTAACTTGTCGTGCGGTTTGATGTGTGTTTGACGTGGTTTCTTGAGTGCTTTACTCTTTTTTGAATGATATTTTAATAATTTGGGAAAATTGACTTTTTTTTCCCTTTTCTATTTCGTCCTTTTTATTCCAAAAAGAAAAAAATCTTAAATATGACGATATCACTTGCATGCTGTGAAAATCCCACGATTTTCAGAAAGGAAAAATTATGCAACGTTTGACGTTGATTTAGTTACAGCGTTGCACTCATAAAAAGAAAAAGAAAAAGAAAATTAAAAAAAAAACCATTCCTTTCACGATTTCTCCCATCAAAAAATGAAGAAAAAAATTAAACGGAATCGTAATTGCAATTAATCCCTCCGACTGATACTTAAATAAGAGCCTTGGGGTTCGAGTGTTCGGTATAATCGCTGTCACCTGAATCGTGGCCAGAAAAAAAAAAAAAAAAAAAAAATCCGTTGATGAACAAGAAAAGAGCAAAAGATTTTGAACGATGAAAAGGAAGACAATGATCGGACGCCATTATGGTATCGGAACGAATTACAAGAATGTCTATGGTATAATAAATATGAACGCACGAACCTTGATTAAAGGCAACAATTAACAGTGTTTTCGAAATTAAAACAGCCACATTTGAGACAACAGCCTTGCTCTACTCTGTCACGGCAATTTTATAAAGACACAGTTTTTTTTTCTTTAAAAGATTCTTTCTAATTTCTAGTTTTAATTTAAGGATTCAGCCACGATCTGTATATTGCTTCTTCACTTTGTTCTTTCCATGTCGAGTCAGTAAATTCGAATCTGTTGGCAGCTTCTCTTAATGGAAGATGTTAAAATCTCCAATGAGCTTGAAGACTTTTTACTCCAAATACACCGCTCTTTTTTAAAATCCACTGCAAGAAATGCGGACTCCAGAGCTGATCTTAGGATTCCTGATATGAGGCCTACTCCAAAATTCGAATAATCTTGTATAAAAAATCTTTTTTTTTATGCCATTAAATAAAAAAAATTGATAAATTTTGAATAGAAATAATAGGAAAAAAAAAAGTTCGTGATTTTCTTTGTACTAATTAAGGATTGTTTTACAAGACGGCACAAGATTATCATTTGGTACTAAAGGGAAAAGATATTCGGTTTTGCAGCAGGGACACTGGCCGAAGTCACGTTTATTCAAACATTCTTGTGTTAATCACTTTTTTTTGTACCGGCAAACGAAGCATTCCATCTGATTATGTTGCCATCCGTGATTCTTTTATTGATTCTCTTTTGTTATTTTTTTCATTTTCGCGCGTTTGCTAATCTCGTTCTTTTTTTGTTTCAAACTCGTGTTCTAATAGGAAATTTTCTTTTTTTAGTAATAATGAGGAAACTGTATAGCATAAAGTGCTCTCGAGTTTTCATAACGTGTGCAACTATATCAGAAGGCATGTAAAATCGAGTTATGAAAAAAGGATAAGAAAACGGGATTGCTCTGAGTTAAAGAACGAGTGAATCTTTCTTACAAGGTTGATCCCTCTCGTATGGAAATATTTAAAATTCCAGCTCCGACCCGGCTCCTTGCCGTCTATTAAAACACAATGTATTCTCCCAGGAAGATAGTTAGCTTATGGGTTCTGTTTGGTTTGAATCGCCTCCGGGTGAACTGTTCAATTTGATGCCTCGTTTACATGTTATATACTTGAATCTTCTTGTTCCAACACATAACGTGCTTTTATTTATTGGCTTTTAATTGTATTTTTCTTCGGATTCGGTTCTGCCCCGTTGCTGAAATCCCCCGTTTCTAATTATTGTGGATAATCGATGAAATGGATTTAAAATTATTATGAATCCAAAGAATTCCAGAACTCCTCAGTGCATTCGTATTTCGTTTTTCTTAAAACAATCCAACATATTTAAATGTTTTAATTTTTAATTGCTTATACATAGAAAAAAAAAATAATTTGATCGTCGAATGATTCATCTGTTTTTCAGGAAATTCAACGTTCAATACCTGAATGCAGAGTCACTATTTTATTATTGACCTTGTCTAGTAAATTAATTGAGTTATTCCCCGCTAGGTAGTGGCACTTGGCAGCAAGTATAGCTTTTAAAGTTTTTTTTTTTTTTTAAGTACTCATGTAAATTTCATTAATTCGCTGCAAAAAAACTTTAATTTCTGGAATGATCAAAAAATGTTTAAAATCAAAGGGATTAAAAATAAATTTCTAACAAAGTAAATAAGTCGAATTTCAGATTTTCTTTTTTATAAAAAAAAAAAGAAAATTGAGACAGGCTTGAATGATTGGCTTAAAACAGTTGATCTCGACTGACAAACGAGATCGATTTCAACCAATGAAGAAGATGCCAGAGGAAAAGTTGAGAATATGCCTTTCAGCCCAAAAATTTGTGATTTACCTAATAAAATACATCGTTCTCTGCGTTGGAGAAAAACACGAAGAAGTAAAGTTTAAGCTACTTTTTTTTGGGTGCCTTTAGAATTATGAACCTGAAATTCTAAAAACAACCTTGTTTTGGTGTCCAAGTTTTAAAAATAGTATAGAATTTTTGAAAGTTGCAGCGAAATACTCGGAAAAGCGAGTGCAGATGTTGACTGTAATTTTAATTAATATTCGAGATGTAACGCCCGTTACAACTACTGTCTTTCCGAAACATGGCCTTTAAAATTCCCAACTTTGAAAAAAACTATGGGAAGGGAGACAGCGCCGGCTTTAGGCATGTGCCTTCCGTGCCCATGCACACACTGTCCAAATTTTAGGGGCGCCAAAATAAAGAAAAATGAAAAGACAAAATACTGTATTTAAAATGTTCCAAAACTATTCTTCAGATTTTTTTTCTAACATTTCTCAAATTCGTTTTTTAAAAGTATTTTTCTTATTTAAAATTTTTCCCTTTATACAAATAATATGCGTGATACAATTGCAACCGGCTGGAGTGGGGAAATGTACGGAAGCCCTGAAGGGTCACATTTCTATAATTGTTTTTTATTGTTTGTTCCGGAACAAGCAATTAACGAAAAAATGTTTGTTCCGGAACAAACAATTAATTTAAAATTGTCAGTTCCGGAACAGACAATTAATAAAAAATTGTCTGTTCCGGAACAGACATTGCTTGTTCCGGAACAGGCATTGTTTGTTCCGGAACAGACATTTTTTCGTTAATTGCTTGTTCCGGAACAAACAATAAAAAACAATTATAAAAATGTGACCCTTCAGGGCTTCCGTAGTAATGTAAAAACATTTGAAGCAGGCGCCAAAAAAGATGTTTGCATAGAGTGCCAAAACTTGTAAAGCCGGCGCTGAAGGGAGATCATGGATTAATATGTATGCGTTTTTTGTATTAACACGACTGACTGGGATAAAATATGTTGCAAGAAATGTAATTTCGGGGGAGAAACATAGCAGCCGAAAAAGGCGTTTTTAGGTAAGGTTTCGCGTCCTTTTGAATAAAAACAAGCAATGTTTAAAAGTCAACTTGAAGACTGTGAATTAATGATACCCCATCAGTCTCGGTGAAGGGTGAGCCGAGTATCGATCGCAACAGACAAATTACCCCGACAAACATCATTGTTTAAAAAGAAGGAACAATAATGAAACAATAATTGCGTGCAAGTTCGTAAGCTCTTTTTTTCGACTTGGGTTTAATGCCTTTTGAATTAATAATGCCTAAATTTTTTGATATCTATGTGAATTTTATTGAGACAGTGATTAATTTGTCATAGTCCTCGGTTTCCCGTTTGCATATATCTACCATCTATATTATAAAACAATGAGGGGGGATTTTTTTAAAATATCTTTTTATTTATTTACTTATTTACTTATTTATTTATTTATTTTTTTTAGTGGTATCGTGTGGACGTATGCCATCTTCCGGAAGATTTGCAAAGGAAGTTCGTTCAGTTATCTTTAGACGAAGAGACGCAGTTGTTTCTGGATCGAAGCATCGAAAAATCGTCATGGGTTATGACTCAGATTTGGCATTGCCTTGCGAAGACGTTCCTCAACGTGTTCCTGACTCAAACCTCGATTAACGGGTAAGCAATCCGAAAATTAATTAATTAAAATCCTTGTTCGATTCGAAATAATACATGTCGTCCAAGAGAAATGGTAATTGCTTCTACTCCCTTCTGAGTGGGATGAATTTACTTATGAGATCGGGACAAATAAACGTGACCGAATCGAAGGTTGATGAAAGAGGTTAACGCGATGATGAGACGCAATTTAAACAAGAAACTGTTCCATTTTTTTTTTTTTTTTAATAAGCCATAATATTCGTTGATTTTCGAAAAATTGCGTCGGTGGTAAAATTAGTAAGAGGTAGGTGGATGACGTTGCAAGGCCCAACGTCCCCCTGTATCGATTATTTAACATAATCACTCGTATGCAAAGGATAACAATTTTTTGGTTTGTTTAGAATTTCAAAGGCTGCAAAACATTTGGGCCTAACTTTAAATATTTAAGAATCCACTTATGTGGCGGCTGCAGTTTGGGCATCGCTCTCGTACGGGTTAAAATATTTTTTCTCACTTCACTTCACTTCCCTTCTCTTCTCGACATATCAAATATAAGCGATGTTTAAACCGCACGGTCTTCTTAGCAACACAGATTTTTGGCTTGGCATTAAAAGCTCTAAAGGGTCCCACAACTTGTCCATTTTCTTTTCGTTAATTGTGCAGCTGGCATTGCCATCTTGAAGGAGGATTTATCAATGTCTTGGAGAGCATCGATCCTTGAAGTAAGTCTGACCTGTGGTGTCACGAGTTTTCTATGGCAGAGAAAAAAGCGGAATTTTGTTGCGAGATTTTCCGACGGCTAACATTTTCTTTGGAAACGAATCCATAAACTAGGGTCAAATTTATCGTGATGAATCACGACGAAAAAAATTAAATTACAACTCAAACCGCAGACTAGGGGGAAAAAAAAATTGTCTTGGGAGGTCCGACGGAACCCAGACTGTGTTTCACATATGCGAACAATATATCACAATGAGACAGACGTATAATTAGCACGCCATCGAAAATATCGGCATAAACGTCAAGTGGCACCTCTCTTTACGGATTCTTACCTATAGAATTAAAAACCCTTAAAGCCCGAGCGAAATTAATAATTTAAACGGTCGAAAAGAGAGAGAGAGAGGGAACGAGTCAGACGACTCATTCGGGCATAAAACACCCGAGCAACATCCCGAAATACTAAAGAACTCGCCATTAAATATTATAAAAAATTAGTCATAAATAATGTAAAAAGTATAGGAGAAACGCGGGCAAAAGGTAATAATATTCCGTGAAACTAATTTGCACGGCTCGGTTTATTGCCCAGATGTAATTACAATAGGAGGTACTGGTTTAATCGGATGGCACTACTTCACATTATTCAAAAAAGAAACAACGAGACTCTTAACACATAGCAACATAATTATCTTATGAAAAATTTCGTTTTCTTCCGGTCGAATTTCCTGTCGTTTCCATACTAAATTGTTTACTATAATAAATAAAAATAAAATTGAGTTAAATCCGATAATCGGTGCAAGACCTCGAGCCGTGAAAACCCGACTTATAAAAATTAAATATAATCATTCAAAACTGGATCGATTGTTTCGATCTGCACAAAAAAAAAAAAAAAAAAAAAAAAAGGAAGAAAATGAAAATTTTTGGAATTTGCTTTTTGACCGTTCTGAATAAATGGCTACTATGGTACCCTTTTCTTTTTCGTAGATTGACCGCTCCAGATCGGACTATTCGTGCCAGTGAATAAGAAGGGACTTTGAAAAAAAAAAAACCAAAGTTACGTTTGTAGGATGAAAAAAATTGAGTTTCAATCTTCAGATCCCTTGATTCAAATGTCCAAAGCCCGAAAATACTGTAGCCATTTTGATCTTTCGTTTTATATTTTTGCCTTACAAAAGTCAAAGATTTGTCCACTTTTTATTATCAGTCTGCTTAATTGTTCCTGAACTAGTGGAATATGTAAGTTTGACATTGAGGAAAAAAACTTTTTATTTATCGATCAAGTTCGATTTTTTGATACTTAACATTAACCTTGGGATCCTGGGATTGAAAATTTTGGAATCCTGAAATCTCGGGAATGCAAACTCTAAGATGCACTTTATTCTTCTTCTTTTGAATATACTGTACAACATTGCAAAAACAAATACCTATCGTTTTAATTTAAGAAAGTAAAATCTGAATTAACATTAAAATTTTATTTTGACCTTTAAGGTAAAAACTTTTATGTTAAAAAAAATTGAATGTTATTGTCCGTGAGACATTCTTTTGTTTTTAGTGTTTTGTTCGAGGCTCCAGGCAAATTATGTTACTTTTAACATAAATTTTTTACCGTGTTGTTTAAAAAAGAATTAGGGTTTATCACTGTCTTAGGGAGCACCGATTAGAAACACCTAAGATGGGTCCTAAACAAACGAATGCTGAACACGTTCAGCTGAACTGCAAAAAGTGGGAGGGTGCCTCTAGTAAATAATCCTAGAGTCCTTTTCATAATTAACTTTAAAATTTCAGGAGCTTCTCAAACTCTCTCCACCTTCTCCACTTCAGAAAAAGATAACAAAAGTAAAAGCCTTATTTAATTTAAAGTAAAAAACTAATTTTCTTTTAAAAGTTTTAATTATTCTTAAACTTTTTAAAATAATGTCGAGAAAAAAAAATCGGTTCTCTGCACGACACAAAAGATGATTCCCGTGTTAATTTCATAATTTTCAACGGGCTACCAAATTTCTCTCTTCGTAACAAGTAGCATCTTTTAAGAGCGGCTTCCTTTTTATTTTTACCTCCACTAATGACCGTACAACGAATTAAAAAATATTTGAAATGTTTTGTAAATTAATTGATAAATGACCGTGAGTTTCAAGATTGATGCCGGTTGTCACATCAACTATAAAGGTGAAAAGCATTATTATTATTATTACCATTATTTTTACGGAAGCCCAAACCCATTTACGACTTTTAATTCTCGTTTTAAATCCAAAAAAAAATTATTTTGAATTCGGTCACGTACAAAAGGCACAAAATTACAATAAATCCAGGATTAATTAAAAATTTTTAATTATCCCTTTCCTCGATTGAAATGGTGGACGGTTCATTAATATCGATCAACAGGTACATTTTTTTTTCGTTGACTGACGGTACCACATAAAGACCAGTAGCAAAATTAATCAAACGCTTTTTTTTTTTTTTTTTTTTTTTATTTATTTTGTGGACGAATTCAAGGACAAAAGCATTAGGTGTAGGACCAAACTGACAATTTAAATTGCAAGTCACACTTTTCATTTTCTTTTGCCTCACATGAGCCGATTAACATTTTCACTAAATTACCATTTCATAATTTGATATTTCGTGGAAGAAATAATATAATAAATGCCTAAGGAATTTTTTTTTGATTTTTTAACTTATGCTTGTCCACTCGAAATTTTTTTTTTAATACGAGCCGTAAAATGTGTTAGAGGTTTTCCGATTTTGTGAATGATAATTATGTCGGGGAGAAAATAAAAAAAATTATTTAATGATTCAAAGTTTTCATTTTTCTCTGATTGGGATAGTAAGGTTGAAAATCAAGGACGTAATGATTTCGTTTTTTTAATTAAATTAATTAATGATGATTCGTATTTTTTAAATAATTAAATAATTAACTAACTATTCGGTAAAATATCGAGTTAATTAAGCCGAGTTCAAATCATTATCGGATTAATCGTATGGTTAGGTGTCTCATTAATTAAACTTTAAATATATTTCTTCATTAGTGTAGTTAAGATTCCTTCAGCAAATGCAATGATAATTCCGTTGCTTTGCCTTAAACCAGAAATTTATGATGCCGTTTTTAGTTTAGTAATGGCCAAAATTTTATTGTGCTTTTTTAAAACCGATACTTGAATGCACTTTATTTTGAGTGTTTTCGACTTTTAAAAGTCTGACCCCCAAAATCGGTACTTATATGTCCCAATTTTTTAAATAATAGCCCAAAGTTCGAAAAATTCCCATAAGGGGAGAGGTTGGAAAATTTTCTTTTTGTGAAAAAATAACGGTTTCTTACGGGGAATTTCATTTGGATCCCGAAAGTCCGTTTTTTAAATTCTCATGAGCTTATAGAATATCATCGAAAAAGTAACGAAACATATTATATTACTCGTGCTTTCGCCTCTAAATATTACTCTTCTGCACCGAAAATGAAAAAACGGACTTCAGGTTTGTAATGTACAGAAATTTTCCGAATAAAAAGCGATTTCTTTTCCTCAAAATAATTTTTTTTTCTCTTTTTCCCTTATTGTACGGGATTTAACAACATTTCTGGCTTAAGTCGTCATAGTTTTCCATCCCGTAAAATTTCAAAAATTAGATTCATTATCTTAGGGGGCATTGAGATACTCTTGGATTTGACATCCTACACTATTTCATGCTGAACTTGTGGTCTTAATGCCTGTTTCTGTCTGCTGCTTGAATGTTCAACCCATCTTATGATTAAGTCGGTGATTGCAAATTGCTCTGCAACTGTAACCTGTTAATTTTTGGGCTAGTTAAAGTCTCGATGACCTCAATGAACATTTTGGACGCTCGAAGTGAGCAATGGGTCTTTTTGATTTTTCAACTCGTGTTTTAATCGGTCGGCAAAATTTCCAAAGTCGGTTTGATTGATAAATCCTATTAAATACGCCATTTTTTTCTTAATGTTTCTTTTCCTTCATTAACATTCCCAATCGAAAAGGAAAAGAAAAGGAAAAGCCGATGCACTGATTCCAGGAAAAAATATCTGACGAATTACATTCCTTTTCCTTTTTTTTTCCTAATTATTATCTTTTCGACCAATCTGCAAAAAGGAAAACGAAGAAAAAAAAAAGGAGACAAAAGGAAAAGGGTTGACAAGATGGAGTTTCCCGACCAATTAAAAAATTTCTTCCCGGTTCCTCTGGATTGGTTAATTACGAAACTGCGTTATTATTGCTAATTAGCAGGGAAACTCTTCCCATTCATTAACGGCGGGGGTTTCTCTTTGGTTGTGGAAGGACGTTTGCGCGAAAAATTTCCCAACCCCTCTCTGCAAATCGTCATTAGTTACGTTTTAATTGCTTTTTACCCTTTGATTCCCCATTCTCTCATTGGTTGATGAGTTTTTCGACGCGCGAAAACGCTTTATCTCCCCGAAATACAAAAAAAGGTCTCATTCTTAGCTTACGCCGAGTAATTAATCCAGGTTAACGGTCACCGCCAAATTTTTCTTTCTTTTTTTTTTTTTTTTTTTTTCTTTTACTTTTCAGTTGTCAGGTTGAAAACAACGTAAGTAGATTTTCCTCCTTGCTTACTTCCTTTACGATTTATTTTTTATCGGATGTGACGTTTTCACTTTTGGAAGCACTGCATTCATACCGTTCGTTATAATTTGTACGTAATTACCGGAAATTCTAAGAAGCTACATGGTGGCTTTAAAATTTCACTGGAAATTTTCATCTTCGTACGTTGAGGAGGAAGGAATCGTAAGAAAACGGATTTTTCAATCGGGGAATGCATCGGGAAACGCTTCGATTAAAAATTGGTGAACGGAGGAGTTTGCGCGGGAAAAAAGGATAGATGCGGCGAAAGCGCAAAATCAAGATTGTTTTTATGGAGATGGCTCCGCCTGTTAATGAGTAGGTCGATAATTAATTAACGACGGAATTCCAGACTCTCCCGCTTTTCTTCCTTTTTTTTTGTTGTTTCTCTATTTCTTTTTTTTAATAAACCTTTTTCTTGGTTTCATTTACACGAAACATGATTTTCTTTTTACACTTTTTTTGTCTCGAGGAAAGGCGTGTTTTTCTTTCTTTTGGTCCTTGAAATTAAAATTTTCGGAAGCGTTTCGATTGATTTATTATTATTTTATTTTATTTTATTTTTATATAAATCGGGAGAGGGAAAAAAGGTGAGATGCCCGATTGAAAAATATATCGCTGTAAAATGACGTCTCGTGCCCAATTTAAAAAAAACGAAAATCCATTAGTATAAAAGGGCGTGTGAAGTAAGGGCTAAAAAGGGGATCCGTGCCTTTGTTGCATAAATCTTTTTACAAGTTGATCCGAATTTATTAAATATCCATCAGTTACCGTCGCTGAGAACAGGAAATGAAAACAGCTATTTTATGTTTTGATCGTTTTCGTATAATCACGTCCTTCATATCTGACTTACTCAACACAATTTTTTTTCATTTTTCCTTTTTCGGAGAAAATAATAATAAAAAACGGGAACCGATTTCCCCGAATCGTAACTGGGGTGATTTCGGGGAAAAAAAATCGATATTTGTATACGAAGTACTACAGAGGCTGACTCGTTTTGGTCCCGATTCTTCAGCTTTACCCTCCTTTTGGTGAACTACTCGATCGGAAAAGAGTAAAGTCTTTAACTGGAGAACTGGGGAAGGTTCACAAAATGTTTTAAAAAAGAGTACTCACGATAAGGGGATTTATTAGGAATGTAGAATGCAAGAATAAATTGATGTTCCTTTCTCATAGGCGTTTATTCAAAATGTTTTATTTTTTTACCCCTTCAAAGTTGAGCAGGATGCGGATCTGTATGTTACTGAACCTGTAGATTTCGGTGATGACCATTAAAATCCTGTACTGATGAGGAAAAATACCTAAAAAACAATCGATTTTCTACAGGTTTCGTGCGATACCATGACAGGATGTGATGAATCACGCTTTTTCCTTAAGTCTCTTTGCTTTGAATTCGGGGCCGAGATTGAAGTAGTATGCAAATTGCATAGGGCCGCAAATACATAAAAATAGTCCGATATAGATTCCCTTTTTGTGGCCTAAACACCTCGAAGATTAAAAAAGCGCAATCTTTTTGTTGAAAATCACCGACATGGAAATAAATATTCCAACTTTTCCTTCGATTTGAATTTTCTTCCTTTTTTCACTAATTCTCGTGGTCGAGGAAGAAAAAAATTCCTGTCAACATTTCCTACAAGATAGGAAATATTATTCGCAACTTTGTCGATACGTTTCTGCGTTTTTTTTTTTTTTTTTTTTTTTCATTTCAATTTGATAACGCCAGAAAAAAAATAAATGTTTGAGGGTGAACATCGGACGATTAAACAACGATTAAAGGAGGTTATAAATTGATAACTTTCGATCGAAATGTCATTTTGCATTTCAAATATTCATAATTGTTCCAAGAATCGCCCCAATTAGAACAAGCTTAAAGGGTCGCGGAATCAATTATTCAAAAACTTTTCAAGTGCATTTTACACACATTACAGGGAAATTCGTTTTCTATTTTTACGGGTATTTTAATTAAGTGGGCGAAAAAAGAGGTATGACCTTTCCAATGTTTGTTCAAACATTTCGTTTTCGTTTTAACGAAAAAATAAAAAAAATAAAAATTTTAGACTTTAACTTGGTTTAGGTCCATTCGCTTCTTTTTCGGATTCAATTGTAATTATATCCTCGGTCCGATTTTCTAAAATTACAAGAATCCAGTGTAAGTGTCCAGTGTCACCTTAATTCCCGAAGTTCGGGAAGGGACGCTAGTTTGAAAATTTTTTTCAGAACCCTTGTTATTTTTTACTTTCTCGATTTAGAAACGAGGTGACGAGGCAGGTCCCTATCTCTTGGATCGAATGTAACTTTATGTTAAAAACCTCGATTTTATTCAAATTTCTTTAACGACTCTTGCAAAAAAATAATTTTTTTGTATACGGATGCTTTCTTTTGGAATTAAGGGTTGTCGTCGGCGGTTCCCCCGATCAGAACTAAATCGATGCTATTATTTCCAGTTATGCTCGATTTGAATTTCATAAGCTTATTAAGAGTTGTGCGGATATCGAATGACACTCCTCTTGTATAAAAAATCGATCATCTGTAAATTTTTCACGATCAATCTTCGTCAGGTCGGTTCAATTTTTATTTTTAAATGTAAAGATCAACCGGGAATCGGTCGTACAAATTTCATCGATTTTTCTTTTTTTTTTCTGCTAATGAAAGAGCTTTTCATTCCGGAGATTTCGGGATTCGTATGACAAGCAACGAGGGGACAAATATTGACAGTTTAAATCAAATGAATATTGATCGGCTTTTGTTACGATTTTTTTTTCTCGTTCCGCACCATTTTTTATTTTATTTTAAAGGGATCTGCCTAATCGTTTTTGATGCTTTATTCAAAACCTTCGCACATGACAATTTTATTTATTTATTTTCTCATTTTCGGTTAAAAGTCGATCTTGGAAACAAGAAAAAAGGGAAAAAAGCAAGTTTGGGTACCGAATGTTTTAAAAAAAGAAAGTAAAAATCGAATGAATACGTCAACGCTGAATAGTGAAACCCTCCGTAAGTAATTTCGAAAAATTCAAAGAGCTTCCTTATCGAAATTCTAAAAAAATAAATTGATTCCTCCTCTCGGAGAGAAATTCAAGAATTTCGGCTTTAGCTCGGGTGAGTTTACCCAAGCCCCGCGAGTTCCTTTCGATTACACCATTTCGTCGAAAATAAATTCTGAGAGATTCCGATTCGGGATTTCTTTTTTAAATTTTTTAAAATCATTTTCAGACTTTTAGTTCCCTGCTGTATTTTATCAAGTTTTAAAGGACTATTATTTGTAATACCGTTGGCAATATGTTGTAAATGTAGTGACTACTAAAAAATGATTTTTTTTTTTAAACCGAGTAGTGGCGCCTCAAGAGTTCTTTAGGTTTTGTACAATTGAGCAATCAAGGGGGTCGAAGGAGATGTTACGCATTGTTATGGACGGGTGGGGGATTGGACCATGTGTTACGTAATTTTAATAATTCAATTATTTCAATTTTATTTCACTCTTTTAAAAAAAATTTTCCCGGTTATTCTTCAAAATAAACAAATAAAAAATTAAAAAAATTTGTGAACTCTTAAAAACGGATTAAGTATCATAAAACTGAAAATTTTTTTGACTTCTAAAACGTTAATCACGTTGACCCCCGAGTGAAAAGATGACCGATTTTTTTAAGGGGGGGGTTAGAACCCGGTTACGTAATAACGAAGGGGGGGTTACAAGTTGCGTTACGGGTGTATTAGAAGGGGGAGGGGAGGGGTCAAAAATTGGCAAATTTTGCGTTACGTAATACATGGACGATCCCAAGGCATTTTAATTTTTTTTACCACGAGTTCCCAGAATTTTTAGAAAAAGCGTTTTTTTTTTTGTTTTCATGGTCGCGGAACAGGATAATGACCATGATTTGGTCGTGCGATTAATTAATTGCAAAAATTGTGCTGATATAAGCCATTTTATACCCTAAAGTCGTAAAAAAAAGTCCATTATCGCTTTATTAAAAAGCTCATAAAAACAAATTATGACCGCATTTCCAAAACAGATTTAAAAAAAATTTAAAATTTCCGAAAATTTGGTCATAATCTGTTTTTGTAAAATCATAAACATATGTTGATCTGGTTTGTTTTTTTCCAAACCAGAGCCTGTTCAAATGACCAAATAGGAAGTCGCCAATTTTGTAAATAAAATCGCCATTTTTAGCCAAAAAATGATGATTTGCCAACTTTTGCCAAATTTGACAACATCGTTGAAATCACATTTGGCTTCCACGACCTTTAAATCGTAGAAATAGTTATTTTTGCCACCATTAGGCAAGGCTACGATAATAATAATAATAATAATAATAATCATCGACTTTTAAATTTTTCAATTCAATTTATTTTCCTGCGTCTTTTAAAATAACTTGGGAGTTTTTAACGTTTATCCCAAAATCCCGGATGGCAATTGCAGTAGATGTAATGTACATGTACAACCCGTCATAATTGAACGATATGTCCGAGGTGGGACATTGTTCGAAAAGAGAACTGAAAACGTCGGAACCGCCAAGAAAATGGTGAAAAAGAAAAAAAAAATCGGAAGAAAAATGTAAATAGAGTAAAAGAAAAGAAATTGCGAACAATCGTCGCATCCATTATAAGAAATGTAATTTCTTAAAGTTCGTATCGAGTGAAGTTTCTGAGTATATGCACGCTTCGCTTGTCACCTTTTCCATTTCTCAGAGAAGCAAGGGGGCGTGGGGGAGTAAGGGGCTTAAAATCTTATTAAATTGCCCGGGGGTTCCCACCCCCCCAACCAGACGTCAGAATACCTCCAATAGCCATTTCTCCTTCCTCCTAGTTACCATAGAAACGGCCCGGGTTCTTCATTCTTTTTTTTTAAATTTTTAAATTTTTTTATAGCTTTGTGAAAATCTTTTCTCATTATTTTTCATCGTTTTATTAAAAAAAAAAAAAAATTCTTGCTTTTTTTTCTTGATGTTTTTCAGGATCTAGGTTCGCTTTCTTTTCAAAAATGGGTTTTGGTTTTTCGCATTTTGTTCGTTTTTTTTTTTTTTTTTTTTTTTACATTTTTACATTAAAAAATGAGATCAGGTGAGGGGAGGAGGGGTACTACAGCGATGTTTTAAAAAATAGGAGAATCGATCCGCGCCTTTATTTTGAAACCGAAGGGTAATCGACGTCGATGCGAGACAGACCGACCCGACGAATTGACATTCAGATTAAAATGTATGAAGGAGAAAAAGAAAAAGAAAAAAAAACGAAAAATTTGTTTGATGCATCTCTGAATTCCAAACTTGTATGTCCCTCCTGTCCCGTGGGGTTTAAAACGCCTTCGTTTCATTCTCCGGGAAGAGGGTAATGCCACCCCCCCCTCCTCCCCCCCCCCACGCCAGGGGTAGAAAGTGGCTTTTTTGTCACTTTGTTTCACCACCCTTTACCAAAATACTCTTTACTTTCACTTCTTACTCTCTTTTTTTTCCTTCTTCTCCTGTCTTATTCCTAGTTTTCCCCTCGCGCTTTCAACATCATATGTTTCGCCTTCTTTCGTTTTTTCCCCGCTTGATGGATGTTTTAAATTCTTTTCCGTTTCTCATTTTAGAAGGAAAAAAATACAACCGAACCCCGAGATGAAAACGGGAGTTAATATCAACAAAATATTGTGTAATATTACCTTTTACCTTATGAACAAAAAAAATTAATTATGAAATTTTTTTTTATATAAATCGGGGACGATCGTTTTATGCGTTTTTCTTTTTAATACGGCCGGGAGAGGAGAGTGAATATTTAGGAAAAACATAACAAATGTGTATAAGAGAGCGGTCGTCATAGAAACGAAGGAGCTCAACTGCGGGAACTTATTAAAAATTACCTCATTTCCTTAGTGATGTCTTGAATGTGAAGGTAGAGGGAAAAGAGAGGGGGAGAGGGACCGGGGGAAGAGCGAGGGGGGCCCTATGCATATGAAATTATAAAAAATTCATATTTTCTTTCCTTCTTGGCCCTGAGCGTATCTCCTTTTTACAACGGTTTTTCTTTTTAATTGTGCCAAGTTTAAACTCCGCGAATTTTTTTTTTCATTTTATACATTTTTTTCTTGAAATTTTAAAAAGCATTCAGAAAAATAAGCTTATGAGAAAGCTGTATTTAGGTTCTTTAGAATTATCCGTTCTTAAAATAAGTTAACAAAAAAAAAGGATGTTCCCTTTATCTGATTAAAAATTCCGTCCTTTTCTCATACTACCTTAAATTTTTACATAATCAATCTACTGCTAGCGAAAAATAGAAACCTCAGTAATCATAATTCAGGTCATATTATCATATATAGTACATAACCCAGATATTAGTGGTGATTATTATTTAGCACTAGAGAGGTATAAGCCTTCTGCATTCGAGCAAAAAAAAAAAAAAAAAATCAGCACAAGATCGTATTTGCTGGACAATTTTGAAAAAAAAAAAAAATTAAACGAAAGCAAAACATAATGAGAAAGTAAAAAGAAAATAGGCCTACAATAAGTTAATTAATTAGAAATTATACGGGATATGTTTTTATTTTCGTAAAAAAACGGAATTGTTGCAGTACTCTAGTGTTATGCGAATTGCAATAAAAGTTTAATTTCACTGTCGATATCTAAAATGCGTGTGTCCATTTTTAGGGCCGATATTTTCGATAAAAATCGAGGAACAGTAAAAAAAAAAAATCGAAAAATCGAAAATGCATGTAAAGATGTACTTTTTTTTTCAGGCGATGAAATTTTTGTTTCTTAGTTTACGTTTCAAGAAGAGGGAGAAAAAAATTCAATCCTTAAGGCTTTTTTTTTACCCTGTAACAAATTAAGTCTTACTTAGTGTTGCTCTCTTGGTCCTCCCTACTTCTTTTATTTTTTTGAATTTTATAATCTGAAAAGCTTCCCTCTGTTTCTTGAGAAAAGCTCACATGCTATATGTGTCTCCTTTTTTTTATTTTACCGCATGAATGGGAAGTTAAAAAAAGTTTTCACGTGAAAATCCCGCGACAATTAAAGGCGAAGGAAAAGGATGTTGATATTGAAAATTGATCTCGGGCGTAAATTGGACTTGATAAAGAGCTCACCCCGGGGTCCGTAAAGGAAAAGAAAATGAGGAAGAGAAGGTTAAGGGGGAGGAGGGGGGAAGGGCATTTGAGGAACAACTACCCCTATACGTGCTCTTCGTGCAACATTTATGTCATCTCGACTTTTTTTTTATTGATTTCCTCCAGTTTTTTAAGTGAAAATATTAAAGGACACTGCTTTTATTTATTTCCTCGTAGGTCTTTTTCGTCTAGGACAGGACGGAAGTCCTTCCTTGCTAGATCTTTATCATTGTACTAAAATGATATGATCGGTACAAACGGCCGCCCAAATTGGGGGCTTTTGCTGTTTTCCACAGAAATATTTCCCGATTTTTAGCACCTATCAAAAACACAAGAACACCGCCTAGGAAAGGTTAAAGATCGAACTGCCCTACGACCAAGCCCGACTCAGACGAGACTCGAAGGTCCCAGCTGTTGTGAGGGGTGTAGTTCTAAAGATCTTTGCATTTACATGTTCGAGCAAAAACGCCCCGCTCCCTTCTTGGTGAGGCCTTTTTTTTTTTCTTGAGATTTTGGTCCGAGTACTTTCCCCCTATCCACAAAGGCCCGAAATCATATTTAAAGCAAAAAACGGATCGCCACGAGTAATGTGACGACTTGTCTCCTTTATTCAGCGATACCTAACCTTTGTAATAATTTGTTTTCTTTTCAGACTCCTTAGAAGAGGATCAATGTTCGTTTTTTCGTGCAGACAATTTTTTAGCCTGACCGATTGGAAAGAGAGGCCGGAAGAATCCGATGTGAAGAGATTGTTGGATCTCGGTGCCGGGGACGGCGTCGTCACTTCCGTCATCGCCAAACTTTTCCAAGAAGTTTACGCTACGGAAGTTTCGCAACCGATGAGATGGATTTTAGCCGAAAAAGGATTCAAGTAAGTTTTTTTTTTTTCTCTCTCAATCCTTTTCCGCGAAATTTAATTCTGCAAGATTTAAAACATGGATAAAGTTTTTCCCACTCGAAGACAAAGTAAAGAGAACACTCAGACCGAAAGCAAATTAAACCGGATCTTAAAATAAGTTTTAATGAAAGCATTTGCATGCATAAGACGGTTTTTGCATTTTGAAAAGTTTCCGAACCCGAACCGAGACCGCCGCTCGAGTTTCTTAATTGATAAGGATTTTCTATTAAGAAGGACTGGGGGAGGGGGGAGCTAAACACGTACTGCCCTATCTTTCTTTCGAGTTAATGAAAGTAATTACGTAGAAACATCTTTTATGGCAATTTCTTTAGGAAAACTTTTACAGGGACGAACAGATTATCTTTTTAGTAGTTCCCGGGGAAAATTATGTTGTGCAAGCGTATGGGCAAATAGAGGAGGAAATTTTTAAAAATTCCTTTTTGCAAGCGGCCTAAAATAGCCACCAAGTGTGTACCACCGGCGTAATGATCCTTCCTTTGGGGTGCGATCGCTCGCGAATTCTTTACTTCCAATAAAAATAATTGTCCCGGTTCTCTATCCTCATCCATATATTTTTTTCTTTTTACAATTTCAAAAAGCTTTTAAGTGCTCGAAAATTTAATATGTTTACCTCGAGGTACCATTTTTCGAAATTTGCCCGACTCGTCCCGAATTCAGTTTCGGAACTGAATCAGTTGTACCCTTCGCATCTTAATCCGAATCTTAAACAGGAGGAGAAAATCCTATGTCCGATCCGTCATTAAAAACGCACTGAAAATCATCGTTTTTAGGGGAATCTGAAATTTCCTCAAAACTAAAAAAATTATTTCCAAACATTGGGGGGGAGGGAGGCATAGGGTGGCTCAGCTTCCCTTTGAATTTTTTTCTCTCCACCAAAAACCTAATGGCATTATTAAAATAATTTACCTAAAATGATGTTTCAGAACAATTTTGTTTTTTTTAAATGTTTGTTCGTTATTTTCATTTTATTTCATTTCATTTCAATTTGTTATTCATATATATTATTTCATTGTCAATATTATTTTAGTCACTAAAATTAAAAACTGTGTTTTTTTTTTACTTAAATTAATTTCTGAAAAAAAAAAAAAAAAAAAAAAAAATTGAAGCCCCCTTTTAAAAACTTCCCGCCTTTAGCTGCCGTTCTGGCTACAGGCCTCAAACGCTTTGAATTTCCCCCCGAATGGTTCCAGTTTTATGGAAAGACCCAGGAGCCATTTCAAAGGTTTTTTCCTTTTTTTCTAAATCGGGGAATTATTTGAACTTAGTATGTAAGCTTTTGTATTATTCACTCCTTCTTGACATAATTTTGACTTTTCTCCCCAAAACAACTATATTTGAAAAAAAAAGTAATTATCCTATTAGCTAAAGGCTCAATTGCGGAAATATTAATTTGGTGCATTTGACTGGAATATAAGGCCTATCAAGAATTGGACTGATGCCCGATTTGCTGGCGTGGCGTCTGCACGGATAAAACGCTATTAGTAATTATTACTAATAGTAATTATCTTGTTATGTTGAGAATTATGCATCTACACAGTAAAAAATATTATGTAAATATGGGATTAGGAGTCCACATAAATTTTTTCTGTTGTTTTTCTCCAAAAGGTAAACATAAACAGAAACAACATAAAAAATTTATGTGGACTCCTAATCCCATATTTACATAATATTTTTTACTGTGTACCTGAAGCTGAGGATAAATTTCATGTATTACTAGTAATGTTTACCTTACTTAAGGTCATTTTTACCATACTTATAGTAAAAATTACTAATAATATACTGTAGATATAATTTAGCCTCACAGGCATCGAACCAAGGTCCCTTTTTTTGGAAAAGTCCCTATTTTTAACATGAGTCCCTAAAAGTCCCTATTTTTCTTCGTTTTAATTTTTATGCCTGGATTATTTTAATAAATCAGAAAATGATGCTAAAATTTCAAGGAATAGTCACTCTTTTCTCGAAATTTCTAAAATTTTTCGCTCGGCCTTCGGCCTCGCTTAGCTTGGTTTAGAATTTCTTGCAATGCAGTTCAGAAAAAAAAGTATGTGGAAGTGAAAATGAACCCGAAAACCTAAATAAATAATATTTGAGAAAATTTTTAAGAAATTTAAAACCAAATGAAAAATTTGAATCGAATTTTAGCTTGAATTTTGATTTCAACCCATTTTTTTTGTTCCATATTGCCTTTCGTCTTATTTTATTTTGAGCTATGTTTTTAAGTTAGTGCTATGCTGCAAGTTCAAATGCTATCTTCCGAACTAAAATATGGAAAAAAAATTTTGAGCCGTGATATCGTTGTCAGGGCAAAATTTCGTTGTGGTTATATCAAGAAACTTATCGTAACCTGACTAAAAAAATGCATTTGACTGCAATTTTTAGGTGAAAATTGTTGCTAAAAAAATGGCTAAAGCTAAATCAAAAATTTTTGACCCTTTTAGCCATTTTAAAGGAAAATTAACCACATAATTCTTAAGGTCCTCCGAACAAAGGTTTCTATGAAATTTCGGCCTTTTTTGTGAGGGTCAAAGTGAATCAAAACAGGGCATAAGGGGGTCAAATCAAGCCTGGACATAATAAAAATTAAAGGTTTTTGGTCCCTAAAAGGTCCCTAATTTTCCCAATTTTGGTCCCTAAAGTCCCTATTTTTTTTGGCATAGAACGGTTCGATGCCTGGCCTCAGCTTCAGGTAGATGCATAATGACTAATAAGATAATTACTATTAGTAATAATTACTAATAGTATTTTATCCGTGTGGGCCGGTGTTGGATTAAGACAATATTTTACCGGTCTTGCTTTTCCAATTAAAATTTCCTCCAGGGTATAAAATAGAAAAATTAGGCCCAACTTAACATGACCTAAACTGAACGTCTATATTGAGAAAGCATATCTAGTGCAAATAGGAGTCTGTTGGCTAATAACTGGTTCTAAAATTGTTTCTTCAACTTAGCCTTATTTAATTTGCAATTTCACCCTTTAATTTATTGAGTGATAAAACATTACCTGTGTGTCCCATGGTCGCCGTGGAATCTGTCCCGATGCCGATGTCAAGCAAATACCCCTTTTGCCTAGTCTGATTAATTCGGGATCTGGAAAATTATTTAAAGAGTCAGTAAAACGTAGAAATTAAAAAATTTGACGCTAAAGTTAAATTTTTTTTACCTCAAATTTGGTCGCTTAATATATTTAATTTTGACGTCCTCACTCTCGTAATTCTGTATTTAAGGGCTGCGGTTTAAAACCGGTTTTCCATAGCCTCCGATTTAGGCCAACCAACCCCAAGTAATGCAAAAGCGATTAAAAGAAAAGTTTAACGACTATAAAAAGGGAAGAAAACGAATCTAAATCTTGTGCTGATGGATTAAATAATTACATTAAAACGAAGAAAGATGTATACCCGAGTTTACGGTTTGGGATTTATATGCATCTTGGAAGGGCTTTATGCACTTGCTTGATTATATCCCATCAAGCTAAAGAAGGAGATTTTTTTTTTTTTTTTTTTTTTGAAATTGAATTTATAATGCGCAACATTTTCTTACCAAAAAACCGAAAATCGGTCCGTTAGCGAACGTCTGGTTTTG
Source organism: Liposcelis bostrychophila (assembly GCA_037577465.1). NCBI lineage: Eukaryota > Metazoa > Arthropoda > Insecta > Psocodea > Liposcelididae > Liposcelis > Liposcelis bostrychophila. The sequence goes on along the minus strand of CM075208.1, from coordinate 59,362,849 downwards.
TGACCAAGTGGTGTGTAAGTAAGTGTATTGTTGTCTCGGACAGTAGCTTTGCCAAAACATTTTTCCATTCTGCATCGGTGACCACGTAATTTATCATATCTGTTTGTCTGAATTCCTTTCAAAAGAATAACACATTTACATTTTCCATTCTAAGATGGACGCCGGTGTTTCTTTTCTTTTCTTTTCTTCGGATTTCTTTTTTTATAAGTTGCACAGAAAAAAAAAAAAAAAAAAAAAAAAGAAACCCGTTCGCCTGCCGCCACCCCTCCTCTCCTCGCATTGTAAAACGATTCCCTTTCCCGATAAGTTAAACGTCCGAGATAGAAATCTTTGTTAAAATGATAAATTAATTTTTCACTCGTGTGGTATTTTTGTTATATGGCTGACGGATGTACGGAAGAACGCTCGACGCTACGAAGATAAGCGTAAATCATATTATTCCGGGTCCCGAAACTTTGTTTTCGAAAAAATTCTCCCCCCATCCCCCCCCGCACACTCTTGTAATTTTTTTTTTTTTGAAAAAAATAAAATAACCCGAAACGCTTAAAATTTCAGGCTTTTGGACGTGGAAAAATGGGCTACGCAAGAGGAAATGAAATTCGACGTGGTGTCTTGTCTTAATCTCCTCGACAGATGCGACCGTCCGTTCGACATCCTAATCGACATGAAGAAAATACTAAAACCGAATGGGATCGTTATTTTGGCGATGGTCCTCCCGTTCAAACCGTACGTCGAAGTCGGTAAGCCAGTATCAAAAGATATTTTTATAATTTTGGTCTGCTGTCTTTATCCTTGTCTAGACAAGAGCGTATCATCACTTTTTTTCTTTTTCTCAGGACGATCCGATCACGTACCTTCTCAGTCCCTCCCGATACAAGGATCGACGTTTGAAGAGCAAGTCGCTTCCGTCGTTCGAAATGTACTGGAACCGGCAGGTTACGACATCGTTTCTTGGTCTAAAGTCCCGTATCTTTGCGAAGGAGATTTAAGGCAGTCGTACTACTGGCTGGACGACGCCATTTTCATTTTGAAGCCAGCGTAATAAGGATTTACTCAAAAGGAAAAAAAATCGAATGAATCATACTTTGACAGACCCGATTTGGAACACAAGCTGGTGCTGGTGCAGTCGGAGTGAAATCCACATTTATCAGTGGAAAAGATTTTTTGGGAAGAACGTTCCTCCGTCTTTAATGGACCAGGAAATATTCCAAGAATATTTGCCACGTCGGAAATTTATTAATTAGGTAAATTAACGAAAACCATTATTTTCTGAAAACAGGAAAATCTTAAAATTCTTCGAATAACACCTAAAAAAGGTGAAATATGAGGAAGTCAGTACTAATATGAAATATTTTCCAGTGAAATATTTTCCAGTGAAATCCCTGGATTTTAGGAGAAATTACTCTGTAAAGTTGTCCAAATTAGGGCTTTTTGACAAAATATCCATTGGAGGAAAATTTTGAGCAGTCGACGCATCCGTTTGCATTAAATTTTAAGGTTAAAAATCTTCAAAAGGAGACTGTAAGTCAGGGATGGTATGCTGAATAGATGTTAATCGGAATCGCGAAAATTTTTCGCATAATTTAGAATCGGAATCGGAATAAGATTCGATCGATGGAAATTAATCGGAATTGGAATCGGCATTGGCATCGGAAAATTTTTCTCGTAATTTAGAATCGGAATCGGAATCGGAATCAGCATCAGGAGTCAAATTTCTCCCAGATACAATGAGTTATTTTACGAACAAAGTCGAGTTTTTTATTAAAAACTTTCAAAAAAATGAGATATTTTTAAAACGAAATAAACAGGGATGGTATGCCGAATAGATTTTAGTCGGGATCGGGATCGGAATCGGAATCGGATTCGATCGATGGAAACTAATCGGAATCGGCATCGGCATCGCGTTTGAAAAATCATCTAGCATCACTGGAATCGGAATCGGAATCGGAATCGGAATCAGCATGCCATCCCTGACTGTAAGTTTTCCACTTCGGAAAATTTACTTCGGTACTCAGGAAAATATCTTAGTAATTCCAAGGAAATATTCCTGACAACTCTAAAAGTCCGGGACTGTCCGCCCAGCAAAATACAATAAAATAAAATAATGATTGATATCGGACATCTAACAGCGAAACCAGCTTGAAATTTGGTCTCAATCTACCTTCATAAATTTTTCTTGTATACTTTTAGTGCGACAATCATTATTTTTAGTAACAATAATTAGGAAACTAACATGAGCTGTTAAAGCAAAGGAATTATTTAGTTGAGTTAGCTGCTCTCTCAAGGAGCCTAATAAGCCCAAGACCCCTGGTGCTCTTCTATGGCACTTGGTACTTCACATATAACAGCTCTTTAAAAAGCAATAAGCATCCTGAAACGGGATCCAGGGACGAAACCGTCAAGGCAGATCGGGGCCAAATTTACCTTCTGATTTTTCTACTCTTATCTTATACATTATCATCATTTGAGAGCTAAGGCTCTTAGCACCGCACCAGAACAGACTGCACACCGGCATCAGCTTTTTTTAAGTTCAAGTATATTATTGGAAAAGTGACAGTATCGGAATTTTTTCCGTCCCATGAACGTAAATTGTGAGCTTGATCCATTCAACGTTACTATTACTGATTGGTTCTTTTAAAGTTCTTTCATATTTTTGCGATCCGGTAAAATTACCGTATTTGGAAGTTTTTTTATTCCTCAGAGTATAGTGTATTATCTTCCCAGCGGATCCTTTCTTGTTGACTAATTTAGCTAATTTTAAGTCTGGCAAAGTAATTTCAGTCGAACTTTTTTTTTCTTCTATTTAAGCTTAAGAATTTGTAAGGGAAGGAAAATAAGTATAAAAAAATTCAGGTTTTAAAAATTCAGTTTAAGGCATGATATAAATTTTAGAGACTGTAAAAGTACAGTATTTTAAATTCGAATTTTGTGACTTTTTTTTTTTTTGTCGAGCTTCACGATCTAACTTATACGAAAAAATTTATTTCTTAGATTTATGCTCGATTCTCCATTGAAAGATTAATCTGATCCTTGGATCAAGTAACTTGAAAAGAAGTACTAAAAATCTTACTCAGCAGCCTTTGTTGAGGTTGAAAATTAGGCAAGGCACGGGTTATCAAAAAAAGATTTTCTAATCCTTCCTTCTCATTAATTTTTTAATGGAGGCAAAACTCGAGATGATACAACACAAAGTATTATTTATTAAAGTTTTTATTTTTATAAGGATGCATTTTACGGCCAAAATTTTTAGGACCAATATTATTATTATTATTATATTTCGTTTCTTTTGACTCCCTTCTTAGGGGGACACCTTTTTTCCCGATGGTGGAGGTCGTAAAACCATTACGACAATTCCAGACATCGTCGACCTGTCGGAACTCGAAAGTTTTCATCTCTGAAATAGACCTGAAATATTCTCATTTATTAAAGAGATTTTTTAATTAAGCCTACTTCCGATAGAGGGGGAAGACGGTTGCATTTAAGCGTTTGTCCTGACCACACCGTCACCGTTATTATTATTATTATTATTATTAGATTAGTATTCTGGGAAGAAATAATTAGACTGTCAACAAATTTAGACCTTTCTATAAAGGCGTTTGAATCTGTTAAATATTTACAGCTTTATGGAGATATTTTGGTGGGCAAAAATCGCAATCATTTTTTGTTTAAGCAGATATTATTTCATTTTATTGTTTCACAAAAACATAAGACTGTGAAGTTTAAAATTGATTATTTTAAAAATCTAGTCTCAGAAATCAAAAACCGAAATATTTTGAACGGATCTAGTCAAAAAAAAAATTTATTACTAAACTTCAATTTTTCTATGAAATGATAAAAAAAAATGAAGGGGTCTTATTTTAAATGTGCTGCACAATGTAAGTTACGGCTTCAAATTCAGAATCTAGCTTCATTAAAGGCTTAACAAGTAAACTTTTTCGGGATTCCTTTCACCTTTTTTGATTTTTATTAAGAAACGAAAGGAATTTAATTGGTTTTGGAAATAAATATAATTATTTATAGTACTATTTCAAAATAAAACCGAATTTAAATTAAAAAAGTCATTTCCATAAAATTTTTTAGCAATAGAAGTAAAAGATTCGTTCTTGCTGTTACCCTCCCAAAAAGTTTTGTAGCCCAAAAATATTATGTTGTTGGGTTTCTTTTTGTTTTCGAGAAGAGTGGCGCCGTATTTTTTCTTGAGTTTAAACATTTTTATTATGTTTTTTTATTTTTGCGTCCAGCAACTTTTAATTATGTACTTTCCTCCTTCCTCTGCTTATGAAATCAATAAAAAGAATTCATTTAACATGTAAGAAACAATTGCGAATTAAGCCGCGCATTTTTGGGGCCCACAGACAGGATTTTGGGCTCTAGCAACACACGGTGTCACACCGTTTCTTTATCTTTATGGCCTTATTATATGAACCGAAAACCGAAACCAGTCACAGATTTTAAAAAAATTTGTATGTCATAGCCAGAAAGTTCAATATCAGAATTAAAGATACGGCTAAAAATGGTTTGAGAATTTTTTTGTGTTAATCGGGTACCGGAGTCAATTTTTTTTTTTTTTTTTTTTTTTGAGCCGAAAAAAGTTGTAATTTTTAGATATAGATATGCAGTTAAAAATAGATGTAAAAAAAGTGAAGTCATTGGCCTTCATAGACTTATATAATAGACCGGGCATCCTGTACAAAACAGTGTCCCTAGAATGTCCTTTGTTTTTTTTAAATCAAGAGGCAAACAGAACGACAATAATGCAAAGTGTCATTAGTTAAAATGCAAACAATGGAATGATTTTGATTTTAAAAATGGTTTTAAAATAGTAAATCTTAATTTTTTCAATAATCCATAAATAAATGGTGAAATCTTGCTGCATTTGTGGTGACTATCACATGATATTTCATTTCATTTTTAAGTTATTTTTTCCCCGTGGGCAAACTGTAAGCTATTCCTTAATTTTATACTCGTTTTTACGATTCTAAAAAAGGATCAATTAAACAAAATTGGTTTACTACTCTTAAAGGAGTCAATGTAACGGAAATCTCGTTTTATTAGGCAAAATTATTTTCTTTGTTTACCATTTTTCCGTTTACTGTACGCCATTTTAGCCGTCAGTTTTCCTCTTGATTTAAAAAAAACAAAAGACATTCTAGGGATGCTGCTCGCATACTATTTGGCAGGGAAAAAGTTATCTGTAAAGTTGGCAGTACTGATTTTTCTCCCTTTAATGGAGCCGGCCGCGATGGGTTTTGTAACTCACTGAACTTTTTCGATTATTTTCCGGTGTGACACTTGCTCATTCAGTGCTAAATCTTTTAAAAATTACTACTAAACAGTTATTTAACAAAGGTCTTCAGGATATTTTTAAAACTCATTAGGGATTCTTAGGGAATACCATAACAAGATGAAACCTCCGAACTGCAGGTGCTGGAGCATAATATTTTGGATTAGGCGTGGAATTATGGAGCCTTAAAAAAGGTAATAATTTTTTATCATTTCAAATTTGAGCATGATACTGTAAGTCTGATTGATGTTTCAAATTATATGAAAACTATATAAGGTACCTGTCAAAACTGCTGACTATATTATTTACACTTACATACCGGTACTCGTTTTCGGATTATTTTGTCTTTTTAAATTATAGTTACGAATCTTTAAAGATCTTACCAGTAGACTGATAATAATAAGAGTTACTTTGTTGAATTAATTCAGCTTCAGTGTTACGATTCCTGGTTGAGTTTTTGAATTAACATGCACTTCAGGGTTTTCACTTACGAGTTAATGAAGATAGGACTAATCCATAAAATATTTTTTTGAGGCCTTCCTACATGAAATGGTGATTATTTCATTTTCAGCTAGAATATTTTAATTTTTGATTGAAGGAAGAAAAAAAAAAAAAAAAAAAATTCTTTTTCATTTCTTTTACTGTGATTGAAGTGTATCTGCCATCATATAATTTCATGATTGCAAAAAAATTATGAAAAAAGACAAAAGCCTGGTAGTCAAATGACTACAGAAGTAATATTTGTTCATAACTGTGCAAAACTATTTATGCTTTCACTGTTGAAAGAAAAAGATGAGCCAAAATTACTATGGCCCATTAAACACAAGAGAATAAGATTTTTATCAAGAATCATTTGTAAATAATAATTCTTAGAGCCACAAACTTTTAGCTAAAAATGTTGGTTAGTGAAATGCTGGTCTCCAGATTTTAGAATGCACCTGAAAATGTTTTATCCCCACTAACATAAAAAACATAATGATTAATTGTTTAAAGGTTGAGGTGTCATGAACGAATTAAAGCGCAGTATTGTTTTTCATGATCAATTTTCATTGCAAAAAATTTTTAAGTCTATCCAATTGAGATTTAATATCATGTCTGTGTGTGATTTGTTGTTAACAAGTTGTCATATTGCTTTGAGGTTATCCTTACCAACAACAATTTTGTTCTAATGTACCTTTGCAGTACAAATGGGTTATTACTTTGGCTTTATTTTTATTGTGCCTTTTTTTTCACCTTATTTATTTGGCTGTCAGCGGTGGGTTTTACATTAGGTACCATAATCATTCTGTTGTTTTAGGTTTATATTTTTCAATTTATGATTTTAATTTCCTGCTTACTCTACATGCCCTACGAAAAAAAATTCAAAGTAATTTGGTTGGCTCCATCGAAAGTAGCAAATGGTTTATACAAGTGTTACAAAACTTTGATACTAATGTTAGCACAAACATGGAAAATAGTCTTTAAGTTGGTATGGACTAAAACGGTTAGGCCTATTTTTTTGGGGATATTGCTCTCACTAATTGGTTACCATGGTGGCATAAGTTTGCACTGCTAAAAAATTGAGTAATTAATGTTTTTTAAATTATAATTTCATTCAACTTATAAGTTGTCTTATAATGTATTAAAAATGTATAATAATGTATTAAAAAAGCTCGATGGTAAGCGGTGTTTGTCTCCACTTAACAATAAATTACAAGGTAAAATTTATTTAGTTATTAGTATTTATAATTGCATAATACATTTATTACTATCATAGGCTAATCTAAAATCCAACGACAACCCATAATAATTTTTAAGTCTTACGAGGCAAATAAAATCATTTTTTTTAAATATTTTATTTTTTGTTACTGTTCCATCCAGATTCGGAAAACTGGATGTATATTCTCTCAGTCTTTCTTTTCTGCCGAACTTTTATTTCATTATATCGATCCCGCTCTCAAAAGTTTGGAGACGGAAAATTCATTCCCGCCAGGAAACCAATTCTGGATTAAGTGAAAAAAACGAGTTGTTTTCGTTGGGTTCGGTAAGCTATAAGATTATTAAGAATCGGGCTCCTGGGCAAGCGATCGAAGCATGATCTGCCGATGGATTGCTTAACTGACGCCGCCGCCTCCTGCTGTGAAACCCGTCGGTAAATGCGTAATATTAGTCCAGCCGTTAGTTCAGTTGTTTTTTCTTGATCTATAGAATAGAACATATTAGAAATTGTGATTAGGACAATCGAAAGAAGAATAAGGTATGCCCATAGCCATCTTCAGTTCTCAGGCCTGGCGGATAAATGTGGCAACGCTGTGCAAATTTAATGTTTAGCTTATGGGCCGGCCCCCTGAGCGATTTTTACTAAAACGAAACATTTTTTCTTTTATTACGTTTGATTTGGGTCCCTTCCAGCATTACTGAAAAAATGTTGAAAAAAATTTAGGATTGCCGGTTAACCCAGAATAATACATCGCTTCTCCTTAAGTTAAACATAGGCGTCATCTGTTGCAAGCCCCCAGTACACAGTTGCCATGCCGTATCCCCCAGGCCTGAGAACTGAAGATGGCTATGGTATGCCTTTGAATTTTAAATTTGCCGCTTTTTACTTAAGAAAAGAATAAATCGGTTATTTTAGGCGATAATTGGATACATAAGAACCTGTTGTTGTGGTAGGTCCTTAAAAACCGGTACATTAATCATCGGATCTTTAAGCTTTATATTTTCTACGCTTTTGTTGATTGGCGTTATTTTTACAATCCATCAAAAGCAAATCGGTAATGACAAATACTTTAAAGAAGAAACGCACGAAAGCATTTCCAGTAGTGGCGGTACAACCTCTTACGAGAGAAAGGAATGGAGTATAAGCTGGGATTTTACAAATATGCCAATGGAATGTAACTATTACAATGCACCTAAGGATATTAAAAACGAAAAATATTCATTTTTTTACGTACAGTTTTAGGGTTATTGCCGCTGTATTAACTGCCAGCGTGATAACTTCTCTTCTTCTCATTATAGGAACAGTTAAGGCAAAGTAAAAGCCAGTGACGGCACCTGTGGAATTCAAGGCCCTTTTTGTATTGAGCTCAGTCTTTTTATGGGGGAAAAAATTATTTAACCGGGAAAAATCGGAAACGTTTGTAAGGACGACAAAATTGGTTTTTTTCCCCTTTTGTGACAAAGCTTAAAACCGCTATTTCTTATCAGACATTTTGGGCAGATCGCAAATCTGATGTTGGTTTTTTTACACTTGCCTTGTTTTTTAATTCCAAGCCAAAATGAAAAAAAAAAAAATACAGAAAAAAAAATACAGCCACAAAATATGAAGACCTTAATTTTTTTCGTATACTATTTTGGCAAAAGAAAAAAAAAAAAAAATACAGCCACAAAATATGAAGACCTTAATTTTTTTCGTATACTATTTTGGCCCGTAGCCAAAGAGTTGGGATCGGTTGTAAAAACCAGACTTCAGATTTGTGAACTTCGCGAAATTTGCAATAAAAAGAAAGTTTTTTCTTTTTTTTTTTTTCATCATAAAAACTGAAATAACTCAAGGTTTATGAATTATGAGTAAGAGAGCACCAAACTGAGCAGGGTATGCATTTTCAGATTGGAAAGTTTGCATACCCAGACAGTAGAAGTTCGTATATTATACGTGAAATATACGTTTAGATTCGGTAGATTATACGTATAATTGCTTCGTATATTCCACGTATACCCGTAGATTGGGGTGAAGTTGAAAGGAAATTCAAAACAAAATTCTAGGTTTATTTTAGGCACTAAAAATAAAATTTTTTACTTTTGTATATTCCAAAAACAATATTCACTTAATGAAATAAAAAAATTTTATTTTTAGTGCCTTAAATAAACGTAGAATTTTGTTTTGAATTTCCTTTCAACTTTACCCCAATCTGCGGTATTTGGAGACATTTTCTACGGCAGTTATACCGAATCCATTTTTATGGGTGCATTTTATGGGCGGAAGGGTGCACACTCTTCTTCACTCAAAACCAAGAAAAATATGAGAAAAAATGAAAAAGAAAAAAGATCTTGCGGACTCAAAATTTTAAAGTTTTTTTTTCGAAAATAAGGGCGCCCCAGAGCCCTTAATTTAGAAAAAAATGTTTTTCTAAATTAAAACGACTTTCTTTCGAGTCGAGGCCTCTTTTACTCGATTAATAGGCATTTCCAGGTCCGCCAATGGAGGGGGCACGGATAAAATCCCCAAAAATCTACGTACAAAAATGTACTGAGTAATTCCATCTAAAACCGACCAGACCCTGGACCGGACCCCCTCCGATTTTTTTCATTTTTGGTTTCTTATTTGTACCTACCTAGAGGTGTTCAGACCAATTTTCAAAAAAATTTTACCCCCACGGGTTTCGGAGTTACGGGCTTTCAAAAATTTCGATAATGTAGGGACCCAACCTTCTTTGATTCGATGTAACTCCGGAACGGTTTGAGATACAGAGTCGTACTATGGCTCATTTGAAAGCTCTTGAAATAGGCTTTCATATGATATGTATCACGCTTCAGTGATAACGAATGACCTTTTGAGGTCATGACCTAACCCTTTTGACCTTGAAAAGTTCGATTCGGACACTTTTGAAAATTCTGAAAAAATTCATGTGCCTTTGCACCTTTTTGAGGTACCTCCACAAAAAATTTCAGAATGGCTTCTTAAAAAATAAGGGAGTTATTAATTTTTTACTAAATTTAAAATTCGCTTTTAGGGGCAATCTCTTATTAAACATCGTTTATATTACGGTTTTCTATCTTTTAGACGACATTTAATATTGAATGACGGTCGTGTAGATGTAGTAGCATTTGGATATAGAAGTTTCCTTTGGTATGTCACTTTAATTGGGGGACCAGGCGTGGGGCGGGGGGGGAGGGGGAGCAACTTAAAAAAAATTAAAAAATTAAAAAATTAATGAAATATATTAGACGAGTGATGTTATTTAAAAGGCTTTGGTAAACTATAAAAGTTTCTGTAACTGAATTCAACACAAAATTATCTATGATTGTAGAGAAAAAAAATTATTCATGTATCTTTCCGTATTTGTGATGAACTATGCTATGTAAGACTGATCACCGCCTGCTAAGGTGACGCAGGAGTGACTCATTTTTTTAACACCCTATATTTCGAAATATGCTAATATTATCCTTTTGGTGCTAGATATCAAAATTTCGCTTCCGAGCAACAATTTTTATGAATGTTTCGCACCTTCATAAAAATTTCCATATTTGACCATACAGTACTTTTTTGGGAAACCTTGATTCAGGATAAATTCCCGAGAGTTTACAGTAGAAAACTTAGCTGCCCATGTAAGCAAAAATAGCGTATCAGCCATTCTGGAATTGACTGTTTGTTTACATAAGTTAAAAATAGAAGGGACGTGTCAATTCCGAAATGAAGATACGCTATTTTCGCTTACATGGGCAGTTAGGTTTTCCAAAAAAAGTACTGTACGGTCAGGTATGGAATTTTTTATAAAGGTGCAAAAGATCGATAAGAATTGTTGCAAGGAAACGGAATTTTGATATCTGGCTCCAAAAAGTTATTATCAGCGTTTTTTGAAGTATAGGTGTGCAAAAAAATGAATCACACCTGCGTCATCTTAAGAAACTTAACTCAAGAAACTAAAAGTTACAGAAACGTTTATAGTTTTACCAAAGCCTTTTAAACAACATCACTCGTCTAATATATTTCATTAATTTTTTAATTTTTAATTTTTTTTAAGTTGCTCCCCCTCCCCCCCCCCCCCCACGCCTGGTCCCCCAATTAAAGTGACATACCAAAGGAAACTTCTATATCCAAATGCTACTACATCTACACGACCGTCATTCAATATTAATGTCGTTTAAAAGATATAAAACCGTAATAAAACGATGTTAAATAGAGATTGCCCATAAAAGCGAATTTTAAATTTAGTAAAAAATTAATAACTCCCTTATTTTTTAAGAAGCCATTCTGAAATTTTTTGTGGAGGTACCTCAAAAAGGTGCAAAGGCACATGAATTTTTTCAGAATTTTCAAAAGTGTCCGAATCGAACTTTTCAAGGTCAAAAGGGTTAGGTCAATGACCTCAAAAGGTCATTCGTTATCACTGAAGCGTGATACATATCATATGAAAGCCTATTTCAAGAGCTTTCAAATGAGCCATAGTACGACTCTGTATCTCAAACCGTTCCGGAGTTACATCGAATCAAAGAAGGTTGGGTCCCTACAATATCGAAATTTTTGAAAGCCGTAACTCCGAAACCCGTGGGGGTAAAATTTTTTTGAAAATTGGTCTGAACACCTCTAGGTAGGTACAAATAAGAAACCAAAAATGAAAAAAATCGGAAGGGGTCCGGTTCAAATTTCTTTTTTTTTGGTCGCTTTTAAATGGAATTACTCTTCTGACAAATGTAGGCAAATATTGGCTCACCTTAATGCAGGGGCTCAACTCTCATTTAATAAGATGTTCAATAATTTAACTGACGTCCATTCTTTCTCTTTTATCCGTCTTGTGTTAAGAGATATTCAATGCTATGGGCTGAGTTTCCCGAATCATTAGCATACCAAAAAAGAACGACTTGTGCTTTCTGTCGGAGTTCAGGTGGCAAAAGCAAGATTTCGATTCGAACCATTTACAAACAAATGCCATATAGCCAGAACAAGGGAATAAGAGGAGCTCGAAATTTTCCAGGGGGGGGGGAGGGGGGGCGTAAGAGTGGGTTTTCCATAAGGTCTCTTCTACTGCGCCGTTTATGTTTATATGTCCGTTTTAAAATTTGATTAATATTTTACTAGGGGTATATGTGGTTAATACTCCCGTATATCGCTGACGCTTCGCTATTACCCATCGGAATGGTGATATATGTAATTTATTCATTGGGGAGTTCGGAAAATTTGACGTTAGCAATGGTGACTTCTTCAGTATTAGGCCTACTCTCACTGATCGGTAAGTCGGATCCGCGACAATGACCATTTGTAAAAGTAAAAAATTAATTTGAATTTTTCAGCACTGCCGACTTATCTCATAATGGTAGTAGTTAGTCATTTCTTGGAACTCAGAAAAGAGAATAAACTTGGTGGAAATATCGGTAAAATCTATTCGAATCCGAACTGCGTTTCATCTCGGTCGGAACTAATAAATAATGAAGAAGAAGGGAATTAAGTTAGCTGTTTCACGATATTCTCTTCCTTTCAAGGGCATCATTGTTGCATTCCAAGAATTAACAAGAAAATACATCAAGATAATTTTTTTCGCTTATGGACAATTTAAATAAACAAAATTTCTATTTATGGCTCAGTTAATTTAATTTTTGCTCATTTCGTCAATTAATTATTGGAGTAAAAAGTAAAAAATGTCAGCTTAGCCGAAGGAGGGCTATGATTTGTCGAATCTCAAAATATGCCTTCGGTTTCTAAGAAAACTGTAAGAAATGTTTTATAATTTAGAGAGGAAAGTGTGAAAAAATTATATTAAAATATCAAAATGAAACCAACTTTGCATCTTTCTTTTATTTACTAAAAATGTAATTTTTTTAATCCTTCCGGTCCATACCAGCTTCAAGTTTTTTTGAACACGTTACCTACCATATGACAAAATTTGTGTTAGTGCCCTATTTAATTTAAAACTGGTTGCCAAATTCGCACTTCAGTCAGCAGCTGACATTTAGGGCTTGGATGGGGTAATTAAAGGTGGGATCGTCAAAGCGCTGGGAAAAAGAAATTTATGAATTACATATAATATGTACATTGTGTGTGAGGGAGTTTTAAATCAAGTCCATGTGAGAAATAATTTCTATTTGATGGTATTTCTATAACCGGATTGGTTATGATCAGCTTTAATAACTGAGACTTGGCTTAAAATTAGTTAATAATTTTCGTCATTTTTTTAAAAAACTTTTCCGTCAGAAATGTAGGTCTGTAGCGGAAGGGGAAATTATTATAGGATTTTTTTGGACTTCCTTGAATCCTAATAAGGCGAAAAAGGATGGTTAAATATTTTTCTTTATAGGTACCGAAGGTAAATTTCAACCCTAGGCAACGCCGCGCGAGGGTAATTCCATTATAAAAAGACCGAAAGAAAAAAAACCGCGGCCAGTTTAATACGTTTGAATTTTATTTTTTTACTTTTTAATACATCTTAAATAATCACAAGTGAACGAAACAGGTATTACAACTAGCTAAGGGAAACATTTTAATTAAATTCGCCTTTTGTATTTATCCCTGATTAAATATTGTGTTGGTGTCGCCACGATGACGTCCCCTATGTTCATGTGGGATCCCTTGGTAATTTTGCTGAGATGAGTAACAAAAAAATTATTGGAAATTTTTTAAAATAGAAGAAAATATTCGGGACTGTAAGGAATAAGCAAACAAATAATTATTTCGTTCTGAATGTTACCACCTCATGCACCTGCGGAGGAAGCCAAGTAGTTTATTTAGTTGCCGTCAGAGGGCAAACGAATCCATTTTTTTTTTGTAAACAAACTCCATGGGCAGGATTAAACGTAAACGAAAAAGAAAAGAAAAAAACAAACCGTGTACGGATGAGGACGTGATTCAGCTTCAGAAATGGTTAAGATTAAAGAAAACGAAGTTGAAAGTTTTCAGTTTCAAAGACACAGGACGAGGATTAAAATGTGTGGGTAAAATCGAAGCCGGAGAAGAGTTGATTCAGATTCCTCTTCAATTTCTCATAAAAACTGATACAAATTGTAATCTGAGCTCGATTTTGTGTTTTGCCAAAAGTTCACCTCAGTTAACGATTACAGCATATTTGCTGTATGAGTGGCATTTGAAAGACTTATCAAAATTTTTTGTGTGGATTAAGCTTTTACCACAGGGTTATTCAAATTTGTTTTTTTGCAATGTGGATGAAAAAAAATTACTTCCGAAGTTATTCAAAAACTCCCTTATACAACAATCAAGGAAAATAAAGGAGTCTTTCAACTTTTTGATGGAAAATATGTCAAGCAAGTTGTGCCCTCACTGTAATTTGCCTTTAAAAGCCTTTTTTTGTTATGACAAATTCCTCTGGTCGTGGTTTACAGTCAACACAAGAGCCGTTCATTATGAGGTATGCTATTATTATTTATTGCTATCAACAGGAAAAAATAAAATTTTTTTTCCCATTTTAGGATGATGGTACAAATAGCTTGGCACTTGCTCCGTTTTTGGATATGTTCAATCATTCAAATGATGCAAACGTAGAACTAAAAATAGATGTTCAAAATAATGCATATATCTTAAAGACTTTAAAATCTTATAAAAAACATGAGCAAGTATTCATCAGATATGGTTCTCACTCCAATCATACTCTTCTCCTAGATTACGGATTTATATTATTTGAAAATCCCAATGACTTTGTGGAGTTTACATTTGAAGAAATCATTGAGGTCGTAAAAAGTTATAACTACAATTACGGTTTGTCTTTATAATTCTTTATCATCTTAAATTTTTCCTGGAATGTTATTAATTTTCAGGTCAGCTGGATAAATTTAAGTATGCTTTAATCAGGAAAAATAATTTAAACAAGAACCTTAGGAAATATAAAGAAGAATTTTCATGGAATTTTAATGGTCTCATATATGTTCTGATAACAAAGGATGAGGACCTTTCTTTGATTCAGGCAAAAACTTACTCCGGCAAAATTGATCCAGAAGAAAGCAGAATAAAAGAAGAAATCAGTAGAGAAATAGTGAGCAGGAAAAAAAAATATTTCTGTGATATTTTATATAAAATGGAAACGATAATGAATTGCACGCTTAGTTTTTCCTTAGCCAAAGATCTAATTAGGATTTATATTAATTTTTTATCTTGAGTCAGTAAAAACAAAAAACGTTTTTGTAAATGTAATTTTTTAAAGTTAACTAGTACAATTTTTTGTGGTTAATAAATTTGGAGCTTGTTGAAACTGCATTAAAATAACGACGTAGGTAGTGATAGCCCCGATCATCTGAAAATTTTAAAGACTTTATGTTTTGCCGAAAAGATTTTTGTTAAAAACTTACAGAATATATCAACGTTAAATCTAGTTTGAAAAATCCTGAAGCTGTGAATTCTACTTTGCGATGCAATAATTGAAGGGAGAAAATTTCCAGCTGAAATAATATTTTTAATTTAAATTTGTAACTATTTACAAGAATAAAAAGAATAAAACATGCTGAAGCTAGTTATCATTCAATTGGAGCAAGAATTCTGATTCCACTTTGACGGGTAATAAATGCTTATAATTCGGCATTTTTATTTTATTAAAAAACCGGGAATATTGCTCCTATATTTTTCAGTAAAAAAAAATTATTAAGTTTTATTTCATGTTTTACGTCTAATTATTATTCGTTAATTTATTTCTTTGAATGATGATCATTAGAGAAATGTAATCTGAGCCCAAAATAAATTAAAAACTTGCCAAACACTATTAGTTTTTAAATATGATCTCGCAATTTTAGATGACTTTAGCCAATCTCGTTTGCAAATAGCAAGAATTTTGCATCAGGGATTTTTATTTTACGCTTTAGATTTTTGATTTTGAGTATTCATCTGAAAAGCTTTTTCGTTATGTTTCTGGAAACGTGCTTGGCGGATTCCGCTGGGGACCAATTTTTCCGAAGGACTTACCTCTTCTTTTATTTCCGGCTCGTCATTTTCTAATGAAAGTTCGTGGAGGTACTGCGATGTCCTGTCGGCCTTTAAAAATCAGTTAATTAGCTTACAAAAAGAAAGAAACAGTTAACTCTGAAAAATGAATAGATGATGAGATTACATTTTTTTTTGCGGAGGAGCACAACATCACCAAAGCAACAATTTTAATTTCTATGTAAGATATCCACAAGAGAAAATTAAGAAGAGGGACCAAGCCCTTAAAATAACAGAAATACACCGCGTATAATGAATCAACGAAACCATAGACAATACTTAACAGAGTTGTTATCGAAAAGGATTTATTAACGTCCTCTCCTAAGTTTTGTAAATACGTGAAAAACAATAAGAGATCATGGATATTTTTCCTGGGGTTAAATTGAAATTTTCGTTGTTTTTGAACTCGTCCCATAAAAGCCGAGCGTTTGAATTTTTTGTGTAATTTCGCGTAATAAATATTTAACAAATATAAAAAGCCGATAAATTGTAAGTCGAGGTGAATGGGAAGTGACAAATAATAAAAATCGTGTAAAACTTCTGAAATTTGAACAAAATTGGTCGTGGGTGAATTTAAAAGCGTCATAGCACAATTCGACGCTTGTAAAACATTATAGCAAATCACGAAGAACAAAGAAAAATAATAAATTTTTTTGTATTCTTTTTTGCTTAAGGCATGAAAATTTGATAATTTTTCAAACTTTTTTAACAAGTTAATAATTTTTCCGGAATTCGTAAAAATCCAGATGTAACTGTAAGCGGCGTAAATTTCGTAGCAAATAGTGCTGATTAACCGGGAAATATCGATCGCTATGTTATTAAAAAAGAAGGAATCATTATTAACTATAAAGATATATAATTTAATTAAGAAATTGATTATTATAAAAATTCGAGAGTAGAAAACGTCGGGGGTGATTTCAAAATTTTTGTACTTGAAAGGAGCTGCCCCGAATATTTTGGAAGTGATTAAAAGCGGTTTTATTCCCGATGTTACGTCCATAAAACTGATAAAAAATATAATTTTTTTATAAGGTTAAGTGATCACGAGAACTGGGATCGATAGCTTGTTGAAAGGACTAAAATTAATGGGAATATCATAATTACCTGTTTAACTGTCGAATGGCATACCAAAACGGCGGAAAAGAATCGAAAAATAATGTGGCCCATCCAAAAGCTGTATAGGAGATTGTATTCTCCAGGTTTATCGATGACGAAGTAATTGGTGGTGTACAAAATGTCGATAAAACAATAGCTCACGGTCAAGTAATTAATCGGAGAAAAAGCGTCGACAATAAGTTCGGTTAAATCTTGGAGCCAGTCGTAGAGGATTCTCAGCCTTTTTATGGATTCGATGTTTCCTTCTTTTAAACCTTTTCTAAGTAAACCTTCATTGTCGGAGGGCTCTAAGCTGGAAAGAATTTTTCAGCCATTAGACTTGGTATGATTTTGCAGATTTTTCCTCGAACAAATTGTGTTCGTCATTTTTTGGTTCCAAGATCGCGTCTAAAGTGCTTATGGCCGACTAATCCAGGTCTAAGTTCCTCCCGCTCGAGATAACCCTTTCCAAGGATATAATTTCCAACCCCCCTCCCCCCCCCCTCCCCTCCGATATAAGCACTAAATTATTCTTGAATGGCTCCTTTCGTTCTTATAAACGAAAGCTCTCTATCCCGGTTCGGGAGGTCCACGTCCCGATCGATCCAGGTTTCCTCTATCGCGGCAAAGGCGATTCTATTTAAAATTTTCATCCTTAACTTTCAATTCTTCCAATGGTCTATGCTACAGGGAATTTAAGATGTCCGATCACGTAGTTGTCTGTCTAGGTATACCATGCCCCCAAAAACGAATTTAAGTCACGTTAGGCAAGCGGCTGGGTACATTAAACTAATTTTAAAACTTGCATCAATTGGTTACCTAAAATGTTGAAAGAGAATGTTTTGTAATTTAATTTCCATCAACTCATTAATCTTCGTAAAAATTACGAAAACGATGATAACAAACGATGGAAATTGTACCGTTGAAATGTTGGGTACAACGCCTGAAATCCAAAAAATATGGCAAACAAAATGTGGACGGTTTCATTTTTCTCTCCGATAGGATTTTCTAGGTAATAAAGTAAATGAATCGTAGAAAAAAGTAAAACTGTGGTGGCGTAAACGATGTAGCTCAAAGTAAAAATAGTCCTTTTATCTTGCTCATCAAAGTTTAATTCCGTTTTAGTTAGATGTAAAATTTTATAAATCGCAGTCTTGACTCTCGGGACGGTATCCTGGCAGAAGAAAACGAATATCAAACAAATGTAAATATCAAACGCTGTAGAGTTGACGAAAGAAGCAAAAGTTGTCGTGTAATTCGATATAAAATATCTGTTGGCGAAAAATCTCCACCAAACGACATAACCTCGGGTTAAAAAAGCCAAACAAAAAACGATTAAAGTGTAAAAATATTCTATTTTAATTTGTTCGCCGTGAAATTTATACGGAGATAACCCCGCAATTTTTTGACCAAATAAAACCGATTTCAAAAAGTCGATCATTCCGCCGTAGCAACCAAAGAAAGAATGTAATTACTTTAATTTGTGTACCGAATGGGGGAAGAATTTACCTGTAAGTCCAACACTTTCTCCGCACAGGCAAGAATTTGACTGAATCGTTAACGTTCGACACCGTTATGAAAATAACGAAAACAAATACCACCCACTGGGTTTCCAAGTTAAGCGGTATCGAGTAAAAAAAGCAATCGCCGAATGTGGACAAAAATTTTGGAAAAGAGTCCATTTTTGTAAAAGGGTTGTAAGTGGAAAACCCTGCGAAACAGCAAAAATTGACGACGTTGCACATGATTCCGTAATTTTGACCGAATTTCCCAATCCGGAAAGAATCCGGATTTCCGATGAGACGCTTTTCGTTTGCCTCCAATAAAAGTTGTAAAATGTTTCGAATTTTGTGACACAATGTAAAGATAAATAACAAACATGACGCGAGTCCGTAAAATTCGAAGTAAAACGAATCTATGTAATAAAGTAATTTTTGAGTTTTGTTGGAGATGAAAAAGTTTTCTTGGAATTTCACTGTCACGAAATATAAACGGCTAAAAATTATTAAGAAAAATATTATTTTCGTGTACGATAAATTGATTTCTGTGTTTTTCTTGAAATCGTAGGGAGACAAACCGATCCACTTAACGGTGATTAAAAAGTTTTTCAAAGCTCTCCGTAAATTCATGGCAATAATATCACCATGAATTTAAGTATGAACTGAGCGTTTTATTTAAGTTTTTTTTTTTTTTAATCTAAAAAATGAATTTGGTAATGGGATTTTTCTTTAAATTAAAATTAGTTGGTCTCTACTCATCGATTATATTGCACAAGTTGTGCGGTAGATTTATAAAAAAAAAAAAAAAAAAAAAAAAACATTTATGTATTAGTACAAGCATTATGCACAATATAGGGTGTCCCTTATTTTGCAAATTTTCGAGTGCACCTCGGAATCTGTTCTCTCTGTACGTGGCACATAACATAACGTAGATAACGAATCTGCACTCTTAATTTTTTAAAATCTGGAACTAGAGCAAAAAATCCGCGTAAAGTGACAAAACATGATACGTCCTGGTTTTGGCTCATTTTTTGACTAGCTCAAAAACCGGACCAGATGCAGTTCAGATTCATGATTTACTCAAAATTTCTGATAGTAAATGAACGTGGGAACTTTAACCTTTCTGACTCTTTGTTTTTGCATCTGCATCCTTTATTCGTGGTAGGGAATTGTGTTAAAGTACCCAACTGAATGACTCTTTTTCATTATTGCATGTAAATATTATCACAGTGCGGTGGCCGTAGGTCATCTAGCCGGCAACTTGAAGCAGACGAATATGTTGTTATGTCCATTGTTTACAAATATATATTTATTTGTTCCTTTGTTTGCTTATGCACAATCTATTTGAGCTTATATAATGTTTCTAATAAAAATTAAAGCCCTGTTATATAAGGAATTAGAATATAGACTTAAATGCACAACTTTTGTCACTTTTATTGTGTTATTTATTGCCGGGATCGTTGCAAACCTAGGACTTTATGTATTAGCTTATTGCCCATCAGGAAGTTTATCATTTTCAAGTCAATCCTCTCAACAAATTGAGTGTGCATCCGAACCGTTCGATAATTTGGGTTCAAGAATATTGGCTTATGAACCTTCGAGTCCTTTTTTGCAGAAACTGGTGACAAAAGTAGCTTGTTTAGCCGGTTTCAACAAAACAAGTAGGGGATCACGGGAGAAGTGAAAATAACCTGAAAGAAATTAATTTAATTTTTTTTTTCCGCAGATGTGAGAGAAGGACTTGATAAAGAGTTCGATTTTGGCATTAAATTTAAAGGAGTAGAGCCGAATCTGATTGATCCTCCAGAAAAATTAGATTATGTTTTGTATCCAACGATGTATTACCGCTCTAATTTATCGGACGTCATACCGAGCATTTTCCGACCTGAAGCCTATTACAGAACTGATCCTATATTTAAAATGCAAAAGGCGATCGAAGAAGCTTTTCTTCAAGCGAAAAATGATGCAGAGGTAACTGATTACTTGTTCGGAACTTCGTGAGCGAGAAAAACGAGTTAAATTTTTTAAGAAAAAGGAGAAGGGTTCATATGAATCTTATGGGCTACGGAAATCTTGTTTCGGTTGAATAGTCTCTAAATATATTGTATAGGTTAGCTTTTAGAAACTCTATAATTTCTCAGCTCGTAGCTCAGGATATTCTATCTATAGGTGTTTCTATCCTTTTTTCCTCCCCCTTTTTCAGTTTACATCCTCACATGATGATGATCATGGGTCATCCCCTTCGAAGGACGATAATGGTTGCTCTGATGGAATTTATTGGCCTTATTACAAAGCTTTTCTACCATTTTTCATGCTGATATTTGAAAATGATCGATTCTTTTCATCTATTTTAAAAGAAAAAAATGTTGGACTTCAAGTAAGGATTTGAAATTTTCAGGAATCGAACTTATAGATTTGATATAAACAGGGAAGGCTTTTTGCTTCTTGGAACCGCCTTTTATTTATAAGCTTAAGAACCTTATCAGTTTTTTTTTTTTTTTGTTTTTTCAGGAATTTTTAAAACACATGGGATTTCGATTGTGGCAAATCCGTCTTTCTGCATTTTTGGCTTCCCTAATGACTCATCTCTTGAATATAATTGTCGTTTTAATATTTTTACATATTAAATTGGGAACAGAATCCATCGTGTTCTCTGGCATTGGGTTTGGGATGATGTTTTCTTATTTTTTGCTATGCGCTTTATACTCCTCCGCGTATTCATACATGACTAGTTTCTTTTTTCAAAATCGTAAGTGAGATCAGTATCATGATATGAACCTTTCTTTAAATGTCCTTTTTTTTCCACAGAACTTCTGGGAAGCATAACCAATGTATTGTTTTGGTTTGTAGCTATACTTTTCTTTTTTTTCAAAGAACTTGGTGCACCTATTCCCGAAAATGCAGTAATTGTGGCGGTTTTTTTCCCACAATTTTGGTGTATTGAGGGTTTTACCTCGCTTTCGCATTTGGATGAAAAAAGTAATAACTTTTTCCTATATATATCCGATCGATGAGCTTGTTTCATTTTATATTTTCTTTTTTTTTTCTTCAACAGAAAGAGGAGCTAATCTTTATGACTTTTTTCAAGTAAATTATATGTCACTTGAAAAGTATTTTCTAATAGGATCACTCCTGACGATCCTTTATATTCTTGTCGGGATTTATTTAGAGAATATTCTACCTGGAAAATATGGTCGGTCGTTTCCCTTCTATTACTGTTTTATTGCAAGTACTTTAAACAAATGACAAATAATTATAGATGAGCTTTTTGTCTGCTTTTATTACATTAAATTCCACTGTTTTTTTTTTTTTTTTTTTTTTTTAGAAATCTTTTTGGGTTGGAGAAAAAGTTGCCGAAAGAATGGAAGTGACCGAATCTGAAGACAAGACCCAAAGTCGGGAAATGTTCGAGGAAAAACCCCAAAATTTGCCAGTAGGGATTTCCGTGAGGAATTTGACCAAAAGTTATTCCTGGTGGAAAAAGAAAGGAGCTTTGGCTTTAGATAATGTCAATTTTGATTTCTACGAAGGTGAAATAACGGGACTATTGGGTCATAACGGGGCCGGAAAAACCACTCTGATTTCTATATTATGTGGTAAAATGAAGACCATCAATAAAATCGATAAAGTCCAAAAAAGCAAACTCATAAAAATATATTTCTAGGAATGATTCCAGCCTCTTCTGGAAAAATAATTATCAGGGGAGCTGATGTTACTCGATATCGTAATCAAAAAAATCATGACATTGGGTATTGTCCTCAATTCGAAATCCTTCTTGAAGGCCTTAGCCTTCGAAAAAATCTGATTTTTTTCGGCATGGTATATCTGCATTTTATTTTCCGAACGATTTTTCGGTCGTAATTTGATTATTAAATTTTAGGCCAAAAATTTAAGTCGTAAAGCCGCAGCTAATGAAGCCGAAGATTTGATGGGAAAGCTTGGTTTGACAAAGTCCAGAGGAGTTGCTGCAAAAAATTTATCTGGGGGACAAAGAAAGAGATTGTCTCTTGGCATTGCTCTGATCGGGAACTCATCGGTAATTTTCAGCCTGTAAAATTAAAACTTAGCGCCATTCATTTTGGAAAATTTTCTAAAGGTTATAATATTGGACGAACCTTCCACTGGGATAGACATTAAATCTCGACATGAAATGTGGGAACTGTTACTGCAGTGCCGCGAGAAGAGAACGGTGATTCTAAGCACTCATTTCATGGAAGAAGCCGACGCTCTTTGTGATCGAATTTCGGTTATATCCCGTGGGCAAATTAGGGCTTACGGCACCCCGATGTTCCTCAAATCAAAATTCGGAATGGGCTACACTCTCTCTGTTGTCATCCCAGATATAGGTGAACAGCTTTTTACTGTATAAGACTCGAAATCGATAAGATTTTTGTTGTATTTTCTTTCTTTCTCAGGAAAAACAAATGCTACCACGGATTTAGTTAAAAGCAAAATTAAAGGTGCTGTTCTTAAGCGGCAAAACGTTTTAACGGTGTCGTACCAACTTCCAGAAAAGGAAATGTCAACTTTTCCCGATTTGTTCGATGCTTTGGAAAACAAGAAAAAAAATGGCGAAATAGTCTCGTACAGTGCTAATGTAGCAACACTGGAGGATGTCTTCCTTAAGTAATAACATATCTTCTTTTCCTCTTTTTTGCGGGTTGCCCTCGCTTAATTAATTTTTTATTTTATTTAGTATCGATAAGGTATTGAAGGATGAATACGCAGAAAAAAAAGGCATTTTACAAGAACCAGTTTCTGGACCCCCTGAAGAAGGTTCCCCAAAAGCACGGAATTTAAAAGGGATTTTGCTTCTCTTCAATCAGATAGGAGGATTACTCCTTAAAAAATGCATTTTTGTTCAAAGAAATCTTCCGTTTTTCCTTGTTCTTGTGGTAAGATTCCCTTTTTTGAAACAGAAAAGTGATGGATTGACCAAATTGCACATGCACAGTTTTGAAGAACATTTGTAAACCTAATCTCATGGCAGAGCTTAGCATGTGGCTGGTCATTAATTAACAGTTAACCGTATGAATTAAATGAGCACATTTCGATGGGTAAGGGGGTATTATTGCAATCGCTTATGAGTACACATAAAAAGGGACCCAAGTTTTCAATGTTTTACGCAAAATTTTAATTTTCCGAAATATCTCAAAAAAAAAATAAATAAATAA
The DNA here is from genome assembly GCA_037577465.1 of Liposcelis bostrychophila. Classification (NCBI taxonomy): domain Eukaryota; kingdom Metazoa; phylum Arthropoda; class Insecta; order Psocodea; family Liposcelididae; genus Liposcelis; species Liposcelis bostrychophila. Next base: position 59,339,182 of record CM075208.1, on the reverse strand, counting down.
AAATAAATAGATAAATAAATAAATAAGTAAATAAATAAATAAAATAAAGGCCACAAATTTTGGGTCCGCACCAGATCCTCGACCCCCTGTCTGGCAGGCTGCAATCACGGGAATGAAATTTGGTCGACTCCTTTTTTTTAAATTTAAAAATAATAAAAAATTTAAAAAAGTCAGTCGATCAAATTAACTACCGGGGATCTCAATTGATCGACCCCAATTTATTTTTTGAATTAATTTTTTTTAAAGTACAGCGAATGGAAAAGCTTTAAGTAAAAAAACGAAAAAAATCAGGTATAAATTTTCCGTTGTATTTAAAATACTATCTATCATCGTAAATTAACGATACGTCATATTAACTTAAAAGAAGAATATCAAAACCAAACGGAAAAAAGTCTGATATCCCTGCATAGTGGTCCCTACTAAAATTAGATTAGTCTCTTAACATTTTTTAAAAATTTGATCAACCATTTGCCATCCGCCATTTCGATTTTGACAAAACAACCGCTAATTTCGTTTGTTACTAAACTATTTTAAGAGGAAAAACTATCGCCTTTTATAATATTATAAAAGCCGAAATCTCTAAAGTCGTAAACTTTTATGGACAAACAAACAACATTAAGAGAAAAAATTTCGTCGGGTACTTGAGCCGAATGGGCATATCGAACCCACATTTACCGTTTGCCGGACGGGTGCTCTACCATTAAGCTACCGACCCGCACTCGACGAACTCTCTCTCAATGAGGGACTTAAATTGCAACACGAATCACAAAGCGCGGGACAACTTTAATAAATCAACCAGAATGGCCGTTCCATGTGGTCATCTGATGTGTTATAGGTCGTGTCTTGAAACATTTCTTCAAACCGTCCGATTTTACCCCGCAGAATTTGGAAATGAGCAGGAAAGGATTCCAATTTCCTACCCTCAATGCAGAACAATGCGGATTTTTATTTCTTAATTATTTGTTCCTAGGGCATAGTAGTCCCGAATTTTTCAAAACCAGACCGAATTATGTTAGTTTAGTCACAACCGAAATTACTAGTTTTGTCAAAATCAAAATGGCGGATAACATATGGTTATCAAATTTTTAAAAAATGTTAAAAAACTAATTTAATTTTAGTAGGGACCTCTGTCCAGGGATATTATTTTAAATACAACGGAGAATTTATACCTGACATTTTTCTTTTTTCTATTTAAAGCTTTTCCATTCGCTGTACTTTAAAAAAATTAATTTACAAAAATAAATTGGAGTCGATCAATTGAGATCCCCGGTAGTTAATTTGATCGACTGATTTTTTTTAAAATTTTTTATTATTTTAAATTTAAAAAGAAATGAGTCGACCAGATTTCATTCCCGTGATTGTAGTCTGCCAGACAGGTGGTCGAGGATCTGGTGTGGTCCCCAAATTTTTTGGTCAGTATTTAATTAAGAAAACAATCAGTATTTTATTAATAAAACGGTCAGTAAAAGAATTAAATGGGCAGTATTTTATTACGTTTTGGGCAGTAAATATAATATAAATGGTCAGTAAAAATTATCATTTCGGTCAGTAAATTAACAAAACGGCCAGTATATTTTCATAAATTTGCGCAAAAAAATAAAAATAAAAATTAGGTGAAGCTCTTACCAATCAAGATATACACCCAGGGTAGGGTGGCCCAAAAAAAATCGGCCATCTCTGATTTTCGTTCCCTAGCAAAAAATGGGTTCTTTAGGGTCTTGGAACACTTGTGATTTTTTTTCAGATTTTTAAAAAAATTTTTAGAGGTGGCGCCCGAATTTTTTATGTTTTTTTTTACTTTTCCCACTTTTATTTGATCAAATTTCAAAAATTCGCCGGAAAAAAATTTGATGACATAAAAAATTGATCTTTTAAGGGTATAATACTTATGTATGTATGTATTCAGAAAAAATTTGATTTTGCCGAAAAATGAGACCTTATGGGTGTTATATGGCTTATTTCGGCGAAAACGGGTTTTTTTATATCTGGCCAGCCCCAAAAGTTAAAAAAATTTCGAGATAGCCAAAATGACCCAAAATAATGTAGATTCATCGCCTTTAATCAAATTTTTGGAGAAAATTTATTTAGCGTGGATATGGACGATTTTAGGTTAAAAAATAATATTTTTCAAAATTTAAAAAATTTGTTTATTATTTTATGGTGTCCCAATTTTGATTCTACACCTCAAAATCGATTCTACTAGCTCCAGATACCTTCTCCAATTTTTTTCAGATTTTTAAAAAATGTATAGGGGTCGCTACCAGCCTTTACAGGTTTTTCTCGAAAAATGGCTTATGCTAAAAGTGTGATTTTTTTGACCGCAAAATAAAAGTCGGTCTTTTTCAAATCTGAGAAACTACTTTATGTTTTTTGACCCGCAGAATCCGAAAATGACCATAAAAATTACGTACGGTTGCGGGAAAAACCCGATATCTCCACACCAATTGATAAGTAATGATAATTGTTAAAATTGGTAATTGGTGTGGAGATATCGGGTTTTTCCCGCAACCGTACGTAATTTTTATGGTCATTTTCGGATTCTGCGGGTCAAAAAACATAAAGTAGTTTCTCAGATTTGAAAAAGACCGACTTTTATTTTGCGGTCAAAAAAATCACACTTTTAGCATAAGCCATTTTTCGAGAAAAACCTGTAAAGGCTGGTAGCGACCCCTATACATTTTTTAAAAATCTGAAAAAAATTGGAGAAGGTATCTGGAGCTAGTAGAATCGATTTTGAGGTGTAGAATCAAAATTGGGACACCATAAAATAATAAACAAATTTTTTAAATTTTGAAAAATATTATTTTTTAACCTAAAATCGTCCATATCCACGCTAAATAAATTTTCTCCAAAAATTTGATTAAAGGCGATGAATCTACATTATTTTGGGTCATTTTGGCTATCTCGAAATTTTTTTAACTTTTGGGGCTGGCCAGATATAAAAAAACCCGTTTTCGCCGAAATAAGCCATATAACACCCATAAGGTCTCATTTTTCGGCAAAATCAAATTTTTTCTGAATACATACATACATAAGTATTATACCCTTAAAAGATCAATTTTTTATGTCATCAAATTTTTTTCCGGCGAATTTTTGAAATTTGATCAAATAAAAGTGGGAAAAGTAAAAAAAAACATAAAAAATTCGGGCGCCACCTCTAAAAATTTTTTTAAAAATCTGAAAAAAAATCACAAGTGTTCCAAGACCCTAAAGAACCCATTTTTTGCTAGGGAACGAAAATCAGAGATGGCCGATTTTTTTTGGGCCACCCTAACCCAGGGCTGTAGTAGCTTTTTTCGGGCTCCCTCGTCGACTTTTTCTCCGATCGGGACTAAGGTAGCCGCTGGAGGGGGTTTAGCAAATTTAAGGCGAATGGCGATTCGTATTACATGTTTGGACATGAACTTTTTTAGCAACTGAGGACAGGTACATTTCCATTCTATCCACCTGTCATTTTCTTTTGGCATCTCAGCTACCCAAACCTTAAATGCGCGCTCCGAAAATTGTTTAAACGTATTATATTGCATTCCTTGCACCATGCACCTATATGTTCTTGCTTAACGGAGATTTTATTACCATCCGGGCAATAAAAAAATAAAGAATTCTTAGACTCAGAAAATTGAACATCTCGATTAGCTTTTGCTCACTGGTATCCTTTTGTCCATTCAGAAAGCTGCATAAAGCTGCATAACCTTTGAAGTATAAAATACTTTCAAACATGTCTCATAATCTTTTGACCAACATTCAACGGAATTTTTGGCGGCTGCTAAATATTGTGATAGCGGGAGTCTCTCCCTCAAAGGTTTTTAATTTTCATCACGTCATGAAAAGCTTCCTGGCCATTATTTGTCGACGGAGTGCCCAAAGCCGCTTCTTCAAACCAGTTGCAATGACTGCCAAACCATTCGCTGCTCATATATTCAATAAAGGTTTTCTTTTTTTTGGCGAACCACTTTGTAACATACAATGCTGCTAGTTAAGTCAGATTTTGACTAGTTAAGACTCTTCAGAAGCAAAACATAATTTCAGCCAATCTGGACTTTCCTCCCTGTAAGACTGCTCAATAAGATTCGAATGAAAATAACTTACCTTTCAAATTTTCCCGCTTTTAATATATTTTTTTCCCCGCGAAATACTGACCACTGAAAAAAAAAAAAAAAATACTGACCAAAAGATTTAAAAATGTCTAATATAATATTACATTTATGTACTGACAATTAAATATTTTTTCTTACATTTGCAATAAAAATACTGACCTATAAGTTATTATACTGACATTTTTTTACAGCCCACATAAATACTGACCATTAATTCTTAACACTGACAATGTAATTATTAATATACTTGCGATGTAGTTAAAAATATTAACCGGAAAAATGAAAGCCTAAAATAAATAAATAAACAAACAAACAAACAAACAAATAAATAAATAAATAAATAAATAAACTCATAAAATAGAATGGGACGATGGGAAGTGTCAGACACTTGTCTGCTATTTTTTTTTTTTTTTTTTTTTTTCTCCAGTTCTTACCTTTTTTTTTGAATCTGGAAATGTTATTTTATCTGTGTAATGAAGACTAAAAGATTTTGTTTAAAATATATTGCCTTTAATTTTAGGTTTTTACTCTAGCCCTAGATGCCATTTTTGATTTTGCGGTCCATCACGGTAAATTGGAACCAGAAACGAAATCTTCCGTGGATTATAAATATCAAAAAACGCAAAAGGAAGAATCGGTATGTTTTTGAGCTTAATTTTTGATTTTGTATCTTATCGTTTTACGTGGGGAAGTTGAAATTTGACTTTTGAATCGAGAAAAAAAATTAAGCTTTATGTATAATCAGGAGGTTATTTACACTGGTGCTTTTCAACGTTAGGAAAACGTCTACTGAGTAAAAATCTTTTGATCACGGAGAGCCTAGTTAAAGGTGGGGAAGCGGTTAATAGGTCTATTGAGACTTTTTAAATTCCTCTTTTGTTGGTGAAAAATCAAGAATTTATTTTTGGTCGATATTTACTCGTTACTTGATCCATTATTGCTGTTATTATAACCATGAATTAACTATTTCCGTAGAAAAATAGTGGCGTATTATAAATGTCATTTAAAGTCATAACGTTATAGCGTTTTATTGACCTCAACAAGTCCTGAAAAAGCCGAAAATTTTTTAATTACTCTCTGCTTAGAGACAATTCAAGTATTACGTCAGCGTCTTAAGGGAGAGGGAGTTCGAATTAGAATTGCTCGCTATAAGCTAAGTATTGACAAAGGGGGAGGAATAAGGGGAACGGGTCGAAAATTAGAGAAAAATGCTTAAGTAATACTTGAACGGCCACCTCTTCTAAATCTCTTAACAATTTTCAAAAATTACTACATCTTGCAACCAAAAGGAGATGCATCATCATGATGCCACATTTTCGATGGGTTATAACTTTTATAATTTTTTTCAGAAACATGATAAGCTGGACTGGATCGCTATTTTTAGAACGGCGCTTTTCCCATTAGCCTATTCTTTGCGATGGAGTTTTTTCTTAATTATATTTTTTGTATTTGGAATTGTGCAAGAACGAAATTCGAATTTGAAAACATTTCAGTTGATGTTAGTGTCTCCGATAATTTATTGGATATCTCATTTATTGTTTGATTTCACCCTCTTCGTATCCCATACGGTTTTGTCCCTGATCATTTTGGGGGCTAGCAGCGAATTTAAAAAGCAATTTTTGATGGACAACATAGGTTCGTTTTTAAAAACGGATATTTAAGAAGTTTTGCTTTAAAACCATACCATTTTGTCATTGATGTTGTCATTATTTAGGACGTGTTGCAGCCGGCGTGTTCTTCCATCAGTTTTCAATGCTGCTAATAAGCTACATCGGGGCATTGATCTCCAGAAGGATTGTGGTGGCCCTGCTTTACCCTTTGTTCTTTTTTGTATTTGGAAGTAAGTCTTAAATAATTAAATCGGACCTATGAGAAATCCGCCTACCAATAAATCAATTAATTATTTTTAGTTATTGTCGGATTTCCGATTCCCTTCTATTGGTATTACCCGATGAAAAACATATTTCCAACTAGTATTGTGATCTCTTTCTTTAGTGACATAGAAAAGGAATTTTTTTGCAAATGGGTGGAGGAACATGGTTCAAGAGACTTAGGTTCAATTGACTTAGCATATGCTTGCTGTATGTTGTGTATCGGCTTACAATTTGCATTATTGATACTAATATTTCTTTCTTCTCGCTAATGTAAGTTTTCCCTACCAGATTTCCGAGATGGACTTCCAACAACAATGACAATTTACTCCTTGATATTAATATTTTTGGTTATCCTTGCCGATAGTGGAATTTTACCATACTTGTTTCATCAGTTTATGACCTTATTGTGCTGCATTTCCTTTAAACCAATGGTAAGATCGAAATTAAACAATGTTTTCAATGTTGTGTCATTAAGTAAAGAATTTCAGGGTCTGCAAAATCCTATTCCAATGTTAAATCTTGATGAGAGACAACCCGTTTGCTTACTTAATACTTGAATAGCCCACTACATTTTTTTTGTTGGAGGAAAATACTTGTTTCTTTTCCTTTCTTTTTAGTACTCAGAACATGAAACAGTCGAAAAGGAAAAAGAAAAAGTCGGAAATTTGAAACAGCTCAAACAATTATCAAGCAAAGTTTTGACGGTAGATAGAATAAGGCGTTGGTATTGTTCTTGTAAGGGAACAAAGAGGGCCGTTCAAGGGGTTTCGTTCACTGTAGAGGAACATGAATGCTTTGCTTTGTTAGGAGTCAACGGAGCTGGGAAATCTACTATTTTCAAAGTTTTGACAGGGGTGATAACACCTACCAAAGGCAATGTCTTTGTGCGATCGACATCCGTTTTAAATTTTGTTTTTCGACATAAAGTAAGTTCGAACTTAAACTTCTTCCTTCAAATTTGTTATACTTCTTCCTCTGTGTCCTTTATCTTCCGTGAGAAGATAAGAGTCATTCGGAGCCGCTCTTTAAAATTTGATTTTTTCAGACGTTTCCTCAATTGGGATACTGCCCTCAGTACGGTAACTATTTACCGAAATTTAAGGGAAGAGAAATGATCGAATTATTTGGCCGATTACGAGGAATGAAAGGCTCTCACTTAAAAAAGGAAGTCGATAAACATATTAAGCAATCGTTTTTAGAGGTCTGTTTATAAAACTTAATGTTTCCGCACGACGGAAATTCTCAGCTATTCATATACACTACATTCTAATTTAAAATTGGAAATATTTTAGGAACACGAAAGGGCAAAATGCAGCACTTACAGTGGCGGAACTTTGCGAAAGTTATCGGTAGTAATAGCTATGATAGGAGAGCCGAGTGCCATCTTATTAGATGAACCAACCACTGGGATTGACCCTGCTGCCCGTCGATCTATTTGGGATCTTATGATTTTTTATCGGGAAGAAGGGCATGCAGTCGTCTTAACATCACACAGGTTGTTTTTTCAAGTTTATTAATAAAATTTCTTTATGGTCATTTTTTTCATCATTAGTATGGAGGAATGCGAAGCACTTTGCACACGAGTGGGAATTATGACTGACGGTCAGCTGCGCGCCGTCGGAGAAACGACAACCTTAAAATCTTTATTCGGCCAAACTTTTTCGGTCCTCTTGAAGACTAATCTTAAAGCAACCGATGAAGACAGGTCCAAGTTAAAAAAAGCGGTAATCGACACATTCGGGTCAGGATGTCAACTGGTGGAAGAACATTTGGTAAACAGCAAGTCGACATTTCACATGATGCAGAGTTCTAGCTGTAAATGTCGTATGTCTTATGTCTTTTTTCTAGAGCATTATGCAATACCAAATTCCTATGGAATCAACCAACTGGAAGAAATTATTTTTAGAACTGAATTCAATGAAAGCAAAGTTTTCATTTTTGGAATCCTTTTCCGCTAGCTCCACTACTCTGGAACAAGTGTTTATGCACTTTACGAAGACTGAATGATTTAATGAGATGTGCTGTCCCCAATGATTTTCATTGTTGGCTTTCAAATAAATGATTTTTTGCACCACTTATTTTTTAGCGATTGGTCTCACATGAAACGAAAAAGGGGAAGAAATAAAAACCAGGGAATCCACTACCGGAGATAGAAAGAAGGCAGACGGTACGCCTTTTGTAGTTTTTGACCCATTTCAGGCCCGTAGCCAGACCGGCATATACAGGGGGGCTAGAGGTTTTAAAGGGGGGCTGGAATTTTTTTTATGTCATACACAGTGTAGGGAATTGAATGATAATTAATTTTTTTTCCTTTTAAAATTAGACTTTGATTTGGAATTGGGATATAAATTTCAAATCCACAGGGGGGCTCAAGCATTTTCACAGGGGGGCTGAGCCACCCTATGCCCCCATCTGGCTGCGAGGCTGACCCATTTTAAATTTATTATTATTCACGTATGGCAGCCTAGAAATCGCGACCTTAGTCGAATACCTTTCTGTCAGAAATTTGGTTATTGGACTCCTCTCCATATGCTAAACATTGGATTAAATACAAATAAAAAATTTCAGATAGGAAGGTATTCGACTAAGGTCGCGAAATGGCCTGCTTGTTCAAGGACGGAGTTATCAAAGAGCAGAAGTTATAGAAACGGGGCTAGCGATGAATGAAATATTGTAGATGTTAAGGACAAAAAATAAAAAAAACATCATTTTTAAAAAAAGAGTATACGAAAGAAAATAAGTGGAATTAAATCACAGTTTTTCATGTTGGGTAATCTACTGCTCTGATATTTAGACAGGTCCAGATTTTTTTTGCAAAATAATACAATAGCGATTTTTCTTTTCCTGAAGCAAAGGCTATAAGCAAAAAAAAAAAACATGTTAGATAACTGCCATTTGAAATGAAACACCGATGATCAAATGCAGAAATAGTTTCTTTCTTTGAACCACAAGCAACTAAGGCTGTTTTTCTAATAAAAAAAGTAAAAAATATGGTTCCCATTTACTTTTATGTACCTTATATTGAATATAAGGCCTCTAAATGAGTTTTAATATTGTTTTTCTTCATCATGTACTGAAAAATGGACCGAAATAGTCAAAAATTTTCGACTGAGAAAAAGGTAAAGAAGACAGAATAGCGGTAGATGAGACGTGGTAATTTTATTGGCAAAATATCGCCATGTAAAATCATCCAGTGTGGTTTCAACCAAATTCAACTATGTGGATTCGTTGTTAATTTGTTGCCGGGGCTTATATTTTTTATAATCATTTCTAGTCGAAAGTATCCAATACACAATAAGTTGTACTAAAATTTTTTGATGAACTGAAACTATAAGCAAATATGAAGCTTTCTACGCAATAAAAAGAGAAACCACGATTTACCCAGACTTTGATTACCTATAGACAAAAAAATATCTCGATAATACAAAAAAATGCAATACTAATTTCAAAGTGTGTATAGTCAAAATTAATCTCGAAATCTTATCCGAATCTTTAATTTTTACCAACCAACGCATGGCGAGGGTTTCAAGTAGTCGTGATAACCCAAAAATTTGTAATTTTTATCACTTTTATTCCCAGCAGGAAGCAACCATTTGTACGATTTATCGGACAACGTTTCGAAAAAGCGTACATTTTCAACAGAATTACCCGTCGCGGGGTCAACGATTTCCCATGCTTTTTGCATATTTTCCACGTCAAATATATGATCCGTATTTACTATGTCAGAAGCAGTCGACAATGAGTGAAGCAAACGGTTTGAACGAACATTAATTATCATAAATTGAGATCCCTGAGATTTCATTATCCTCCATTGCGTATTACTACGATACTGTTTGGTTACGTTCCGTGTAAATATGTTGCCAGCAGCGTCAGAGGCCAAAATCGTGCCTGAACTATGGCTTTTAATCCAGTATCTTGACCAAATTTCAGGAAGGTGCTTGTCGTATTTAACTTTTTCGAAGCTCCATTTTTTAAGATGTCGTGTCGTGGTTTGACAAATAAACCTTGTTATTGGGCTTAAGTAGAGGTATTTCCTTGAATTCTTACTGTAAATGTAGAATATATTTGGTACGTCTTTGCGGATAATTTCCGACGTGACAATCGAGCCACCTGGAGTTTCTATACCATGTCCTACTATACACGTCGGTTTGTGGCTTCGGGGTTTTTCCTCATGCTCCTTGATTAAGGCCGAATTACACACGGCTAGTGTACAAGCTCGTCTCCTATATTTAACTTTTGTACAAACTACTCGCTAGCTAGTAGGAGCGAGTAGCTTATACTTAAGTTAAATATAGGAGACGAGCTAGTACACTAGCCGTGTGTAATTCGGCCTTTATATTTTTGTTGCCGTCTGGGGCTCTAGCTTCCTCTATGCGTAGTTCGCCGTTATCACTGTTTACTGTTACCAAGTGGAATTTCCCATAAAATGCAGCTCCGGTTTCATAAACGGGGGTGTGCCCGTAAAAGCTTTCATTGCGATATACGTTAAACCTATGGTCGTGACCTCCAAATAGAGCCAAAGGCGTGTATGTTTCCATGATGGATTGAAAATAACGCTTGCCGTGCTCGCTGCTTTTATCCACGAAATCTTTTGCTTGGTGAAAATTTATTATAATGTTTTCGATTCCTCTTTTTCGACTAAGTTTTAAATCATCGGCTAACCAAGTCATCGAGGTGGTAATATCGTATCGCCTTAACAAACCATCAATTAATTTGACTTTATAGGTGGGCTAGTTATGAAGTTGTACAAAGTGAACTCCGTTCCAGTCCCAAGAATAAGCTAGGCTCCCCCGTGTCTCTTCAAGCGAATTTTGACGCTCGCTTCTGTCTACACGAAGGTTCCGGATCGGTTTAGTTTTTGTGTAATAAACAAGCTCTTTTTCCATGATCGATACCGATTGCATTGCACAGCCATCATTGCCTAACCAAGGCCTTTGAAGGCATCGTCTTACATTATTTTGATAATCGTGATTACCGAGCCCCATAAATTAGGGAAGCGTTCCACGTTTATATATTTCAAAGTAAGCTTTCCACATATTCCATTTGCCGAACTCGGTTATATCCCCATTGACTATCCCAAAATCGATGTCTTGCGTGGAATTCAGTACATCGCTTAAGTTCTGGTCGATTCTCCTCCACTGTGGGCCTTGTCTACTTTCATCGCCGTGAAATTTCCCGGTTTCTCCCAGTCGAAAAGCTTGGGGATCTGCCAACACTACAAACTTAAATTTTCCGACTTCTTTATTGAACGAATCGGCTTCTTGCCTTGTAATTATTATTATCATTAGCAGCGTAAAAATGTGTATCAGAAATTTCATTTTCATAATTATTCCGCAGGAAAAATCACGGTCGGTTGATTTTGAAAAAATTTGAATTAACGTACCTGCAACGTAAAATAGCCATTAGAAAAATTATGGACCTTTTTAATAAAAATGAGCACGAAAAATACTTGAATTTGTAAAAACTAATAGGAAACAAACATATTAAACGTAATATACCCTCTATTCATACATTCGAATCATTTCAAGCGTCGATGTCAAGACGTGGAACGAGGTTTGAAATTACGGTTTTGTACGAAAACTTTATCGATTGATATGAGACCATAATATTTGAATTAGTCGATTGTAAATGCCAAAGAATTATCTTTTAATTGAGCTTTTAAAAACGGTAAAAAGCCATTCAGTATTCGGTATGCGACTCCTCTCCCTAATCAGAAAAAATATAAATGACGTTCTGCATAATAGCCGTCAACTAGTTTATCGTGTAATGGCCACTAAATAACTCGAGTGTGGACTTCTTTTTCAAAACATCTTTGATACGTTAAAATTCTTTTCAAATAAGAAAAAAAGTTTTTAAAAACATCTGTGGCGTTGGAAGATCTCACAATTTACCAAGCACTTAAAAAACGTTGAAAATTCCTTGGGCCCATCCGCCACTGATCTTTATATCTAAAAAAAAATTATCTTCAACCGATAATATTTATATTATTTTATTTGCTTACCTTATATCTGAAAACGATTAAGGAAAATGCACTTGAAAAAATATGCTTTTCGGATAAACAACGGTTTCTTTCTTGCTTTTTTCCTTCGTAACTCTTGTCCTAGATGGTGACCACCGTTAAGTTTAACCGCATAAGAATTATGTGCATTTTGACGGTGAAAAATGGACTTATGCTTGCAAACATTTTTGCTTTTGCTTGTGAAAATTTCTATAGCTAATGACAAGGAAAAGTGCAGTGAATTAGAATTTTCAAACGGGTTAACATTCAATTGTTCCGGTCTGGGACTATTCCATCTACCGGAAGTATCGAGGGATGTACGTCTTAATTTTATCAACTCATTTCTTTTAGATTTTTAAATAATTTTGAAATTTCAGGCAAAAATTTTGGACCTATCTTGGAACGAACTAAATTCCATCAATTCTACAAAATTGGAAAACGTGAAAGTACAAAGTTTGAATTTGTCGCATAACAAAATTCAAGAAATTAAATTGCATAATCTGGTAGATTTAAAAGTCTTAGATGCATCCCACAACGAGATATACAACGCCGAAGATGTGTCCATCAAAAACAGCACGATCGAAGAAATCAATTTAAGCGGAAACCGCATCAAAAGTTTGAAAAATTCGATATTCGAACAAAATCGAAAGCTCAAGGTGTTAGACTTATCGCATAACGAGATTTCCGTCATATCGAATCTTTCCTCGGAAAGCATTCAAATCCTTTATTTAAACAACAACCACCTGCATTACATTAAACGACAAAGCTTAATTGAGCTCGTCAACTTAAAAAAATTAATTTTAACCGACAACAAACGACTGTACACGCTAAACAGATCCAACAAATTTTTGATCTTGGAAGAGTTGAAAATCCTGGACGCTTCCCACTGCGGTTTAACGAAATTAGATGTCAACGGATTCCCCAAGTTGGAAATATTGTACTTATCCTACAACAACATTTCCAAAATCGCAAGCGATTCCTTTAAATTTAGCGTCCGCTTGGTCACGATCGATTTATCGTTTAATTCGATCGATTATTTCGAAACCGATTCTTTTTTGAAAAACGAAAATTTAAAATTTTTAAATTTACGCGGGAATAAAATAATCGATCTGGCATGGACGGTGCATCTGCAAACTGTTGTACTGTTAAATTTGTCCCATAACTGCGTAACGAACATTTTGAATTTAAATTTAACAAAGGTGAAAATTTTGGATCTTTCAAATAATAAAATCGAGAAGCTCATGACCGATTTCGACGTAGCCCTGCCGAATATCGTCTATTTCAATTTGAAATCCAATCGCATTAAGGAAATAATCCAGTTGAAATCTAAAACGCTGCAAATTTTAAATTTAGCCAGTTGCAAAATCATAAACGTGGACGAAAATGCTTTTAGTAAAGTTGACAAATTGGAAAAACTTACATTGTCGGATAATAAAGTCAAAAATTTGAAATTCGTCAAACATCTCTTGCATTTGAAAGAACTAAATTTGGATGAAAACGCGTGGGAATGCAGATGCAACGACAGGGACCAAATTGAATTGTTCGAAAACGAAAACATTACGCTTTTGGATGACGTTGTTTGTGTTCCAGACGGTTTGACTTACGTTAAATTTTGCGAAAGGGAAGAAAAAGCAGAAATAAAGAAAATACAGGAATTAAATAGTTTGACGCTAGACGATAAAGTCCAAAAAAGTTCAGTTGAACCAGGTTGGGTTGCTGGAGGTGTGAGCATTTTGTTGATCATCATCACAGTTTCAGGATGGATGTTTTACAAAAAAAGAAGTCGGGATGAAAGACTAACAAAGTAAGATTATATTCAAGAAAAGTATTAAATGTTGAAGCTTTTTAAGATCTAGCCAGCATGACGCCCGGGGTATCTAACAAGCCCTGCCGTAACTTGAATTTCTGGATTAACGGTTGTCCATGAATTACGAGAGCATTATTTTGGTTGAATTTGACTTTCTCCACCCCACTTTCCCTCGCAATAAGCAAAAATTGCCTTCTTCCTATGAAAATTTAGTATTAGGGGTTAAGACTTTTGGTGACTCAAACACATTTGACTTACTTACACCCCCCCCCCCCCCCTTCACCCCCTTCACTCCCTTTCTCGTCTCATTTTCTCCCAACCAAATTAAACGTGAGAACTGAGCAGGAAATAATATTTCTCATAAAGATGTATTTACATTTCTCAGATTATTTCGTAAAAAGAAGAAAAAACCGACGGTAGATTTACTGGAAGCGACGCCACCAAAAGAACTGACGTATCACTATTCGTACGTTCATCCACCAGTAGAGCTAGTGGAACTTAGAACAACCTGCAGGGAATCATTTGAACCCAAATTCATAGATCTGCAAGAGGCAGAGGAAATTCAAAGTCTTTCTTCTCATATTTACAGTCTCATCAGCGAAAGCGACCGCAATGGAACCAAGAATGTGAGTGACCTCTAGCGTACCTGGAAATAATCAATCCTTTGTGATCTTAAAATAATTTAAGTGCATTATCTATTGCACATAGAATGCAATCAATATAGAATGTGGACTTCGATTTTGCAATTGGGGACCACCAGGACCATTCGGTAGAAAATAGTCTACATTAGAAGTAAAAACAATTTTTTTTTTTTTTTTTTTTTTTGGGATCGTTTAATTTTAATCGGTTGATATGCTTTTAATTTAAAACTTTTGACAACTTTGACAAATCTCTATCTGATGCATTAAAAGATACAAAATGATTCAGGGTTTTTTCGATAAAGGTCACAGCAGAGCAGTGGCGTACATGATCCTTCAAAAACGATGTGAAAAAGGGGAAAAAACATTTGAAAGTACACTTGCCATAGCTTTTAATAAATTTTAAAGCTGGAGTTTTCTTGTTGGTAAGTTCATTCAAGGTTGGGACCTATTGGTGCTATGTACTAAAACAAATGAAATAAAATAAAACTAACGTTTGCAGGTACTGACAGATGAAAAACAGTATTAATTAATTTTAATGTCATATGTACTGTAGTTTTTGTAAAGTTATAAAAAATGTACTGTCGGCTCCCTTTATAATGTAATCGTTGACCAAGGAGTTTTTTTTTTGCCATAAAAAAAAAAAAAAAAAAAAAAAAAAAAAAAAAAAAACGACTGTAATAAAAGATTTTTTCATGCAACCTAGGCACCAAGCACCAAGCTTTTAAAAAACTTTAAAATCACTTTTATTTGGGAATTTTAACTATTACATAAATTATTTATTTTCAAAGATAAACTCAATTTTCGATTGATAAATTTTTTTCTCCCAAAGATTTTTTTAAAATTTTGTTCCCACTTTTTGCAAATAAACAAGGTTAATATGTTTTACCAACGCTTAAATTGATTGTCAAGACGAGCCTGTGCGACACCGAAGGTAAAAAATAGTGCCCCCTTTTCCCACTAAAGTTAGTTTTTTATAAAATTGCTCTGTAAATGATTATATAATGATGCAGAATTGCTGCTTTTCGAAATTTTGGTCACATAATAAGAATTGTATTACCTTATCCTGTGTTCTGAAGTGGGTGGTTTTATATGGCAGTTTGGCCGGAAAACGTCAACTTTTACGTACTACGGGGTTCTACTTTATAATGAGTTATGTTATAAAGGGAGTCTACTGTAAATGGTTTAGAAATAATTTAATTAAATCTTGTTTTTAATTTATTTATACATATGGAATTAAAAATATTAATTGAACTTAAATTTATTTTGTTTTAATTATCATACCCACTCGGGCACTCCCCCCTTAGAATTTAAATAATTGCACCTCTTTTTCATCTTTTAAATGATTGTGATACATCGAGGGGCAGAAAATTCATTCCAAACTGTACATCAGAGCGATTTTCCCTCTGATGTGCAGAATCATCAACTTGGTGCAATGTTTTAACTATAACTAACATTGAGTAAAAACTATTGGTTAAGATTTAAATAAGTGGCGGGAGTAAAATACAATCGTTTGCCGTTTGCCGTTAGATCAGGCCCCGGAAATCATTCCTCCACGCATGCGTTGTTTGACATTTCATTTGATAGATAAGCAAAGTAACGTAATAAATAGACGGTATATCCGTTGATTATCAGCGCTCGGGTGTTTTTTATTTACAAATGCATTTATTTTAAATAACATTTTACGCTGATTCATTTTTAATTACTTATTGCGTTATTTACGTCTGCGTTTGCATTTTTTTCTTCAAGAATCCGTTATCAGCAAAGATCACATGATAGCACCGATTGTGTTAGAAAGGAGACCGGTTTTTCAAATTTCTTGCTTCGCACATCAAAAAAATGGATGTACCTCACTTGCAGCCGTGCATTCCAGTCCCATTAGAAGAAAAAACATTCAAGGAAATAGTTGATAAAACTAAAGATTGGGCTCTCATGCATGGTAAGTTTTCTTTGAGACATACAATCAAATTCTTTACCTGTTTCCATTGGGGCCTAATAAGTAAAAACAGGAATCTTTTTTTTTTTTTTTTTTTTTTGCAGGAGCTGCCATGAGGTCCAAGACTAATTTTAGTCCGGATTCATTGAATTTTGCACCGTTTGCCTTGTTTCCTTCGACATTCCCAAGACAAGAATTTGAGAAAGCAGTTAATATTCAGACAATTTTAAATGAGCTGATTCATAATGTAGCCCATGATCATGAATTTTTGTCTGAGAATTTGAAAAGGTAACATTGAGTATTTTCTTTAATTAATATCTTTTCATTAAAATAATAATTTCTTTTGGTTTTAGCACAATCAAGGCAGATGAATTCACAAAAAGACTCTACGAGATTTATGAAACAGTTCATAAGGAAGGTTTTACACAGGTGAGAGTTGAATCACTATATGGTGAAAAGAACATTATTGCTTTATTGCATCTTAAAGAAGTTTGAAAAACACTGATTTATCGGAAATAATATTCTAAACACGCCTTGTTTTGTAATTTGATAGGCAACACAGGGCAGCTTTATTTACGGTTTCAAATATGCCTGGCAGGGTTCGGATTATTATTTCCGGAAAGCACTTGTTACTCAATATTTTCATTCACATATAGTTTTAGTTTTCACTAGAAATTTGCAAATGAAATATTTAGGGTTATTGTTAACAGGTGTATTATGGCATTTTGGATGACAATTATTTAGTTCTAATATGCAGTAAAGTTTCTTTTAATAAAAATTTTCCTCTTTTGTGCCATGGTTTTAAATTTAGAATAAACAAGCATGTAATTGCTTTCATTTTTCCTTAAAAAGTCTGATCATGTATAGTTTGCAGGTCTTCTGCTTTTACTGAACATCATCTAATTAGAAAATTTTTGGGTGTGGATTTAGAAATAAATTTTTCCAAGAAATTCATTATTTCACACATATTAATTATTTACACACTTGATTCAGCTGTAAAAAGTTTCTTCATATGCCTTTAATTGTGATTTTCATTCATTTTCATTTTCAAAACCACCCATTGACTTAAAAATAACATTGTTCATTTGGAGAAAAAAGGAATTTTAGAATGATTTTTGAATGAGTTTGACTTTCACTATTTATAACAAACAGCCTATTTCCCTTGGTATGATCCGTTCTGACGTCATGCTTGAAACGCAATGCTTCGACCAAGAATCACATCCCTGCAAATGCAAAAAATGCGATCATCGTCGCGACGGCCAAAAGGAGCCCGATCTCAAGAAAGTTCGATCTCGTTCATTCTGTTGTTGGAAGCAAGTGGAAATAAATACTATCGCTTCGGGTTTCGGGCATTTGGGCCCGATGTCGGGTGCCATTCATAGGTAGGGGTTAACCTATTCATCCCCGCTTTTCTGTCGCTTACGCTTGGTTAATTCACTTTTTCTATCTTTTTCGGTTATGGGTTTCTATTTTTTTGTTTTTCATCAACTGAGTTGCCACCGCATCCGACGAGATTGATTTTTCAAAAATTTAAAAAAAAAAAGGGAAAATATATTTGTTTGCTCTTGTTCCAGGAGGTTAGTTTAGGACTCCTCCGTGGTGATTATCTTTTGGATTACCCTGACAAGGCCACCATTAAGCAAGTCGAGTTCAATACTGTCTCTGTCAGTTTCGCCGGTGGTGGCACTCAGTTGACTCGTTTACATAGGTATGGTTTATTAGCTTCTCATTTGGTTGCTCGCTGCGCAGCGCTGCATGCTGATCTCGCCCATAATAAATCAAATTGCGTTATTCGATTGACTTCATCGCTGGAATTTGTATACAGCGCCGCGTAGGGAGAAGTACCAGAATTATGTGTTGACTGGAGTAGGAGATAATGAAAAATATTGATATGTCGATTAACTGGACAATACTTTGCCTGCGGGATGAGTTGGAAAATGCCAATATTTCCGATATATCTATATTTTATCGACATAATTAGAGTGGCGTTAAACTTGTGTGAGACTGATAAATTGATTATTATATTCATTTGCCTTTTGTATATTCTAACAGATTTGTACTACGTGAATTAGGCCGCTTTGATCTTTTAAAACATGTAAGTTAATTCATTTACTTTTCTTTTTTTTTTTTTTTTTTTTTTTTTTGTTAAATTTAAAGTATTTTTGTATTTTTTTTTTTTTTGAAAGTTACCGGAGAACAACGCACTATCTGGACTTAGTAAAGGACTGATAGCAGCTTGGTCGTATTACAATAATCCCAAAGCCGCTATACTTTTCGTCGTAGAGGATGTGACTTATAATATTTGCGATCAAAGGTTCCACGAATTTGAGATTAAGGACATGGATCCTAACATAACGGTTATCAGACGGACGTTTACAGAAATACACGAAAATGGAACGTTAGGAAATCAAAAAAATCTATTTGTGTAAGGTTCATTAGTTTTCGTTTTTTAGAAATGCACGGTTTGGGCTCCATTTTAGATTTAAAATGATTTGGCTCGAATGTTGCCTACCCTTGCCTGCCGCAAAAATTCGAGGAATACTGAGGATTAATTTGTTAACGATGAAACCATTTGCACGTCTTAAACATACATTTTTTATAAGAATGTATTAGAGTTTTCACCGCCATATTCCATATTCCAAAAAAAGTTCTAAAAGAAACTACCAGATAAGCAATTTCTTTCTCCTGGGTATCTTCTCCGTACTTAAATATTCCAGCTTCTCGAAAATTCTTAAAAATATTTTGGAGGCCCTACACACTTATTTTCTCTCAAATTGTGCCGCTTGGAAGTTGTTGCGTAATATGAATTTTCAATTTGCCCACTATTAAACCTGTATTGTGTAATAGCACTGATTCACCTTTTTGTGGTCCTTAAAAACGGTTGATAAAATTACGTAAATCATACAAATTTTTTTTGATTTTCAGAGATGGAATCGAAATCGCAGTAGTCTATTTCCGAACAGGATACGAACCCAGCCAGTACAAAGGGGAAAAGGAATGGGATGCTCATTTATTAATGGAAAGGTCATCAGCCATTAAGTGCCCTTCAATACAATACCATTTAGCTGGAACAAAAAAAGTATATTCATTATTTAGTTTACTTGTTATTTCAATATATTTGAAAACGTTCCATTATCGTGTATTTCTGTATATTTGTTTGCTAAGTCAATATTTTGTGATTTTAGGTACAGCAAGCATTAGCCAGACCCCAAGCCATTGAAAGATTTTTGAAGGATCCAAAAAAGGTTGATCAAGTTCGGGAAATATTTACCGGATTATATTCTTTGGATTTTGATAATTACGGTGACGAAGCCGTGGAATTAGCACTTCGGGATCCCGAAAAATACGTTCTTAAACCTCAGCGGGAAGGAGGTGGTAACAACGTTTACGGCTTGGACGTCAAAACTAAAATAGAAGGTTCGTTACTGAATGCTGTAATTTCTTCCTAGTAATATTTTTATTTTATTTTATAAATCCATTTATTATTATTTTTTTTTTATAGAAATGAAAAACTCTCCAGAACGTACAGCTTGGATCTTGATGGAGCGAATTGTACCACCCGTTCAATTGTCGTACATAATAAGACCTGGAGTGGAAAGCAAAGCCGATCAATTGCAAGAAGTTGTGTCGGAGCTAGGGATTTTTGGAGTTATTCTAGGGTAGGAATGTTTATTCTTTTAAATCATATTGAAACTCAGTCTAATTTTTTGAAAATTTTGTTTACAGAGATGCGAATAAAATTTTATTAAATCAGCAGGTCGGCCATATGTTACGAACGAAATTAAGTTCAGCCAACGAAGGGGGAGTTGCGGCTGGATCTGGTTGTTTGGACAGTCCTTTTTTAATTGATTAGTTGTTTTGGTTTTTAATTTTCCCAAGTTTTTCAAGGTGCTATTTATATATTAAAAAAAAAATCTTATATTTACTTGGTTTAAGAGAAATATCTATCGTTTTAAAAATTTACATCGGTCTAATTTTTATTTTTAGACAGGAATTCCTAGTACAACAAATTTGGTGATTCGAAAATTGAGAGATGAATTTCCAAAATTTTCAGGAAATGGAAATTAACACTTTCAAATTCAAATTCCCAAAATTAGTTTTCTCGTACTTTTCGAGCATCCGTGCTTCGAACGATTGAGTTTAAAAAAAAAGTCTGATTAGAGACCCTATATAAAAATATTTTAATGTAGAGTCTATTGTCTGATAAGACAAGAAATGTCGTCTGCTGATTATCAGTCATGCATCGACCTTGTTTTATTTGCAAATGCATTTATTTTCGATTCATTTTTAATCGTTTAGCGAGTTGTGTTTGCCATGTTTTTCGGTTTCAAATCCGTTAGCAAAACAAACAGGATCGAGGGATAAGTGCTGAATGGGACGTTTAAAAAAATGGATGTACTTCATTTGCAACCATGCATTCCAGTACCGTTGGAAGAGAAAAAGTTCAAGGAATTAGTTGATAAAAGTAAAGACTGGGCTCTTATGCATGGTAAGTTTCTTTGAAACGTTGAACAGCTCCCAACTTGTTGTTATGGAGATTTTTTTTTGTTGCAGGAGTTGCCTTGAGGTTCAAGACTAATTTCAATCCGGATTCGGTAAATTTTTTACCGTTTACCTTGTTCCCGTCGACATTCCCAAGAGAGGAATTTGAGAAAGCAGTTAATATTCAGACGATTTTAAATGAGCTGATTCATAATGTAGCCCATGATCATGAATTTTTGTCTGAAAATTTGAAAAGGTCACATTGAATATATTTTCTTTAATTAATGTCTGTTCATTAAAATAATCCTCGTCTCTTTTGGTTTTAGCACTATCAAGGCAGATGAATTCACAAGAAGACTTTATGAGATTTATGAAACAGTTCGTGAGGAAGGTTTTACACAGGTGTGCATTTAATCATCATAGGATGAAAAGAACATTATTGGTTTTTGCACCTTGAAGAAGTTTGAGTAGCCTTGATCCATCAGAAATAATTTTCTAAAAATTTCTTTCATTATTTTGTTGGAAGCATTTAGATTTGAAACGGATATAGATGGGTTCGAAGAAAAACTACCAGTTTTTTTTTTTTTTTTTTTTTTTTCGGTCAGTTTAAGTACCTATTTTTCTTGGTACTCTTCTATCGTTTTTTGTTCGCTTCATATAACTACCTATTTTCCATGTACGACAGGTAGTTATTGAAGCGACCAAAAAAAAAAAAAAAATCGTAGATATGGATTCGATATCGGGTGCCATTCATAAGGATTTATCATCCCCACTTTTCTGTCGCTTGGCCTTGCTTTACTCGCTCTTTTTTCTGCCCTTTCTTACCGGTCTTTCTTTTTAGGATTTTTATCAGCTGGGTTGTCACAGCTTCCGGCAAACTGATTTTCCGAAAATAAAAAAAAATAAAAATACATGTTTGCTCTTGTTCTAGGAGGTTAGTTTGGGACTCCTCCGTTGTGATTATCTTTTGAATTACTCTGACAACGTCACCATTAAGCAGGTCGAAATAAATACTATTGCGGTCGCTTCCGCCGGTGTTAGCCCTCAGTTGGCTCGTTTGCATAGGTACGATTTTATTAACTTCTTATTTTGAGTGCGCCAGTAAGAGCTAGGTACAGGTTCCAAAGTCTTGCTCCTATATAAGGATGAGCATGGCGCTCTGAAAAATACAAACATTTTCCTTCAATTTGGACTGTAAAGAAGGTGCATGGACAATGTTGTTTTGTATATTTAATTATTTTGCCTTTGAGAGGCTGAATAGCCAGGGGATGTTTAGAGCTCTTGTGGCAGAATCGATCCCTAATACACCTGATATTAAAGTTTAAGAATGGAATTGCTTAAAAAAATTACGTTGAGTAGAGTTCGGTTTTTATAGGATTAAAAACTTGTTTTCTGTACACTTATTTGTCGTTTATTTTTTTTTAATAGAATGGTACTACGCGAATTAGGACGCTTTGACCTTTTAAAACATGTAAGTGAAATCATTTCTTTTTTCGGCGATTTGAACCTAATTTTCCTTTTTTTTTTTCTTTTTTAAAGTTAATGGAGAACAACGCACTAACTGGACTCTGTAATGGACTGACAACCGCTTGGTCCACATACAATAATCCCAAAGCTGCCATACTTTTCGTTGCAGAGCGCGAAATTTACAATATTTGCGATCAAAGATTCCACGAATTTAAAATTAAGGATATTGATCCTAATGTAACGGTCATCACACGGACCTTCATTGAAATACAAGAAAATGGGGTTTTAGATGATAAGAAAAATTTATTTGTGTAAGGTTCACTTTTTAAAAAAAATTTGGTTTGAGTTCCAGTCATTGCTTGATTAGAGATTCTGATTAGGAATTCCCGGGATCACGAAAATCATTTTCTGAAAGTTTTTGCCATTTTTCAGAATTTTCGAGAACATTTTCGGTAACATTTAGGAAATATTGGAATAAACTATGGGATTCTGGTTGGTTTTTTATTTCGGAATTCAAAATACCGTAGACAGGTACAACTTTGTGTACAGAGGGGTAACTTTGGCCACTTACATTTTTGCTATCATTTTCTGCATTTTTTAAAAAATAAAAAGTTGTGAACATATATCAGTTAAAAATGTATAAAGTCAGCCTGTCAAGCACGATTTTATGTTTAATTATTTTTTTTCATTGAGTTGTATTGAGATAAAAGCATTTCCGTTTTTTCAAAATCCTAAAATGTCGAATCTCTAAGATTTGTAATACCCTAACTAAAAGTCGCACTTTAAAGCTGATAAGTCAACTAATGTAGCATATACTATTAAGTAATTCCCTAAAAGAATGTCTCTTAAATCGCTTTGTTCAGGAAAATATTGCATAACTTAGTTAAAAAAAGATAGCAAAAGGGGTAACTTTGTGCTACAAAAAGAGTTGCTTTCTTAGCTGTTGCTTAAGAACTTCCTCATAATTTGTTAATTTCTTGCTATTTCTACTTTTAAGGTGCATTATATTGTCAAAAATCTCAAGCCGTTGTTTCACAATTATCGTAACCGCGAATTAGATGACTTTTTTTACTTTGATTTTTCATTTTAAAAAGTTGTGAACATTTTTCCATTACCAAAAGCAATTATGACTAATTTCTTGTTAAAATCATATTAGGAGTAAATCCTTATCGTTTTTCGTAAATTTAAAATTTTTCGCGTTTTCGGAATTTTAAAAACCAGTATGAAACAAAGTTACAAGAAAAAGGAGGACAACATTTGGCCATGCGGAATTATTGCAAAATGGAATCAAAAAGCAACTGAAATGAAAATGCAGTTGCGATGAGATCCACAAAGGCTTGCACTACGACACAGTAAAATATAAAAAATTTAAGACAATGATAGCGGCAGTAATCGGCGAAAAACATCCAAAAATAACACAAAGTTAGATCTGTTTACGGTATATAGTCTGCCAAAATCGGGAATTTCAGAATCTTGAATATGTTAATTTCTCCGGAAGGACTTTAAATGTAAGTTTATTCAAGTATCAGCTAAAGCGAAGACTCCTTTGTGAAAGAAAACCCAAAAAAATGCCTTTAAAATTTGTCTTCGGTGTGAATATGTCAGGGATTTTTTTGGTTTATTCATTTTCTTATAAATAAAGTTTTTCAATAAATTTGAAAATTCTGAAAATCAAAATTCCTAAAATTTTTAAAAAGAGAGAAATTGGGTCAGCTGACCTAGAAATCAGCTGTCAGATTTGAGCTTAAGAAAATTTTGCTTTTTGCAACAGTTTTAAAATTTTTTTTTTCTTTGTGCCGTTTTTGAAAGAAAATTACTATTTTTGGGCAATAAATGTTACCTGTAAATAAAAAATAATTGAAAGGAAAATTAGAAAATTTTTGGCATGTGATTCATTGCTATACAGATTAGAGTTAATGACATATTTTCTTTTTTTAACTTTTAGAGACGGAATCGAAATCGCAGTAGTGTATTTTCGATCGGGATTCGATCCGGGCCATTACAAAGGGGAAAAGCAATGGGAAGCTCGTTTACTAATTGAAAGATCGTCGGCCATTAAGTGCCCTTCAATACATTACCATTTAGCCGGAACTAAAAAAGTAAAGATTTATCATTCCATTTTCATTATTCCATAATTGCTCAATACAAGTCAGAATTTTTATTTTAGATACAGCAAGCATTAGCCAGACCCCAAGCCATTGAAAGATTTTTGAAGGATCCAAAAAAGGTTGATCAAGTTCGGGAAATATTTACCGGATTATATTCTTTGGATTTCGATAATTACGGTGATGAAGCCGTGGAATTAGCACTTCGGGATCCCGAAAAATACGTCCTTAAACCTCAGCGAGAAGGAGGCGGTAACAACGTTTACGGTTTGGACGTCAAAACTAAAATAGAAGGTTCATTACTGAACGGTGTCATTTCTTTCTAGTAAGACTTTTATTTTATTTTTATAAATTCATAATTATTTTTTTATAGAAATGAAAAATTCTCTCGAACGCACAGCGTGGATTCTGATGGAGCGCATATTCCCTCCCGTCCAGTTGTCCTACTTAGTAATACCTGGAATGGAAAGGAAAGCAGAAGAATTGCAGGAAATAGTGTCGGAATTAGGAATTTTTGGAGTTATTCTAGGGTAGGAATGTTTATTCTTTTAAATCATTTTCTCAGTCTAATTTTTTGAAAATTTTGTTTACAGAGATGCAAATAAAATTTTATTAAATCAGCAGGTCGGCCATAATTTACGATCCAAATTACGATCGATAAATGAAGGCGGATTTGTGGCTGGCAGGGGCTGTTTGGACACACCGTTTTTAATTGATTAAAAATAAATTTTTTTATACGTCCAAAGCTTTAGAGATGTTAATTGGTTGGTTTAAAAAATATGCAATATATTTAATATATATGATATGCAATATATTGTTTTAAAATTTTATGTCAGTCTAATTTTAATTTTTAGAGGCTATTTCTGGTAAATAATCTTCTCAAAATGTTTTCAAAGAATTAAATAAAAAAAAAAAAAAGGTCAGAAAGATATTTCATTTTTAGCATGTTTTAAATTTATTCTAAATATTATAGAAATATTTAAAGAAATATATATTTTAAAAATAATTTAAAGATGTTTTAAAAATATTTCAGATATTTTGAAAAGATTTTCAAATAAATTAAAAAAAATATTTAAGGCTAGCTGATTGGGTTAAAATTTTCGAAGGGTCTAAACTCCAGGGCGTAATCCCCAACGAATTATACGAATATGTCACGTTTTCCGGAAAATTGGTACCGGGGTTTTTACAACTTTTCAAGTCACGGTTAAAAAAAAAATAATATTAATTAAACATTATACGATTTTCCTTGAGAAACTTCCTCCTAGGTTATTGTGACTGGTAAAGAAGTCGCGGAAAATGTTAACCATTAATATTGTATTAAAAAAATTAAGTTTTAAGGTTTTTTTACCTTTTTCGATGCACAAGTGAGAGGAAAATGCCAACTGAATAGGATAGATATCAGAAGTCAATTTCGGTGGTAACAGCTATAGCGCTCTATAGGGGAATACAATTGAAACCATTTTTTAAAAGTAAGTATTATATACCGGGCACCGAAGGGTTTACTGGGTAAAGGCATTAACTGTATAAATACAGTTAACGGTACACAGTATACAGTTAACGGTAAAGGAGGTAGCGATCACTCGCAAACACTGATAGTTTTAGTTTGTAACGCTTCACAGCGCTGGTGTCTACCACATCATGTGGTCAAAAAAATCGATCGTCTTCTGCATTTTGATAAAGTTATTATGTATATTTTTTAAAAAGTCGTTTATATCATAAAAAAAGTGATGTGTTTATATAATTTAAGTAATCCAATTTTTGGTTTATTTTATTTAATTCATTTTTGAGCTAGTCATTTATTTTTTAGAAATATTATTGTCGAAAGGTGACGGAAAAGTGCAATATATGGTTTTTAAACTAACATTTGCGAAATTATGAAATCACGGGTGTATGTTTTTTCCATATAAGGATGAGCTCCGCGAAGAAAAGAAGCAATTCGAAGGCGAACGTCTCCGTAAATCGGGACGAAGCTGTTCAAGTCGTCGTAAGATGCAGGCCCATGAACGCCAAGGAAAAGGAATCCGGATGCACTCAAGTCGTACAAGTTTTCCCTCATTCGGGTGAAATAGAGGTGATGTGTCCCAACGAAACTGTCACCAAAGGACCGGTGGATCAACGGAAAGTTTTTACGTTTGATGCTGTTTACGATCACAAAGCCAAACAACAGGATTTGTATGACGAGGCTGTAAGACCTTTGGTCGTTTCTGTTCTTCAGGGGTTCAATGCAACAATTTTTGCTTATGGTCAAACCGGAACAGGGAAAACTTATACGATGGAGGGAATCAAAAAAGATTCACAATTGAAAGGAATCATTCCGAGATCCTTTGATCAGATTTTTATGCATATTGAAAATACAGAAAACATGCAATATTTAGTCAGAGTGTCTTACATGGAAATTTACCAGGAAAAAATTAGAGATTTGTTGGAGGATCCAAAACACCCAAAAAGGCATGAAATCAGGGAAACCCCAGATGGAGGGATTTACGTAGAAGATTTAATGCTTATTAATTGTAAAGATGTGTCGCAGATAGAGAAAGTCATGTATATGGGCAATTTAAACAGGACTATCGGGGCAACTGATATGAATGAGCACAGCTCCAGGTCCCACGCCATTTTTCAAATTAGAATAGAAATGAGCGATACAAACACATCCGCTAAGTATAGTAATATCAAGTTAGGAATGTTAAATTTAGTTGATTTGGCCGGAAGCGAACGCCAATCGAAAACGGGGACGACGGGAGAACGTTTAAAAGAAGCCAGTAAAATTAATCTCTCTTTATCTGCGTTGGGAAACGTCATATCGGCGCTGGTAAACGGCTCAGGAGCTCACATCCCTTATCGAGATTCAAAATTAACGAGGCTACTCCAAGACTCCCTGGGCGGGAATTCCAGAACTCTCATGATCGCCAATATTGGTCCTGCCAGTTACAACTTGGAAGAAACCATGACAACTTTGAGATACGCTCACAGGGCCAAAAGCATTCAAAACAAACCCAGAATTAATGAAGATCCTAAAGACACGCTCATGAGAAAGCTAAAAGACGAGATCGCTCACTTGCAGGAAGCCTTGGCCAAAAGACAAGAACAGGAAAACAAACGGAAGAAGAAAGGATCCAAGAAAAAATCGAAGATTTTGGAAATCGCCAACGAAAAAAGCGACGACGACAGCGAAACCCTAAAAGAAGACGTTAGCGAAGAATTCAGTGACGAAATCATTTTGAACGACGAGGAGGTCCTCAAGCAGAACGCGGAAGCTCAGGAGCTCCTGAACAAAATTCAAGCCCTGGAAAGCAAAATGGTAATGGGCGGGAAAAACATCCTGGATCACACCAACGAGCAGCAGAAAGCTTTGGAAAAAAGTCTGGCGGAAATCGCGGAACGGAAACGGAAAGAAGCGGAAATGAGGAGGAAACTCGAGCAGGAAGACGAGTCCTTCGAGATCGTTCGGGGAAATTACCAAACCCTCCAGCAGGAGGTCGACCTGAAAACCAAGAAATTAAGAAGGCTTTTCGCAAAGCTTCAGTATGTCAAGCAGGACATTATCGACAACACGGAAGTGTTTAATAAGGAAAGAAGAGATCTGGAAGACACTCAGAGTGCCTTAATCAAAGATTTAAAATTAAAACGGTTGATCATAGATAATTTCATGCCCATAGATCAGTTTAATAAAGTTTTAACCAGCATGAGATACGACGAATACGAGGATACCTGGAAAGCTGGAAGGATAGAAACCAGCCAAGTCTTGTCAAGGAGGCCTGTGGCCGTCATCGGGGATAGGAGACCCACTTCGGAGTATGCAAGAGTAGCTTCCCAATTAAGTAGCACTCCTAGGTAAGTTGTCTGGGCGGCTTTAGCGAGTTAAACTTCGTAAAATGCCTGCCAGACAAGGGATACAGTCATTTAGGCTTTTCTCATTTTAACTCATTTATTTAAGACCTTGTTCTCTCAAAAATTTCAAAACTCAAAATATGATTTTTGACTCGCATCGTTCAAAATACGTTCATATAAATACCTACAAAAAGGTCTTGAAGGTGCGCTACTTGAATACCAATGAAAATTTTGTTGATACATAAACCAAAAAACAATCCGGAAAAACAGGTTTTTTGATGAAAAAAAAAGGGGTTTTTTTAGACCTACTTTCAGAGTTTTTTACACAGGAAAAAATTATAATATCAAAAAAATTTTTTTGATTTACTTCTAAATAAAATGGTCTATTTTTATAATATTTAGTTATTTTTGGCCAAAAGCTCGCCGTTTGGTCAGTAAAAGCTCGTGTTACTCTTGGGACAAGTCGATTTTCTGCACAGGGTCTAAAACCAATTTTTTTTTTATACAAGAAAATTAAAAAATTGAAATGGATACTTACGGTTTAGGAATCGTTATATCCTCAAGAATTAATTCTAATTTTTTTCCTTCGATATTCTTCAAAATTTTAAAGAAATATAAAATTAACTTTTATGTTTAAAAAGATGTCTTTTTTTGTGTCCGAAGAGTAGCGCCACTTTTTAGCCTCCGTTAAAGTTTATAAAACGTCTATAGTAACATCTATAGTTCATTGACCTTGCTCCGCTTTTTTTTAAAATATTTTGATTAATCAATACCATATCCAACTAATTTTAATTTTTTTTTCATTTTTAGGTATAGAGGAGAAAACGTTTTAGATTTAGATTTAGACATGCCAGAGAGGATGACGATGGACTACGAAGGTCCGGTAGTTGCACCAAAGATCCTTGCCATGTTAGACGAAGCTTTGCAAGTCGAAGATAATATAGACATTGATGCTTCGAGGATGAGAGGCACCTCCGCAAGAATATCAGGGAAAGGAAGGTAATTATAAAAAGGAGCGTACCCTTGCTCACCTTCTGAAACAACTTATTTTTTTTTTGAAGGATGTCGTCAGCAGCATCAGTGAAAATAAAACGACAAAGCTTAGGAAGCGCAGCTCCCGTATTTCCAAAGGCGAGAGGATTAGTTCCTAAATAAAATGCAATTTTACCATTTTACCATTTTAAGACATTGAAAACGATCAGTATTTTTTATAAATTTTAAGTTCCAGTATTTTTATTTCGAAAATATTTAACTTATATTTTTTTTTTAAATATTTGTATATATAAGTATACCTTCTGCACCTTTTCCAGCTGATTTTCTTAAAAGTAAAAATGATCATTTTGCAATTCCTGAAAATCTGTCTCATGGCAGAGCGCATATTGCCATATTTATTTCAATGAAAATTGCAAAATAAAAGTTTTTAGTGGTATTTCAGAATCTTTGTTATTATTATTATTATTATTATTATTATTATTATTTTTAAATTTAAAAAGAATGCTTATATTATTTATAAGATACAAAATACTTTCATTTCTTGAAAATAGAAGTGTAAAATTCCCAGAGTTATTTCTCGGGTAATATTCCCCGGAATGTTTGGGAATATTCAAAAGTATTAAAAATGGCAGAGCTAGTGAATAATTCTTATTATTCTTTAAAAAAATTTAAAATATTTTTAAAAATTTGTGAAAGAGATAAAAATGTAGAAAAGCAGCTAATTTGGCAATGTTAATAGACGGGAATTTTAAATTTTAAGTATTTTCGAGAAGTTTAAAATAAATTGCCATTTTAGGAAACTGAATTACCGGAGGGGATATTCCCGGAAATACTCGTACATTTACTTTTATACCGGCGGACAATGCTCCTTGAATTTTTTTTTTTTTTTTTTTTTTTTTTTTTTTTTGAGAAAAGTAAAGGTAGCCTCTAATACCACGGCTTTCTACCTTTAGATTATTTCTCCTTGAAGCTCGCTACATTCCTATAAATACGATATTTAGTTTTCTAATTTAGGATCACTCTAAAAAAAGCAGCACAAAAAATAATTTTTAAAAGACAATATTTGGCATTTTTATTTTATAAATTTGACTGACTACGTTGAAAGTGTGATATTGCAAGGCAAAAAATATTTTTCAGAAATTATACTCGCTCACGGTGGTCAACTAGACAATTATTAATCCACAAAAATGTGGTAAAAATCCGACTTCACAGCTTCATTAGGGATCAATTGAATATCCAAAAACCGTTGAAACCAAAATCCTATCTGCTCGTCCTGGCGAGGTATCGCGAAATGTAGTTGGCGTAGTGCTGATTCGGACTGCGCTGCTTCTAAATATTAATTGTCTTACCATAAGTTTAGTATAGGCAAGCGGGACTTTTTTAGAAATAAACTTAATAATTTTATTATTAATTTTAAGTTTAATATGACAAAAAAATCAATTTTTGTGCACGATTTATGAATTAAAACTAGGGTGATCAAAAAAAAAATTAAGTGTTTCCGATTTTGTTCTTCACCAAAAAAATGGGTTCATTATAGGGTAAAAACGCAAGAAAAATTTTGAAACATTTTTTTTCCAACGATTTAGGGGTGGCGCAGAGCAGAAACAGGGCCTAAGCCACGATTTTTTCTTAGCATTTATTACAACGAAAATTTGGTGCATTTTTCCGTAATTGGATTTTACAAAAGTGGACTTTATAGGTACTTTTGACAATGTAGAAGACGAATTTCACAATCCCGATTTTCTCCGACCAACGCCTGAGTCTCTGTTAGCGCTTTTTTAGCGCTTAAACCCGATTTTTTGGGTTTAATTTTTATTTACGTCCAAAATCGGACCCCAAAAATTTTTTTTTCCCTTTTAAGTTACTTGTACTTATGGGAAAAAGCCTGAGGAACACGAATTTCACTATCCCGATTTTCCCCGACCAACGCCTGAGTAGGCGTATAAGTAAAAATTTGATTTTTTTAACCGAAGACTGATTTTTTTTGCCAAAAAATGGCGACAACTGCTCAGCAGTTCGATGTAGAGTCATGTTCAATGATATTATAATATTAATTAGAGTATCCTGAGTAAAAAATGTCATTGAACATGACCTTTGCATCGAACTGCTGAGCAGTTGTCGCCATTTTTTGGCAAAAAAAATCAGTCTTCGGTTAAAAAAATCAAATTTTTACTTATACGCCTACTCAGGCGTTGGTCGGGGAAAATCGGGATAGTGAAATTCGTGTTCCTCAGGCTTTTTCCCATAAGTACAAGTAACTTAAAAGGGAAAAAAAAATTTTTGGGGTCCGATTTTGGACGTAAATAAAAATTAAACCCAAAAAATCGGGTTTAAGCGCTAAAAAAGCGCTAACAGAGACTCAGGCGTTGGTCGGAGAAAATCGGGATTGTGAAATTCGTCTTCTACATTGTCAAAAGTACCTATAAAGTCCACTTTTGTAAAATCCAATTACGGAAAAATGCACCAAATTTTCGTTGTAATAAATGCTAAGAAAAAAATCGTGGCTTAGGCCCTGTTTCTGCTCTGCGCCACCCCTAAATCGTTGGAAAAAAAATGTTTCAAAATTTTTCTTGCGTTTTTACCCTATAATGAACCCATTTTTTTGGTGAAGAACAAAATCGGAAACACTTAATTTTTTTTTTGATCACCCTAGTTTTAATTCATAAATCGTGCACAAAAATTGATTTTTTTGTCATATTAAACTTAAAATTAATAATAAAATTATTAAGTTTATTTCTAAAAAAGTCCCGCTTGCCTATACTAAACTTATGGTAAGACAATTAATATTTAGAAGCAGCGCAGTCCGAATCAGCACTACGCCAACTACATTTCGCGATACCTCGCCAGGACGAGCAGATAGGATTTTGGTTTCAACGGTTTTTGGATATTCAATTGATCCCTAATGAAGCTGTGAAGTCGGATTTTTACCACATTTTTGTGGATTAATAATTGTCTAGTTGACCACCGTGCGCTTACCACTGCACTATGTAAAAATTTCAAAAAAGATAAAAAGTGTAGTGTGCTATCTTCGCATTAACCTTTGCCAGCATCGGCCGAAAATGATCCATTTTTTTAAAGTCATTTCGTTTAGTTTGTAAGGTTGATGTACGCACTTTTTGTTATTAAAGCTTTCACCATGACGAAAAATAAAAATTCAGTAGATTTAGTGTTCCGTCACTTTAACATGGCTAAACATATCATTGCCTGAAAATAAAATTTTTCGATCTCACTTTCATTTGCCATGAACTAAGCGTACAAAAGTTTTTCGAATAAAAGGAATCTGAGGCAAAGATATATCAGTAAATACTCGAAGCTCTGTATAGATACTCGTCCATTTTTTTTTTTTTTTTTTTTTGATTCAGGGAAACTTTTAGAAAGTTAGACGCAGTTTGAAAATAATCCATATATTAAACAGCAATTCCAAAAACATATTTTATTTTTTATTTTTATTATTATTTTTTTTTTAGCTCCCACCAAACGAAAAAGAAAAATACACAATCTGTACAACACATTGATATAATTTACAGTGCGGACACATTAAGAATGAATTTTTAAAATAAATTTTGTAATACCTTCTTAATGCGTGCCGATTAATCTTTAAATTTTTTTATTTTTAAAATTTTTATTTTAATTTTTTTTAGTTTTATTTATTTTTTATTTTTATTATTATTTTTTTTTTAGCTCCCACCAAACGAAAAAGAAAAATACACAATCTGTACAACACATTGATATAATTTACAGTGCGGACACATTAAGAATGAATTTTTAAAATAAATTTTGTAATACCTTCTTAATGCGTGCCGATTAATCTTTAAATTTTTTTATTTTTAAAATTTTTATTTTAATTTTTTTTAGTTTTATTTATTTTTTATTTTTTTCAATAAGCGTTTAATGCTCGACTACCCCCTAATACCTAACTCCTAAAAGGGGGTGATTGATTTTTTTAATTAACATTTAAAATCTTTATAATTGCATATTTTTTTTAGTTTTCTTTAAATAGTCATACAAAAACTAAATTTTTCAGGGTCAAATGTAAAAGAAATTAGAGCTTAAAAAATTTTAGAACTTATCGCAATTTTAGTTCGTTACTAAACGGTTTTTTTAAAAAAATTAGCAGTGAAAGACTTTTTTTGTAAATATCGTGAAAGGGATTTAAAATCAAAATTGGTGTTGTGAAAAATATGCAGTTACAAAATTAATACGACACATATGATTGTGCAGTATGAAAACATTTCTTAAGGTGAAAAAAAATCGTGGGATCCAGATCACGTGTTGGGCTGTAAGAAGACCTAGTCTCCCATAAGATTATCATGTGTAAGTTTGGGAAATGAATATTCAAAGTCACACTTTTTTTTTCACCATCAGTATTCTGTAAAAGAGAAATACAATGTGATTCAAAATAACCAAGTGATAAGAAATCTAAGTCATTCATCAATTTTCAATTTTTAAAAAACATAAAAATTTGTGCGTGGATTTAATTATAATTTTTTTTAAAAATTTAGTCGTTATAAGTAGTCACCTTCACCGAAAATATATTCAAATTGTAAATTAAATTTTAAAAAAAACCTAATTTTATTTTATAATTTCTTTATACCAGTTGTTTTATTACTTATTTATTTATTTTATTTTGTTATTTTTTTTTAAATTTCTTTTGAAAAATTTTACTTTGTATTTATGTTCATTGATAATTGCAGAATTTGTTGATTCTTTTATGAATAAACCAAATTTAAAAATATATATATTTTTTAATCTGTTTCTGCTAAGTATCCTTTCGATTGTCCATTGAGGTTTCTGTTAAATGAATATTAAAATTGAATGAAAGAGTAAAAAAAAGAAACAGACTACTGCAACAAAAATTACGATTCAGAAATGCAGCTACAGATTTTATAGTTCGCCAGTTGCGAGTCGTAAATAACGCTAAAGGAGAGAAGTTACAGAGATTGTCTTGGCTTTTCTTAAACGTATCAATATGCTAAACCTTTTTTGCTGCATTTTCGTGTTAAACATCAATTAGGCTTATTCATTAGGCCGATTTAAAAAAAATTAAAAACGAATTCGTGTTGATTTATTCGTTAATAGACCGTTCAGATTTATTCACGCTCAGATTTTTAGAAACACCTAATCTTAGAAAGAAAAAAAAAAAAAAAACTTGCACATCCGGCGCAAGGTGTCTGCACCCAATCTAATATTGTTTAGGCCGGGATATTACACTCCATTAAGCCCGTTGGATTCGATAATGAATTATTATATTATGCGTTAACGATCCTGCAGCAAACTATTCTTTAATTCCAGGAATTCATTTCAAGACCATCAAGCAATCTTGAAAATTAACAAGTATCACAATTTTTTTTATTATTAAAAGTATAATCAAAAGCTTATCTCGAGAAAAGTTTTAACCATTTTTTCGATATGTGAATCATCAAGATATGTTTTTTTTCGATAAGCTTTTGAAACGTAGTTAATATTTTTTTTTTTTATTTCATTTTGTATTTAAAATTTTTTTACACAAAATCAACGACACATTATGATATTTATTATTTACAATTCTATTTATAATATTGTATATTTTGCAACAGACAGTTTTTTTCTTCAAAACTAAGCATTCAAAATAAAAATGCAAGTAATCTTAAAATAATTCTATCATTTTTTTATTGTCTTATGTCTGATTTGCTCCGTTTACTTCATCGATTTTACAACCAATCTAAATTAGTAAATTTTTGATTGATTGTCATTTAATAAGATATATGTATAAAATATGAAATGCTGTGGTTGCTTTTTCCGTACCGTTTATTAGAGTTGTAAGCCGGGAATAAAAAATATATTTCCGGGAACACTCCCCTGGGTATGATACATGTTCTTCGAAGTGGGGATTTTTTTTTTTAACATTAAAATTCGATAAGGCCTGTTGGACCGACTCTTTTAAGATTTCCTCAGAAGGATTTACCATCGGAAAATCTTCAAATTCCTGAATTTTTTGGAAATAAATATTATTAAATATAAATTATTGACCCTTTATAATTTTTTGGTATTTTTGGAACCTACGGGGATATTTTAATTTTCAATAAATTCTAGTTACAATCTTGATGTCATTGTCTTGATGTCGAGCCTCGAATGACCCGCAAGAGGAATATTCCCCAAAAATAAATTTCGGGTAATTTTACAACTCTAGTCGTGTTTCCGTTAAGATTTTTTTTCAATTTCCATAACAAATTTGAAATAAAATTATAATATAATACATATATATGATATTTTGATTTAGTTACATCAGTTTTACTTCGTGGGATAATATGGAAAATTTTTAATAAAGGCACAACAGATGTTATTTATTTCAGGTATTTTAATATATTCACATCTGTCCCGAAAATAAAAAGAAAAAAGGAAATCCAAATGATATTGCCGTAAAAACAAATGTAATAAACTTGGTATTGCTTACTTTCAGCTCTTTATTTTCTTATAACGATATATTTCGTTGGTCCATTATGTTCACTGATAATCGTTGAAACAGAGTATTTACAAGAGTCCATCGCTCTTTCTTAGCAACGTTTTAAAAATTTTACAAAGAAAAAAATATATTCGGGCTCAAAAAAATGATTTAATTCGATCTCGTAAAAAGTCTGTTGCACTAGAACTGGAAGATTATTATTTAATCAATTTTTTTCTCTCTCGTTACAAATCTATGAATGCAATAATGGAGAATGAATAAAAAAAACGCAACATTTGTTAAAACGCTTGCCCTAAATTTGATTTACGATATTTCGTTTGGTACATTTTAATAAAATTGATTCGAAATAGACTTAGAATTAAACCGCCTACGCGATTATTACTAAGTCTTTTTTTGGTCAACGTAAGCTAACAGAAGAACGGCTATTCCGAAATTTGGGTCCAATTTTTTCCGATTTTAAAAGTTTGCAGGAAATTTTTTTTTATACATCATCAGGAAGGAAACGACCTGAGAGGTCAGAATATGATCAATTTTTTTTCTTTTTTTTTTTTTTTTTAATTTTTCAAAAATTTGGTATTTTAGAATCGATTTTATCCAACAGTAAAACTTAACTTTGATTAAGCATATTATTTTTCCTCCCCAATCCAATACATGTATACTTAAAGATATTTTTACTTCTGGGATGTTATTAGTGGTCTAAATTTTACTTTTAATTTAAAAAAAAAGATTTTCCTGAGTTTTTTTGCAGAAGTTCTCAATAAAAGAACACGAAGTCTGCTGTTGCGACCATTACCTGATTTCTGTAACAGTTAATTTTTAAAAAATGAAATTCACATGCAGAAGTAAGGTATATCATTTTTTTCACCTTTTAAAATAAATGCAGTCGAAATCAGGCAGAATTTTCTTGTTGATATTCATGTAGCGACCGTTACTGCCTTAAACGAAGTATGTGGTCCAAATATTCGTCTTTTCGCGATTTTATTTCTCTTTATACGATTTTTCGTTTTCACATGGTCTGAAAACGATTGCCAATTTTTTTGACCTTGTTTAGGGGTCCTCAATTTTATATGTAAAAAAAAAAACATGTCTTTCGCATTTTACGAAACGAATTTCTCCAAGAGTTTAGCATGCAATAACACTTTCGAGCTAAAACAAATTAGTCCTAGATTTTATAAATATCGGGGAATCTGAATATGACCAGCCCGATTTTGTAAAGCTTTCCACAAAATAGCCAAAATAATGTTAAAAATTATGACACTAGCCGTCCACTTGTGGGAAACATTTTTCAGGAAGCATATATTCGAGGTCTTCAGAAGCAGAATATGATTATCACCATATGGTCAACCTTTTTTTGTCCAAAAAAGTTTGTTTATTTATTTATTTATTTATTTATTATTTTTTTTTTTTACGGTCCATTTGGTAGTTTAAAAAGTGTCTGATTTCGTAAAAATTTGTACGCATATGTTCTTGATGTCGAGAAATCCGGTTAAAAGCAAATAGTGGGGAAAAAAAATGAAAAAAAAAAAAAAAAAAGTTTTTTTAAATTTCGAATTTTGAAAAAAGAGTTAAAAGTAACATTTTTTTAATAATTAACACAAAATGACCTTGAGGGGCACTAAAAGTAGTTAGAAAAAATTTAAAATCAATGAGCAGTTTTTTTGTAGGCCATAAGAAAACTAAAAATCTCATGTAGAGGAAAATGTTGAAAAGTTGGGTAAATCTGAACCATTCTTTAATATAGCATACGTGTCTATTTATTTCAACTAACATTTCGCTTGTATTTTTTCTTAAACACTCAAAATCGATGTACAATATAGTCTTAGAAACTGAAATCGTACTCTGTAGCAACCGTTACTTGAAAAAATAAATTTTTCTCTTAAACATTGTTATAGAATTTCCAAAGTTTAAAATGGGCTATTTAGAAATGGATTAAGAACTAGCTTTAAGTGGAAAAAACGGACTAAATTAAAGTGGTTCAGCATCTTTTCCTTGATCCATTAACATTTTTTGCGGTCCTAAATAATTGGGAATATAACACAGTTTGAATGGAAAAGTGTAACAATCCTTTTTTGACAAAAAGCACGGTTGCGACCGTACCCATGTCCTTCTTTAATTTTTACAACCAAGAATATTAATATCTTTATTGGAGTAAACAGCAAAAGGTTTAATTTTTTTTATTACGCCCCCTTTTGTATTTTTCCAAGAAATGACTGGAAAACAATGAAATTTGGATTTTTTGTCATGCACATGTAGCGACCGTTACCGCGGAATAGCCGAGAAATTTTATATTTATATAATATACAGTTAAGATTAACGACTATTAAACTAAATTTAAACGATCACGAAACAATCGGGTGAACGTTTTAAAATTTTTCTATTCATCCTTCAATTTAATAAAATTAAATCACAATATTTGTTTAATATAAACATCAACATTTAAAACTACCGTCAATAAATCTTTACAATCATATTTTTTAAAATTTAATACAGTGCTCGCTATATAAAAGGACCAGCCTTTTTTATTTATCTTCTCTATTTCATCTATCTAACCAGTTTTTTTTAAAATTAAACCAAGGGTAGCTAAAAAATTTCGAAATATTACTTCGTAAAGATTTTTTTTTGGTGTTAGACCATTTAAAAGGTGAAAATTGAAAAAAGAAAAAAGAAAAAAAGAGTCAGAGCTTTTTTGAGTCAAAAGCTCGTGTTAATATGATTCAGCAAAACTTCTGACAGAACTAAGAAATTATAATTTTCATGAAATATATTTCATTTAAAAAAAATTAGCATTTGCTACGTAACCAAAGCATGTTCTAATTTCTGAATCAAAAATGTAGCAGAGACCAAAAGAATATTTCAATGACCTACTTCCCAACCCACTTCTCGATGTTCTGGACTCTTTTGAGCTCAACAATAAAGTTTTGCTGGAAGTTTCAGTTGAAAAAAAAATAGGGAATCTTTATTTGTGTTAAAAGCAATATTTCGACAAATTTTCGTTTCCGTGGAAAGAAAACATAATTTTTTTGGTTTGTTTAAAAATATAATTGATTGTACGAACGATAAAAAATAAGCGACGCAAGATATTCGGTCATGGAGAATCGTTTGAATCCGATCCGAGGGAATGTATCGGAAATAAAGGATACCATCCGACAGTAAGTTGCGTCAACTGAAGTTTGTCGAGGGCCAATTCAGCTCCCCCTAAACCTTGATTGTGTTCGAATCCCTTTTGCCTTTCCCATAGCATCACCAAAAGAGTTCTTCCGAAGACGTCGCAAGCCGAATATCGTAGAGTTTGACGAAACATGGGTTCAGTACTGTGGGACACCACCTTTGTTTTACGTTTCTGTAGCCATCGTTCATTGTCCCGGAGATATGTTTTTATGTAAGTGTCTGGAAATCCGAAAAGTAATAAGTATAAACGAGACGTACAGGTTAAAAAGTTAAGGGGTATTAAAAAGAGGGAATGCAAAGTTTTGGGCACTTTCCCGCTTTTCCCTTCTCTTCGTAACAAGGATTGTACAGCACCTGGCAACATATCTTTTGTAGTTCCAACGATGTTCCTGGCACAGACGACTTCTACCTCCAGTTGTCCTTTCGTCATCAGAAGTCCTAATTTTACTTCACCGTGAGATATTAACCCCCTGTGGCCCTTGGGACGAATTTGACCCGGTCCCAATTTTCCGGGGCCATCGTTGCTAAAATTTTTAAAAACAGTATTGAAAAATTCGCACAATCAAAGTACTAGTAAATAATAAAACCAAAAGCGAAATAACTAAGGTTGAAAACTTCTCTGGAATTGATATCCCGGAAAATATTTCCCACGGAGAATTTCGGAAAATTTTTGAAAATATTACAAAAGGGCAATTTGCGAGAAAATTTAAATAATTCCACAAAAACATTTGAAAAACGGAAAAACTGGCCGTTATAATGTTGCATTAGGCTTACCTCCACTTATCGTCTTCTTCATCTGGACTACTCCCACATATCGTTTGCTCCGGAAGAGGAACTATCGAGTCTTTCCGCGATGTAGGCTGGCAGCTGGCCCCTGTAAATTTTCAGAAAAGATTAATTTTCCGTAAGATATTATACGATGAATCCAAAAATGGATAAAACGACGTATTTACGCCAAAAAATCAAACGAACTTTAAATTTGTTCCCCAATATTTTCTTGATTAATTTCATTAAGAAAATAATTTACTAAATATTTTCTGCTGAGTCATTCAAGTACTATGTAAGCATAATTTATCATTTTTCTTGACTCCCTCCCCCGGTTTGTAAAAAGTAGAAATATTTTCCTAGACCCACTTTTTGAATTACGTAAGATTTTCGCCGACCCCCCTCCTTTCAGAATTTTTAAATTTTGTTTTAAATACTTTATTTTTACTGTGTGATAAAACTAAAAGTTTTTATCGTATTTACAGTGGGTCAGCCATTATGCAACAGAATTTTTGACAAAATAAATTTTTCCATCCTTTTTTTTTTTTTTTTCAAATGTGAATTAAATTAAAAAATTTTTCTTCAGTTTAAATTTTTGTGAGACGATTTTTCAGTGATAAATAAAAATAAAAATTTTTACATAAGATCAGTCGGATCCCCCCTTTCCCCTAGTAAGCAATCGTAAGCATTTTGTCTACCCCCTTCCCCCCGGTCCGTGCTTACGTAATACTTGAATGTCCTAAAGGGGTTTTTCAAAACGCAAAACGCTTATCTTTCCTGATTTGGAGGGGGGGGGGGGGGAGGATAAGAATGAAGTATTCTTGGGTTATCCTGTACAGCAAAGAACCAAAAAGAGGAATTTAAAAAAGTCAAAATGGCGGCTATTTATTTTTTTTCTGGTAGAAACAATGTTGTGGCATCTTTTGGATTCAATCTTTTAGGCTATAGTGTAAGAAGGAAGGGGTCAAAAATGGTTAAAATGATGCTTATGTAATATTTAAAGGGCCCTTGATATTCCCAAATCCTAAGACGAAGATTAAACGATTTCCGGATTTACTGAGAAAAAAATTGACGCAGGTCACTGCGAAATAAAACTTAAATCAATGCAATTGTACTTCCTATCATCCTTGGAGTACAAAAACCACAAAAATATTTTAATCACAAACAATTTACAATAACACGTACAATAAACACTCGACAATAAAAATAATGATGTCTTTTAAAGACGAATTTCTTGCTTAAATGAACTTGTTTCCATACATCAGTCATGTCGACAATCTTGATATTCGAATGTACTTGGGGTTCATTCGGGTATCTTCCCAGAGCTTTTCTGGGAACGGGGACCAATATCTCGATTCCGATCTTCTAGAAGAAGGTCGCACCATTTGCGCCTATGGATCTATCGAAATATCGATAAATTATCGACACTATTATTACACGTAAGCCTTAAAGAAATCCATCTTCGCAAGTCCGAAATCAAAAACAATCTTACGCTCTTTTCTTGATGAGTTTAATGAGTTGATGGTGATATGTCTGAGGTTTTTTTTTTTTTTTTTACAAAAATGAGATGAGGACACCAGGACGAAGAAATGGGTTTAAAATTAATCGAAAATAAAAACCAAAAAACACAAAAAACAATAAAAAAAACAGTGAGTTGGTGCTTTTTTTGAGATATGAAAACAAATGTGAGAATAAGAAAAAATAAATTAAAAAATGTCTTTTTCTGCACAGAAAACGTTTAGCTGTAGCGTACAGTAAAAGACGACAAAAATAAATTTAAAAAAAGAAAAAACAGATCTTACCATTTTGGTATATTTGTATATTAGGTAGCGTTTACTTTTTGTCCACTAGTGTATGTTTTAAAGGAAAAGTTAAAAAAAAGAAAAAAAGAAAATGAACGTTAGAAAAGAATCGAAAATAAAAGCAGAAAAAAAAAGGTTC
Organism: Liposcelis bostrychophila; assembly: GCA_037577465.1. NCBI lineage: Eukaryota > Metazoa > Arthropoda > Insecta > Psocodea > Liposcelididae > Liposcelis > Liposcelis bostrychophila. The sequence goes on along the minus strand of CM075208.1, from coordinate 59,297,641 downwards.
TCTTTCATTTTTTTTGTTTGTACAATTTTTTCCAAATGAAAAAGAAGGGGTCAAAGGGTAGGATTAAAATTTGTATAGCTAACTACCATAAAATCAAATCAATTAATCACATAACTCTTTTTGAAAGAATGCGTTTGCGTGATACATTTTATAACCGGGATGCGAAGAGGGTAAACTCACTTTTCTCCTATATTTAGTTCGAAAACGAAACTAGATTAGTGGAAACCTGGAAACTTCAAGTTCATTCTTTACAATATTGATTTTGACTAAAAATTTTGTCCTTAAGCTAAACGTAAGCGCAGAAAATTACACCTGTCATTTTCTAATAAGGTTTTGTTGCTCTTAAGTTTAGTCTTATATTTAAACTTGGATTATCCCTAGAAAGCTTATATTCTAAACTAGAAGATGAATGAGTTTGGTTGTAGTCTGCAATCCCGGCTTTTGCTATGTGCCTTTTTAAGATAAAAAATGAAAATAATAAAGTGACTCAATGCTAATTCGGTTGCGTGTTTTTTTAAAAAGTAAAAAAAATTATTTAAAAGCATTTAAAATAACTTTTAATCGCCGAAAATTATCAATAAAAGCTTGAAAGCACGAAGCTTTAAAGCTTGAAAATGCAAAATTATAACAAGAAAAGAAAAGACTCCGCCGCCTCCTGTTCCGAGAGTTCGAGCACAAGATATCTGGCTAGTCTTATCTTCCTTACTTTTCAATTCGAACTTTTTAAATTCTATAAGCATCACAATGAGCAATCAGCTAACAGAATTACTACGTGGATCGTCCCTGCACCTTGATAAAAACTTACCGATACCTCATCTGATTACCAGGTTTTGTACAAACTATGGCTTCCCATACTGTTAAATACAAAACATCAAGAGGTGTAAATCAAATGCACATCGATATAAGAGGACATGCTTAATAAGAGACAAGAATGCAGATGCAATTCCTACAGTTGATACCAACGTCCGAGAAAATAATTCCTGGGGATTGAATTTTTCAGAGCTGTAAACTGGCAAAGATTGCCCGTTTCGGTTCTTATGTTTAGCTTATGGTTCGGTCAAAAATGGTTTACAGCCCTGGTATTATTAAATAAATGTCTGTAATATCCTCCTAAACATGTATCACGATACTTGACATCACATCATTTACTTTAAAAATCAGTAAATCTAAACACTTAATTTTAGAAACTTACCCAATACACATATTTGTTTTTTTTTTTACAATAAAGCTTATTTAAAAAGAAAAAAAAAAGCTGTCAATGAAGTTTTAAGTTTTTTCAAAAATAAAATAAAATGAGCGTCTCTAACAAAAAATGTTTTTCGGAAAATTATAGTAGTATCTAAACAGAAAATGAAAGAGTAAAAGCAAAAAGATAATAGTACGTATAGTTTATCTCTTACGTCGCCATTTGACAGTGTTTAGAGCTGTATGTGAGCAATTACTGTCAGTATTTTGAATCAACCAGTGTTTGTCAAGTCAGTCTTTCGAGAAAGTTCATAGATTTTAACACTTTTAAAATTTTATCCTGTAAATAAAGGTAGTGCTTTACAAAAATGTTGATGCAAGAAAGTGCTTCCTAGCACATACTTTGTCTTTATTAAGGTGGAATATAAGCCACTTGTGAGTCAAATCAGGTCCTTGGAAAATAAAAATTAAATTCACCCGTTAAGTAAATTTATCTTAGTTAAAAATTAATTTAAGACTTTTCCTTTTTTTTAATAACTAGTATAATTATTTATTTATATGTACGTTTACAATTTTTCGACATAAGATGCTCAACTGAACATCCTTTTAAAAACAGTTTTTAGGTTGGTAACAAAACGGAAAATAAGAAAATGGCAAAAAGTTTACAAACAAAGCATCTTATATCGAAAAATTGTAAAGTCTATATAAATAAATAAATTATACTAGTTATTAAAAAAAAGGAAAAGTCTTAAATTAATTTTTAACTAAGATAAATTTACTTAACGGGTGAATTTAATTTTTATTTTCCAAAGACCTGATTGGACTCACAAGTGGCTGATATTCCACCTTAAGTCATTCAATTACTGGGTCTGCAAAATCTTGCTTCAACGTTAAATCCCCGCTTAAGGCTTAAGCGAAAGCCTATTTTGCTCACTAGGTCAAAAATTACCCAAATGATGTTAAGTCACACTTGAATAAACTCTAATTACTGAGAGGGTGCAATTAATTATAGCACCGGCTGTTTTCATAGTGTAATAAAAGGATAGTGTGACCACGCGTCGATTTGATCACGTGACTACTACGTAATTTACGTAATTTTCGTCATCATCTTTACTTGCAACCAATCAGCGCATCTGAAAAAGTAAAGATGATGACGCGTTTTACGTCATGCGCGACCTTGACGATTTTAAAAACTGAAACGATCACCCCCTGGGCTGTTTTAAATTCTTTATCAACTTTTTTCCGCAAACCACCTTGATTTTTTTTGGTTTTGCAGAGACCTTCATTTGTTTGTGAACAGCTGCAGCGGAAAGAATGGTCCGAAACCGGTACTCTAATGACACTTTTAAGAGAGTTGCAACAGCCTAAGGATTGACCATTTTTAGGGTAACAGAGTTTCGATCAACTAATGCTTTTAACATTTTTTTCCAACTGATTGCCTGCCTTTATCAAACATTTTAACTTGCCACATTTTCTCAATCACGTAATCTCAGTAATGAGTTAACCATGAAACTAACTTCCTTACAATAAAATTTTTAAGCAGTAAAAAGAGTAGTGTCCGGATGCAGAGAATCGCGATCTTTAATTAAGGGTCAGTCAATATTTACCAAAAAATGATGACTAAAAAATTGTTCTATCAATAAAAAAAAAAAAAATTTACGTATATATATATAACCTACTTGTCTAAACAGTATATGGTTTAAAATTGTATTCTTCCAGGTGCGAGGTAATTTTCTAAAGTGCTACCACTATGCTTTTAATTAATATTTTTCCCCCTCACTACTGAGCGTTGAAGATGATATCGCAAAACTTACAGAAAAACCTCGCAGCGGAATTCATTTCTTGTTGTTTAGTGCGATTTCTTGCTTTAGTAACCGTCGTTATGTAACCGCTTTCCATACTGTGACCTGTCAAGTCAGAAACATTTCAAATGAAATAACTCTAAAAACAATTTTTTCGTAAATTAAATTTTTTTTCCCCATTTCAAATTTCTAAAAAAAAAAAAAAAAAAAAATTAAAGTAAAAAGAACAGCGAAAGCAAGAAAAAAATAGCTTCAAGAAAGAAAGTAGAGAGAGAGAGAGAGGGGGAGAGAGAAAAAAAAGAAAACAATCAAGCATCATCATCAGAGAAAATTTCGATTTGAAACATCCAATTTAAAAATGCAAAAATTAAAAAAGAGCGACTTGTTCCTGTTGGAAATTTTTTAATTTGACACAAAAACCCTTGTAACACTGGCATTCTTATAAGAAACATTTAATGCATGCATCGATTGAAAGTTTTCCGATCGTTTTATTATAATCAAAATGTTAATAATTTAGTAGTTTAAACCAAGTTGAAAACGAGGTTGATAGTTTTTGCAATGTAGCTTATCAGATAATTAAAACTTACCAGTCTTGAAAATGGTGATCCCATCGAAAATAAAATCGATTTCGACTTAAGGAATATGTAATTAAATGGAAACTTATTTTTGTCCGAATGATGATGAGACATAGGAACAAGCGATCCGGGATTTGGGAAATTTCCAACTTACGTCTATGTGATATGGAAGGCCTTTTCTCGCTTCCGGTAAGACTCATTTGTCTCGAGAGCATGTCCCCTTTGCAGGCTTTTAAATTTCTTAAGATTTCCTCCGGATCTTGACGAACTACCGAACTTCTTCGTCTGCCTTTGTTTACGTAAATCTGCGGAGGAGGACCCTCTTGTTCTGGGAATAAAAATTAGATTTCTATTATCCTGGCAAACCCGTTAGAAAGGCTCAATATTTGTCGGCTCAAAAATTTGTCTTAAGCCATCATTTTAGATATTTAAAAAAAATCCACATTGGATTCCCGGGGGAAGCTCAGGACTTGGTTCGGGGATTACCCTCCGATTCTTTTACCTTTGGCGTCGCCTTGCTGAGACTGAAAGGAACTCCTTCTGGATCCCGGTAGTGACCTTGAATAATCTTGGCCCAACTGATATACCGCCTCCGGTTCCAAATGTCCTTCCGATTGAGAGGATCCTCGTCTCGAACCGCTGGTAGCCCACGCGTGATCCGGATGAAGAAGGTTGAATTCTTGACTTCCTTCGCTGTCTCGATCGTCTGAAAAAAAAAAAAAAAAATGATATCATATTATTAACGACAATCACGAAACTTAAAAAAAAAAAAAAAAAAAAAAAAAAAAAAATTACCGGAAAAAGATCTGGACATTGCAAAATCTCCCCTTCTCATTAGCCTCAAAGCGATTTCGTTGGCTAAAGATCCCCTCGGAGAGACGTAAGGCGACTTGGTACCGAGTCTTAATTGCCTAGGATCCTCTAGTCTGTACCAAACCGGTCGGTCGTCAAGAAACGCTTTTTGTAAATCTACGGTACATTCGCCTAAAATGAAAGTTTTAGCGATTAGAATTGAGCGATCTGCCAAAGGAGGTTTTCCTTACCTAAAAAAATGGGATCTCTATCGGGGCAGTAATCCCAAAGCGTGACCTCGATGGTTCGTTCCATTAAATCTTCTCCAGGCACGTTAGAGAATTCCAAGGTAGCATTCCACATAGGGTTTTGTGTGGGTTCTGCAACATCAGTCTTTACGGAATGTTGATCTGGCCTGAAATCGAAAAAACACTTGTCATCGGTAACAAGTGGCTTTTACAAAATATTACACCAATTCTCTCTCTATATAAAAAAAAACCCTAATTTGTTCGCTAAAAAGGAAGGAGGAGCCAGAAATTTCCCAAACCGTCCATGTACGTAAGCATGATCCCCTCCTCCCAAAGGTCAACAAAAAAAGCTCTTCTCTTATGGCGATTTAATATCGTCATATATTTTATAACGTCTGCATTTCACCTTTTTAATGGTGGTTTCCTTGGCAGATTAACTCCCAAAAAAGTCTAAACCCCTCTAAGCATCTCATATCGGGATGTAAAACTTGGATTGTTCCAAGGGACAACAGAATCATTTGCAGTTAATCTTGTCAATTTAACTTTTCAAGTACTAAATTTATGCTAGAATCCTCTGCGATCCCAACAACAAAAGCGTCGACTTACGATGCCGGAAGTAACCGAAGTTGAGCGAAAGCTTCTGGAAGAATTCCGAACCCTGTATCTTCGATTCGACAAGCCAGGTCGTCAGCCGCTAAAACAGCCACGGATAACTCTTTCCTTTCGTCGTTGTAAAACACTTGGATTTGTACACGTCCAGTCACTTGCCTCTCTCTCGCTAATTGTTCCTGTTAGAATCACACCAAATTTTAATTAATTTTGGTTTTTTAGAACCTGCTCTTTATTTCGACTTACTATATCACTCGAGACCTTTTTTTTTTTTTTTTTTTTTTTTTTTTTTTTTTTTTTCTTTAACAATGTTGCACCCTTGCGGTATAATAAAAAACTTTTTAACTTCGAATCAGAAAATTTTTAAAATCCAAATTTCTTACGAAGTATAAAAACAGGAACAAAATACGCCTATTTGTGTAATTTTTTTTTATGATTTGAAAAAACGCATCGATAAAAGTTAGCCGCAGGTTTTTCTTTTAGAAAAAGCGATTTTTTTTTGGTTTGCAACTGATTTGAAGTTAAGATTAAAACCATCGTCGACTTTTTTTTACTTTTTCCTTTTCAAAGAAAAAAAAAATCGGGCCCGTTCCTTTTTTTCCGTTATGAATTAATGTCGATAAAGTTATATTTCAAAGAAAAAGTCCTCGATCCCGAAAGAGATCTTTACAATAAGAAGGACTTGAAAACGGATTTAAAATGATCCGATTGGTCTTTTCAAGTGATTTAAAATGAGTTCCACAATAAATTTTACGACTTCTTTTTTCCTGCTTAAAAACCATCTGGACCGTGTATGAAAATGTTTTTTTTTCCCTTGTAGGAAGATTCAAGTTTGAAATAAAGATCCGGACCGATTTCTTTTTTTATTTATATTTTAGCCGATAACAAGAAATCGTTCTACTTGAAATCGATAATTTCGAAAAACTTTGGTTAGTGATTAAACTTCATCTTAATAGCTTTTTTCCCAATAATTTTGTAAGATTTATGTTATATAAATTTTAATGAATTTTTTGTATAATTTTCTTTGAACTTAAGCGATTTCAACGGATTTTATGAATCTCTATCTTTAAAGTAACTTTTATATTTAAACCTGAATTTAGTGGTGTACTTTTGTATACTCTAAATATGAGTTTGAAATAAGCATTCGGTAAATTTTCATGTCTCCCATTTCGAATCTGAAAATTCAAGTCGGGGAATCTGACCGATTCCTCGCACACTACAACAGTAAAATGAAAAAAAACTTGAAGGGTTTGTTGAAGCTTGTTGAGCATAGGTTTCAGATTCTTACAAAAATATCGGGTTTTCCCTGATTTTGTCAAACCCTGTGTAGGGCTCCTTCCCTACCGTCAACTCATAACACTGACGAGGGAGCTCAAGTGGAACCTCTTATTCAAATTTGATCTTTTTGATGATTTGTGGCCAAAAAGACCTTCTATTATTCAACTTATCTGAAATTAATGGATACTTAAACTGATTCGATTCCATTTAGAACGATTTCGAAATAAAAAGGAGTAAGCCACATAAATACAGTTCTTTTGTCAAAGTCCGTACTTTTTTTCATATGAAATAATCATAACGTGAAAAATACGATTTTTTTTCTTATTTCCATTCTTTTCGCAACATTAAGGAACACAAATCATGCTATCAATTTAAATAGGAAATCTAATCGATTTCCTTTACCGTCATTCACTTTTTTTTTTGGCTTTCCGGAAAGCATTAGCAGAAATTTATCAACTTTGCATCTATTAAAATTTCAGTTCATAAATTTCCTTTTAAATAAAATTTTCTTTGACTGTTTTTAGGGTGCATTATTCTTTTTCTGTTATTTTTTTATTTTATTTTATTTTTTTTTTTTTTGAATACATAAAAGCGAGTAAAAAATATGTGACAGACACAGTACAAAGCTTTTAAAATCTCGGTATACTGATACACAGTTAATATGACCATTCAAAACAGTTAAACCAGAAAACAAAGGAAGCCATTTTAATGCAAAAGAGTTTAACCGATAAGAGTGCAACAAGGATAATAAAACATTTATAGATCACACGCACACGAAAAAATATATCATGCATAACGTTTTGATAATTAAAAAAAAATCAAAATCACATGTAAGAGTCACAAATTTAGATAAAAAATTCCAAGAAATATTTGCTAATCCAATCCGTTTCTCTTTTTTTTTCTTTTTTAAAAAAAATCTTAATCACATTATTAATTTCGTAAAAACATAAGAAAGAAAAATAATAATAATCCATGTTGCGTTTTATGCTCATCAAAAGGAATTATAAAATGCAAAATATGTACAATTAATCTAAAAATAAAAAAAAAGGAATTCAACATACTAATTTAGATTTTCAATTTCGGTTTTGAAAAGCAGTGAAGCAAAGATTTAATTTGAAAGGAAATGTCGAGAAAGGATGCTAATTAACCAAAAACAAAATAAAAGGTTAATAATTTATAAGAAATTACAAGAATAAAGAAAAAAATAAATAAATAAGTAAATATGACATTATCCGTTTCGAAAGTAACCGTGAAAGTTTCAGATATGCAAGTCCGGTCTCCTTTTTAATTTTTCATGGCTACCTTGAAAACGGGGAATTCTTTTACGAGTTATGCGTGTGTGTTTAGTTTTTTTTTTTTTTTCTTTTTCTTTTGAAACAAAATGTGAGGCGGTGACGATGACGACTGAAGAAAAACGAACAAGCAGCAAAAAATTTTCAAACATTAATAAGAAAAAAATGATGGTCTCGAGGTTGAAGCCGAAAGGAAAATTAAATGTAAATGAGAGAGGCAACTGCTCGAAAGTTGTTGAGGGGAAGTAAATATAGCGCAACAAGTGACCGTATTCTTGGAATTTATGCAAGAAAAACAATTGTTCCCCTGTAAAAGATTAAAATAATCCCTTTTCCTTTTCATTCAATTTTATAATTTAAAACAAGTAGTAAGGATAAAAGGATTCCCGGTTAATTGTTCTCTGTTCCTTTGGTGGAGCGCGCTATTTCGGGTTTTGCGCTGAAATTTTCACGCATTGCCGTTAGAGCGCTCTTCCGTCTCGATGGATCGATTGTTGGCGATCCAAAATCAAAAAACCATTTAAAGTTATAATTTCTGGATTATCTGTTTTCGAAAGAAAAATAAGACTATCCCACTAAAACGCTAAAAGGGGATCGCCTGGAGGAAGAAAGGAAAATCCTGGACAGACACTATTCCCGTAACAGAAAAACTTTAGTTTAAATCATCCCCAACTTTTCCGACTTTAGAATTACCTTATTTTTTAGGTGCTCATGCATTGTGCTTGGATTATAGGAAAATCCTAATGTGCACTTCAAAAGATTCTTGTTTTCCGAGACTGAAACAATTTCCCGGTTTGGGACATTGTAGATCCCGGGATCTCGTACAAACTTTTTAGAATTTCTCCAAAAATTCTTCAAACTCGGGAAAAATTCAGAAAACTTATTTGGGCATCTCTCTCCGATTCCGTAGATTTGGTTTTTTAACTATTTCGCTTTGGAACAAATGGCTTAAAATCTTTAATAAAAAATAATTAAAACGCCATAAACAATCGAATTATTTTGAAAAACAATCCTCCAAATTTTCTAGCTGAAAATAATAAAAGGGAAAATAAGAATACGCTTTTCTTCCTTTTATCTCGGCACATGCTATCGGAGATTAATTTCTAATTGATTTTCTTTCCTTTATGAATATTTTTTAATCGAAAAAATTAAAAAAATGGAATTCCCTCTACTTTTATTTCAACGGAAATCGAAAATTCAGAAAAAAGGAACTAAAAAAAGGAAAAAAAAATAGAGAAAGAAGATAAAAGAAAAGCGAATATTCAACCTCATGCACAAAATCTCTTTTCTCTTCGATAATATTTTAACAGGCGAAGAGCTATGCGATTTTTTTTTCAAGTTACCATATCAGCAAGTCAAGAAAAAAAAAAAAAGAAAAGTTACACAAGCATAAATTAATTTAATGATAAGTACTAAAACAAATAGATGTAAAATAGGGTTTTCGCCTCGGAAAATAAACTAGGAAAAATGGAAATCAAGCAGTCCAAAAGGACAGAGAGAAAATTTCTGCTCGAGTAACTCCAGAAAGGGCAAAAATGATTTGCTTAATGTTAATCCATTTTGGTCTGGGGAAATCCGGGGAAAAACCGTCGGCTCGAGAAAATGCAAATGGGAAAGAAAAAACAAGTTGTTCGATTTTTTTGACACTCACGCAGACTCACAATTTTTTGACATACAAAAAAAAAAAAATTAGACGATTTTACACAACAGAAAAAAAAAAAAAAAAACCACAGAATTCAACGAAAAACATTCTTTCGATTTTTGCATCTATGATGATCATCTATATACACGACCTAGAAGCACAGAAAAAAAAACAGATCATTCAATTTTTTTTATAAAAATGCAGCCGCCGATTTTGCTCATTTTTGCTAATTTTGTAATTTCGCAGCAAATGCCTTCACATTTAGAGTTAATACAAATAATAAAATTATGCAGATTTATCGTGTTAAAAAAAAAAAGGCCACAGGCGATCCTCAGCATGGCCTTATGATAGCGTAAATACGTCTGAATGAGGTAAATAAATATAAATTAATATATTTTATTTTTTGTCCTTTTACGAATTCAGCCACAGAGCGTCCCTTTCCTTTTCTAAAATTAATATTTTAATAAAGAAGTCATAAACGTGCTAAATCTCAAATCTTTTCGTTAAGCTTATTTAAAGCATAGCTTTAACAAAATTGAATAGCAAAAAACATCAAAAAATGGCTACTTTTTGAAATTTCGGGAGCCGTAAATTTGCTAAGTCCCAAATTTTCTCATCAAGACTTTTTAAAAAATCACTTTTTGAAATTTCACAACTCTCTTTTTTCAATTTACGTGCATAAAAATTTTCGGACTGTACCTCAAACAAAGACGTATTCACGTCAAAAAATACGTAATGTAAAATGGGTATTTACAAGTGAAAACGTTCTCATGTAACATTTGTGCTGAAATTTTGTGTGTTACAATCTATCGACTATTAAGCAGTCAAGGCCCACGAAAGATATGACAAAAAAATAAAAAAAATGATCATAAAAAAATATAAAAGAAATGAAAAAGAAAAAAGAAATAAGAAAAAAAAGTAAACAAGCAAAAATATCAAATAATTACAGAAAAAATGGTAAATAAAATCTGGGAGGCAAACAAAAGAACTCATTAATGCGCTTACATAGGATCATGTTATTTTTGCTAATGGAAAGACTTCAAGTTTTGATTTATATTTCGAAAAAAAACCGATTAATGTTATTTGCTTTTGTTTTTTTTTTTTTTTGTTTTTTACTCTCTTATTTGAAAAACTTGATAGCCTTAAGGGGAAAAAAAGGTTCTATTGCGGAATTTTTGTGTTGACAAAAAACTAACCTTCACTCCACATTTTGTGAATTGCCAAACAAAAATATTATTTATCACCAGCAATTTTTAAAATACAATATTCGGTTAAAACTACGTCCTTAAAAGTTACTTTAACTTAAATAACTATTTTTTTCCTTTTTGCGAGCGGCAATTTCGAAAATTTCTGGGAATTGATTATCGGGCAAAAACCTTTTCCAGAAGCAATTTTAAACAAGTTTTGCTATTCAAAATGTGACCGGGAAGGGCACTGCTTTTTTCGACATTAACTACGGGGCCGTTGTTCTTGGTTTTTTCCATTTTTCAAGGATTTCCAATCTCACAATTTTTTTTTCCAGAATTTACTAAAGTACAATACTTTGACTCCATTTTAAGTGGCAGCGTGAACTAGGCTAAATAGCTGTGCAACTGCATAACCTTTCAAAAAATCAATGAACAAGTTATGTGGTTCCAAAGAGATCTATAACCTGGGAGATCCGTTCCAGCTGCCAAAATATTTGGCCCCCCTCATTTTTAAAAAATGCATTTTCTTTATCCTCATTCAATTTAAAGCATTCTTTTGCAAATCGGCAGCCTCTTAATATTTCTGGCGCTGGTAACTCCTACATTTTGCGAAGCCAAGAAAATAAATTAATCGTTAAAAATTGTGTGAAACCATGTACACTAAGTTTAGTATTCGAGCAATTGTTTTTGAAAATAAAAAACTACAAGAAGCCTCTTTAAGAAAGACTGAATTTCTCAGTATCTCTTCTATGGGCCTGATGGAGATACCCCGATGATGATATTTCATCAAAGATACTCTGCTCAAGACAGTTCCTTTACAACTCTGATGATAACATTGAAAATCTGTAAAAGACGGCACAGTAATAACAAAAAAATTTTTTTTTTTTTTTTAAGAGGAAAACTACCCGCCCTTAATTCTGGATCACTCTCAATCTTTTTACTGATTGTTTCTGCACCGTTATTAATTCCCAGGAATCAATGAATACGGCCAAGGTGGAAGGAGGAAATTTTGAGACAGTCAGTAAAAATGACACAAGCATATAATATTTACATAAGAAAAAAAAAAAAAAATAAAACCTTCCTCATTTTTACCACCGTCTCATATTTGCCTCAACCAACCTTATCAAGGGCTTATTATTAAATGATCAGTAAAAATTTATACTTTTTTTTGGAAAGACATACATCATAATATGTTGCAATATTTCTGAAGGTTTAGTTTTTTATCCCTACTACCTCACTTCAAATACCCCATGGGCGGATCTAGGGGGCATGGGAGGGCTAGCCCCTTTCAAGAAGCAGAATACTCCTTCCTCCAAGAAAAATATTCTAAATCCGCCCATGAAATCCTCCCTTCTTCTCACTCCTCCAAATCAATATTTTTTTCACATTTAAAGCTAACTGATGAACTCGAATTAAAATGTGGTAATTATTCATTTTTTTAATGTTAAATAAGTATGATAAGTTTTTTTTACTGATCATAATATTTAAAATTTGCTGATCATTTAAATACAAGCCCTTATTAAGTATCTTTAATCGAGCTTTAAAAATCAAAAACGAAAGAAATCCTTTTTATACTATAGAGCAGAAAAACGTAGAAAATTGCTATCGGTTTTTTTTTGTTTTTTGTAAACATAACGTTAATCTCGTATTAAAATAAAAATGGGGAAATAAAATAACATAAAGAGAGGCATTTGAAAGTCCGCATAAAATTTCTATATTTTAAAATGATGAAAATCCAAAAAGGAAAAGAGTAAATCTGATTTAAAAATCATCTCGAATTCAGAGCCGCAATAAAATGGGTCGTCGCTGAAAAAGTCGCTTCTTCTCTTCTTTTCATCGTTATTTGATTTTACAAGTTGATTGTATACAAAACAAGCGAAGGATGATAAAAAAAAAAAAAAAAAAGCAAAGAGCGATTATTATCTAATTACAAAGTCGGCAACTTTTTTTTTTTTTTTTTACATCTTTATCATTTTTTTTAAGCTAAATATTCGGCACAATGCGGTGCCGAAAACGTTGAATTTGAAAATATCAAAACGGTTTTCATATATTAATTTTTCGTAAAAAACGATCACGTGACAACTTCGTAATTCGAAGTTTCTGCTGTAATATGCAGAATTAGAAACGAGAAAAAAAAATTAAACCTGATACCATTTTACAATTCCGATGCCATTGTAAATCAATGCATCTGTTATAATCGCCCGCAGTGTAAAAAGAACAATGGCCGACTTTGCGAATCGAGGAGGCTCTGAAGCAACATTATTCTTTCGTTTTTGATTTTTTTAAAAATCGAATCGGGTTTCTCTTGGATTACAAAAAAATAAAATCTACTCTACTAATAATGGTATTTAGTCTTACATTTTCTTGTTTTTTTTTTTAAATATAAAGAAAAAACAAATCGGCTGATTGTGCGCCACAATTCTCTATCGGGAATAAGAACAAAAACTTCTTTCTGAGTACAGCCCAAAAAAGAAATGGCACTAGTCGCTAATGCCGAAAATCATTTTCTATGGGAGGTAGATATAATCGTCTAATTGAGGACGTACTCAAAGATAAAAAATAAGAAAATTTCATCTTTCGTAATTATACTTTTATATAATTCATTTTCTTTATTAGAAACAGAAATTAAAATTTTTCCTAAATTCTAACACAAAAAATTCTGCACGGTGGATTTTAAAAAATTTAAAACTTAATAAAATTTAGCATCTATAACAACAGTCATATACTATAGCATTTTTTTACTAATTTGTTTAAAAATAAAAAAAGAGTGACCTAATTTTCTTTCATTTATAAAAATTTGTTAAATTCCACCGCACAGGCCATATATTGTCTACTGTGTTTTCTTTTAGATTCTATTTGGCGGCACATTCATTAATTATATAATTTTTTTTTCAGGTAGAAATGATTATGGACAAATAGCACATTGGTAGAAAATATGACGACATTTGTTTTTTTTTAAAAATAGAATGTACAATATTTACTCTTTTTTTAAACAAAGATCTGTGACATTACTTCTCTCGGAGTCCTTGGACTGATCGAACTTATAAATTTGGTCGTCGAATTTTTAAATAATAATTTACATTCACCGTAAAAAGCGGAAGACTGCCGAACTGTTTTCTCCTCATTTTATAATCAAACAAAATGCAAAAAAATAAAATAAAATAAAAAAAGATGGAGAAAAGGGTAAAAACGTGATAGAATTCATTGATTTTTATAAGATGCTTTTTCCTGGGAATTATTAAAATAGAGGGAAAGTAAAGAAGTCGGCCATTACTTTTATTCCGGATGGACTTTAACGTCTTCGATTCTAAAACTTTTTTTTTTTTTTTTGTTTTGCTCAAATTAGGTTTTGAAATTTAATTTAGGAACTAAATTGCGAAACTCGAGGTTTAAAGACTTACTTTATTTTGGTTCACAGTAGTTCGTGAAATTTGGAGGGATTCATAATGAAAACAAGAAAAAATAGCACAGTATGATTGTACGATTCTAACTTTTGAAATTCCTTAAAAATCGACTCTGACAGACGGACTCAAAATTAAAATCCATCACCTTCCTCCATATTTTTTTACAGTAAGAGCCATTTAAGTTTTATGTAATAATCGTGATTCTGACTGTTTTTGACCCTCTCCGGCTATAGTGGTTACTTAATGCTTGAGTGACCTCTGTGTAAGAAAGAATTAATTTGTCATTACTTCAATCAAACTTTGCTATTTTTCTTTTCCAATTTATGCAGGCAGCTATCTCACTTGTTGAAGAAAAGAAAAATGCGATTTCTATGGGATTATCACAGACAGGTTTTTATAAGCTTACCACATTAAAAACACGATCCTACTTTACACTAAAACATTTATCTCTTAATATTAAATCGGTTATTTTTTTAGCGTTATTGCCCCTCCCCATAGTAAATTTACATTAATTTTTTTTTTTTAATGTCAAAGCTTTTAAGCAAAAACTGAAGATTCTATTACAATTTTTTTCCTTGTTATCAGAGCGACAAATCCGATTTCCTTTTTTTTTTTTTTTTTTTTTTTTTGTAAACTAAATACTGTCGTGAGTTTATCACCCTGATTTTTACAAAAATGCTGTAGTACCTATATGTAAGTTTCGTTATTTTTTTTTTATTTTTTTTTTTTTTTTGTTAAAGCACCCGATGACGTTAAAAATTATTCGCCGAACAATATCCGTAATCAAATTTAAAAAAATATCGATGTTATTGATTGTTTGAAAACTTTTTTTTTAATCGCAAAGAAAAAATTGATAAAATAGCTCTCTATCTAATAAGCTACAACGATACAAACTTTCATCGTAATTTTTTGTTTTCCTACTTTATTACCGAAAAATAAATTTCTATACCTCAATCAAAAAAATTTTTTTTATCTACGAGATGGTCCGCCGTTTTTTTTAAAGTCATGTAATTGCTATAGCTCGATCATTACAAGCTAAAAAATATTAATTATCTTCCTTTAATTTTACTACTGTAAATTATCTTTTGATGAACACATTCATAACGGCAAAGCAATGTAAGGAAAAAATATTACGCTAATGATTCGTTTTGAATTTTTTTTTTTTCATAAAGTTTTTGGCACATACTTCTGACCTCAAATGTTATGCGAAAAAATGTTGGATGAAAACTGAGGGAGTGATTTTGCATGGGAACATCTCAACTTTCTTCGAAGTTCACCTCCACCTAAGTGGACCATAAAAACAAAGATTCTAACTCCTACAGAAGTCAAGATATTGCCATAAGAATTGATAGTTGAATTTTTGTTAATTTCGCTATTTTTTAAATTCATTTAAAGCTTCTCCAAAATTCCGGTCGTGGATAACCATCCCAGGCCATATTGTTGGAAAATGTTTTTTGAGTTTTACGGGAGAAAAATGAAGATATTTTAATTTTAATTTTTTTTACACATCCAGCAAAAACCCAGAACTGCATCAAAAACGGGTACCATACATCTTAATTTTAAAAAATTTTTAAATTATATTAGAATGCCTACACCCCCGATTTAAATCAAATAAATGATTGTAACAAGATGGCGGAAAGATCATGATCTTTGACTCAGAATCTCCTCGATCGTTGTCACTTTATAAGACGTAGTCACGTCAAAAAAAAATAAAATAAAATAAAATAAAAAAAAAATAAAAAAAATAGAGATCGTTAACAAAAACTATTTTTTTTTTTGAAAAAAAAAAAGTTGATTTTTTTCTTTATTTTGCCTTTTCAAAAATTTTAAAAAAGAAATCATTTGCACGATTTTTCCCTCCATCGATTTTTCACCCGTTCTCAGTCGTTCAATCATGTCAATCATTTCGGAAAAACGAAAAAGGTAAAATTATGTAGAGCATAATATGATGACTAAGACAAAAGACAAAACTTTTTTTTTAAGTCACGTATAAAACTCCTGTTAGAACTACACTTTTTTTATTTCCAAGTTTTTTTTTTTTTTCTTGTTTAGCTGAAAAAGTCATCAAACTTTGATCGAATTTAAAAAAGTTTTATTAATTTTTTATAAACTTCTTAACTTTTTAATTTACGATGTTTAATACTCTTTAAATGATTTTGATTTCTTTTTTTTTTCCCTAATTTTGTTTTCAAAAACTGAGTGTTTTTCTTTTTCTTTTGCTTTTTCTAAATTGAAATGGAAAAAAATAAAACGACCAAAAATAAAAAAAAGAACATTTAACAGTTAAAAATAATATTTTTTTAGGACATTTTATAATTTTCGGGCGAATTTTTAACTGCGTGGAGGAGAAAAAAAAAAGAAGAATCTCTGGTTTTTGAGGCGGCGAAAAGAGGGAATATTTGCGAGTTTGAGGAATCGGTTTTTGCATCGCCGCATTCGCACTCTCGAAATCCTATTCCGGAGAGTACCGGGAGAAATTAATGGTACGAACGTGATTTGGGTAAACATTATAAAATGTCCCTTTTCGATTCCGAATTAAAAAAAAAAAAAATTATCAACGATTCAGGGAAGGAGTCTTTACATTCCCCTTTCCCGAATCGCTTGCTTTTCTTTTTTTTCTGTCTTTCCGAGTTACAATTAAAAATAAAATCTTTAATGAAATAACTAAGAAAAATATTATTTTTCTATACCGGTGTTTTGGGAAGTTTCCGTCTGGTCGGAGACGATGGTGCTTTATCGGATTCCGAATCTGAAAATAGAAAGATGAGGTCACGATCGATCAGGCGATTCCTTCTTTAATTAAATCGATTCGAAAACAAGCCACGTACTCTCATCATCGCGATTCCGGGTGCACCCCCCCCCCCCACAACCCCTTTCCACTTCCCATATTTCTATTCGATTTTTGGCCTTTTACACTCTTGCGGCCAGATCGAAATTATGCGATATGGCTGTTCGAAACAACTCCAGTTTTAATCACTTTAATTTCAAAAATAATATATCGGTAAACAACATGTTAAAAACGAGAGAGTTTTTCCGATCTTTCTGACTTCCCGGGTATCTCTCGGTTTTCTTGAGAACTCCGTATAAAATCCTAATTTTTGGGAAAGAAATTTTCCCCGATTCCAGTGAAATCTCGGGCAGAAGTTTTGCTTGTGTGACAAGGGATTCCGAAAACTTTTAGTGTACCGTGGATTGGGGTGAAGTTGAAAGGAAATTCAAAAGGGAATTCTAGGTTTATTTTAGGCACTAAAAATAAAATTTTTTACTTAAGTATCCCAAAAACAATATCCACTTAACGAAATAAAAATTTTTTATTTTTATTGCCTAAAATAAACCTAGAATTCCCCTTTGAGTTTCCTTTCAACTTCACCCCAATCTACGGTAAATACAAATTTAGATAACATTGATCAATCATGACATAGTTTTATCATGACGTAATTTTGATTTTTCCCGTAGGGCGCATCGGATGGCTAATTTGATTCCTCGCCCGGTCAGGCCGGAAATTACAAAAATTCGGAACTGCTAAACGGTTAGATTAATGTAAAAAGTCAGCTCCGCTCCCGCAAAGAATATTGCCATAGTAACATTAAAACATTAATTTGATTGAAAGTACTTACCTAATGCGAGTCCTAGGGCTTCAGCGTTTGAGCTTTTCCTAGATGATGGAAGTGGGATTCCTCCGGGGTCGTCTAGTAAATCACACATTCGTCTGCGATAGGGAAAAAAGTAAAGAAAACTTTTATTTTAACGACTAAGCTTTTTTTTTTTTTTTTGTTAAAAAACTTACAAGTCGTTGGCATGTTCTACGAGGAGTTCGGCCGTATCCCCTGTCCTGTCCATCACCGAGCAAACTTCTTCGAAACTTCTGTCTATTAAAGAAACCCCGCACCACTCTAACACCTTATCACCTTGCTGAAGACCCGCTTTTTCTGCGGGCCCTCCAGGCACTGTCCAAACAATGTAAGCAAATAATCTACCGTCGATCGACGCTTTACCTCCTATCACACGCATACCGAAACCTCTCGCTGAAAAAGAATAAAGAAAAAAAGAAATTTGATTTACAATAAGAAATAAAGTTCCCGTAATAGTGGATATGAATGTCAATTACGGGAATTTTTTCAGGAAAAAAAAATGATATATGCGAATTTGAAATGCAAAACGATCCCCCCACTGACATGATTTACGAGAAAGGTTTTGTACACGAGACACATCCCCATCAGGATTCTGGTTTTCACATGTGAAAATATTTTTCCCCCATCGATTAAGGAAAATAAAGGCCAATGAAATAAATGAATTGAGCCCAAATTTTGGAAGAAGGGTGCGCTGTGGGGTCATTTTCCGAAAACAAAATATGGCAATTAATAAAATTTCTGAATTAGGACAAGACGAGCTCCTTTGAAAATTATGAAGTTTTAAAGGAGTCGAAGGATGATAACTTCTTGTAAAATAATTTTCTTTTGGGGTTAAGAGCTAATTACCGTAGGACAATTCGTTTCACCCGGTTTTACCGTAATCAAAGGATACAAACAATGAAAATCTTATTACTTGTATAGAGTCTTCATATAAAGGGAAAAAGAGGGGGAGGAAAGGGCAAATGTAAACAAATGTAAACAAAGTTTTCTCATTATTTTAAAGTTGAATCGAGTCGAGTGCGCTTTTACTTTTTGGTGTTCCGGGACTGTTCCCTCCATTATGTAATATTCAATAAAGTCCGGTTGCAATCTTCATTTTAATTTTCAACGGGAAACGGTTGCAATTTTCAAAACCTGTTTTAGTCCTTTAACGTTAACGAACTAACTCTTTAACGTTGGGTAACAAATGTGTGGGTTAAAAGTTTCCCATTTTCGCCGAGGGAAATTCTCAAAACAATTTAAGACCGTCTGGAAAATTCCTCGTCAAAATCCCAAACTTTTGAACCCTTAATCGCTTACTTCTGTGCGCTTTATCAGTAGGATCTCGTCTCAAAACCACTCTTCTTTTGGACCCTGGTCTTGGCACTGAAATGAAAAAAAAAAAATGAAAATTACGAAAGAATAAAAAAGAAACATTATTTTTTATGATTCGACGGGTTATGAATGGATAACGATCGAAGTCGGAGATGATAGGTTCACCGATTTCGTAATAAAGCAAGGGAGAATTCCCTTGCTTCCTCGTTTTCGGTATTTCCGAGTTGCGTAGGAATCGCGGTGGGTAGCAGCCCACAATGGTTTTTACACGGAAATTCTAAACTACAAGCATTAATAAGCTATACGTTCCGAGAAAGGAAGACCCAAAACGATTTTATATTTATCTCGTTTCCTTTTTCCCAAGAAAAAGGAAATATTGCTAAAATTCTTTCAAAAAATTAATAAAGAAAGGTAAAATAATATGAAGAGTAAGCTATTTTGTTAATTTATTTCAAGATTAAATTTAAAAAAAAGACGCGAAGTTTCTGGTAAATATAAAAATGAGCGTATCCGACTCTGTTTATCACGGTATTGCTTTTGTGACCGTTTCCAGGAATGGGAGATTAAGAGAGAAAAAATAAAATTTATTATATAACAGAGCGAAAAAACGATAATCGGGTGAAAAATATCGATTTTAATCCTTTTAGGTGCAAAAGACTGTAGCTCCAAGCAAAACCTTTTAATAGGGGTGAAGAACCGATAACAACAACTAGTGCCGTACAAAAATGAAAAACAAAAAATTTAAAAGGATCTCGAATCTCTATTTTCGAATCCGTTCTAAAGTTTTAACCAAAATTTGTCAAAATATTAATTTTCCGATCAATTTGAATTTTGGACTTTTAAAATGAATGAATCAATTAAACGAAATTAATGAATTTTGGCACTATTATATTATTATACCTAAATTCGATTTAATTAAGTTGCTGAAGCCGCATGTCCTAAAAGGTTTTGTAACGATTCAAATTTTTCATCTCTTTTGGGCCCGAAATCCTATAATTTTTTGTTTATCCAACCAAATATGCAATGAGAAATAAAGAAATTGGACTAGAGTATTCTCGTCATTTTTAATGAGTGCTTCCATTTACCAACGAAGGAAAGCGGTGCTGCAGAAAGGTTTAATTTTTGAAAGGAAAACAAAATCTATTCTATTTAATGATGAAATCCTAATTTAGGATGGTATTTCGGTCTCAAATTGTATTTCTTGCATTACAACGCAACCTCGTGGCGAAAGGGGTGGTACTTAGCAAATATTACCATTATTATTGATACTCCGGTACACGAAAGCATAAACACCATAAATAAGGTGTTTTTAATGACTTAATCTTTTACCAAGGGGAAGAATTTTATGCGAAAGAGTAAGATTTCGTCGTAGAACTGGAACCGTCCCAAAATAAGATATAGGCCAAGAGTATGCGGGGTTTTATCACCGAAATTTAACCGAGTCTCAACGTACGAAGGAGAAGCTCAATCCTTACAACTAAAAATACGAACCTGGGCCCCATTATTTCTATCTTTTGAGAAGGAGGGAAAAAAAATAAAGGCGTAAAAAAGGATTTTCGGCGTCGTTTTCGATGCAACAGATTAACTAATAATTAATAAAGCGTCTAAATCTAAATGATTTAGCCAGGAGAATCTCTGTTTGCCGGATAAACATGTAACCTCGAAATCGATGAAAACTATGGATTGTACAACTTTGTACAGCCTAAAGTACGGTTTCATTCATTTAAAGCTCCGGTTACAAAACTTGGTGTCACGTGGGACGAAATAAAGAGAGCTTTCTAAGCAAAGGGTAAATGTCAAAGTAAACCTTTTTTTTTTATCTCCTCAGATATACAAAAAATTTAAAAATAGCCAAACATCGAGGGTAAAACGTCCTTTTTTTCTCTTAAGTATCTAGTGTTCTAGCCCAAGCTGCGATTCCGACTTCTATTCCGAACCTGAAGAATGTCTGACATTTTTAACCGGATTCCAATAAATTAAAAAATTTCTGAACTTATATCGGCGTCCACTTTGGTTTCCCTAGAGACGCTGACGTAATATTGAAACGAATATTGAAATATGAACGATTCCAAACTAAAGCTCCAGATCTGAGAACAAGTAATTTCGGGTCCCAAGATCATGATCGGTCAGAATACCTCAAATGTATACATCTTTTCTTTTTTTTCCTTTTGAGTAAATAAAAAATCCAACAAAATAAAATAAGCAAATAAACGAGACGCATTTAGCGTAAATCGGAGGACGAGGATACCCAGGGAAAAGGATATCCCGGGCCGAGATGGGGAAAACCTGAACCGGAGAGGCCTCAGAAAAGAATTTAATGCGACAAGAGAAAGCTCTTTTCTCGTTTTTGGAATCGCGTGCAATTCGGAATTCGACGGTGTGCAATGGGGCTTTGTGAACATATTCTGTGAAAGTCGAGAGTCGTAACGAAGGTGGTTCGATCATAAAACTAACTATTAGACGCCGGCTTGTAACATGTATTCGTTATGTTAATGCGTTTTTTACGATCAAATTTGTACCATTAAAAGCTTTTTGGAGGTGTGGGAAGATAAAAATCCGCCACTTGTTTTCCTTTTCTTCCGCAGAAATCCACCCCCGCTCCGCTTTTTTCGATCAAGCGAAATAATTTGCCTTTTCAAAAAAAAAAAAAAAAAAAAAAAAAAAAAAAAAATCTTATTTCGAACGAAAGAAAAAAAAAAAGAACGGAAATAAGAAGATCCCTTAGAGATGTAACGTAATGTTTGCCACAAAAGCGTTATACCTCAAGACAAACTGTCTCAAGGGGTGACTGATATTAAAGTTCGGAATACTTTGACTAAGTCTAAGTTGTTAAGTTTGACGCAAAAGTGAATGACTCAAAAGAAACCTCTTTCCTCAAAGATTATGATTAATTGTCCAAAGTTGAATAATATATGTCATATCGTATTTTTCATCAACAAGTGGTATGAATACGTCCTGACTAATTTATTATAATGTATCAAGTTCTCTTTATTAAACGAAATATCGGTATCTAATCTTTGAATCTGTGATTTGTGATCACAATTAAAAACATTTGGTTCAATCAGAACCTCAAAATTGAAGAAGCTTAAAAACTGAAAAAAGTTCAAAAGATCTAAAACATACTAAAAATTAGAAGTTTGGAATTTAGAAAGAACTTTTACACATAGGCCTAAGCTTATTACAAACTTTTTTTTTTTTTTTTTTTTGAAAATTTTTGACCCCCTTGAAGACCTCTCTATTTGATTTCGTGAATTTCCGTACTCCTGAAAAAATGAATATGCCTCGTTCGCAATACAAGCGATGATGCTTTGCGGCAAAGCATATTTGCCAGACTCGACATACTTTGCGACAAAGCACTCACGAGTCTTGGCACAAAACATTTTTACTGCTTAAACCCAAAGCAGCATTTTTTTGATTGTACAAAAGTTCCCCCCCTCTTTTCTTGCTATACAGACTACAGCTACTCATTTGAAGACGACGCAAATGGTTTTCAAAATTCGTTTTCTTATTATTTCACTTGATTTCATCGTCATTTCGATCGATTTCCAAGAATCCATTAAAGTAATAAAATAGTTATTGCTTACGTAAGATTTTACAAACCTTTTTTCCCCTTTGTAAGCAAACGTAAGCATAGAGAGGCCTATTACGCCCTAAACGAGAAGTTCCGATTTCCGGAAATAAAAATTTGTCGGAACCGCTTACCCACAAGACCTATGAAGCTGAAATTTCGAGGTACCGTACTTTGCGAAAATTACCCTGAGCCATTTTGTTTTTCGAAGTTTTTCTCATTTTTTTTAAAGACCGGGACTTCACTAATTAACAGGATGCAGCTTAATAGAGCGCAGACCGAATAATTTTTTCTCCGGAAAATCGTAAATGACGTCATCGATCATTACCTTATAAAACTTTCCTGTTTGTTTATCCGTAACGGTCCAGTGAGTCATTATGTAAATATGTTAATTTTTGTATAACAAGTTAATGAATAAAACGAGAGGAAGGGTTTGATGTGAAATTCATCGTTGTGTTCTTCCAAGAAGAAAATATTTTTTGACGTCAGCATACTGGCAATCTCTTTTCTCCGTCGGTCGGTGACCTTGTTTCCTAGTTGATTCGTTTGGATATAGAACCCTCGAGCAATGCATCAATTATATTTTGTGGCCATTGTTTGTAACTCAACTAACGAGAACGAAGAATGTGTAATTACTCACCGAAGGCTGTGTCACAATCTACATCATCGATCACTATTTTAATGGCTTCACCGTCACAAGATGGCTGTCTTCTGACGGGCTCGCTGTTGATGAGTGCCTCAGGATTAACTCTAGGGGGAGCCTTAGGCACCGTTTGTTGAAGTGCGCGAATATTGCTGATGTCTGGTCTGTTACCAAAAGAAAAACATACGGTATCATTGCTTGCATTTCTTGCTGCAGGGAGAAAGTGTTGGAAAGGGTGCAGTAAAATGTACTTACAACTGGGAGCCTCTTCTTCTGGTACGGCGATCATCGTCGATTGCGAGTCCGGGTAGTGTAGCGCCGTCGGGGGAAGCGGGAGCCGGTATTTCGTAGGATGGAGGATCGTCTGTCTTGGGAGCGACCCTGAAGGAGGATCTCCTTCCTCCGACGGGGGGGACGGCACCGGCACCCGATTGCCCGGCGGCGGCGGCCGCCGCTGCCACCACTCTGGGATCGAGACCCTCGCCCTGTCGGACGGCGTAAACGTCGTACGCAGACGCTCTTCTGGGTAGAGACACGGGAAGACCTAATCCGGGTTCGATGCTCGGAGACTGACCGGAACCTGCGTTTTTTATTTCTTCGTCGTAGCTGTGTTGCCGACCTATCCTCGATTTCCGTCTGTTTCTCGTTCCTTTCAACAGTGGATCTTCGTCTTCTTCTTTTCCGTTGGTTTCGCCTTTGAAAACGGAATTACATAAAACTTCACACAAACGAAAACCAACCAAGCGAATGCTTTCGAAAATTACCTGAAGCTGTTTTGAACTGCCTCGAGTCATCCGGAAAAGGCCGGCGTTCTACGGAAGGACTGGTGGCTCTGCTACCTCCCGGCGAAGTCCCCTTCTTTCTCCATTCGAGCTCTCTCTCCCACCGCAGTTCTTCTCGCCTGTCTCCGGCCACCTTCAACACATGTAAGGGGGGAATCCAGATTGTGAGACGTTTGTTGACATTGAAAGCAATGGACAAAACAAACATTGGCGACAACAGAAGCAATGAAGCGGACAATCGACACGATTTGCGCGACACAATAAAACATTCAAATTTTTTATCTCCGATCGAAACATTCAAAGCTATGAATCAACAAAAAACGTAAAAAAGCATATTCCGGAAGGGAGGACGATTAAAAACTTTTAAAAAAATTAACATATTTTTTAATCATAGAAAATTTAATTAGAGATAAATTGGAATGGAGTACCGGTTCGGGTGAGTTTCTCATCCTCATCTTTCAGCATTGATTTTCAATCATTTAGATTTCATCAACTAACCCGCGTTTCCCTTCATTCCGTGTCTAAATATAAATCGAGATTCGTCAATAAATGTTCGCGTGGTAATGGCTTTTGAACACGACCGAAAAATTGTCTGCCATTTCTTTTTTAATACTGTCAAATTAATCTTTTTTCATTCCTTAATTAATTGGATTTTTTAAATTGAAAACTTTAAGTTTTTTTCCCCCTGACTCGGTTACCGTTTTTCAATCCGTTATTTAGGTAATCGAAAATTTCGACATCGAGAGATTTAAACAAGGAAATAAAAAGATTAAAAAAATCATGGAAATGAAGAATATGACGAAAGAGAAAGGACAAAAGAAACATTCCTTTAACCCGCCTGGCCAGCTACTCTTTTTGTCGAAAAACAATTCCAGATTTTAAATTAAAAAAAAAAAAAAAGACTTAAATGAAATATTGAGAAAACTGACAACGATTGGGAAAAGATTAAGGAAACGAAGGAAAAAAGGATAGAAAAAAGAAATGTTTAAAAAATTTTAAAAATTTCGTTAATGACTGCAAAAAAGAACTCAGCAAATCTAAAAGTTTTAAAAGAACGTCTCGTTAAATTCTGAAAAATGTTTACAAAATAACATTTTAAAAAAAGGTATGATTTGAACGCAAAAATATTTTTCTCAAACACGAATCTCAAGTTTGAGAAACCAGACAGGTCCGAAAGACGTCACCTTGTTTGCTGAATTCTGAGAAATTACAAGTAAGACGAGTAGACAGAAACTCTATAGGGAAAAAAAATGCCAGAAGTGGCGAAAGGAAAAAAACGTAAACGAAGGGGAAGTGACAGAAACAAACAATGATCAGAAATAAATGACAGCAACAAAGAGCGGACAGAAACAAAGAAACGACGAGAACAAAATGACGATTAGAAATAAAACAAATCGTGGCAGACATTTTCCAACGTAAGTTAAACGTAATTGCTTATCTCGGTTTTCTAATCAAAAAAACGAACGTCGAAACGTCCATATTAAAAAAGAAAAACTACCCTAACTTTTGTCGCTGAAACATTACGCAACCGTTGATCAAAAAATCCAAATTGTGGTTACAAAAAACGAAGAGCAGAGAGTAACATCCGTGTTTTATTTTTATTATTTATTTATTTATTTTTTTTTTTTTCCTCTTTCCTAATTTTACGTTTCACGTAAACGGGGGAATAATTCAAAAAGCTTCAGATTCGAAATTTCCATTCATATTGAGTTTAACTCATGCATTCAGTTGCTGTATCACATGATTCCGCATAAATCGTTTTTTTTTAAGTTTTAGCTACCAAGCGCAGATTATTTTGGGGTTTTGATGCCTAATTAAATGTTTAATCTTTCGGTAAAAAAAAAAAAAAAAAATCCGAAAGCTTTTCTGCGAATTTTGTTTAATTTATTTTGGGAAATCTTAATAAAATTTTGGAAGCGCGGAAAACATCTTTCGGGAATTAATTTTCTCCTCGATAAAATAGTATAAAGAGACATTTTAAATACCGCTTAATATCAAAGGGAACCGTGCCAGAAGTCCCATAATGGGCTTTTGTAAAGGTATTTTATAATGAATTTTAACGCCTCTATTATTAAAAGCTGAAACAACTTCAAACATTTTGAGGTGAACATAATTATGGATATATTCAGCAAAACTGACATAACATCAAAAACATATCGAGCGGGGAAATAAAAGCCAGCCCCGACTGAAAAAAAAACCGGCAAACGACTTTTTTTTGGAAAAAGATGAGCTTTTTAAAACTAAACAAAACAGTCCCGTTTTCGAGCAAAATACCAGACATTTTGTTAACAATGCTGTCAAATTACGAGTCACAATCAAGGAGCTTTTTCAATTTAAAAAAAATTATGTACAGTTTATTATTATTATTATTATTCCAAGATGATTTTTACGAGGGTTTCGTGAAAGCTGTTTTCCTTTTCGTGAAAGTGACGGGGAAGAATAATGATTTGAAGATATCGTGATGGAAATGGGTTTAGAGAATTATTAACATTATAAGTTTGTATGAGGGATTTTTTTTTCAATTAGGCCTTCGCAGTGTTCTTAGTTTCAGTTTTTACGATGATGAATAGGATGAGTCATGAGTTTTTAAAACCTAAAAGATTGATAAATCCAGCTTAAAGTGAGTTTAAGGCTCTTTACATAACAGGCTATAAAGGGAGTCGCTGCAGTGTTAGAAGGCTCGTCTAGAGTCCCCTAAAATGGCGGGAGATGACCTCCATGGGGACCATTTAAAAATTAAAAGGAAAGGGGGTCTTCAAAATTCTTATATTAGCTAACGATGTGGAGAGGAGGAGGTTGAAAAACTCCTAAAGATCTAAGTTATCAATTAAAAGTTTCGATTTATGATTGAAATTTGGCGCAAACATTTGATGTTTTTTAACAGCTAAAGAGGGATTTTGAGTCCAAAGTTTACAAATTTATGCTTGCCAAATATTTAAATAGCACGGCAAAGTTGAAAGAACTCCTTGAGATAATTTTATTCGGTCAAAAAAATATTTGTTTGGTTTTTCAAAGTTTTCAGAGTTTTCAAGTATCACGAGGATTAAATTAGACAAATAGCAGTCATCTGCTTCGGTTATATTTGACTCACCTACCTTCGGACTTGAAAATCGTCATATTTTTTGTGCTCTGAGTAAATCAAAGAGCCAAAAGTTCCGAATTTTAGTGCGCAAAGAAATTCGCGGTCACTGGAAAATGGATTATTACAAAACGTGAAAGAAATGATTCCGGATAACATTTGAAAAAGGAAACTTTTCGCATCGGGAAAACCCTGGGAGAAAGTGAAGAATGCGGTTTTCCCCTTTTGCAACGCAGAAGGATCGAAGTGGCTTTTATCTCCGTACATCTGGGCCCCCACGGTTCATCATTGAAATTCTCGGAATTTCAAATCAGTTCA
Organism: Liposcelis bostrychophila; assembly: GCA_037577465.1. Classification (NCBI taxonomy): domain Eukaryota; kingdom Metazoa; phylum Arthropoda; class Insecta; order Psocodea; family Liposcelididae; genus Liposcelis; species Liposcelis bostrychophila. The sequence goes on along the minus strand of CM075208.1, from coordinate 59,270,291 downwards.
AATAATATTCGTTTTCGTCCCTTAAAGTCGACTTAATTAAAATAACTCTATGCGAATTTCTTCGGAGGAGTAGATAGATACCTTTTCGATTTCCTTCAAGGAAGCGGGGGATACGTCGGAATGCCTCCGAAGCTCCGGAGATCTAGGAGGAGCCAAACCTGCCCCCAATCCCCCTCCGCCGTTCCCGGTTGTCCCGGTCCCCAATTTCACGTCGGAATGTCTCCTTTGCAAAGCTTCCAATATCGGCACTTCTAATAAACTGTCTGTGGATTCCTGCGTTATGATGGGCTGAGTTCTGCTTTGACGTTTCCTTCGACATATGCTACAGCTCCAAGTGCTCTGAAACGAAAAATTAAATTATGACCCTTTAAACCCGGGAGGAAACCTATCAAAACGAAAAATCTGAGATTTGCAAAATACCAAGATAAATATTTCACCGTGTTATATTAGAAAGCAGGGGCGGGCTGGCTCCCACTTAGAACCAGACTTGTAAAATTTGTTTCTTGGGGAATATTCCAAATTCTAAAAATGACAGCATACGTTAGAGGAAATCTTTGGCAGTGAATACATTGACCTGTATTGAATTTTTATGTTCAAAACTAAAAATCTCTTCAGAAAGAGACTGGGAACGAGTTATATAAACTCCAACTCCCGGGAGCTTATTTCATACTTTGTAGAATATTTTTTCATGTTCCTGAGGAATATATTATCTTACATATCTGTACACCCCTACATAAAATTTGTTACTGAAAATTTTTTCTAAAAATTAATCGTAAAAATTAAACTTTTACTTCAAAAAATTCTAAACCCAAAATTGTTTCTGATGGTTTTAAATTGATAAAAGATAATTTAGTATCTTTTAACCGTGGGGTAAATAAAAATAAAATTCTTCAAATTTATCGCCATCAATAAAAAAAAAGTTTTATAAAAGGTTGAAACCCCATAGTACATTTAAATGAATTCGTTTCCTCTTTTCGCTATCAAAAACGGTGTAATCCGACCGACATGAACATTACGTTTAAGACGATTTTAAGAAATGCGAGAAATTTCGATTTGAATTATTAATCAGATGAAGTAGATTTCACTCCCGAGTCGGGTTTCTTCTTACTTTCCTTTCTATTTTCGCCGTCTCTTCTTCCTTTCTTTTTTTCTCTCCCAGCTGCGTGCTTCCCTCTACTTTTTTATTGAACATTTTTCACTGACAATGTCTGTCAGTCTCTTCAAAACGTCTTATTTATTTGTTTTCTTCTTCTTCTACACTGATCAGTCGCGGTAATAAGATCTATGTTTCACGTGCCTTACCTTCGTCTCCTTTAAAAAGTTTGAAAACCGAAACGAAGTACATTTTCATTTTCATCCCCCCACCTCTATTTTTAAGAGTTTTCTCTGAACATGCTTTCCCAAAACAGAAGGGATTTAACGTTTTCGACGATAACTTATTGCCCCTGCCGAAACCGCAGCTCTTATCAAATCCCATTCCCAAGGAACTAACAGGGACGGACTGAACATAAAAATTTGTTCAAACCTTTTAAAAATTTCGGAAATAACTTTCAGGGTATTATTATAATTTTTTCTTAAAAAACCCGCCTTTTTTGAGATAATTTAGGCACTGCATAAAAATGATTTCGAATATTTGCGACCTTCCCCCTAACCCCCCACGTCTTTTCAAGGTTTTGTTTTGTCTAGCATTTCAATTACTAGTTGTTCGCTTTGTGAATTCTTGTTCCTTAAAAGCGACGAGTCTTAGGTGCAAATGATTGCCTCCATAAAATATAAAACTTTGTAAAAAATAAAAAAAAAAATTTCAATTAATTTAAAAATTTGGTAAAAACCTGCTTCCTCGACCTCAAAAATATATGTTCAAGAATTTTTTTTTCTTCTTTAAAATGTCACACATGGAAGGAATTTTTATTTTTTTTAATAACAGCCATTTTTCGGCAAAGAAAACAGCTTTTTGCAAACTTCGGTGAAATATGGCAACATCGCGAAGCCCATATTCGGTTTCTACGACCTCGAAGACATACATCCATGTCCTTCTTTTTCAAAAGGAATTAAATCACTTGCGAAGTCGGTACTTTGCAAAGAAATGAAAAGTTTGACAAAAATAGAGTTTAAAATCCTTAAAGAGGCTCATGACGAATTCCCTAAAATTGCCTCAGTTGATGACATCGCGGTGGTCATATTCGGTTTTTACGGTCTCAAAAACCCTGGTTTGATGTATTTTCTATAAGAATCCATGATTCGAAGCGATGGAAACAATAATTTAAGAGGGCTTGAGCTCTAGGTAACTGAGTCGGGTCAACCGGAAACTTTTTTTTCAAGATTGATACCATGCTTTAAACGATTTTTTCGGTGAACACCGAAACCATAAACACTTCAGTGATACATTCTAGTAAGCAATGGCTTAATGGAAATAAATCCAAACTGTCACCAAAAAAATTCTGATTTTTTTTACGTTGAAATATACGAAATTTTACGAAAAAAATGAATACCCTGTGGGATCCCTCCATTCTTTGGGAACAAAATGCAGTTTAAGATTCTCACATTCAGGTTGGAAATCTAATCGAAACGTATTTTGATTGATGGATTTATTCGATTTCAAAATTCCGATTCGGGATTCCAAATATTATATCCGTAAGAGATTCAAAAACCGAGGCGCACTAATTTAGAGGGAAAAAAAAAAAAAGAAAGGAAGGAAAAAAACCCCGTCACGTAATGAAAAACATCCCGCATGTACCCAAGATAAATCGTATTAAGGATATTATATTGTTTGAGCTCTACCATTCCGATTTTCTGGGCGAGAAAACGAGACGGAGAAATACGGAAAAAGAGAAGAGAAAAAAAGGAAGAAAAAAAAAAAAAAAAAAAAAGGGTTTAGTAGACCAACTTTTAGTTTACTGTTTATAAAATGAAAGTTTCATCGTCATGACTGAAGCCTATGGGGCTTTTTGGAATTTGATTTCGACGTCAGCAACTTTTGCGGTGTAAATGAAAATCGGAAGAGTTTGTAAAACACATCAATAACGCATTTTCTGATAAAACCAGATCATCGAAATGCTTTATTTTCATTAGTGTCGCTGGTATATGCTTCCTCATAAAAAAAAGAGGTTTTTCCGTTCTGGTCATCGAAAAAAAGCTTTCGTAACACGATAAGGTTAAAAGTAAAGGTATCAGTTCGACCGAAAGTATCGTTTTTCCGTTTCTTATTGACGTTTATTTTATTGAATTCGGATTTCGAGTACAAGTGTCGTCAAGTGTTTTCGGGTTTGGTATATAGTATTTCAAAAAAGCTTTTCCTTTTCCTCGACTGACATTTTCTACTTTCCTCCAAAAAAAAACGAAAGAAAATAAAAAGTTAGTAGTAAAAGAAACCTGCTCTCCAATGACTTTTCCGATTAGAAAGCACCGATTTTCAGGATTTTCTAGGAAAAATAACGAGGACCGATAAGACGGAATTCTAGTATTACTTCAGTATAATTTGACCACTTTTCTTCCGATCTGAAAGCAGAGACCTTTCATTATGAAAATTTATCATCGGCGTCAGCATTTTGTAACACTCGTATGCCTACACTAGTAAGTGCATGCTATATATTATCGTGACATTTTGGTCTTCCGTTCTGCTGTTCTGCTGTTCGCTTTGGTGTACTTAGCATTTTAAACAGAGCCGATCTTAAAGCGGTAAATGCCTATATGCCGAAAGAGGTCGGCCGAGTGTAAACAAGAAAATGTCTTCACAACATTAGGGAAAACCATGCGCACTCCTCTTACCAGCAATGGGTTAAACAGGCACATCTCTAACTAAAGATCTGTTGAAACGGAAATATTATTTTTGACCCTAATTCCCTGTTTTCCTCCTTTACAAGAACTATCTTCCGGTCAATTGCACGGCAAAAAATTATCTGTAAAATTGAAATTTTTTGCCTGTTAAAAATGGTCTACCAATTTTTATATTTCGATTGAACTCTCATTCGGTAAAATATTTAACAGTTAAATGTAGACCATTTTAGGCATACATTACATATAAACATATAATTTTTTACCGTACAGAACTTCCATGTTTTGCCAATTATGAAGTTGAAATTTCGATGCCCTACAGCAATGGTGTCATAGCTTTATAGCATTCATACAATTAAATTCCACGCCTCACCTCTCGTGTGGTGCCGATTATAACCGGATTGCCATTTACTTATTATGCCAGCATAATCTTGGCAATTTCTGACCCTTTCCCTCCTCTTAATCAGTGGAAATAGGCCTTCTTTTATAGAAAGCCTACGTCGATAACTGGAATCCGCTCCACACCTCCAGGACTCAAAGACCCAGATCACTATTGTGCTTTTCTAAAAAATTTTCAACATACCAATTTTTTTCTCGGAAGCTTTAAATGTTCTCAGATCGGAAAATCCGGTTTAGACTCCCTGGTGGAAATTTTGAGATCAATGTCGGTGCAGCATCGATCCAACCTCGGACGTCCATTCAGAAAGTTAACGCTTTTCAATATCGGTCAAATGAGAAATTAACATATTTTCAATATTGGCCGTTATTGGAGATCGGATCGATCCTGGCCAAGATTGGCCCGATGGCGATCCGAGGTCGACAAGCGTTACTTTTCAATATCGATACGACATTCCGAAATTTCCACCAGGGCTCATCACTTCCCTTTTTTTGAAAGAGACATTTTGCAATTTTTGAGATATAAGTAATCACCAGTTCGGTACTTTTAAATTGCATCCTTGACATACATTCTAAGCAAATTACGATTCTTCGATCCTCTCCCCCGCCTTGGTTTTATCGATTTTTCAATTACAAAACAAAATTTTACAGTAGCTTCCTAAGTCATTTATTACTTTTTATTCTTTCCTATTTACATAATTTTAACCCGATTTAAAAAATGATAAATGCCGTTTTTCCTTCTTCTCTTCCAAATTACAAATCAGATTAATTTTTGCAAAAAAAAAACCTCTGTGAATTCATTTTTTACTTTTTCTATTCAAATCACAACAATCCTTGTAGGCCTAGCTAAAGCGCGGCGATCCTGGTTCGGCAGGGTCGAAGTGATTTTGGATTTGATTCTTTCAAAACCCCGACTTTTTTCGTTCTCGTTCGGCTATCCTACACCTCTTTTATGTGAATTATTATTTTTTAGCGCTGCTTCCTCCGGACGTGGCCTTATATTTTTCAAAGCTTTGCACGAACACCGGGAAAACTCGAAATCTAAAAAGGAATTTCTGGACTCCACATTTTCTTTTTTTGTCTAAAGTTCCTTTAGTAAAAACGAAATGTCTCGATCCGGTCTCAACCTGGTCTTAATGAGTGCTTTTTGTCTTAGTATTGTCTGGGCTTGCGCTTGAGTTAAGAGGAGGCTTCACGGAATACAAGAAGGAACGGCTGTTTTGTCGAATACTCGATTTACGATGAAAAAATCCAAATTTTAGGTATCTAACGAACTCCTCTGATATATCCCGGAAATTTTAGTGCAAGTTTCAACTTGTCTAAAATGTATGGACGGCGGGAAAATAATTTCAAAAAAAATTGCGGTCAAAAATCTTTGATTTTGTTTTCCTGGTTTTTGTTTGCTTGGAACAAGTTGAAACTTGTACCAAAAATACAAGAAGAAATCAAAGGAGTTCGTTAGATACCTGAAATTCGATTTTTCCCCCCGTAAATCGAGTGTTAAACAAAACAGCCATTCCTTCTCGAATTCCGTGAAGCCTCCTCTTAAAGTGTCTCAAAAATAATTGCACCTGATTTTGGTCATTTTAAAAGCCTCTTAAAGTGGTCTTAATGTTGACTGTGAAATTTTACAAAATCTGAAAATGGTCTCATTATGGTCTAGTAAAATCATTTTTCTTTTTAAATAAAAAAAGATAAAATAAGAAGACAAAATTAAGATCGTTTAAGAATTAGAAAAAAAATTGTAAAATGCATTATCTGAAAATGGTCTCTTAATGGTCCGGTAATAATAACTTAATTGTGAAAAAATAAATCAAGATATTTAAGCATCTACCGAGGGGTTGTTCACTCGGTAAAATTGTGTACACCGAATTGCAAAATACAAAGAAATGCAAAGAAATACAAATAAATGCAAAGAAATACAAATAAATGCAAAGAAATGCAAATAAATGCAAGTAAATGCAAAGAAATACAACGAAATGCAAGGAAATGCAAGGAAATACAACGAAATGCAAGGTATTTCAAAGAAATGCAGAGAATGCAATTCAAAATTTATACCATGTTTAGCTTATGGGCAAATTATTCTTCGGGAAAAGTTTATTTTTAGAAATTAATTAATGATATAATAAATAATAAATAATAAATAATAAATAAATAATAAGTCAATTTGGTTGACTTAGGCTTGATAAATCTATATATGGGGTGAAAAATAATTAATTGAATTATTAATAAATAAATTATTTATTAAGAATTAATTAATAATTCTAATTATTTATTATAAAGGGTAATAATTAACTTATGAGCACGGTGTTATCTTCGCTTTTCGGAGTTAAAAAGCACCTGGCTAAAAAAAAAAGTACTAATTCTATACAAGCATTTAATAATCTGGCTAAGATATTTAAAATCCGAAAATAAGAGCTGAAATTCGCATCATGTTTCTTTTTCATTTAAAAAAGAAATGAAAATAGCAGAGGAGCGTTTCTATTTAAAATAAAAGCTGAACATTTAATTGTCGAAGGCACAGAATCAGAATATTTAAATTTGTAAAAAATGAATTTTTCATTACATTTATATGGTTTTTGAGGTCATACCGAGACTACCTGACTGTCATGTCATTCAAAATTGCTAATGGTCAATAAACCTTTTTAAAAAAAACATTTTCAGGCTAAGCCGCTCTGATTTATTTAAACATCATTTTTCGTGGAATCTTTAAATATTCGCACTTTTGAATTACTTATGCTCCAGTAGATTTTCTTTTTCTTTTCTTTAATTCATTCAAACTACCTGCACTGTTTCTTTCCTTTTCTTTTCTCAACTTTTTTACCTCTTTCTCTTTTTGCTCTTTCCTTTATATCGGTTTCTTCTGCCTTTTTTAAAAAAAAGTGCCTTTTTCGCAGCGGCTTTTATCTTTTAAACTATTTTCGCCTGTTTTTTTTAACACTTCGAGTTGGTATTGGTTTTTGACAACCATAGTTAAAGAAAAAGTGTTCGCTTTTTGATTATTTAAAATCATCGAATATTTTACTTTCTTTTTAAATCTTGTATTTTTTCTTTTACATTAAGTCAAATTATTTTTATTAATTTTTTATATATACAATTACCGTCTGTCGGGCACGCAGTTAAAATAAGTTTAGGGCAAGTGACAATGCCGAAAAAGAGAAAATTTATTGGGGTAATCGTAAATATGTCCAGATTTAACGAAATCGACAATGAGCCACAGTTTGGAATAATTGAAAAGAAAAAAAAATTGAAAAGAATTTTGTGAAGGATTATGAGGTTAATAACCGCTACTTTAAAAAAAATTATAGAATTTACAAAAGCAAACAGTAGATCAGGTAGCAAATGGTCATCTGGAAAAGAATGGTCTAATGCACCATTTACATTCAATTATAAATATCATGTCCGAAAAAAAAAATCAATGCCCTTAAATCACTCCGTAAATCAGAAGTTATGAAAATAACTTAAATCGTTTAAGAAAGTAATTTTTTAATTAGTATTTTCTAAACTACATGATATTTTTTCCTTTACATGCATATAGACAAACGGCAGCCAATTTTCTGGTGGATGCTGTAGTAAAGTCTTGTAAATAGCTTATGACTTATAATAAACCTTTAAATTACAAAAATTTAAATCTAGGAACAAAATTCTCTTCTAAATAAATCTTTCGTAATTTATACATGCGATTTCATGTATATGAGCATTTATGGAATTACTTTGAATTACTTTGAATTATGAGTTACCGTGTAAACTTTTTTGCAGAGCGAGCAACCGCTTGATCACATCAATATGAAGAGAACTAAAACTAAAAATTGAAGTTTCTTAGACAAAAACTGATGACTTAAGTAAAAAGTTACTCTAAATAACATGTTGTTTAAAAATAATTATACTGCAGAAGAAAATTAAAGCAAAAAATGGGTTGATAATTTAATTGAAATGCATATTATTGCAGCGGAAATGCAAGAAAATACAAGAAAATACCAGGAAATACAAGGAAATGCAAGGAAATGCAAGGAAATGCAAAGAAATGCAAAGAAATGCAAGGAAATGCAAAGAAATGCAAGGAAATGCAAAGAAATGCAAAGAAATATAAGGAAATGCAAAGAAATGCAAGGAAATGCAAAGTTGAGTGTACACCGAAATGCAATGAGTGAATAACCCCTCGGCATCTACTCATTTTTTTTTACTACTTATTTTTTCTTTTAACTCCCCCTTCCCATCTGAAGTCCATTTTCGTCCTTATCCTATTTGAATGTTAAAGTTTAAATAGTACTGTTTTAGGTGTCGACTGAAAATCATTTTTGAAATTCAAGGTTTTTTCAAGGTTTTCAAGGCTCATCTAAAAAAAATTAAGGTTTTTTAAAGGACATGCTTTACTTTAGAAAGGTAGGACTAAGGTAAAAAGTACCGTTTTTTAAATTTAAAAAATAAATTCCAGAACGGGTCTGATTTTGATAAGAAGGAAAAAGGCGACGGAAAAAAAAAAAAGATAATAATAGTTGACAAAATTGGCTTCCAGAAAAACTGCATAAATTCTTAATTCAGGGGTATTTACTAAAAATTGGTGCCAGGTCAAATCCCCGAAAAACAAATCCTCGAAATAATTTTTCGGGGATCTGATTTTCGGGGACCTGATTTCCGGATTTCAAATATTAATTTAATTTTTAAATAATTAAAATAATTCTTTTTTTTTACGGGTTCAAAACCCCGAATTTTTTCGGGGATTTGATTTTCGCATTTTAAATATTAATTTAATTGGAAATGGAAAAATATGGATTTTAAATATGGAAAAAATCTAAAAAGAATGTCGGGCATTAATTTGGAACTTTGTTAAGTTTTATTGAACTAAAAGGAAAGGAATTTGATATTAAGATTTGCTTTTCACACAAAATTTTGAATAGAATTGATTTTTAGATTTTTTCCATATTTAAAATCCATGTTTTTCCATTTCCATTTAAATTAACATTTAAAATGCGAAAATCAAATCCCCGAAAAATTTTGGGGTTTTGAACCCGTAAAAAAAAGAATTATTTTAATTATTTAAAAATTTTATTAATATTTGAAATGCGGAAATCAGATCCCCGAAAATCAAATCCCAAGATTTGTTTTTCGGGGAATTGACCCAGACTCCTAAAAATTATGTTAGAAATTCGGGATTTTTCAAGGTTTTAAAGGTTTTCAAGGTCGGTAGACACTCTGTTTGTCTATCTGTGGGTGCATCTGTCCAGGTGTCGGTCTGTTCGCACTAAAAATAAATTAATATTAAAATTTTAACTTGAAAAATTTTAAATAATATTTTGACTATTTTTTTAACTTTTAGCCTTTTTTGATAGTAAAATTAGACGACATGAACGAAAGCAAGGACTTAGAAAATTTCTTGTAAATTTTCAAGGAACTTAACTTTTACAAGAAATTCAAAGTTGCTAAAGGAAGAACTTAAAAATTTCTAGAAATTTTATTTAACTTTTTTTTGAAATTTTCGCCGTTTTTTTTTTTTTTTTTTTTTTTTTTTTTAATGAAAGTTAGACTACATGAACAAAAAGAAGAAATTTTAAATAAAATGTTCACTATATTTTTTAATTTTGTCCTTTTTCTTTTAGCCAAGAATACGAGCTAAAGCAATGTCTTAATATTAAAATCAAGTTTTTTTCGTTCCAGGAAAAAAATTTTTATTTTTATCAAAAACTTCGAATTTTTTGACCAAAAACGAGAAGAAAAAAAAAAAAAAAAAAAAAAAAAAAGCCTTAAAATTTTTAAATTATTTCATTGTTCAAATTTAGCAACATTAGGACAGTAGATGTCTTGAATTGATGATTTAATACGGAGCAAGAATAAATAATAAATATGTCTTAAGTTGATTAAAAAGTCAATAAAAGGCTTGATTAATTCTCATACATCGCCCAAAAACGACTAGCATTCCACGTGTATAACAAAAGTGGGGTCAGCCCTCTCAGTGAATTTAAAAAAAAAAAAATATATATCCTAAATGAAAAAATGCAATTATTTTGTGCATTAATATTCCAAAAAATCATTTGCAGCTTCCGTTTAAAAACTTTGCACCCCCTGGGCCCTTACATTACTACAGACGTGAGATATACTCAAAGTCAACCAAATTCCTAGATCATTTTTTAAAAAAAATTCAATGAAAGCCCATGGAAAAGGCCCGAAAAATATAAAAAGTAATAAAATACAACAAATGGGGCACTAAATGCATTCAGTTGTTAAAAGGACCCATCCTGTAATTGGATGCCAGGATTCTATACAAGCCTGTATGTTTTTAACGCCCATAGTGAAATGAAATTCATTTTTTTTTTTTTAAGGTTGAAATTTTTTTCTCCTGCGCTTTCCCCTTTCTCTTGCTCAATGAAGTAACAAGACATTGTTCAAGGCGTTGAAGATTTTGCTTAACCCTTTCCCTAGCGATAGCCCTCGTGGAGGACCATTTGCAAAAACCCCTACAGGGGCCATTTTAAAAAAAAATTATATTTCCGATAATTGCAATAACAGGGGGCTATAAATTTGTGTACCTATGTAAATTGAGTCGAGGATATCGAATATGAACCCAAAATTTCGCTAAAACCAAAATTCAAGATGGCGGACGACAAATTATATTGGATAATTAAAAACTCGTTCAATTAATATGCTAAAAATCTTAAAAAATAATTATTTGCGATAATAAAACCAATTTGACATTCTCAATAATTCAAGTACAAGTCAATAATTCAAGAAGCTTTTTTAATGGGTAGGGTGCTTAGAAGCTTTTTAATAAAAAAAAATTTTTTTTCGCATATACATTGGATCATTTTTACTCTAGACCAAAAAAAGGCAAAGTTTCATTAAAAACACACGAAAATTAACGTGCAAAATATCAACTTACTCGGGTAATCGAAAAACGACAATTGACTTTAATGACTTTTATTAAGGAAAAGTGTCATTTAAAATTTTAAACATCGCCCTGTCGGTATATTGCATTTTTGGTGCGAATAAAAAATAAAAACCGTGTATAAGTGAGGGAAGGGCCGCGCTCGGGGAACTGGTGGTCTCAAAAAAAAAAAAAGCGCTTATAGCTGGATCCGCGTTGCCATTGTCAACCCAGAAGATTTCGCAGAAAACTGGCTTGGTTTCCCCCTTTATTTAGCTTATGAAGGGATAAATAGACCAATTAACTGAAAACCTTTTTTTTAAAGGGAAAGTGGTGTACACCAAAGAGTTAATAACAATAGGGATGTTTCCGGCGGGGATGGGTCGTCTGAATGGTTCATAAAAAAAATTAGTAACATCTATGTTAAGCTTATGACACAAAAATCCATTTTTCAATTTTTTTTCAAAAAAAAATCTAAAAATTGTATTTTTTTCCCCTTACTTTCTAAAAATGGTCTAATTTGAAAAAAATTATATCAGATTTGGAATCCGGGCCTCAAAAACCCCCAATTCATTATAGTCATCTCTGAATATGGATACACAGATACTGGTGGCAATTAAAGAGAGACGGAGGGGGGGGGGGCTAGGGAGATAACAGGAACAATCGGACAATGTTTTAAAGCATTTTTTGGTGTAGATAAATATTTTTGAAAAAGGTTTTCGGAGTGGACTTTTGCTCCAGCCCTCCCCCCTTCCTACAGTTGGCCCCTTTAAGTAATAGTACGCCCGGATATTTCCATTCAAAATTATACAAGGGCAGCCTCATTGAAGATTTTGCATCGATATAATATTTTTTATGGACATAAGGCTGTACTGGAAAAAGGCCAAAAAATCAAACAATTCCATATTTCATGTTGACCGATTTGAAAAACTTAAGTTTAAAAAATATCTTGACGAAATGTATGATATTTTAGAAATAAAAATTATGTGTCTTGAATAGCTTTTATACCAGGTAAAAGCACTGACTCAGTTGCCACGTTCGAGCAATAGGCTTTGGCTCAGTCGATGTGCAGCCATATTTCGCACCATACATTGTATACATGTAATACAAAAGAGTAAAAACGTAAGTTTTTGCTCGATCGTAGTTTCATATTGCAAGGTAATACGTTTTAATGCGGTGTAATGCGAAGTAATACGGGTGATGCAAAAGTAATGCATTACCAATTAATGTACACCGAAATGCAGGAGTGCCGAACCCCTCGGAAGAACCGATATCTACCGTGGACTTAATAAACTTGTTTTTTCCCTCTGTACAATAGGGATTCATTGGAGCAATGGCAAGGTGTCTGAGCTTCGTCCCAAGGCCTCGGGATCGATTTGATGGAACTTCAGAAAGGTTTTTTCTGGGTTGGTGGATGATTGTAAATGACAAGTACATGTAATTAGAGTTCGATATAAAACTATTTTCCTATCAATTACCAATATTGGCGCAAAATAGGCTCAATCTAGGCTCAATATTAGCGAAAAGACCTCTGAAATCGAATTACAAACAGGTTTTAAAATGATCTGAACTTCTCCAAGTTGCTCGTATAGTTTACTAGACGATAAACTTTGAGACTACCTTGAAATTAGTATTTAAGACTACTTTCAGACGTACTTCAGTCCTTTTTTAGATTGAAATCAAACTAGATTAAACCATTGAGATCAAACCAATTTTTAAACGAGATAGAGACCAAAATGAAGATGAGAGTAAGACAAAGTTTTTACTAGGGTCGACACGTTTAGCAGTAGGTCACACGATAATCATAATGGGCGCTTATGGAAGTCCTTAAGTTGAGCTAAAGACGGGCTTCAGGGAGTCGACTGTATATGTAGTCATGGATTTGGCGCAAGTAATTTTTGCACAAAGTTGTGAGATTTAAGAACGTTAGCTAAAGGACTAGGAAAAAAAAACATTTAACTTCCTGGTATATGAAAGACTGTAAAAAATGAAGAAAGAAAGGAAACTTAAATTCATTATTTTGCTAAAAGGAAAAAAAAAATATTGCACGCGTAAACTCTATTTAAACAAAACAATGCTTATAATGAATGAAAGCGAACTATTCTTCCTACACGCCGGATCTCGTCTCGTAGGAAGTCCACGCCTTAACTCTTAAAACTGTTTACAAAAGAAAGAAAAAAAAATAATAACAAACGACTTTCTGCTGTTGAAAAAAAAATAAATGGAAGGAACACCACGTTATCTCATCCAAGTCAATAATACACCCCGTGTTTGTGTGATGGTCAACATTTCTTTTAAATTCACCGCAACAGCTCAGACTCTTGTAAGCAATGGTCCTAATTACTAGCTTTTGACTAAAGAATATGCTGTACGCTTAAAACGTGGACCGACAGGGTGCTGAACAAACGCTTGAATATTTCGGTCGAGAAATTAGAAATGAAAGAGTTTCCCGATCAATAGTATGAAAATTAGTAAGGTATTTTGGACACCCTCCCCCTAATAATGATCTTAAGTAATACAAGACGACCAGTACGCATTTCGTTAATACATACCCTTTAGTAGAAAAAAGTACAGAAGCTTAAACGTAATTTAGAAGTAAGATAGCAAATGAGTAATTTATCAGGATATTCAAGCGAGAGAATTAAAATCGAAGCAAACTTGTGGGAGAAGCGAGTTTGGGCTCTGGTAATACAGCACATCACACGATTTGAATTTACGAGGAATTATTACATTCCCACGAACTTTTCAACTATTAAACAAACTTGGAGCCAAATTACCTTATAAGCAGTATCGATTTTTGAATAACGAATGCACGGCACAACCTATTAAAAAGATGAAATACAACAGTCCCCATATTTATTTATCATTATCTTTCCCACTTTATACTTTCCTTTTTTATTTTAAAAGAGGAAAATATTAAAAATACATTATTGCCAGTAAAAAGGCGGAACGAAAATGTCTAATCATAAACGATACCCCTATTTATAACCAACTATTGTAAATCTTTTTTTTTTTTTTTTGATTTATTAATGTCACATGTAATTTTCCATTAAGTGAACCCGGACGTAAAGTATAAATAATGTTTGATTATTTAACCAGATATACAAAAACAATATTATGCTATGTGTGCGATGAATCGAGTGTTTGCAAAACTGTAGCTCGACCTGCTTTATAAACATCCAGACGTGCATAAAATAATTTTTAGGGAGAAAACATACTCACCTCGTCTTGATTTTCGTCTAGTTTGGAATAGGACGCGCAATCCTCGCAGACTTTTTGTTGGCATTCAGAGCACATTTTAAAAAATTCTTCCGGTTTGAAGCTTTTCAGGCAGACTCTGCAAGTTCCGGCTCTCCTTCCTGGATCTTTCTGCCTAAAAAAAGGAAAAAAAAAAAGAAATGAATTCATTTTCATCTTCATTTTTTTTTTTTCAAATCTTATTTCCGTATACTGTCGTGTTGGTGCAACATAAAAAGACAAAAGAGTTTTCGGGAGAATATATCATTTTTTTAACCATAATATAGGGGAGAAAAATTGTGAGTCACAGATTCATGTTATAGTGTTTTCGGGGTCATTTTTTTTGTACACACGAAACTCTAAACATCTTCAGTAAAACGTTCTTCACGGAAGATAAACACTAAAAGTAAATTGTAATGGGTTTATTTATAACCATGAAGATGACTGCGACTTTTAACAGAACCTAAGATATCGTCCAGCAAAGCCGGATGGTTGACTGGCGAGCGTACTTTTAATCCGAAATTAATGATCGTGCCAAGCCAAGGTTCGAGCCTGATTCGCAGTTAAGATTTTTTCCCATCCTCATTCAACACTGATGCGCATTTCCATGCATCACATTCGTGGCTTATGTGTCTATCAAATTTCCTGTCTAAATCAAGAAGGCACCGGTATCAGTCAGACATGTGCCCCTGCTACATGAGGCAACGTCCTTCGAGCTCTTCACTCGACATTTTAAGGTTTCATAAAAAATATAAACCTTAAACCAAAAACAAACTTGTTAGTGGTAGGAGATGGATCACAGACCTTCAGTCAATCGTTATGCGAAAGAAAAAGACGCCCGTTATTCATTTAACGATGAGAGCTACGAAAAAGTATAAATATAAAACGTAAGGCTTTTACATGACTTCATTTTCATACCCAAAGTTAAAGCAGAAGATTTGGGGCAGACAAGAAAAAAACAGTAATTGGTCTTTTATGATTGACATCAATCCGAAATTTTAAACGTTGGTTCTTAAAGTTGAAATGAGATTCGAGAATCGAGGTGAAAAATTGCCAAAATGGGTGTTTACGAAATTCCTGAATGACCCCAAAGTAGAAAGTTCATCGACCTGCAAATGGCCTTGATGTTATCAACACTTTTGTGCCAAATACGGCAGAACCAGTACGGTAGGGTCCAGGTATAAGTCAACCAACCAATTTTTTTCTCTTCAACAGAAAAAAAAAGTAACGAAGTTGCACAACTACTAATAGCTGTAGGGTTTGAAAAGGTTTTAAAATGTCTTGCGCCGCTCTTTTAAAATTTTAGTCCAACAACCGCCTTCCATTTATTTTTTTATGAACCAGATTAACCCGGATGATTTAGTATGATTTTAATGCATTGGTTCGGATATTTTTTTTTTTTTTTGTTTCATAATTGAAGAAAGATGATAGCTTTATACATTTTCAATTTTTTTTATCCAATTCCGATTTGGCTTTCGTGATTGACTTTTTTAAAAAGGGATTTCAAACTCACCTGAGCAACTTCATAAGCAAAAACATTTTTAATTGAAAAGAATGGGATTGGTGAGAGAAAAAAATAAAACCTGATTTTGATTTTGGATACAAAGCCTTTTCATGATAAAGTCAGACAGCGAACTTACAATGCAATCTCTCTCTTCTTATTATAATAATTTAACATTCTGATACAGTAAAGTATAAACAACATAAATAAGGCGTTTGAATAACTTAATCGATTCCATAACGAGGATTCATGAGGTATAATGATTATTATGGAATTTCGGTCGTAGAACTAGTAGGAAAAAAATGCGTCTTCTGATAATGAAAAAGAATCTAGTCACGTAAATTTCAGAATTCCATCTTCGCAAGCAACCATTTTTCTGGAAAAAGGTTTAGAGCTAATGAAAATACTACATTTTTTTCACTTTTTCCATACGTCATCCAGAACAGGATCAAATGAAAGTATTTTGCTAATATGCTCCATCTACTGGACGATTTTGCTGCAGGGTTGAAAAAAAAATCCGTTTGGTTCCGGTTTTGCAATAATTAAGGTCCCTAAACCGGTTTGGAGTGCTTCGAACACCAGATCGTCATTTTTCGAGAAGATTATGGTCCACCAAAAGATGAGGCCAACGACAGATAGGGGGGGGGGGCAAAATGTCTAAAGAAAAGACGAAAATCGAATTGACCTCTAATGGTTTGGCTCGGTTTGGTTTACCAACATTGACTTGAATTTCTACAAAAGATATACAATAAAATTTATGCATTTTAAATTAAAAATAAAAAGGAATCACCAGTATCCGCCCTTTTACGGTTTTTTTTGAATCATAAAACAAATAGAAGGCCAGAGGGACGGTGCTGCCTGTTAATAAATCGGTACACGAAAAACGGAAATTCTGCATCTGATCAGGGAAACGACGGAAAAGGAAATTCAGCGAATTCTCTTCGTTTAACTTCGGAGATTGTTTCACTCGTCACTTCCGGGAAAATGATTTTAATCAAAAAAAAAAAGTAAAAAATAAAAAAAATAAAGTAAAAACAAATTTTTACAACCTGGGCGATTATTCTCTCTTGTTTGTATTTTCTGTCGAATTATTTTTTATCGAGTA
Source organism: Liposcelis bostrychophila (assembly GCA_037577465.1). Taxonomy (NCBI): domain Eukaryota; kingdom Metazoa; phylum Arthropoda; class Insecta; order Psocodea; family Liposcelididae; genus Liposcelis; species Liposcelis bostrychophila. Next base: position 59,253,419 of record CM075208.1, on the reverse strand, counting down.
AAATATTATCCCTATTATGTTCGACATTTTGTTTTAACCCCGCGTCCCAGAGATCTTTTTTTTCCTCTCTTGATTTATTGGCCCGTTTAATACATTTTTTTTCTCTGAATTTTTTAACATCGAAAGCAGTTTATACGTTACGTTACGATTCCTTTTGTTTATAACGCTCCATCCGGTACGGGATGTAAAATAGAAACGGGGAGGGATCAGTAAATTCATCGCCTCTCGCATTTTCGAATCCGTACAAGCGACGACGGTATCTTTCCCGTCGGACGTGTAGAAATGCATTTTTCGAACGAAAGGGAAGTAGTCTCTGACAGCCGGAAATTAATTGTCTTGTATCGCGAAAGCTAAACACTGTGCAAATAGAATACGTCTTGCTTCCGGGCTTAATTTCAAAGTCTTTTCAAACCTGCCAGTATCGGCGGAAACCTATTGATGCTTTCCACGGAGAAAACGTTTCTGCTTGGTTTTTTTTTTTCTCAAGAAGTTTGCCGTTTTTTCAAAATTTAATGTTCTGCTTGGTAGATATTTGATATTTAAATTTCCAATTTTTTTTTTATAAAGATAGGGCCTTATAATTCGAAATCGGGTAACGAGGAAATGAAACAACTGCTAATTAACTATACAGGTATGTGATTGACGTTAATATGTGTTTAATGCGAAATGAAATTTGCAAACGATAGTTTGCATGTGGTGGTCCGTAGCCTAGTTCATAGCGCGCTCGACTCTCGATGCGAAGCGTCGTGCTTCTATCCTAGTTCACAGCTAGGGATTTTTCTCAGGTCAAAACTAGTGCGCTAGTCAGAAAATCAACGGTCACCACCCCTCGAAAGGCAATGGCAAACCACCGAGCGGTAATTGCCTAGTAAATCTCTTAAAAATAGCCGTTCGGAACCGGCTTTAAACTGCAGGTCCCATATGCCTGTGAGCGCACGCATAGGTAAATGTGAGTGATCACCAGGCTCGTAATAATCGAGTAAAGGACTAAGAAGAAGAAGTTTGCATAATTCAACTTCAAATAACCAAAAAAAAAAAAAAAAAAAAAGAAAAGAAGAGGGAACTTTCGACTTTTTTCTCATCAATCAGGGAGAATCCAACATATGAAATACGGAATTTAAATAAGTTGGATATCGAAATCTTCATCTTTGCCCTAACGTACGCTTTTAAAAAACTGCAAGGTCGTTGCGGCATCTTACATTTTATAAATCTGAAAAAAGCATATGAATAGTAATGAAAAAATAGAAGGAAATTAAACTGTTACGAATGAAATTGTGACTAAATGAATTTCAAAATTTAAAAATTTTTTAACAATAATATTCGTATTTTTTTTTTCTCAATCAAGCGCTAAAACTGGAAAGATAAACGGTTGTTGTAGGCAAAGAATGTGCATTAAACTCAGAGTTTAAATTTTGTAAAGTTGAAAAGAAGCCAGAATAACAAGTTCTTAAACTTCCTTAATATCCAAATAACTTTGACAATTATTTAAAATTAATACGGTTCTCCGTATAATAAATAGTATAGCCACTGACGTAAACGACTGTAAAAGGATGAACGGAAACTTTAAAAGCGATGAGGAAAACTGATCATGTTGCGTACAAGATCGTATTCACTCCATAGAAATTCCTTTAATTATGCATCTCCCCGATTAATAATGTATTTAACAAAACTGTTGGAGCGACATCCTCTAGAAAATCAATAACTTTTATTTCAAAAAAAAAAAAAAAAAAAATTAATCGCCAATAAAGAGCACTCTCTTGACTCTATTGTTAAGGTTCTAGTTCGTTTATATAACCGGCCGGTTAGCCGGGCGGTGTACACATTTTAACGATAAAAAAATACGTTAAAAATTTTTTTTTGAATCCAATATTTTATACATGAAAACGGGGTCTAACTGCACCGAAATTGTATCCAAAACGTTTCGTTATGTTCAGAGATAAATCTCCATGATATTAAATGCATGAACAACAGTTAATAGTTCTTATATTTGATAATATTTAATTGTTTTCGCAGAAAAAAAAAATGTTTATTTCCGAGAGACTAGTGCAGCGCTCTAGCGGTGGAACCACGAACTATTTCAACAACAAAAAGAAAAATGGCGTTTTATTTTTTTATTTCGAAAACATTAAAAAAAATTATCAAATTTAGGCACAGTAAAGCCTTTTTCATACGTTTTCAATAACGAATCTTTACCTTTTAAACATAACAAAGCGTTTTGGCACGGTTTCGGTGCGATCCGATCTCATTTTTATGTGTAAAATACCGAATCAAAAAAAAAAATATCAAACCTTTTTTAATTGTTAAAAAATTTTCACCGCCCGGCTGAACGGCCGGTTATGTAAAGGACCTAGAACCTTTAGCTTCTTCTTCTTCTTCTTCTTTTTTTTTTTTTTTTTTAACAAAGTAAAACATTCATTAACAAACTCAGTCACCTTCCTTTTTTGGAATTCTTTGAAAGCATCAAAACACGACGTAAACGGAAATGAAGTTTTTAATTCCTTCCGTAAAATATTAGAATAGAACGTGACATATTAAAATTCCGCAGGAATAAGAAAAGGTTATAAATTTTTTAGTTAATAATCGGAGCGGAAGGGCTACCAGAGATAAATAAATTTAAACTTAATTAGTTTTCTCCAGGTTAACATTTTTTTTCCCCCTCTGGATCGGTTTTTTTTTCGTTGTAGGAAACGAGACGATAAAGAGATTCAAAAACGTCATTCAAACGTTACTGTAAATGTGATGGCAAAAATAGTTGAATACGTTTGGCGTCAAATATCGATGATCTCTTTTCCCAACATCTCAAAATGACGGGCACGTTCGTCGAAAGTTACATTAAGGAAATCGATTCGAAATGTGAAGCTCTGGCAATTTCAAATTGTTTTTTCCCCTCTCTTTTGGAAGTTAAAAAATGCGACATCATTTTTTATGTAAAAGCCAAAAGAAATTTAAAAGAAATCTAATATTATCCTCAAAAATATCAAATAATAACATTGTCAAACTGCGAATATTTTGTCTTGATTTCTCAAATAATTTAAGAATTTGATGAAGATATGTTACTATCATTTTTTAATCGAAAATTTACATTGTTTTAAAGTATTCATTTAAAACGAGGAAGAACAAATCTTTCTGGATTTAGAAATTTTATAAAATTCATCCACCAAGAAAAAAATTTTACACCGAAAGGATTAAAATCCCTGTAAATCATATTCATTAAAGCTCGGCCTTAACCTACATAAACCAAGTCAGACGTTGAAGGGAAGAGCTCAAGGAAACAAAGTAATGACAGGGAGAAAAAGAGGAAAACAGGATTATTCCGGAAAAACTGACACATAAAGAGTCTCCTAAATGCCTCTTTGTCCCTTTTATTAATTTTATGTAAGAGAGCCTGCCTTTTCCTTACTAGCTAAAAAAAAAAAAAAAAAACGAAGAAACACTTAAGCAAGGGGTTTTCAAAATTGAAATCTTACTGCGGTTTCGGTGGCGGCGGTGCCGGCTCTTCTGGCTTTTCCTCCGGAGTTGTAACCGTTGCTGTTGGTGGTTCGGGCTGCTGGACGGTCTGCCGAACAGGAGTTAACTTCGTCACTGTAACAAGGTTTAAACTCATTAGTTATGAAAGACGTATGGCAAAAGAGAAAAAACTTCGATTTCGAAATAAAAGTAACAGTTGCTACGGAAACAAAGTTACAAGGAACCTAATACGGCATGGATTTTGCGACAATTACCGTCAAAAGAATCATGATTTGCATCCTCATCATCCTATGATTCAACCATAAGGTGACGCAGGAGTGATTCATTTTTTTAAACACTATACTTCGAAAAACTCTAATAATAACGTTTTGGAGCCAGATATCAAAATTCCGCTTCCGAGCAACAATTTTTATCAATCTTAGGCACCTTCAGGAAAAATTCCATACCTGACCACAAAGTACTTTTTCGGGAAACTTTGATTTAGGATAAATTCCCGGGAATTTATAATAGATTAAGGTTTCCCAAAAAAGTACTGTATGGTCAGGTATGGAATTTTTCCTAAAGGTGCCTAAGATTGATAAAAATTGTTGCTCGGAAGCGGAATTTTGATATCTAGCACCAAAAGGATAATATTTGCATATTTCGAAGTATAGGGTGTTCGAAAAAATGAATCACTCCTGCTTCACCTTAAACCGATCTCGCTTAAAATTCTTTACGTCTCTTGACCAAAAATCACATGTGTGCTTAGCGTCATTTTCTTAGTCTGGTTACGGACGTCCAGACAGGCGCCACCGAGATAATTATATTTTTAAACTCGTCGAGCCACGCGGAATCCCAAAAAAAAATGTAATAAAATTGAAAAAGTCAGGTTTTGTTCGAAAACGATGTCTCATTTCACCTAAGATCGATTAAGCATAAAGTTGAGACCTCTTCCTTTTCCCCTCTCTCTGGCGTTAATTCTGTCTTTTATTCTTTTTGCTTTATCGACCGCAGGCAGAATAAAGCATTGTTTTTAGCACAAATTTCAGATTTTCAGTTTTCTATATTTTTACACGTTTTGAAGTCCCCTGATACCAAAAAAAGCAAAATTTGAATGATGGATGGATGTGTGTATGTGTGTGTGAATATATGTGTGAAAAAAAAGTGTCCGTCCGTCGAAAAGCAGAAAAACGAAACAACGGATCTCGATGATTTTTGGTGGGTAGCAACTTCTAATAAAATGTAGCTGGTGCTGATTAGTTTCTGAGCCAAATCGGTTCAGCGATCCGGAAGCAGTGAGTGAAAATGTTGAATTTTCAACAATTTCAAGACCTTTTTTTGACTATAAATCGCGAACGCAGCTACCGATTGAGTCCGATTTTCGTACTGCAGTAGATATTCATCCAGATACGCTACCATTGAAATTTGGTTAAATTCTGTTGACTGGTTCAGAAACGGTGAGCAGGGCTAAAAGTATGGGTACAGGCGTAAAAACCGATATCTCCAACTTTTGAAACGTCACAATATGACGTGATCGATTACGTCAGCAAAGCAATTTGATCGTGCTGATTGGCGGGCTGCTCGTGGGAGCTAAAGAAAAACTAGCCGTATTTTTGAAAATATTTTCGGGGTAGAGGATTCCAAATCTGAAAAAATTTTTCCGAAATTCGAATTCCTTATGCCCGTACTTCGGCTTTGGTGGATCTCTGATCAAAAATCTAACCGTATTTTTGAGAATATTTTCGGGGTAGAGGATTCCGAATTTCAAATTATTTTTCCTAAATTCGGATTCATATTGCCTGTACTGCGGCTTTGGTAGACCCCTGTTCGAAAAATTAATCATATTTTTGAGAATTATTTAAATAGTCGATAAAGCGCTTTGATCGGTTCACCGATCGCATTTTTATATATTTACCCATTGAAAAAATAATTTTTTTAAAATAATTCCTCTTTAATACCAATTGAAAGGAGAAAGAAAAAAGAGTGGGAAAAAAAAGAGTAAGACAGATAAAAAGAAGATCAATACCGTACACTTTGTTACTTAGTCTAACGGAAGGATTTGGCAATGTAGTACAGGGTGCACTTTTTTCCCTTTTTTTTCTTATATAAAAAAGACTTTTAATGCATAAGAGCCGAAACAAAAGGGAGAAAAAAAATTATATTTCCCTTTTTAGCATAACTGTTTAAAAGATTTTTTTGTTGAGATGATGTCGTTTCCGAGTTAAAAACTTTTCTTTCCTTTCTCTTCCTGACCTTTGAAAGAAAGAGAACAAGTGAAAAGTTTACATAACTAGAAAGCACTCTTAAAGGTAATGCAGCAAGGGTTTGAAAAAAAGGTGTGTAAATAAACTACTCGGTCTCCTATTTCAGAAGCCACAAGGACAACAATGATTAAAAGCAAACATCACCATAGGGCAATAATTTTAAAAAAAAAAATTGTTTTTCCGAAAGATGGATGTTGCGGCACCACGACTCCTTATTTTCATTTGTGAAAAATCAGAAAATTTCAATTTACTCCACTTACTTTTAAAATTATGAAATGGGGAAATGATTTTTTAAGTTTGGAAGTTTCCAAAATAAAGGACACCAAGCTTGGTATTTCCCATGTTTAACTTGCAAGTGTCACGAGGGAAGAACTCGTAAAAAAAATTTGAAAGTTGACCAAATAACGGCATCCCTAGGCACACGTCTGCGCTCGTACTACAGAACTTTACCATTAAGATATTTCCTTTCCATTGAGCTATAAAAGGAAAAAAAATGAAGCCACTAGAAAAAGCAGAAGATATCTTGAAATTTCGCTTTCGGGTCCACTTAAAATGTGAACTTTTTATTCAACGTCATTCTATCTTTTTTTTTCGAATATAAAAGATGATAATCCCTTTCAGCCAAGTCAAAAAGGGATATCGCAAAACTCACGCCTTCTTAAGCATGCAAACGAACTTTTCAACCTTTTTCCCCTTTCTCCGACCTCTCAAAAAATAAATCATAAAAAAGAAAATTGTTCGAAGTCTTTAACATCTCGTTCTATTAATTTCTGAAGGTATCTGGATATCGGAAGCAGAAAGATTAATGGAAAGTTTAAGACGAGATAATTAAGGTAAGAGAAGATGCAGATAAGAAGTGTATACAGTGAGTATGAAACTCTGGGAAACTCCAACGAAAAGTCTTGAATTAATCCTTCTAAAGTGCTGATGCATTATTCAATGATTTAGTCTCTTCATTCTGGGAAAAGGAGGTTTTTTCGATTCTTTTTCCTTGCTCCATCCTTCCTTCCTAGGACGAAACAATCTCTTATTGACTTTATTTCAATGGCACCTTTTACTATTGCCTCGCAGGACCTCTTTTATAACGCGGCCCCTTCTTTTTACATAAAATCCGACTCGAAACGTGCATTTACTGGGTTTTAACCTTGCCTCTTTTTTTTTGATCGCGAGAGATTTTTCAGCATTACCGATTTATTAAAGGTTTTCTTTTTTTTCCTTTTCCGGAATTCCTTTCGATCTAGATGTGACGGGATTATTAAAGTCGGGAAACCGAGAAGGAATAAATAAAAAAAGGGAAAATAGGCAGAGAAAAGGCTAAGCTAAAATTATTCCGTGCAAAAGGAGATGATTGAAAAAAAAAAAAATTTGTTTTATTTCTTTTAAACTAGTGCTTCAATGTCATTATAGTCAGCCAAATTTTAAAAAGTTTGGACATTCTTCTCTGTTAATCGTCTGCGGAATAGCCTAAAACCTTTTTTATAAAAATTTTGTTATTAGCTTCAGCTTTTTCCCCGTCAAAATAGGTCCTAAAAATCTCTGATAAAAAGGACACTTTTCTCCACTACAGTCCTGGAGGAAAGTTTACATTGGATCTAGTTTGGATCAGTCTTGAAAAAACTGACTGGAATGTAACGCCTATCAAGATTGGACTACTGACCGATTTGTTGGCGTGGCGTCTGGATCAAAACATTTTTTTACAATGTATTGAGAGGTCACTTTAGAAACTTTTCGGCTTGTTGAGATCACTATAATGTTGATGAAGGGCGATGGACTGATCACGTGATTGCCGCCTTTTTATGTATTTTTGCGCCCATTTTTACAGAGTTATGAAGCTTTTAAGTTGGCGGTTTTAAAAAACCGATTTCGAGAAAACCGCGATTCAAGTTTTTGATCAAATTTTTATTCTAAACGTGTTTTTTTTTTTTTTATTTGAAGCTAAAAATTCGGCCTCTTGAAGCTTTTGCTACATTAAATATAAATTCCAATTACAGGTACTTTCTTAATAGGGGCAACTCAAGACATCTTCCTGGATCAGGGGGGGGGGGGGTAGAGACTTAGGGGGTCATTCGGAAACTCTCATGTTAGACTTTAAATATATATTTAAGGACTCCGATTAAGTGCCTAATATCACTTTTTGCATAAAAAATACACCAAAGAAGGGGGCGACAGGGGTTTAAATATAAATTACTGTTATTTCCTAAAAGGGACAACTGAAGCAGTCTCACGGGGCTGCCGGGGGGGCTCATTTAAAAACTGGCATCAGTCTTGAAGTATATGTTTTTATAGGACTCTAATCAATATAAATTACTGGTTTCCTACTCTCCCTACTAATATTTTCTTCATTGGACATAAAAATTGACTCCAGAAACGGAATCAGCAACCCAAGAAATGTTGAAATCAAGTATAGTCTTAAATTTTTTGAATAAAGCAATCAATGCTCCCCCCCACCCCAGTCTTTTGGGCTGCTAAAGCCGTCTTAACCAAAACAATTATTATACAATATTATTATTATGTATATTCAAATTCGGGAAACTAAGAAGTAATGTTATCATGTCTCAGAAAATATAATTGTAACTATAATAAGCCATCAAAAAAACTGCTTTCTAAGAAACACGACTACCGACTACCTAAGAAACACATTAACGATTACCTAAGAAACCCCCCCCCCCCCCATTTCAGTCCCTTGTGGTCCGAAATTGACACTGAAATTATAGCCATAGATTCTTGGAATACCAAATAGTCGATTTCCGTCAAAAGCCGAAAATCGAAAATTTTCACCTAAAACTCGTTTTTTGCTTCTGTAAAATTTATGATTTTACCCTAAGCTACCTTTTCCTAGACGCGGTCACATTTATTTTTGCGTCATTTCGTCAACTTGATGATTTAACCTCTAGCCGTGAGCATCTTAGCAAGAGTTACTTTTTTTCCTAATAATACATCAGCTTCAAATAGATATTGCAGAGCAGAAGCGGCCCCATTTGGAAATCTTTCGAATTATAAAGCAATAGCAAGTAGAGACTAAATTAAAATCCTCTCGAAAAGGTTGCAATTAAGTAAACAATCCGAATTTCCCTCCCAAAAACTGGAAAGAAAAATCCAGATTTTTTTTCATATTTATCATTTTCGCGAGGAGCAATTATTTCGAAGCACAAAATAACGATCCGGATTTTTGCAGTTTGAGACGTGCAGTCTAGAAAAGAAACTTAGGGAAACTTTTCTTTTTTTCCGAAAAAAAGACTTCTCCATCTCGTAAACTTCAGCTGTCTGAGCTTAACCTATTTTCTCTTCCTCTCCTCTAGAGTTAGCTTAATTTCTGCTAAGGGAGATCATACGCCTGTTTAAACTAAAAGGAAACAAAAAAAAAAGTCTTTTTATCCCGAGTTGTCTTTCTAAAGAGGGAAAAGAAAAAAAATCTTTTTGCAAAGTATCGAAAACATAAAAACGCGCCGATGGCAGTTGTTTCTTTTTTTAAACTTCTTTTTAAAGTGACATTAAGTCGGTTTTTTACCCTTCGGACAGATGTTTTGAATCGTTTAAAACAAACGTCATAAACGATTTATTTTTGTCGCTCATAAAAATGAAAAAAATTAGAACAGCGGAAAAAAAATACGAGACAACTAAATTTTTGACCCTATAAGAGTTTATTTTTTTCGATAACCGAATTCGTTATTAAAGAAACTTTCGACTACAGAAAGCAGAGATTTATTAATTCAAACCTCTGGTTGTTACCAATAAAATAATTCTTTGCTTGAGGTACACATACATCTCGCCTTTAAAAACGTCGATCTCGCTTACGACGGGAGTACTGTCCTACTTGCAAACTAGTCTAAGGTTAAAACCAGCCTAAAGACCGTTTAAAACTGAAAAAAAAAAAAAAAAAAAAACATTTACAGTATTTGAAACTGAAAACGATTAAAAAGGGCTCCGATTTTCTAGTAAGACCTCCAAACATGTAGCAGTATGAGCAGATAAAATTGCTATCGAAAATAGCGTGAAAGGTTACGAGGGTGTAATCCTTGTTGAAACCGGCCAATAATTTTAATGGAAACGATTTTGTTTCAGCGGTGGAGCATATAAATTCCTAAAATATCCCTCCCGGTTTAGGTTAAAATAGAAACAATATATTTCCACGCCAACGTGTTTCGAGGAAAAGTAAATGGTGCAATGCAAACTCGGAGCTTTTCGCTTCGTCCCGATAACATAGGAGATACGAGAGGCTTTTCCGAGTATTATTTATTAAAAAATTAATAAAAATAAAGTTACGGAACACACCGCAGATGCTGTCTAGCTATACGACCAAATTCACCTGGAAACCATGATTATATATGAATGTTACCTTAAAAAAAAAAAAAAAAAAAAAAAAAACACTATTTCATCATGAGTAAATTCAAATTAATTTTAACTTTTTTTCTCCTTGAATTAGGAGAAACTGGATTACTTTCCTGTTAGATATTACGTTTGCGTTTCTTAAAAAAATCAGAGGTGTTTCAGAAAACACTTTTCTACAGGACAGAAAAATGATAATCTAATCGATAGTCAAAATGTTTGACGGAAAGAATTTTTTCTTAAATAAAAATTAAAACTGTAGTTTTTTAACTTAACCATTACTAAATCTCTTGGTTTCAAATCTTAAAATTTTTAGGCCTTCTGGGGAAATAGTACTCATAGTCGACAATTTTTAGGAATTACGAAATATTTGTTATAACTTTAAACATGATGCTTTTAAAGAAATTTTAATAAAAACCAGATATTTTCAGTTGATTTTTTCTTCAAAAACTGAGTACTTCCAAAAATTATAGTTTCAGAAAGTAGAAAAAAATAAAATAAAATAAAATAAAAAAATAAACAACAAAAACAACAAAAACAAAAAAACAATCTTTCCGGTTTCCTCTTTGATCCAGATACCGATAACCCCAACTGAGAGAATTACACTCCCATGACTTTAAAAGCAGTTTTATAAGTTTGTTGGAAAAATTAAAAAAACAAAAGTTTAAAAAACGAGCGAGAGGGGAAGCGGGGGGGGGGGGGGGAGGAGAGTAGTGATGGACGACAAGCGAGAACAAGACAATCCAAGACAAGTCCTCGGTCAAGCTCTTGTCTTGTTTACATAAGCGAACTATTATGTAAACAATACAAACAATTGAAAAACGCAAGAGTCTTGTCCAAGCTCTTGTCTTGTCGTCCATCACTAGAGGAGAGTTGGATGTCTTCAGTCGAAAGAATGCGGTTACCCCTATATAAGCGACTCAGCTCGATCCAGGATGATAGATACCGGCTTAGGTATTAACCTACGTCTTTGGGCACCAGGTCTAGAGTCATGCCTATAGTCATGCTATAAGCCACAGGTTAGAGTGACTGACGGATATCCAACCGTATTCCTGTATGATTATTAAAATTTTTGCGTTGGTGGACCGTTAACTAGTTGAGTCACAAGTCCAAGACGAAGCTCCAAAACCGATTTGATAAATCGCGAATTAAGTCAATAATAAACCGGGCTCAGTTCGTGGAACAACTCCTTTAATTGAATTTAAACTTCTCCTTGTTTTCTCATTCCTAATGGACCTTGTTCCAAAAACAAAAGGATTCGAATTGGAATCGTAATCCAGCTTTTTCATCCGTTTTTAGTTTAGGCGAGAGAAGAGAATCGGTTTTCAACCCCTTCCCTTCCTCCCCTCAGAAACAACCGAATTCGCGCCGTTTCGCTACGTCAAAAGAATAGAGGAGGAAATTTTAAACTAAACTTTATTTTTCGAGCTCAGGGGGGAACGTTTCGGGTTCCCCCGAAGGAGAGATGAAATTAACACGATTTAAAGAAAAGAAGAAAATAACAACGACAACCCGGAACGGGGTGAGGAAAAGTTAACTAGTTGTAATGAGCATGACTTATAACCTGAGTTGACGAGAGAGAAAAAGGTCGAAAGGAGAGAGGGGGGAGGAGGGGAAGGTAGAGAGAGATTGTCGGAATTTCTCTAACTTTCTCTTCGCGTTTTCGGGGCCGTTCTGCGATTCTAAACTTTTCCCTGTACCGAGGTGCCTGGAACGCAGCTTAACTTTTAACTCGACCAGGTCGACTCAGACCTTTCGACCCCTGGATAGGATCGATATTTTATAAACGTCGCTCCCATCCACATTTTAAAAAAATCTTTTCTTACCTTTGTCTTGAGCGTTCATCAGACTGGATGACAAAGTTTGGCGAAGTTTACTGAGCGTGTTTCCCGAATCGGCAGGATCCGCTCCCGGCACCGGCTCGTTGGTCACCATCTGCGAGCAAAAAAACCAAATTTTTATTTCGAAATTTCAAGGGAAAAAAACAAAACGTTTACAAAATAAAGAGAACGTTAGCACGTCAGCGTCAGACAGATAATTTTTTTTTTTTTCCTAGAAAAAAATGTTTTCCGATCGATCGTCAAGATTCCCTCAAGAGTCTAGACTGTCTGTTTGACGATCGTGCCTCAAGAGGATCCCCGAAAGGTCTGTTGCGTTTTTCAGCGAAAGCTTATGTATCCATTTAGATTCATCTCTGATTCTTTTACGGACTTTCTTGTTTTCAATTTTATTGTCATTTCTTATCAAAACTATAGGTTGGTTAAAGGTAAAGAAAAATATTTTGGATTCCGAAGAGGTTAGTCGCCTACATCAAGCTGACAATCTAAGTAGACTCAAATCTGTTTGCGGCAGATTTCAAGAGAAAGAGAAGTGGGGACAAATAACAAATAGAATGTTAAATGAGCTAGGCTCCATTAATTTTACACGAACACGTGCTAGGGTGTCTCTTCCACAACCAATGACTGAATTCTAATGGTGCCGCCCCCTAAAATATTCTCAAATAATTCAAAAATAACGTGTGCAAAATTTAAGACCTCCACCTAAACGCGAAGTGGTGCCTGTAGCAACGTTATTTTTCCAATTTAAAATACATGGGAAATTTTCTTATTTTACTTTTTATTTTTTTTCTCAGTAAATAGCTAGTCGAAAAATCGGCCGTTGGTCCAAATGATTACTTATACATGTATATGTGCCTTTGAACCTAAGTGCAAAAAACCCGTTTAACTCTTTTTCCTCCATAAGGGGGGTGTAGCACTATTTTGAATTTTACATCAATTTTGAAGGTCTCCCCCTTTGAACGTAAAAAAAGTTGAACGGGTTTTTTGCATCTAGATTCAAAGGCACATATACCGGTATAAGTAACAAGCAACTGCTTGTTACTTATAACTTACTTATTACTTACTTATTACTTCGCAAGAATGTCTGGAAATTTTTTTTTTTTTTAAATTGGGTAATTGTTTTCATTTCAGTAAGGTTTTTTCAGTAAACAAAAAAATTGAAATCACTGAAATCTTGTAAGCCATTCGCTGACAAACAAAGCTTTTTTCAAAAATTGCGCACAAAAACGTTTAGGGTCGGGTTGGCTAAATGTAAACCCTCCCAAAATGTCCACACCCCTTTATTTTTCCTAGGAATGATGTAGCATTCTAGGGAGATAAATTTTAAACTGATTTCTGTTCATGGAAAGATGCCTGGTGAGCTTTTACGTACAGGTTCATTTTCACGAAAAAAAAGATAAAATCAAACCGAAATGACAACACTATTACATCAGTCCTCTAAGCAAAATTTCAAAGTCGTACCTGTATTTACTTCATATCTTTTAAAGAACAATTGCGATGTTCATCACATTTTAAAACGTAATTTTTTGTAGGAAAAAATATATTTGAAATTCGGTTCCAAAATGAAAGAGAGCGTTTACATTTAGCCAATCCGACTATTTTTTAAAAAATAAATAAATAAAAAAAAGGTTGAAGTCTCGTTTAGCCCTAAAACACTATAGGCTTCAACGTAAGAGTTTCTTCCAAAAACATCAAAACCTGTGTTTTCCACCTGCTTTATCAAATTTTATAATTCTTCAGCCTTTTGTATACCTTGAAACTAAAAATCTGGCAGGAAAAAAAAAAAGAAAAAAAAATCAGATTATCCCTATGTAAGACTACGTCTTTGGGGTACAGTCCTAATATCGTTAAATTTAAACAATGAAACGATTTAAAATTCTTAAGGCAGTTTTTTTGCTCGTTAAAAATATAATTTTTTTCCTGGCACGAAAAAAACTTAAGTAAAATTTTTGCTAAAGGTTAAAAAAAATTGTCAAAATATTATTTAAAATATTAAAATAATCAAATATTAATTTTTGTTGCGAACAGATTGACACACCCACAGACAGACAGACAGACAGACAGATTTCCCCAGGACTGAGCCCTATGACGTAGCCCTACGTAAAAAAAAAAAAAAAAAAAAAAAAAAAAAAGCTCCCCGTTGGTGATAAAGAACTAATTTTCCCCGTTTGCATAAACTTGAAGCCTTTTTTTTATTTTCCGGGGTTTCTGGGGAACAGTTTGGGATAAAGTTCTTTTTTTTTGTTCCATATTGGACTTATATTTTTGCTGATTCGGTGAATAAAAATCCCATGGGCCCTTGTTAGAAAAAGGATCAAATAAAATTAAAAAAAAAAAATCTCTAAGATTTTAAACCGCACCGGAGTCAGCAAACCAAACCAAACCAAACCACTTTGATAGATTAACAGCCCCCCCATCAGCTATTTAAAAAAAAAAAAAGTTGACACCGAGATTTGAACAGACATAGCCTGCATGAAAAAACAAAAAAAAAAAAAAAAAAAAAACGCCACGCACTCTGGCTCTTGCCCGAAACCGCTGCTCGTTTCAATTCATCGTTCATAAGTAACTCTACTTCCCGCTATATGAGCCCGACCGATGCACCCAACTTTGAGCCCCCATTACTTCGTCATTTACAACCCCATTTAAATTTTGAAAACACCGAAAATTTCTTTGAGATTTCCTCTGCCGAATAAGTCCAAAAAAAATATAGATCGTCACTGAAAAAAAAAAGTTATTCGCTAGTGAACGAACCCCTTACGTTTCTTCTTTTTCTGTATATTAATTATGTCTAACATCAACGGACTTTAAAAAAAGGGAATTTTGAAAAATCGGTTTCTTGGTTATTTTCCGGCCGATTTTAATTTTGAAAAAACCGAAAATTTCTTTGGGATTTCCTCTATCGAATGAGTGAAAAAAAAAGCATGGGTCATCACTGAAAAAAAAAAGTTCCTCGCTAGTGAACGAAACCCTTACGTTTTTTTGTTTTTTTCTTCGGCCGTAAGTTAAAGCTAGGATTTTACCGGATTTGGTTTTCCGGGTTTCTCGGGAACGGTTCGGAATTCCGAAATGAAAGTCTTATTTATTAAATGATAAATCGAAACGAACCTCTTTTGCGAAAATTTCAGATTTTTCGGGCCGCGGGATATATGAGATCTCGTAATCTATTATTATGAGTCGTTAAGGACAGTCAGTCTTATATATATAGAAATTTGGACCAACGGCCGATTTTTCGACTAGCTATTTACTGAGAAAAAAAATAAAAAGTAAAATAAGAAAATTTCCATGCATTTCAAATGGGAAAAATGAAGTTGCTACAGGCACCATTTCGCGTTTAGGTGGAGGTCTTCAACTTTGCACACGTTATTTTTAAATTATTTGGGAATATTTTAGGTGGCGGCACCATTAGAATTCCGTCATAGGCTGCGGAAGAGACACTAGGGTGGCTCATTTTGAAAGTCTATTTTTTAATATTCGCTCCCTGGGCAAAAAATCATTCATTTATATGTAAAAAGCACCCCTAATTTTTTTTAGGTCGAAAAAAAAATTTTTGGCCCAGTCCCAGGGGTTTGAAGTTTCTAGGGCCAAACTGGTACTTAATTTGGACGAATTTCAAAAATTCGCCCAATTAACATCTTTTGATATAAAAAATTGTCAGTTTTAGGGTATATTAGGTATGTATTGAGGTTCCTAAAAAAAAATATTCGGTTCGAAAATATTGACCCGTTCGCCTTCCCGGCAGGGTTGTAGGAGAAAAACGGGGATGACTAAAACAGGGTGAGGGCAGACAATTTTGAAAATTCGAAAATAGGCAAAAATATGTAGAAATAATGCCCCAAATGTAATTTCGATGCCAAACATTTTTTACCCTATGTCAACCCCATTTTTCCTCATTTTTGGCTCTTTTTTTCTTAAAAAATTGCATTTTTAAAGCCTAAAAGTAAATTTCCAACGCATGTAAGTACCCAAATTAACTAAACTTGATAAGTTCTCCAAAATAAAAAATTTTAATTCCAAATTTCTGGGCATTTTCAATTTTTAAAAAAATTTTCACTCAATTTTTAACATTTAAAATTCGCCATTTATTATTTTCTATGTGGCGCATGACGCATCCCGTAACCTATACAAGCCATCCCTAACATTATTTCAAGGTTTTTTAAAGTTGAATAAAAGTTCATCATAAGCATTTTTAAAGTTGAATAAAAGTTTTAAACGCACTTTAATAAAACAGAAATTTGAAAAAAATTGGAAATTTTAAACTTTTTTTTTTTGTAAAATTACTAAATCTGTTTTACTACGATTTGGTAACATTTTCCGGTTCTCAGCGACATTTTTTAAAATGGCTTGTTTCTGGTCTTCATCCTGAGTAATTATTTTAAAACGTAAAATGGACGGCTTACATAGGTTGCGGGATGCGTCACATTGAAAATAATAATAAATGGCGCATTTTAAATATTAAAAATTGAGTGAAAATTTTTTTAAAAATTGAAAATGCCCAAAAATTTGGAATTAAAATTTTTTATTTTGGAGAACTTATCAAGTTTAGTTAATTCGGGTACTTACATGCGTTGGAAATTCACTTTTAGGCTTTAAAAATGCAATCTTTTAAGAAAAAAAGAGCCAAAAATGAGGAAAAATGGGGTTGACATAGGGTAAAAAATGTTTGGCATCGAAGTTACATTTGGGGCATTATTTCTACATATTTTTGGCACATTTTGGCTATTTTCGAATTTTCAAAATTGTCTGCCCTCACCCTGTTTTAGTCATCCCCGTTTTTCTCCTACAACCCTGCCGGGAAGGCGAACGGGTCAATATTTTCGAACCGAATATTTTTTTTTAGGAACCTCAATACATACCTAATATACCCTAAAACTGACAATTTTTTATATCAAAAGATGTTACAAATTAAGTACCAGTTTGGCCCTAGAAACTTCAAACCCCTGGGACTGGGCCAAAAATTTTTTTTTCGACCTAAAAAAAATTAGGGGTGCTTTTTACATATAAATGAATGATTTTTTGCCCAGGGAGCGAATATTAAAAAATAGACTCTCAAAATGAGCCACCCTAAGAGACACCCTAACACGTGCTCATTCGGAATCGCCGAACTTAGGATCCACTTCGACTAAAATTCCTGAAAAAACAAATACCGTGAAAAATCCTCATTCAAAAAGTCTCAGGCTTCTTATCAATAAAACATCAAACTGATGCGCAACTCTTTTGAATCTGCGTAGAATCCAGGTACACGGAAAAAAAAGTTCGGTTCCTGTTACTAAAGTTCGGTTCCTGTTACTGAAAGTTAAGTTGGGGCTTGTGACATCTAAACATTTGAGTTGACAATACTGAAAATTAGGTAATTATTACTAAACGTTATTAATCATTACGAACTCTTAGTAATAATTACTAAATTTTTTCGGTATTATCTACTCAAATGTTTAGATGTCACAGGTTCAGTAACAGGTACCGAACTTTTTTCTCCGTGTATGTTGATGCAACGCAATAGATCCAAAATATCGATCATCACTGAAATTCTAAGGATTCTCCAAAATATCTGGCACTATTGGATTCTCAATTCAAAATAAGCGCACCGATGAGAATGTGTGTCCCAATTTACCACACTGCAAAACCAGAATGATCTGCCAATTTACCAAGGCCACTTATGCTAAGGAATCACGATTATATAACTTGAACATCGGAAATGAAGCCCCTGACGGGAACGGGAAGAGAAGATAAAATGTTTCATTGTCTCAGCTAAAGGGGAGACAGTTTGCGTTTTAGTGTATTCTCGAGCGAAACTTCCCACTTTTAAGCTATACACATTTTGTCCTGAAAGCAAAATGAAAATTTGAACCATTAATAAGCTTATATAAGCGAGTTACCTTTCGCCTTTCCTCTACATGTCCTCATTTTTTTTTTACAAATCCAAGTCAACTGGATTGAAACTGGATTTGTATCGGAAGATTCGACAGCCGAAGCTTCATAAGGACAGTAGTTCCGGAAAAATGCGGAAACTGCCCAAAAGAAAAAGAACAGATCCGATATCATTTTCCTTTACATCGCGTGATTTACCCTTGAAAAAGAACAAAAGACGCAATGTTAGGATCCTCTCCTCAATAGACTCATAATAAAAAAATTGGCTTCCGTTTAGGGGCCATCCAAATATTTTCTATGGACTCCCTTTTCTTTCATCGGAAGTCAAAGGATAAAAAACTGTCAAAATCACTTGGTGTTGCAGCGGTTCCTTTGGGAGGTTACTAAAACCAATTTTTCAGATTAGAGGGAAATCTGTCAACTGTAATTAAGCAAAGTGAAATGGGAACAAAACTCTGATATCTTTGGAATAGTAAAACTCCTCCCGGAACTCAAGCCGTGATTTCCAAGTCTTTTAAGCTAGGTCAGCGTTAAAAATCTCCACAGTGAAAGTAAAACTTTCAAAATAAAGACGGACAGACGGAAAGTTCACTTTTAGATTCTTGTCTATCAATTCTCTCCCATCGACTCCATTTCAGCGTAAATCTTGTTACTCTTACCCTAGACTAGAATACGAATATTCTTCGCTCGAAATTTCTATTTAAGCAGGCGCGTCTGGTCCGAGGATATAAGACTCTATACTTTTTGGTTTAAAAGTAAGTGAAATTTCATGATGCAACATGTACAACAACGAAATGATGTTTCCTCCGGAAAAAGTTCCCGAAGGATCGGGCAATGTCTATAAAAATATTCAGTGTCAAGGAAAAAGAAAGATTAAGATAATCCCGACAACCTTGAAAGCAAATTTTCAAAGGCTTTAACATCGTTTTACAAAGAAATTTCCATTCCGAATGGACGGTAGTTTGAGTGAATATTTAAAACTGGATGAGCATATTTACCAACAGAGATTCACGAACACCAAATGTTATATGGTCATATGGTCGGAAAATATCAAAGCCAATACTTGAAACCATTTTAATTCAATCTTAAGGAATTGTGAAAACTGCAAAACGTTATGGCCGTACAAGGTTTTGCAAACAAAAAAAAGGTCGTCCTGAAAATAAAGAAGAAAAAAAAACACGAGAGAAAGGATTGTTCTCATCCCCCATTGAAAACGAGGTCGATGTAAAATATGCAATAAACAGGACTGAAATACAAGGGCGTCAAGGGACATCCACATTGTGATATACTGTACATTGAGTAAAGGGAGAGTCATAAATAGAAATGTTAAGCCTGGATAGTTTCATGCTATTACCGAAACTTTATCATTTATGGAGATTGAACGGTAAGCCGGGGATCGTTATTCGCTTAATCTTGATTCTTTACTACCCCAAGGAAGATAATCCACGATGTGTACATAAGCTTTTTCACACCTGGAAAATGGAGCCTTTGGGAAGCTCCAAAAGAAAATTTACCGGAATCGAAAATACGACCCCGAAATTTCCTTTTCGTTAATGGAAATCGAGGATGAAGGTTTATTCCGAAACCGCAAATCTGCTTTCCGGACCATTTTCCACTTACCTTTTTCATAAAGGACATAACATTTGTCGGCAGCATGATGGTTGATTTTGTCACACCTTCGACTTGTCGACACACGCACTCTTTCCAATTATCCAATATCCAACTAAGAGACACATTTTGCGAAAAATTATCTTGATTGTCGATAGATTGTTCCTCACATTTTCGAACGATTTAAACCATCTGAAAAAGAGAGAGAGAGAAAAAATTTTTGGTTTTCCAAATGCAAAATAGAGGTAAAGAGATAAAATATGAAAATGATTTTGCTGAATCAACCAAATGGAATTATTGGAAATGGATATCATCTCGATTTACATTGAAAACACTTTATTATACCTTTTATCTCGTCGTCAGCGCACAATTAGCGATTGTATTTATTTTGGCACAAAAGGGAATTAGGAAATTTTGCGATATATATACTGCTTGTGGAATTCGATCCTTTCCATAAATTTATAATGCGTCAAAGGTTAAACGGCATCGTTCCGAAATGTACGACAATGGACCAAATCGTATTAATTTATTAATTAGGCAAAGCAGCTTATTTTCGAGGTAAATAATAAATACACCTTTGGTTCAGATTTATCTATGTATTGCAAGGAATTATATCCTATCCATCGACAGTGTATAACGTAACCAGGGCGTCCAACATTTTCCTCTCAATAATTAATAGGGGTCACATTCTTTGCTTTTTCCTGTTTTACCGACCACTTTTTTAGTTTCAGAAAAGAAATAACAGCCATACATACAACAGATTATGGCTAAATTGCAAAGATTTGGTTTGATTTTATTTTTTAATGCAAACTCTATTTCCCCAATTTTTACCTCTTGGAGCTTAACTGAAAGTCTTGGTAACTATATAATTTTAATTTTTTATATTTGAAAACTTTGCTAGCCGAGAGAAACGTTTCAGGGGTTTTTTGATAAACTATTTAAGGCAAGAAAAGTTGTGGGCTGCGACTGCAAAAGTATAAAGGGAAAACGGATATACAGTAATAAAATGAACGATTTGAAGTAAACTTTTAGAAAAGAGAAGGTTGCCTCTGATAAGTTTATGTTTTTTTCTTTTGATTTCATCAAAAAATTTTAACATTCAGGGGTGTTTATGGGAAGTCTCCAATGACCTGGCTCCTATATTATTGAGCAGAGACTCGACAAACGAAGACCCGCCGCACGACAGCCTAGCTATTCATGGTGATCTTCATGAAAGATGGTATGTGTTATGTAAGAATTCCCTATTTTTACTAGTGACACGATTTATTAGGTCATTAAGCATTTATTATAGGCCTAGAATAAAAAACGTGGAGGAGAAAATGAAAAATCTGATTTTGAAATATTCTACTTCTAAGAAAATTCGTTTTTTTATTTATTTACTTATATTTTTTAGTTCTAATCTAATCTAATTTTGGAACTTCTAAAATAGTTTAAAATTTTACGAATTTACACAGTAAACATTTTATTATGTGTTTTTGACACATTTTTTCTGTCAAAAACGTTCCTTTTATTTTTATTTGTAAAATTAACCTAGCAAGGTCTAATCTATGAAAGCTAAGTGTCCTCACTGACTGACTGACTGACTGACTGACTGACTGACTGACTGACAGATCACCGGATAAAATACTTCCCTGGGTCCTAAAAATATGGCCGATAGTGGAAAATGTTCGTCTCCATGAACCATTCTACGAAAAATCCCCGAAATTTTCCGGAAAATTCTGTGACCCGAGAAAATCCGGAAAATTCAAAATCAACTATCTTTAACTTACGGCCGAAGAAAAAAAAAGGAAGAAACGTAAGGGTTTCGTTTACTAGCGAGAAACTTTTTTTTTTCAGTGATGACCCATGTTTTTTTTTTACTCATTCGACAGAGGAAACCCCAAAGAAATTTTCGGGATTTTCAAAATTAAAATCGGACGGTAAAAGAAGGAGTTATGGGAGCTCAAAGTCGGATGCATCGTTCCGGTCGGAAAGCCGAGCCGCGGCGCGTAGACTCATCACCTATGAACGATGAATTGGCCTGCACCGAACATGCGACGGAACGGGCGAAAGCCAGCGTGCGTGGATCTTCCTTTTTTTTTCTTCATGCAGTCGATGTGTGTTCGATTCTCTGTCAACTTTTTTTTTTTTTTTAATAGCTCCAGGGGGGGGGGGGGGAAGACAAGCCTTACAGTAATTTTTTTTAAAAGAAGTGGGTGAAGGTAAACTGGTTTGGTTGGTTTGGTTTGGTTTGGTTTGCTGACTGCTTTAGCGTATGCAAACGGGGAAAAACAGTTTTATATCATTAGCGGGAATCTTTTTTTTTTCTGCAATATTTTCGGTTTTAGGATATGCAAAAATGAATTATAAAATTTGATGAAGCGGTGTTTTTTTTTTTCCCCTTTAGAACTTAAGGTGGCAGTTCGTTTGCCTGTGAAATTAGAAGTAATTGAGGTAATAACATTTCCCTTGAATTTTTGGAATGGATCCTATGACCTAATCATATTTAAATGAATGTACTTCCTTTTAAGGTCATATAAACAGATGATAATATATTAAAAAATTAAAAAATGGACATAAGGATTTTTTAATATATTATCATCTATTTATATGACCTTAAAAGGAAGTACATTCATTTAAATATAAACATTTCCCTTTTTTTGCTTTATCGACCGCAGGGAGAATAAAGCATTGTTTTTAGCACAAATTTCAGATTTTTAGTTTTCGATATTTTTACACGTTTTGAAGTCCCCTGATGCCGGAAAAAGGAAAATTTGGATGGTGGCCGTGTGTGGATGTGTGTATGTGTGTATGAATGTATGAATATATGTGCAAAAAAAAGTGTCCGTCGAAAAGCAGAAAAACGAAAGAACGGATATCGATGATTTTTGGTGGGTAGAAACTTCTAATGAAATGTAGGTGCTGATTAGTTTTTGAGCCAAATCGGTTCAGCGATTCGGAAGCAGTGAGTGAAAATGTTGAATTTTCAACTATTTCAAGATCTTTTTGAATATAAATCGCGAACGCAGATACCGATTGAGTCCGATTTTCGTACTGCAGTAGATATTCATCAAGATACGCTACCGTTGAAATTCGGTTAAATTCTGTTGAGTAGTTCAGAAACGGTGAGCAGGGCTAAAAGTATGGGTATAGTCCTAAAAACCGATATCTCCAACTTTTGAAACGTCACGATATGACGTCATCGATTACGTCAACAAAGCGTTTTGGATGCTGATTGGCGTGTTCCTCGTGGGAGCTAACGAAAAAATAACCGTATTTTTGAGAATATTTTTCGGGTAGAGGATTCTGAATCTGAAATAATTTTTCAGGAATTCGGATTCCTTGTGCTCGTACTGCGGCTTTGTTGGACCACCGATCAAAAATCTAAGCATATTTTTGAGAATATTATCGGGATAGAGGATTCCGAATTCCAAATTATTTTTCCGAAATTCGAATTCTTTATGCCCGTACTCGGCTTTGATAGACCTCCGATCGAAAAACTAACCATATTTTTGAGAATTATTTAAATAGTCGATAAAGCAATTTGATCGGTTCTCCGATCTCATTTTTTTTTTTTTTGAAAAGCAGAGTTTTCGGAAACCATATTTTTGTGAACTAAGGCTTTTTGGAGGATAATCATTTTTTTTTTTTTTTTTTTTTTTTTTTTTTTTTTTTTTTTTTTTGAGACCTAATTAAACAAATGTTTCTTTTTTTACATCAAAGCTTTTATATATATAAATTCAAGCAGGGGTGTAACAACTTTTGGGCCAGGAGGTAAAAAAACTGATTATAAAATCTTGATAAATTTTGCACCCCCCCCCCCCCCTCTCCATACAGAGTGGAGACTTCAAATTTTTTAACACATAATTATAAGTATAGTATAATAATTTTTTTTTATAGGATATATTTTTTTACTTTATAGGATAGGGTGCTGTACAAGTAATTAATTAAGGAAAAAATCTACTTTTTTATTTTGATTTCCCAAAAGCAAAATCATGCTTTTAGTTGAAAAAAAAACCAATTGTTAGTTCAGAATCGTTCATTTTAAATTCATTTAGTCTAATAAAAGCTGGATATTTTGTCCCCCCAACTTGGGGGGAAGGGGGGGGGGTAGAAATATATTCACGGGGAGATATAGCCGATCCAGGGGGGTACAATGTCCCCCCCCCCCTGTTACACCCCTGTGCAAGTGTCCTGACTGACAGATCCCCGGATAAAATACTTCCAGCCCCGTTTAGTTTTAAAATGAAATCGGAATCGCTATCGGAATCGATCGGTTCAAAAGTTAAATGGAATTGGAATCGGAACACTAAATTTTTTTCAAACAGTCGGGATCGGAATAGAAATTGGAATCTGGCTCAAATCGACGGTTTGGAATCGGCATTAAAAAATAATTTTGATTCAAATTGAGCTAAAAAGTATTAATAAAAGCTTTTTACGATTAGTTCAGTACATTTCTGATTTCTGTCGGAATCAGAATCGGAGCCGGCACCACTGAAATATTTTCTAATTGGAATCAGAATCGGAAACTTAAATTTTTGTTCTCGAGTGGGGAAGGGAATCGGAATCGGAATCAGAATCCGCCCGAAAAATATTGAAGAACCTTGGGAATCGGTATCGGTATCGGTATCGGAATCGGAATAGCCTTGCGAAAAATATTCAAATTTTTCCACAAGTTTCGGTAACCCGAGAAAATCTTGAAAATTCAAAAATTCAAATCACCTATCTTTAGCTTACGGCCGAAATGGAAAAGAAAGAAAAAACGTAAGGGCTTCGTCCACCAACGCGGAACTTTTTTTTTTTGACTCATTGGCAGAGGAGTTCCCAAAGAAATTTTCGGTGTTATTTTTAAGCCATTTTTGATGGCAAGAGTGTGAGTTATTTGCCATCTCCCGTCAGGAACGCTTTTTCAAGCACGATCAAAATAAATTGTTTTTTCATTGTTAAAAAACCAGAAATAATTAAATCGAGTATTAAACGAAAGCTGAAGAGTTTCTCTACAACATATATTAAAGACACATTTTTTCCCCGCAATGATCTCATAAAGTTTCATGTAAAAATAAAATGACTAATTGTGCAAAGTAACCCCCCGGTACAGTATGTCTTCTTTGCCCCAACAGAGCGAAGACACGTGATGCTATGCCTGAAACAATGTTTTCTACAAATCTTCAAATTTTTAGCTGGTACAGGCGCCCGCTGGTACAAGCTGCCGAGGGGCGGAGCGCGGCGCGGAGCAGCTTGTATCAACATAAATACAGTAACACGTTAAAATTAACATAAAAAAGGGACATACAGATTATGTAAACAGTGTATGTTAAAAATACACAAAATTTCTCACTGTGCAATGGTATGAAATATTTGATTTTGTGGCAATGTCTAATATGTATAGGTTAAAGATATTGTATTTCGTAAAGTAAATAAATAAATTTTTAAAAAAAAAGAATACCCCTTCAACAAAAAGAACTGAAAAGCAAAAAATAATTTTTTTTTTTTTAATTTTTAAAAAAGAACTGAAAGGCAGAAAACGAGATCAATTTTCACTATATAGGTAAGAGTTTGATTTCCCGAAAAAATGAACCATGACCTTCAGATTTGAAAAATTTTCACTACACGCAATAAATAGGCCAATAAAAATGCATTCAAAGGACAAAAGAAGCGCAGAAAAAATTTTTGTTGAAGGAGCAAACTTGCTCCTTCAACAAAAAATTTTTGTTGAAGGAGCAAACTTGCTCCTTCAACAAAAATTTTTTCTGCGCTTCTTTTGTCCTTTGAATGCATTTTATGGCCTATTTATTGCGTGTAGTGAAAATTTTTCAAATCTGAAGGTCATGGTTCATTTTTTCGGGAAATCAAACTCTTACCTATATAGTGAAAATTGATCTCGTTTTCTGCCTTTCAGTTCTTTTTTAAAAATTAAAAAAAAAAAAATTATTTTTTGCTTTTCAGTTCTTTTTGTTGAAGGGGTATTCTTTTTTTTTAAAAATTTATTTATTTAACGCATTTCAGTTTTTTTAAATTACATTAATTTTTGAAGGTTTTTTTTTTTTTTTTTTTGACGATTTATTTTGCGCATTTTAGTTAATTGCAAATTTTTTTATTTTCATTCTGATTCTGACTAATTAATTTTTTTCTAACTCGAGTTATTCCGAGTCCTAATCCAATTGAGAATTTTTGCTCTCTTTGTCGTTCTTATTCCAATTTTTCTTTTTTTATTAAATACAAAAGTTGATCCCAATCCCGATTCCTATTTGCAAAATTTATTTCAAGATTCCAATTTTTAGCTGTTCACGAAATATATTCAGATTCTTATTCACAAATATTTTGCAAGATTTCGATTAAAATAATAAATTTTCAATTACTCAAGAAATCGATCTCCATTCTTATTTATCAAATTTATTCAAGATCAGGCGTCCGAATCCGAATCCGATGCCGATGCCGATTCCATATTATTTATTTAACTCCCGATTCCGATTCCGGCACCTACACCCGATGCTGATGCCGACGCCACCAGGCATCCATCATATCCGATGCCGTCTCTGATCCAGATTTTAGTGGGGAAAAAAAAAGTCATAGAGCCATTCTTGATTGTTTTTAAAATCAGGGGTCCGATTCAGAAGCCGGTGTCAATGCCGATGCCGGCATCGGATTTTTTTAATTATCCCAAATCGGCATCAGCATCGGCACCGGCATCTGATTCGGACTCCTGATTTCAAAAATCGTCTAGGCTCCACGACTTTTTTTTTTTCACTAAAATCGGAATCAGAGGCGGCATCGGATATGATCGGAATCGGAATCGGGAGTTAAATAAATAATATGGAATCGGCATTGGCATCCACCCGAGATTTCAACCGGCTGAGGCCGGCACCGGCATCGGATTCGGACCCCTGTTTAATTTCCCGCTGGATTTGTAATGCACACCCATTAATTAATTCTTTTTAATTTTTAATTTCTTTTAAAAAAATTATTTAAGAATGCTTAGGCCTACTCCACAAAAACTAATAATTTCAAAAAAAAAAAAAAAATCAGCTGTTCACAAGTTACATTTCTTCCATCTTTTTTTATTTTTATAATTTAATTTAAATGATAATAATGTTATTTCGTATTAACCGACAGCCTTCTAACATTCTACTGTTGAATGAAAATTATAAAATGACTGAACGCTTATGCGATGGTCAATGGGCTTCGCCGTCATCTTATGTGGCTCACTTCAAGGTTCCGATTACTATCACAGAAATATTCGAGATCTGAGTACTCCCCTGTAAACCACCTTAACTTTGAAACCCCCTTATTCCTGTTGATATTGTCGGATTTTAATTTTGAAAATTTTAAAAATTACCTTGGACCTTCTTCTGTCGGTTAAGCCCAAAAAAAGAATAGGTCATCAATGAAAAAAAAAAGTTTCTCACTAGCAAACGAAACCCTTCCGTTTTTCTCTTTTTTTTCTTCCGCCATAAGTTAAAGCTATGTGTTTTGTACATTTTAAATATTTTCGGATTTCTCGGTTTACTCAAAAACTGTTTGGAATTTCGAAAAGATAATTACAACAGGGCCTCCGGGAAAATATGTAGAATCAACTGTGAAATTTTCAGATTTCTACATATTTCCGTTTCAAAGTTACAAGGGAATTCCAAAATCATGCCACACGGCAGCCAGCCAGCCAGCCGTATAGACCATTAACCAGACGAAGCGATAAACATAACGCCCTTCAAATTGGTTGAAGGGGTAATAATATTTAAAGAAAAAGCTTTCGAATAAATAAAATTAATTCGATTCAGCTGCAAGGTTTGGGGTCCTGCTTTGAATATTTTATTCACATATCTTGAATTTTTTTTTTTTTTTTTTTTTTTTTTTTTTGTAGATTGAAATGCTTTACCAGCGATGTAATCCAATTACATAAATCTCATTTCGGTTTCTGCCCGGATGACCGTAGTTCTTTTACATTTTATTTCACGAAAATACTTCAAATAAAAAAAATATCCAGGGATAAAAAAAACTGGGATAAAAAGGTATAGAGTTCTTAATAATACACCAAGAGTTACCGGTGATCCCACTTTTCATTTCCGAACGGACTCGTTACGTCACCTGCATTTTTCCCCCAAAACGTGAGGGTTACAATCGCAATATATTTTTTTTTTTTTTAAACCCGGAGAAATTATGAAGCGAAAGAGAGAACAACGAAGACGATACGGTGAATATTTATGAGAAACAAAAGAAAAAAAATAATGATCGCGCCGGGGTGTGGAAAACGTTTTCAAAGGGTTTTGATCAGTGCTTTTCAGAGAAAAGAAAATGTTCTCTAATCATTTTTTTTTTCCGCGGCAATTTCATTTTCCTCTGATATTTTCTTGAATTTAAATTTGCTCCATGATTTATTTTAATGATTTTTATGCCATTTCACGATCGTATAAAAAGTTTTAAAAAATTCAACTTCGGTTAGGCAATTTTGAAAAAAAAAAAAAAAAAAATCCTCGCTTTTTCTCGGCCGATAAAGATTCTAATCAAGCATTAAAGGACTCGTTCTCGTTTTCATCTTCTAAGAGATTTTTTTCGGAATTTATGATTTCTCCATGCAAAAAGGTTTTATAAAACAAAATCAGTATTTGGTCATTCTGATCTTCAAAAGACAAAAGGATAGAGAGTGCTAAAAAGTAGGCTTTATAACAAAAAATGTCTCAAGAGTCTGCCTGTAAACACATCACAGAAAGAGAAGGGGTTTTTGACCTCCCCCTCCCTAATTATAATCAATCTTCATTATAAAATAAAGTGAGTTGAAAAATGATAAATTCTTACTTAGACTTCGCAATTAAGGCTTTTGGGAAAAACTAACTGTCCGTGATCTAAAATACTTGTTTATCGAAATTTTAAGTTCATTTTCGAATTTTGTGATTCCAGTCCATGTAGCCTGATAAATTGTCAATTAACTCCTCGCAGAAGGAAGTCATTTTCGATACTCTTCGCAGGAATCCTGGGATATTTGAACCAGGAACAACCGTGATTTATTGTATTATTATTCCACGACTTTTTAAACAAAAAATTCACAAAAAAGCCTTCGCTTTCATAGCATTTGGCCTTCCATTGTTATCAGCTGAGAGTTTCAAAGAAAGCAGCCAGGTTCACTTTAAAAAAATTAAGACAAAAGATCGGGCAAATCCGACGGTAAATATGGGAATGAAAATTATTGATACTAATCATTTCATTTAAAGAATTTCGAAAGTTTACCTAGCGTTCCGATAAGTTATCGAAAGACTTTAATGTATCACGATATGCCTCAAGATAAACAAGAAATTAGGAGAGGAAGAGAAGAAGAGCGAAACAGGAAGGAAAATGACTGGAAGGCGAACGATATTCAGAGAGGATCGTCGTCAAGGAAATCAATATCTGAATTCAAGAAAATAAAAAAAGATGATATCAGAGGAGAAAAAAAAGACGAAAAAAGAGAGACGGTCATAATAATAAAAAAAAATCGAATATATAAAAACATTTTTCCTCCCCGAAATAATTACTGAGTTTAAAAAAAAGCCCCATTTCTACAATAATTGCTTTTCGGCAAAACTCCGATAATAGATTGCTGGCAACTTTTCAACGAGTTTTCGAGCATCGAATCCTTTTGTTTCGAGTATAATTCGAGTGCCTTCTCGAATAACCGGACTTCCATTTGTTCGACGTGAATAATTTTTTTTTTTACGTGGAAACAGTTATGATAAATAATTTAGGAAAATTTTAATCGACGAGAGCAAACTAATCAAGGGAAATTCTTTGTGTAAACGATTTACATTTCGAAATCGGAATCTGTTTACAATGAGTTCATCAAAGTCAGAAATTTCAGTCCTTTAAATGGCGGCGGAGGATTGGGGGGGGGGGGGGTGAGGAAAATTTTCATTCCTACCCCGACGATGTTTAAATTCTCTATTAGCTATCCGATTTCGCTTAAATGATGAAATTTCGGGGAACGATTATCGATAATATGATACGATAATAATAAAATTCCGATGGTGAAATTTTATGTCTGCGAGTATTAATATCAAAGTGTTTCGTATAATAACAGCTTTTTCTTTTTATATTAGTTTTTTCTTTTTTATCGAAGAAAACATGTTTTGAGTGCCGGCTATAAAACTTTCAAAACAAAATAATCAAGTGGAAAAATCTGTTTTCAGATTGTTAGGGAAAAACGATAATCGTAATTTAAAACTATTGCTTTCAATTCCAACATCCCGCTGAACAGGGTGAAATTGAAGCATAAAAGCTAATTTTCAAACTACACGCATGCGCTGAAAACCTACTCAGGCTGACACACATTTTGAATTTAGTTTAACTATTTAGGAATGTGGCGATGATACGTGCTTTTTTATGAGTAAGTTCAGTGACACTGCACTGAGAAATTAAGATACATATCTGCCAAATATTGGTTTCCTTTTTTTTCCATTTTGTTTAAAATAAAGACGATTTCTTTATGGAAAAAGAAAAGGAAATGCTGCAGTTCAACTGGAATTAATTTTTTGAAAGATAATATAAACGAGAAAAAAGAGTTAGAAGCTATCGATTTAAAAACTGAAACAAGATACACTTTTAAAAAAGAAGCTATAAGCTTAGAACAAAAAAAAGAAAAAAATTCTTTTCACAATTTATTTTAAACATTGAACGTGTAACTTAAAGAGGTAAAAAAAAGAAAAAAATTCTTGTTTTAATTCTATTTTAAGATCGAAAATTTAAAATTTAATTATAGAGACTAGGCTTTAAAGGTAAAAATCCAGAGACGGGTTTGTTAGGTCTCGAACAAACACCCTGGTAGAAATTGTTCTTGGAAAAACAAGATAGGGAAAAAACTATCATGATTATCAACATCGTAAAAATTCCAATACTGAACAATCTTGGACGCCAGCAAATGTGCCACAAGTCCAATCTTGATAACAGTAACATTATAGTCAGTTTCATCAAGACTGATGCAAACTTGATCCAATTTAACATTCCTACCAGGGCAGACTCATTAAGGTTCAAAACTGATGCTTATTTGCGTCTAAATTGTAAGAAAATGCTGGTTGCTGGATGAGTTTTGTGGCGTGAACGATCAAAAAGAAAATCAACGACAAAAATAAAGGAAAAAAGATAAAAACTTAAGGAAATAGGACGCGGCAAAAAGAGATCAGAGATGCACGATGATACCATAACCAAATAGGCAAATGGGTCTCCAAAAGTTTAATACTCTGGCCTGGGGGTTTATGAAAATCGGACGTCAACGCTGATCTCATGCTTACGAGGGGAACTTTCGAGGGGAAAAAACAAAATGTTAGGAAAAAAATAAACTCTCGCTCTTAATTACGACTCTTCGATATTGTATCGTGTAATGCAACTTTCAAAAAAATTGTACCCGCACCTTTAAAAAAAACCCTTATGCCTTGACGGCAGTTGCCTTTTTAAATTTTTTCCCCATCAAAGAATTAACTTTGATATTTCCTTGTTTTCAGAGCCTTTTACATTTTTTCTCATTATCGGACGAAAGGAAAAAAATTATTCGTTAAAACGAGGAGAAGGAGGACAACAAGACGGTGCCGCGTTATGTTTACCCAGACACAAAAGACAACAATCAACAAACTTATCTCTTTTAAAAGCTCATTTCCCCGCGTTTTAAACCCCCATTTCAAATGTAATTTTTCTCATCGTTTCACAAAAACGTTTTAATTTATGGGGAACAAGCGATTACATTTTTACCTTGTCATTTTATATTTTTCGATCGCTGCAGCCTCTCCGTAATTCTTACCTCGTTATTTATGAGATATCGTCCCCCCGCTCCCCGCATAAATGATCATGTTTAACATGGTGATGAAGCAATAACTCTCTCATGGTGCTCTTCCTGCAACCAAAGGAAACAAAATTTTAGTACCATTTATTAGGACAGTTTAAAAACATTTTTTACATAACAGCTTTCGTCGAACAAGATATCAGCCTCCCTTCTCCTTCTCCAAATTTTTGTATCTCTGAAAAAACTGAAGGAAGCAAGGCGCCGGATCCTCGGCGGACTTCCTTCTCCTTTCTCTTAGAGCGTGATAATCTCTCGGGCCTGCAGTGTTAACGGCTAATTGAGATATTCACGTAGCAATCAAAGGATTTACCACTGCCTGCCAAGAAGTGGTAACCATTGGTTTTCCCACTGGAAAATCGACGGTCACCACGGCGGATTAAGCTTGAAGTAAAATTTCTCATTTCAAACGCGCACTATCTATAGTTCTCAAACATGAAAAGAATGTATTTGAAATCTTTTGTTTACTGGCAAGGGGAGAATTGCCAATTCTTGCTCACCAGTGCCGGACTTATGAAAAGTAGGCCCCGCGCTTATGCTAATCTTGCACAGTAAAAAAAATATGTAATTTACGTAAAAAAGGGTCTACATACTCAGCATGTTACGTTTTCTATGTTAAAAAAGAACAAATTTGCTATGTTGACTAAAACAAATGACGAAAAACAAAAGGCGATCTTATGGCCGCTCAAAGTTTTTATTTTTAACACAGTCGAGTTTGTTGACATTTTTATGTGGACCGATATTAACAAGTGATTGTGTTAAATTTTTACATATTTTTTTTAACTGTGTGCTTCTAATTGTTATTAGACTCGTCCATACTTTTTAAGACTCCGAGCTTTCTCTAGATTGAAAATGGCTTCACTTAAACTTTTCTTTTCACTTATCTGCCTTTGTTCAATTTTTTTTTTGAACAATAAAATACAATCGTTACGTCGCTACTTAAAAGTTGAATTCAATCGTCACTTAGCAAACAAAAAAAGATTTTTCAAACAAAGAAACTCTACAAAAAAAGTAATTAAAAATGTTACCAGCAGTAAACTGAATATGAAAGGAAAAAAAAACAACGAAGGAGGAAAAAAGAGCAGGAAAACTGATAAACAGTTTGGAGAAAGTTAATTGGAGATAAAATGTTCGCAACTGATTCGATTTTTGATTTTTCCCGGGATATAAATCTATTTAAGAAAAAGGCTCTGAGCATTTCTTTGGCTTTCTTTTCCCTTGTCCTGAAATAAAATTTTTTTACAATAAATTTATTTTAACCAAAACTTTACCTCTTATTCAAATGACGCGTAAGGAAAAAAAAAGAAAAAAAATTTTTTTTTCTTTCCATTCCTTGGAATTTTTGAGAAGTTTCA
Source organism: Liposcelis bostrychophila (assembly GCA_037577465.1). NCBI lineage: Eukaryota > Metazoa > Arthropoda > Insecta > Psocodea > Liposcelididae > Liposcelis > Liposcelis bostrychophila. Next base: position 59,220,943 of record CM075208.1, on the reverse strand, counting down.
ATAAGAAAAAAGGTTTTAAAAACAAATCAAAAAAAAAAAAAAAAAAAACGTTGGATACGGGAAAAAAAAATCCATGGAAATGAGAGATTTAGAGATATTGGATTATTTGATTTTTTCCCATTTAGATATTGTCAGCTTTTCACGGTCGATATTTTAGGTTTCCTGTTTGCCGTCAGCAATGAAATTACGGTCTTCTCGGAAATTATTTGATCTGGTTGCGGTGGTTTTGGCTTCTCGACTCGTCATTTTATTTTTAACGGTTTGACGAATTCCTTTTTTTCGCAAATAAATTGTTCATTCATTCAGAGATTTTTTTTATTCGGTACTTTTTCAGTTTTGCGACATTTCTTTCTTTTCCAAAAAAAAAAAAGCTTTTTTAAAAGGTGCTTTTCAAATAAAAAATTATTTGAATAAATTTTAGTACCGGTTTCGGATGCAGGTTATTTGGGTCCCTTTTACAAAATCCACACTCAAAGTACTTTCAGGGCCTTGAGGCTACAAAAGCGTCACGAAGAACGGCCACAAGTCATTCAATTTCAAATAATATGTAAATCTGAACTCGATCCAAAGAAAAGGCGTCAGAAAAAAACCGGAAGGGGCAAGATATTATTTTTCTAGTAAGATTCGTTATTTACGCTAAAAAGAATATATATTTAAATTTACGCGTTCATAACATTGTCAACTTTCATCCTTGCACTCCTTATTTTTAAAATAAGGATGTATTCGGAATAACGATGAATTTCAAAGTCTATAAATGTCTCTTTTTTACGAGGAAATATAAAACTTTGTTGCATACTTCCATATCATAAATGATAAATATATTTTTCATCATCAGAAAAATTTAACTTTTTAGGTATGCAATTAATTATTCACATCCCGAGAAATCCGTTTTTTGCATTTTATAGACTTTTCCCGCGAAGCAAGCGTATATTAAAAAAAATAAAATAAAAATAACCCATTTTCATTTTTATGGAGCGTGAATGACGGTTCTTTTTTCCCCTTTTTTCTTGTGGAAAATAAGTCTCATGCATGTATATTTGATAAAAATAAATTTTTCCTGTAAATTTTTCGTATCTATGCAGCTCATTTATTTTTGTCAAATAGCAAAAACGCATATTTTTTTTAGCAAACACATAAACATGTAGTTATAAAAGTAATATATCTTAACCCGGGGTTACATCGACATAGCGTAACGATTCTCCGCCTCCTTTTTTTCCTTTTATTTCTTCCGTTTTTTTTTCTTTTTTTTTACGACAAAATTTTTCCTTTTTTTTATTTGCCAACTGTTGAACGTTATTTCCCCAGAAGGAAGATGCGTACGATTTTTCTCTCTTCTTAATCTTTTATTCTTTTGAAGACGTCGGCAATGATGCCCCAACAGTTTTTACCGCGAGCTTTAAAAAAAAAATCCGTGATAATTGAAATGTCAGATTTTTCAAAAGATAACCGGATATTTTTTATACCGAGAGAAGAAAAAAAAATCGATCCCGTTTTTTAAATCCTCGTGTATAATCGGTTTCGTGCCTCCATTTCATCACATTTCAACTGTCAAAACTGTATACGCGAGACGAATCCTTTTTACTTTTCCTCGGAACAGGAAGTGAAAGCCATTCGAGGGACTCAGAAACAGCAAAATTTTCTTTCTCCATTCTTCTTTTTTTTTTTTTTGTAATTAAGCAAATTTTTTTAAATTTCTCCGTTCTCGATTCCGATTCCGGTTTTATAATTATTCGAGGCTTACAACTTGGATATGCGAAGTTATCGTGGCCGTTTTTCATTTCCTCGATAAACGTGGAAGTTAATTTAAATATTTACATTTTCTCCCCCTACAGTTTCGTCGTTCTTTAATTTGTAATCACACTACACGTGAATACAATTAATTTTAATTAGATTTAATTAACGTTTATCATCGACGGTAATGTGTCAATAAATTGGGTTGACAACTTTTCAAGGCGTTCGGGCCTTAGCTGATTTAAGAAGGTTGAATGGCGAACAGCGAAAATTTTACAAGTTATGCAATTTAGAGAATGAAAATGAAAAACAATTGGGAAACGACGGGTGGAATAATTTGAATGCACTGGACCATAATATTGCGAAATAAAACTTGCCTAAGACCGCAGCAGCATTCTGTGCACATTTTCCTCAAACTTAAAAAAGAATTCAGTAAAATACCCACTCATAAAAATTATTTTGCAATAACTGGCAAAATTCCGGGATTCAACGGCGCCATTCTTGCTTAACCATAACATTTAGTCTTTAAGAGTTAATTAGCACATAATGAGCAATTTTAAGGGAAACTCCTCTTTGCAATTAACCAAATATTTAATAGATTTCCCGATCGAGGGAAAATAGAAAATTAAATCTTTTAAGAAACACTTTCATCATCCACCTATTAAGCCTTTTAAATGCAAGCATTTTTCCTAAGTTTTTTTTTTTTTTTTTTTTATTTTACAGAAGGAAAATGATCAATAGAAAAGGGAAAATACAATGGATTCGTTAAATTTCCATCATAAAGAGGAAAAGGGAGAAATTACGTCATACGCTGAACTTTCCGACTGTCTTTATTAGCTTTCGGAATAAAAGCGAAAGAGCTCTACAGGTGGTTTGAGTCTCATAAAATGAACCCGATTCTTATCTCATTTGCATTCCCTGGCATCTCTCTTAAAAAAGGCTCATATCCGTCATTTGTAGATGAACTCTCTGATACGTGAGTTTTCCGCATCGTTTTCCCATCATCTAAAGAAACGAATTAATTAGGGTACAACGAGCAGAAAAATAGCTCAATCTCTAGTCTGTCTCTATGAAATCGAACTCGAGCGATATTTCATCAAAATTAACAATCTCTTCTTTTTTTTTCATGCTCATCATTTCCACGGGTAAATGTGCTGCGGGTCATTTAATTTTCCATTATTTCGAGAACGATCTTAAGCTTTATTGTTATCGAACGAGGATTTCTTTTTCGGAGAAAAAGTTTCGTTTTCGTCCGTTTGATATCCATTGAAAACTTTTTAAAATTGTTTTTGATTTGATTTTTCCTGGCGGAAATTTTGAGATAATCAGTGTCGGTACAGCATCGATCTAACCTCGTGGTCCAGTCAGCAAATTAAAATGAACACACTTTCAATATTTGCCTGTCATCGGAGATCGGATTCATCCTGGCCAAGATTGATCCGAGGTCGAAAAGCGTTAATTTTCCGTTACTGATACGACATTCTAAATTTCCGCCAGGGTTTTTTCCCCCCAAAAAAAGTACATGAATTATTTACAAATGAATTTAATGGATATTACCTTGACCTACTTAACGCTGTATGTATTAACTTTTTTTTTTTTTTTTCAAGGAGCACACGTATTTTCCCACAATAAAAAACAAGGAATGAATCTTTTATTTCGTTCGCTTTTCTACGAGAAGTCTTCCAACTTATCATAATTTATTTCGAGAAAAAAAAATCTTTTGGAAAACTTTCAAATGAAATTTGTTGAGTTAAGCGGATGTTGAAATCTGGTAGGAAATCCTAGGACCGACTTTGAAAAAGGCCATCCATTGGGGATTTATTAATCGTTGTCAGTTAATCGGATTAAGCTACTCCCAGTTCGGGAAGGAATTTTAGATGAAGGTTTGACTCACGACTTTTCGCCGGGAACTTAAATCTGGAAACTTTGAATTTGTTTTTTCCATTTAAAAACTGGCAAAGAGGGTCTCATACAATCGGATCTTGGGCTTTGTTACATTGAGGCATCTGCCCGTTTGGAAGAGCTGTATCACAAATGTCGCAAAATTTTGTTGGATCTTTTGCAATTCGAATGCCAAATCATTTTTGGAGAATCTGCAACTTTGACCACTTGCAAAATTCCTGAAAAAGAGACCTGAACCAGGAGCAAAACGATTAAGATGTCGCTGAATCATAGATCACGTATTTCACCGCTTTCGATAAAAAAAAAAAAAAAAAAAAAAAAAATAGCTACTAACCTCCCTACCCAGCCTACCCTTTCCCGTCGAAGCTGGAAAAAACTACTGACGTACTCTGCAATCAAAATGTACGACAAACGTAAGAACAACGGACGACGTGATCAAAACAAATGTATTTCGATGGTTAATTTTTTTTTTCTTTTTTTCACTTCACCTCGTTCCGCCAATTTCGCAAATTTTCATCCTTTTTTTTTTCTAAAAAAAAATATAACGCTGATGTTAACTTTAACTTTCTTATTATATCACGACAAAGTTTATTTTTTTAATCCTCGTCAGCAAAACTAATCATTAGCCGTGTTGAAAGAAGCATTACAATTTGTCTCCCGTGTTCTAACTCTCGTAATAATTTCTTATCCCTAAAAGTTTTTTATAAGGTCTCATCCTTCCTTTTTTTTTTAAATCCTTCCACCCAAACAAATGAAATTGTCCTTCATGTTTAGACAGCAAACAGGAAAAATTTTTCAATTAATTTTTCTAAAGTTACGCAACGCACACAAAACAAAACCATATTTTGTTGTTGGAGCAAAAAAAAAAAAAAAAAAAAAAAAAAAAAAAAAAGAGGATTCATTTGATAGGTAAATACGGTATATTTATCGTGTAATCGTGTAGAAAAGGGACTTGAAACTTTGGCTTATATTTTAAAAATTGCAATGTTTTGGGTCGATGGTAGTTGTGTCTCATAAGAGAGAGATACAAATAATAAAACGCTATAATTGATGTAAAAGTTGGTTTATTTTTCTCTATCTGTTTGCAACTAGTGATCGGAAATAGCAGACGAAAAGTATATATATATATATAGAGTATATATATACAACCGCCTATGTTTAGCTTATGAGTATATATATACCAAGGCAATGTATACTGTATATTTCCGATCACTATTTGCAACAACCTTAATAGCTGGCAGAAAAAAACCTTGGCGGGCATTTGAATTGGAAAAATAGGCTTGGTAAAAGTCTGTCTTGATCCGGCATTGATCCAGACCTGATAAAATTTCCATTACTGTCGGCAATTGCTCATAAATCCAGTATTCAGTTTTCCCAAGGCAGATCCAATTAGTTCGTTTAACGCGGAGGGTATATAAGTTTAAGAGTAGGTACTCAGTATCCGTGACAGTAGGTAAATCGTATTTTTCTTTTTATTAAAAAACGAAGAAAAATCTTAAAAAAAGAAAAATACGATTTACCTGCTGTCACACGGGTGCTGCGTACTCTTAATCATAATCTTTCTCGGCTCATAAATTAAAACCAACTCGATTTTGACAAATCTACGAGAAATTCCCCATAGATATTGTCAATATTTTAAATTCTTTGACGATCTTGGCGCAAGGGTTAACCGTGGAAGCAAGGGTTTACAGTGTAAATTTATCGTATCATTTTCCGGGGCGTACATCGTATCATCGAGTCCGAGATATGTAGCAAAGTATCTGTTTTACTTTAGGCTTCTTTACAGACTTTAGAAACTTTACCTATAAAGCCGACATGGGCCCATATGTTGAGCTACAATAAATGAAAGAAACTTAAAACTAAACCATGTACAGGTAAAAAAAAATCCTTACTTTTACTCTCAAAATCCTTGCTCCATCGTTGAGTAAAACCGTAACCAAGGCTTTTTTTGCATTAAAGCCTCTCAAGTTACTGCAAAAGGCTTAAAACCTTCCCAAAGGAAAAAGTATTATGACATCAAGCAGCAGATTCTCTGGACAAGGGTGAATGCTTCTTTCTTTCGTATCACCAAAAAATACATTATAACAGTAATTTTTTTTTTTTTGTTCCGGAGTGACAAAGCTATAAAAAAATCATTACACTCAGATTATCCGCTTCTACAGTTAGAAAAAAAACACATGAAGGTTTGCTTGGGAATTTCACGTGCTCCAGTAAAGAAGAGGTGAAAAAAATTTTCTTTTTCGACATTGATGAATGAATCGAACAAAACCTTTCCTCCCTTATTTCTACTGGACTTTAATTTACAGATTCAATTTTTACTCGCTTTACTTTAAAGGGAAAAAAGAGTTAGATAAGTATTTTTTTTGTTAAAAAAAATCGAAATAGCTTTTCCCCATTTGGTTTTCAAATACGCAATTTTTTTTTAAACGTTTTCCTCCTTAAGTGCGGCGGAAGATTTTCGAAATAATCGATAAAATTTCTCCAGGGAAATCATCATCGCCCATCTTTTAAAATGAAGAGATGTTCGCTAATTGACGTCGGGGCGTTGGAAAAAGGAAATTTGAGATGAATATTCTGAGATACGATCTCATGTGAGCGGAATAAGAAAAATGGAAATCATAGATTCATGATTCTCAATACTTTAGCTTCTACGGATAAAAGCTTAGAGGAAACCTAAAAAAAAAAAAAGGGGGAAATTGAGGTTTTTTTTTTTTTACGGAGAATTTATGTCGCAGAATATTTCTTGAGTTTGCGGAATTCTTAGCTCTATTGACCAAAGAAAAAGGAAAAAAAAGACCTATGGTCCCAATGGAGCACGGAGAAAAAGTCAACGAATCGGAATTAATTTTGGTTCGGCACTTCCTGTCGTTAAAAGTTTAACTCCAAGGAAATAGGATTTGGAAGCGGCGAGAAAACCGGTCCCTTGTTTTTTTTTCTTGTTAACTCGATACCCATACTTTTTTATAAACTTTTCCCAAGAAAAAGACATCTTTGAAATTATAAGGTTCGTATGATATGAGAAGAGTTTAAAGTAGGTGTTTCTTTTGAATTGAATTTTTGAGAGAAAAAAAAAACAGTGGAACGGAATAGCGTTAGAAAGACACGAAACATCTAATCAAGACTTAATTAAAGCTATATTACAATCTTAATTAGTTTTTTTCCCCTCTCGTTCGTTTTCATTGTTAATTCTTCGCTTTGTTCAAAAATTTGCGCCTCCATTACGAGTTTTCGAACGTAAGATACTATCAAAAATTAACCTCACATTTAGAAATTCTAAACTTGGCAAATTCGGCAAGAAGAGGCTCAGGTAAAATAAGGATTTCCAAAGCAATATTATTTGAGTAGGGGTGCTTCATTAGGGTGTCCCTTATTTTGCGAATTTTCGAATTTGATGTCGGGCCGGGTGGAATCTCGTTCTCTATGGGGCCCTAATAAACCCTGAATTTTTTCAGATTTTTTATTGAACGGGAAGGCGTGTCGAATTGAGCTTTAAATTCCGAAAATTCCCATAGAAGAAAAAAAGTCGACAATTTTTTTTTTTTCGCGGAAAGGCGTCCGTCGTTTCCTATCGGGAAATTTGCGTAGATCATTAATCTGAAGTCCGTTTTTTTTATCTGGTTTGGCTTTTGAGTTAGAGGCCAAAATATGAGCAAAACTTAGGACTTAGTGCGTTTTGTCACTTAACCAGGTTTTCTTGCCACATTTTCTCCTTTAACTCAAAAGCCGAACCAGATATAAAAAAGCGGACTTTACATTCGTGATCTACGCAAAATTCCCGATAGGAAACAACGTCTTTCCGCGAAAAAAAAATTGTCGACTTTTTTCTCTTATGGGAATTTCGGAACTTAAAGCTCAAGTCGGCACGCCTTCCCGTTCAATAAAAAATCTGAAAAAATTCAGAGTTTATTACGGCTCCAAAGAGAACGAGATTCCGCCCGGCCCGACATCAAATTCGAAAATTCGCAAAATAAGGGACACCCTAGTGCTTCATAATAATAATAATAATATAATAATAATGCTTTATTGATCAAGCGGGTTAGCTTGCTTCAGGATAAACGGCGTGCGTTCTGGTGGAGTAGATTTGTGTCGAATATCACCAGCCAACTTGAAATCGTACAGCGAAAAGGAAGAGATGGGTAAATCAACAAAAGTTTGTCAAACAGCAACAGCAGCCTCAATACATCAAAAAAGTGACTCATCAATCCCACAGGACTTTTCAAAGGATAAGTTGCTTTTGTTGAAGGATATAGATTCCTCTGCAAGTGCTTAAGCAGTTGCTACACAAAAATTTAGAGACCGGTTGCAACATTTACAGGATCGCAAAGTAACAAGACAGTGACCTCATTTCGTTTAAACCGATTGCTTAACTCGCTCCTATTATATGCTCCAAAAGCCAGGAGCAATGCTAGTTTTTTAAGGACAACGGTAAGCGAGTTTACTAGAGTTGCAAGTAATAATTACTTATAAATAAGCAATCATTGCTTTAACATTGCTATACGGTCAGACATTTAAACATAACAAAACTTGTACGGTCCTTACAGTTCACAATTTTAAAAGAACACCAAACGCATTGGAGCGAAATGCACAATCGTAATGTTAAGTAAGTGAATAAAAATAAAATGAAGATTGTAAAATTCAAAGTTATTTTAAAATAACAGAATCTTTAAAACTAGAACCAAGGAAAAATATTTGTTACCCAAAATGATAGAACCAGAAAGTAGATAACCAATATGGTAATTAAAAAACTTTCGAAATATTCACGGAGCAAATCAATCAAGATATTTCTAACTGCCCAAAAGTGATTAAATTCATAATTATTTCCACGTAATTGGAAATGCTTTGATCCGTTTTTCATGTCCGTTATTGTTCATCTTTGACGTTGGAGGGAAAAAACTATTCCTATGGACTGATGCGCATCTATTTTAAAGTAAAATTCATTTGATGGCAAAAAATCAAACTGAATAAGCTGAACCCGAAAATCACCTCGCGATATCTTTAATTAGCATCGTTTTCAATGTAGTGACGTATCAAATTGAAAAAAAAAAAACATTTATTGCACGGTCAATGGTTTCATTTTAATTTGATTTTATTTTTTAACGGAAAATTTATTCCTGTCACGAAAAAATTTAAGCCATAAATGGTTTACCATTTTAATTTTGGTTAACCATACAAGTTCAGGTAAATTACAGGAATGTGTAATGTTTGTCAAAAATAAATAAAAAAGAAGCCTTCCAGTGTTAAGCTTCTTTGTACTTGATGCTGATACGCATCTCGAATAGATCTAAGTCAAAAATGTTGAGTTCGGTATTATTATTTTATCCAAGTAATCTTATCTTCCAAATCAACAGAAATTCTCAAAAACTACTCGTCATAGCGACGTCAAAAACACGACTGCATTATACGTGTCTTTAAGGTCTTGATATGTTCTCAGCCGCCGATACATAAGCATGAACCCATCTAATCATTCCAAAATTTCGACGAAATCGGTCACAGGACGATAGGATTTCCTGTATTTTTCAGCAAAATATTTGCGTAATAAAACCCAACACATAATCATTTATAAATTCTTTGTTAATCATTTTATCTAATTAAGGGGAATCTCATTTTAATTTTTGAAAAAAATATTAAAGGAAAATAATTAGAATTTGTAAAAGATAACCTTTATCTCAAGCTTTATTATTAATAAAAGTGAAGAATAATCAAGTTGGATAAACTTTTCTTTTTCCCTTCTTCACTACGAATTTATAGAAATTAAATAATTATGATAATGAGGTAGGGAGGGAAGAGGGTTTTGGAAAATTTTTGTTGAGCGAGCTTTATTCCGAATGCGCAATTAGTCACGGGCGTAATTATCCGTCGAGAAGGGATGAAATATTTGTCTTACGATTTAATTTCCTCTTTAGAAGAGGAATATGCTTTTTGCCAGTCGATATCTTAAGGCTTTTAAATTATAAGGGAAAGAAGAGAGAGAGAGAGAGAGAGAGAGAAAAGTGGAAACGAATGCCAAGTTTGAACTGTTGAAAAATGTTTACATATCGAGAGGCAGTTATGGTATATATATTAATTAGATCAGAGAATCTGCGGATCCTAGGTTTCTCTTGCTCCTTCTGCTTCAGACAGTGTTCTGTTATTAGCAAAATTTTGGAAAAAGAATTAAGACATCCTGTATAAAACGATATCTTTTAACATTTTATAAAGTCTAAAAACACCGCCTACATCTTCTTTACCTTTTTCTTCCGAGTCTTGAAACTTCGTAAATATTTAAACGAGTTAACGAAATTTCCGACATATTTTTTTTTTTAAAACTCGGTAGGAATATAAAGATTTTTCGTGGAGGATTCAAGCTACGATACATTTCTTAGAAACTTCAAATTAGGGAAAAGATAAAAAGTGGAAAGAATGAAGATGAGCCCCTGTAAAACGATCTGTTAAAAGATTCGGCTCACGTATTGTGCGAGTACCGGAACTTCCTTTTTAGCAACTCTTTAAAAATTTGGCAATTTGACAATTTGACAATATATCCTGAATGCTATAATCTAAAACGTTTTCAATACTGACGGAGGCTTTTTTTATAATAATCCGGATGTAAGTTTCATAATCACTACCAGATTTAGTTTCAGCTGATGGAAGCAATACGGTACGTTAACTTAAAGAAATCAACAATGATGAATCCTTCAATGACCGAATCAAAGCCTGCAGTTATGATTAATCCAAGTGAATCGACAAGATGCCGAAAATCACGTTTTTTTTCTTTCGATAATTAGAAATCATTCCTTGTAAAATCAAAAATATCTTATCCATTAAAGAAGTTTGAGAACCGTTATCACTGCTGTTGCGGCTATCCTTGCATTCAGACTTACAACAAGCAAATGAATAAAATTTTCAATGGTTTTTCAATGGTTTTTCAAGCCTAAAAGTTAAAATATTTTCACGCGTCTGCATAGTTTCTTCTCGCTCACTTTCGGCACATGCCATGATGTGACGACTGTTTGCGGGGCGGCGGTTTTACGGATGACTTCGCAGAAAACCGTTTGTGGAGTAACTTTGAGAGAAAAACTGACTACAAAATAGTTTCGAAACTTTCGGAAAAACGAAAGACCGGTTGGATGGAAAAATGTTGGGCAGCAAGTTCCTTTTGCTTTTCCATGACATCTTTTTCAGTTTTAAAAGCCAAAAAAAAGTAACCACTTATTTTGCAGCTAATACGGACTGGAAAGTCCGTTTAGAGCCAGGTGATTGTCTTTGTCTTGCCACACGTGTTAAATTAACGTGATTAAATGAACACGTATACTAGGATCTGTTCCTGTCCAATGCATCGAGATGAAACATATCCTAAGGGTGGTCACGTGACAATATCAATATCGTTCTTCTCAGCCAATCATTTCACATTCTCAAAAAGCCCGTCATCGGAGCCAGAAAGAGAGCATTTACCACAGTAAAAAAAAAGCCGATTTTGGATGAGTATGGATACGGTAAGTGCCCTTGATCCGTCCAATATTTCTTTTCCTCCTTATCCCGGCAATCACACCTCAGTTAACCAACGAGCCAGGCTGTCAATCACTGAGTTAGCGTAAAGAACGTGCAAAGTCAGCCTCTGGCTACCACATTGAAATGCAGTAACCAATTAATTATTATTAATAATAATAGCACCGGAAGCAACTAGCGAGGACACCAGAAAGGAGTTAACTGGAAAAGTTAATCCAGCAGACGAGGACTGGCATATTGTGGGAACAAGAAAAATTGGTAAAGGTAGACTGGCAATAAGAACCGCTGACACCCAAGCCATAGAGCCACTCAAAAAGACTCTGGAAGATAAGGGGCTCAGCGTTATAATACCCCAAAAGCAATTACCAAAAATTAAGATAACAGATATCCCGACGGACTGGACTAAAGAGAAACTCATGGAAAATCTCTGGAAAGGCAACTTCCAAAGAATGGTACAGCAATCTGAATTCAACAACACCGTCAAGCCACTATTTACAATAAAACAAAGGTATAGGGAGAGAGTCTCATGGGTCCTACTTGTGACAGCAAAGGCGTGGAAAGGATTTAAAGTGATAGGTAAAGTCCAGTATTCTAGCATACAGGCGGAGTATATGACTATTGGGAACCCACCAGATGTTTCAAGTGTCAAAGATTCGGACACATTACAACAAAATGCAGAGAAACAGTCGACACTTGCTCTACCTGTGCACAAAAGGGGCATAATCATAAAGCCTGTAAAGCCCCGAATGAGAGGAAATGCGCGAACTGTCTTCGGTCAGGCCTAAGACATGACCATTCGGTTGGATCAGAAACGTGCCCATTCTTCGTCAGCCAAATAGAACGGAACAAATCCTACATTGATTATGGCTCTAACCATGGAACATGAATGAACGAGGAACATACATCTTTATAGCAGACATCATGCATAGACGCCTCTAAGTTGTATTAAACATCAACTGCACATACTGTAGCTAGGAATAGCAGTCACCAAGAAAAAAATGAACTTTAATCTAGATAACAAAAATAGTGGAACTCATAGTAGCTTTAGCATAATTATTATTATTGCTCCCCCTTCACCTCAACCTGTCTCCTTATCCTTGATCCTATCCCAACTTCCCACCCCCCCTTTTTTTTATGTATTTTACTTTTACTTCATAGAGCCACGGGACAAAACCAGAGGAGGGTCAGGGCGACCGCTTAAATGCAAACGCCCCTCCCTCTTCAACGGTTGGGGAACAGACTGGATGAAGAGATATCCGTAATCAAGAGTCGATTCCTCAGTCCCACAGGCTCCAGCCATAACACCTGGCTATGGGATCATGTGATTGCCCAGTGGTACTGAGCCCACATGACTCTCATCTTCAAATACCCCGTAAAAGGGAGAAAAAATAAATAATAATAATAATAATAATAAGCGGGCATCGTAGGCTAGTACGTAGCACGCTCGACTCTCACACTCGAGACCCGTGCTCGTGCTTGATCCGATGCTCGCTTAAGACATGGGAGTGAAACCATACTTTCTAATTATTGGATTTATGGTACTTAACCTATGCAAGAATAAAATATCTTACAGAGAGAGATTTTATGATAATCGTAAAATCTTCTTCTTCTCTGGCCGACCTGGTGGCAGTGAATGCCAGGCCTACCCCTCACGCAATCGTTACGAAGGGTTGGACTAATGTCCCCCCTATCTCGGAGGAGCATATCTATGCTCTAGAATGCTGACGCCACGGGATGGCATCCACAAAAACAGCTCAGTTATCTGGCTGTTAACTCACCGCTGACCACCAACATCTGAGTCATGTGAGCATAATCCCAGGAAAATTCCGCCGTGACTTGCATTTAATAAAAATAGCTAAGGATTAGGTGTAGGTTGGGATAGCAACATAATGATTGCTTCCCCCCTCCCAAAAATCTATATTAACGTGTAAAAATCCGTACGAATAGAATGCGGAAATATAGCCCCGTTAAGTTAGTTGAGCTCAAAACGCTATCATGCAAGTCTGTAAATGTTGTGTCTGCCGGAAGGCCCACACATTTATATGGCGACCCCTGTAAGAGGGTGCGGTAAAGAGCCGAAACAAAGATAATAATAATAAAAAAAAGAAATGGTATGAGGTATATGGTTCCAAAGAAATGGTATGAGCACGTGCCTGAGCAAGTACTGGATAACAGTGAAGCTACGATCTTACGGAACAGTCAGATCCACACAGATAGAAAAGTACCTGCAAACAAGCCGGATATAGTTATCAAAGATAAAAAAGGAAAACGCGGATTTATTATTGATGTAGCTATCCCGATTGACAACAATATCCCGGCTAAACAAGCTGAGAAGCTCTTAAAATATAAAAATTTACAAATCGAAACTGAGCGGCTGTGGAATCTGAAGATGAGAATTATCCGAATCATAATAGGAGCTGTTGGCACTATTAGCCAGGAATGCCCCGGATATCTCCAACAAATACCAGGATGCTCTTCCAAAACCTTACTTTACCAGCTGCAAGAAACGGTAATAATGGAAACATGCCGCATTGTCAGAAAGACGATCTAAAATCAATAAGTTCGCCTTAAGATTATTGTTTAATCTCGGAGAATCTTATTCGACTTTATTTACCACCTTAAGATGCCACCCTCATCAAAGAGGAGAGAAAAGATGATAATGATAATAATAATAAACTTTCGAGTTCCGACAGGTCGACGATGTGTGGGGTTACCGTAATGGTTTTACGGCCCCCACCATCGGAAAGGTGTCCCCCTAAGCAGGGAGTCAAAAAAAAGGGAAAAAAAGCGAATAATAATAATTCCTTTCATCGATCAATTCTTTTTCATATAGGAATTAAATTAAATGATTATGGTTTACGGTTTGTCAATGATGACAAGCATGAGATATTAAAGAAGTATCTCTTTTTATTTCTCGCAAAATAAACTACTCTCAGGATTTTTGATCTTTGTTTAACTTTCCACTTTTTAATCAAAGCCCAATTATTAAGTTTTTGTCGGTAATTAACGAAAATATATTCGCTCCGTTTTTTTTTTTAATTCCGGAAGTTGACTAATCGATAACAATTATAAAAGCATTTCGAGGTGACCGGGAACGGTAACTTGAACTTTTTTTTCCCGAGATGATAAAAGCTATTATTTCAAAGCATACAGTTGTCATGACAACGTGGACAACTTTCTATTATAACAACATGTGACGTTTATTGTCCGAAGAAGCTCTGCTTGTTGTCCAGTTCCAGCAGGAAAATCGTTACTCCACCTTAACCTTTTTGGCGAAAACAATACGAATTTATGTCGCTTTCGTATAAAAAAATAAAAAAAAAAGATTATAAAATTTAGCAATCGCATCGAATATCAACCTTCCCGGAGGTTTACTATCTTTTTTTTTTCTATATTTTACAATCCTTTCCGGAAAGATCGCAATCACGTAATTTATTACCTGTCGTCATGAAATAGAAAAAAATTTATGTTTTCAACTTTCTTGTTAAAAATAATTCCTCCGAGACTAAACTCATTGTTCTTGTAGAATACACACCAGCGAGGCAAAAGTTTTATTTATTTATTCTTCTTTTTTTTTTTTTTTTTCCTTTTTTCTCCGCGGAATTTTAATTTACGATTTTCCCTAAACTTTTTTTTATTCCAGGTGATAATAAACCAAGATTCGTTCGTAAAGTCTCCTTTCGGGGAGATAAAGGACACGCGGATGAAGGTAAAGCAATCACAAATTCATATCTTTACACATTGTAATCCAAACTTAATTTTAAAGGAACTTACCAAAACCTCGGGGTAATTCGATAATCTTTTGACATGGAATATTGTAACGGAAAGTGAAACTTCGTTCCAATTTCGAGGTAAGTTAATATAACAAGAAACTGCTAGGGATAATGATTATCTCTACAGGATGAATCTGCAATTCAACCCCGATTTTATTCGATTGTTATAGCAATTTAACTTTCGCATTTTCCGAATCAAAATCTCTTTTCCCTTCTCTATTAAATAGATAGTTAAACTCGGGAAAAGTTTTCTTTTTATTGTCGTTTCTTTTTTCCAAACCAAACATTTTACAGTGTAAACTTAGCTGTCCGTGAAGCGATTATTCCTTGGGATGTCAACGAGGCAATTCATGTTTGACACCTTTACCGAAGAGCCATCCTCTTGCCTCGATGTACTTACCCCAAAGGAGGTTATACTTTTGTTTTTAAGATTTTTTGGAAAAGGTGCGACAAAATAATGACTACTACACGTCTACCCCTTTAGCGGTTGAAAATAGGACCAACACTTTGAGGAAGAGGGTCATAAGACAGAAGTACACGCAGCTAGTAAAATTCTCTTATAAATTAGGTCCTCACCAGAAAGATTAGCTACCATAAGTTAAATATAGAACACGAGCAAATTAAAAATAAAATCAGACCAAAGGTGCATCTAAACAATAAATTATCAAGCATTTAGCCTCTGATAACTTCAGTCTTTAGGGAATTTCTAACATAAGAACGCTTTCAAAGAACATCCGCGTTGAAATCTCACATCCAGGACCCTAAGACTTTCGCTGTCAATGTAAAATTCGTGAAATATGAAGCAACACGTGAAGGTGAATAAGTTAAGTTCATTTTGGTGAAGAAAGTTTATTGCATTCGTGACTGTTGAAAAGAGACGTTTTCCCACAAGGAATATCAAAAAAAAAAAAAAAAAAAAAAAAAGTCGAATGTAACCTTGCTTCATTCATTCAAATAACTTGTGTCCTTCTGGTAGAAGTCGATGTAACCTGAATGTACTTTATTGAATATAAGGGACTATGCGTATCAAGTGAGAATATTTGAGGGAGAGGTACATGAAAATCTTCCGCTAATTTAAAATCTTCGAAAAGAGAGCAAGAAATAGACTTCCTGCTTCCTAAAATCAGCATTATTTAAAAAAATACGAACAAATAAAAAAGAATGCCCCTCCCTTTTTTTTTTTTTTAATTACTTTAAATTTTATTTTAATAGCCACATCTTAAAGAAAAAATAAGCGCAACAGATAAGAAGATGAATAAACTTAAAACAAGTCAAGCGTTCAAAATAGGAATTTAAGTAGCAAGTTTCGATCGAGATTCGTTCCAAAAGAGAAAAATCGTTTTAAAAAAAAAGAAAAAAAAAAAAAGATTTCGTTGAGCACAGACAAAAAAAAGGGAAAATTTTGAGATTCATTCAAAAATAAACAGTATAAACTTGTTGAGAGGTTTGCATAATTCACAAAAACAAAAAGAAAACCTTTCATCCCGATGCTTCTCCCTTTTTTTTTTTTTTCAGAACGAGATTGCATTTTTAACTTGAATAACGCATGTAAATTTTTTGACGGATAAAAATGAAAAAAAAAAAAAGCGTCCACGTTGACCCAGCTGTAGCGACTTTCATTGCTGATCAATTCGTGTTGACACTTTTGCGGGATTGGTCTTTATTAAAAATTTTCTGAGATTATCTTTTTTTTTCCCCTTTGTCTCGCATAACTCGAAACCGCTTCAGGGGATTACGATTTTAAAAAAAGAGCTCGGAAGGGCATTATTGTTATGGTAATTTTATTTTGGTTAAAATATACCAAAGGTCTAAAGAATATATAAAATTCCCCTGAAAAGTGAAAATCGGTTGACAAGGATCCTTTGAAAAATGGCCCTTTGGAGATGAAATCGCTTGACAAGACATAATTAAAATCTTTACAGTTTTCTTCTTAACGGGCGACGAAAGATGTTTAAAGCGTGATTTACTAACGAGAGCTCTCAAAGAATTTTATTTATTTAGTTTTTTACAATTTTGAAATTGTGTACATCCGAATTCTAACTGTAACATTTTTCTACCCTGACGTACAGGATACTTTTATGCTTTAGTTAGACACAGCTAAAGAGTACAACAAACCAAGAAACGGACTTAGCATGTAAAACCAAAAAGGGCATTACTCATTAGGGTGTCCCTTATTTTGCGAACTTTCGAATTTGATGTCGGACCGGGTGAAATCTCGTTCTCTGTGGGACCCTAATAAACCCTGAATTTTTTCAGATTTTTTACTGAACGGGAAGGCGTGCCGACTTGAGCTTTAAGTTCCGAAAACTTCCATTAGAGAAAAAAAGTCGACAATTTTTTTTTCGCGGAAAGGCGTCCGTCATTTCCTATCGGGAATTTTGCGTAGATCACCCATCTGAAGTCCGTTTTTTTATACGCAAGAAAACCTAGTTAAGTGACAAAACGCACTAAAACCTAAGTTTTGCTCATATTTTGGCCTCTAAATCAAAAGCCAAACCAGATATAAAAAAACGGACTTCAGATTCGTGATCTACGCAAAATTTTCGATAGGAAACGACGTCTTTCTGCGAAAACAAAAATTGTCGACATTTTTTCTCTTATAAGAATTTTCGGAACTCAAAGTTCAATTCGGCACGCCTTCCCGTTCAATAAAAAATCTGAAAAAATTCAGGGTTTATCAAGGCCCCATAGAGGACGAGATTCCACCCGGTCCGACATCAAATTCGAAAATTCGCAAAATAAGGGACACCCTATTACTCATCTCTAGCGCTATTCGAGACCAGTTTTTTCGAGACGAGATATGAGACTGAGAATATTGCCTCGGTTTCAAAAGTTTTTTCTGTCTCCTAATTTCCATTAAATAATCTGAGTGCAAAACTCAGGATTATGAGGCAGGAAAACCTTTTGGGAAAGAGGCCATTTTGAGACAGACGACTTTTCTGTCTCGTTTCTAGTCTCAGTCTCATAATTTCCTTTCGATGAATCAAGTCAGTCGAGGGAAAATATCAAGGGAAAAGTTCGAAAACTGACGAACTTAACGTTTAGACGTCATAAAGTCACTCAGAAATGGGACTTACTTATTAATTTCTAATCTTTTTCCTTTAAAGCTTAAAATTCAGACTTTCTAGGCCATCAATGGTGGTACAGAAATTATGTAAGCATTGCTTTGTCTGATTTTCACTCTCTCCTCCTGATTAAGCAAGCAAGAATAGGCTTTTTTTTAACGAAGATTTAACATTAGAAAAATATTTTCGGTGACCCCTTCTCCTCCCTGAACTTCCTAACGTAATTTATGAACAACCCCTCAGAGAATCCGTACGATTTGTATGGTTTATACCGACTGCCTTTGCCAAATAGACAGACTAAAAAATCAGAGATAAAAAAAAAAAAAAAAAGGAAAGAGAGCGAAAAGCCTAAAAACGGCTTTTTAAAAAATATTTTCTCTAAAAAGTTTTAAAAAAAGGTCCACAAGAAAAAAAAAAAAAAAAAACGATCGACTAACATCATTCAGTCGTGATTTGCCAGGATCCAAAAAACAAACTTTCGAAAAAAACTTTTCTTCTCCTTACCCTTTTCCATACGGAATTCTCAGGGGTTCTTTCTTTTTCATATTTATCAAAATAAACTTTCTTAACTTTTTTTCCCTGGTTTCCTAACAAGCCATTATTTAAAAAAGTTTAAAAAAATTTAAATCGTACCGTTTCCCAGAGAAAGTCTAAATTTGAACCATTTTAAAAAAGAAATAAAGAAAAAGGATTACTAGAATTACAACTATAAATTAGCAGGGACGACGAAACCGTTCGTAAAGCTCGAGGATAAAGCGGAAATGGAATCTAAAATGAGACTCCCTCTTTTACTTATGCTGGACAAAAATGTCATTCAAAATAATTATACATTAACGTTGGGTTATGCTTTCATTACTAAAGTTTTTTTTTTATTTCCTGGAATGACTTTGAATCTACATTTAGACAACATTTTTTTTTCAATCAGCATACTTTCCAGTGAATTTGTTTTTAGAGAATCAATGTCCGTGAGAAAGAAGAGCAAAAAAAGGGCTGCTCGTATAAAAATAACCTAGAAAGGAATAATGTAATTTTAGGTATCATATTCTTTTTTACCTTTGTAAAATATTACTACCCACCACCCTAAAACGAGGACCTCTCCTCATAAAGCGTAAAGGGGGGGGGGGATTCCTGAATATTTTCCGATTATGTCCCCGTGGTACTTGGTCCTCGGACAGGGCTATCAGGAAACCTCAAACGACCACCAGAGAGATAATCTGGACTGAGAATATTTCTAACCACGATTTTTATTTAGGCCAACCACACATTTCTATTAATAAAATAACATTCACTTTTTAACCTGGACTAATAAATGGTTTTTCCAGGAAAAGTTTTTATTCATCTGACAAAACCTAGCTAAAGATAAAAGAAGAAAAAAAAGGGTAGATACCATAGATATGTGTGTTAAACTTGGCGGTCGCAAGCAACAGGTTGACGACAAACGTTTTCAACAACTTTCTTTTCATAAGGGAAATCGCTCTGTAACCCGATAGTAATTCATATAGTGAAGCCGATTTCCGCGCTTTTAGACTGAAATTTCCGGGAACCAAAGTTCGTAACCAAATTACTGTTTACAGTTCCCTTGTTTCATTCATTAATCTTCTCCAGGAAAAAAATAAAAATACCGTCTTTGTAGCGTGAAAAATGCTTAACCACAAAATTTGGGTCACGCAATGTTTAGCGTACGGTCTGCGGTTATGGAACACCACCGGGAGTGTCATCAACCCGTTCCAATTTACCGGGGAAGAATGGCTTTGTCTTCCATACCTATGCACGCTAGACCAGATGACATTTTTAAGGAAAAAAAAAAAAAAAAAGAAAGAGGATCAAAAATTACTAAACTATATAATAATAATAATAGTCTCCGGATGTCCTACCCTAGCTTTACATGAGTATATTGTTAGACACCACAAAATCTGCAGCCGAATCCACTATAAAATTTGCCAAAGCTACGGATTTAATGTCGTGAATAAATGGTACGAACATAAACCAAAAAATGTGGAAAGTAACTCCGAAGCCACCATCTTATGGAACATTATGGTTCATACGGACAGAACCGTGCCTAATAACAAGCCGGACATCTTCATAAAAGATAAGAAGAAGAGAGTTAGATTCATTATTGATGTGGCTATTCCAAATGATAACAACATTCCAAAGAAACAGGCTGAGAAGTTTCTAAAGTACAAGACTCTCCAGATAGAAACTGAAAGACTCTGGGATATGAAAATCAAAATCCCCGTTATCATTGGCGCAACGGGTACAATAGGACAAGACTGCCGAACACTTTTAGAGCAAATCCCAGGATGCAGTGGTAACAAACATCTAAGTAAACTGAAAAAAACCACCATAATGGACGACGTGCCACATAGTTAGGAAGATCCTGTAATTCTTAAGTTCCACCTTAGGACTAAGGTACAGTCCCGGTGGGCTTAAACTAGAAGTTGATATCCGGGGAAAACCCCGTGCTTACGACCAAAAGATAATAATAATAATAATTCAGAATGAACAAAATTTGGGCCCTTATCTCTAAGGCATTTTAGGCTCATATGCGTTGCTTAATAATAGTAGAGGCTGGGCGCGCAGGACAAGAATTTCGAGAAATGCAAGAGAAATAAACTTTGTTTCCCAAATATTTTCGCAGAAAGGAACCCTGAGATGACATTTCTCTTCCGAGAATCTAATAATAAATCTCGCAAGAGTAAAGACTTCGCCCTTTTTTGCAGGAGAGTCTATGCCCAGTTTATCGAAAATCCAAATTTGAGCTATTTCTCGATGAAATTTTCATGAGAATGTCGTTTTGCCTTGCATTTATTCCCTTGGAAAAAGTGGAAAAATTTAAGGTAGATCAAAGTTATTCTTTTGTTTTTGAAAGCTTCCCCAAACAGGTCTTAAAGTTCTTTTACATCTGGCTTACATGTCTCAAATGCAAATACATTTTCGCAAGCTTAAAAAAAAAAAAAAAAAAAAAATTCAAAAATATAAAAAATAGGAAAGAAAACATTGAAACTGGATTAGGAAAACTTTGAAAAAGTCGTAAAATATTTTGTTAAAAGCTCCAGAAAGAAAACAGCTTTCATCTTCCTTTTTTAAATAAAAATGTAGATTCAAAAAACCATCAAACTAAAGCGATCGATTAAACTTTTAAAAAAAAGACGAAAAAGAGGGACTTTGTTACTATGGAAAATTTCAAAGAACTATTTGTAATTCGGTTTCCTCTTTGAAATTCGCTTTTGACAACAAAAATAGAAACAAAATATTCTCTTCTCTGAGGTGTTTTAGACGGGGGGTTTCATTTATTCTATGGTATTTCTATCTTTGTGGCGAAGCAATTTAGTATTCTCGTGGGAAAATGTCCTTGTAGGTCGTCGCTACATCGTTATTTTCAGTAAGGGATGAAACAAATGTTTTCTTTTGTACTCTCTTTTTCCTTCTTTATTTTTCCTTTCGTCAAAAATGCAGTTGACTAAAAAAAATTTAATTCTTTTTTTTTTTTCTTCTACGAAATTAAAAAGAGGGAATATAATTCATCAAAATTCAAACCGTGGTAATTAAGACTTTAATCTAGATTTTTTGAGAAGAAAAAAAAAAAAAAAAAAAAAAAAAAGGAGATGGAAAAACGACTGTTGGGGCGTAAAAATAAATTACGAAAGCATTGAATGGAATATTTCAACTAGATGAATGATCCTTTTATATTTTTGAGATACAAAGGGCCGAATGTTTTTTTTTTTTCTGTTTTTTTTCTGCAACACAAAATTTACATAATTTTTATTTGTATTTTTTGGGCAGATTCGATATCTATTTTTTGTCTGATACCCGACCGATGTTTGTATCCGTTTATAAATATGGTAATTTCCACATGAGATCTCGTCTAACTTGTTGCATGCCGTCAACAAAACCACCCTCTGACCCACCCCTACTCAGTCACGCACGCGATCGATCTTTTCCTCGTCATTCTCATAGCAAACAACCACGGAAAATAAACTTCCATGTTTATCCTCCATTTTTTTTTAATACTTCGAGTTGAGATAGGAAAATGAAATCTAAAATTATCCGAAAAACTCCCCGGAGCAATAAGAAAAAAAATTCGAAAAAAAAATACACGGCCGAGATTCACTTTTTTTGAGAGATTGCATTCCATTGGGGGTGAATGATGAAAAAAAAAAAAATCGAAACTTTGGCAGAGTCGACTTAACGAGATATCCGGATATTTCATCCCCGTGTCGAAATAAAAACGGAAAATCCTTCAATTTTGAAGCCTTTTCTCAGATGTATCACATAAAAGATTCAAAAATGAGTTCTTGGCAACCCCAGGGGAACAAAGGTCATCCCTGCTGAGAGATCTTTTCTTTTTTATGATCTGATGGATGATAAATTCGAAAGCTAAGAATTTAGGGTCTCTGTGAATGATGCTTAATGTCGGTAAAAAAATTTTTTAAATGCTTTAGAAAAAAAAAAAAAAAAAAATTGTGACTTGGCATTGTTGGAAGAAAATCGTTAACCACAGCAAGTGCAGTCCAAGTCACAACGTTAGCTTTACTCAAGCATGGCTAGAGATTAAAATTTAGGATTGTTTGGAGGATTAGTTGATCTACCGGTTTGTAAATAACCTTCCGTAAACCAACTTCCAAAACGATTGCCCAATTAGATAGAGCTGATTTACACTGTACAAGGAAGTTAAAAATTTCATTCCACGACAAATTTTAAGAATTCATACGATCTTTAGGTCTTAATTGCTCCTCTTTTAACTTAAAAAATCTTTTAACTTCAAAAACCTAGTTTTGTATTGTTGATGTCATCTCGATTTCAAAATATAAATTTCACGATCGTTATGATGTAACTAGTGGTCACCCGCCGATAAATCGACGGTAAACAGTAGAATTTTTTACATTCAGTTGCATGAATTATTTGTTTTGACCAATATTGCGATTTTGCCGCCAAATTCTTTGAATTTTGAATTTTTCTGGGAATTAAGTGAATTTTATGGAGCCTTCAGTCTAAACCCCAAACCGTGTGATCTGGATATCTTTCTAGAATTTTATCAAATTATGTAAGCTCCGCCTCTAAACTTTCGAACTCGAACCCGCGGAAGTATTGTTTTGATTTTCCTGGGCAATAAGCCTAAACTTTTCAATTTTCTTTTGTTTTTCCTAAAGCCTGCATTGATGTTAGAAGTAGGAGAAAAACGCTCAATGACTCTTTATCCCATCTAAAAGTTGGATCCCGGCATGGCCAAAAATTAATATAAAAATATAAATTTTCCGATTTTCCGGGAAAACGGGACTTTTCCGAAACCTGAATTTATTTTTCTGATCTTCTAGTCGAATTGCGACGACAGAATCATAGGTCGCTTAATATTTTATCTGACCTAGAAGTAGGTTAATACGCCAGAACAGAGAAAAAGAAAATTACTTACGGACAAAGAAAATTACTCAAAAAAAAAAAAAAAAAAAAAAAAAATGACATATTCTGATTTTTCAAAGAAGGAAAATTTTTCCGAGAAACGAAAATATTTTTAAAACATCTAGCTCGAAATTAGCTTCAAAATTTGTTTTTACTCGACCTTCTAGCTCATGAAGAAGTTGGTTTTCAGACGCGGACAGAGAAAATTTCATGGGAAAATAAGGTTTTTCCGATTTTTCGGACAAAAAAAAATTTCCGAAACATGAAAGTATTTTTAGTGAACGCGGCATACAATTAGCTTCAAAATTTGTTTTTACTCGACTTTCTAGCTCAATGGGAAGATGGTTTCCGGACACGGACAGAGAAAATTACTCCAAAAAAGTGACGTATTCTGATTTTCCGAAGAAGGAAAAATTATCTGGAAAACGAAAATATTTTTAAAAAATCTAGCTCGAAATTAGCTTTAAAATGGGTTTTTACACGACTCTCTAGCTCAAGTGGAAGTCGGTTTTTCGAAAATGGACAGAGGACAACTGACGTTTATATATATAGATTGAAACGTCTTCAAGTACAGTACATTTCGTACGAATTATTTACCAATTAACCTTGTTTTCACTTACTTTCCAATCAATTATAGCGAAAATAGTATCTTACTCTCGTTAGTTTAACGTATTTATCAATCAGTTGAAAAAAAAAAGTTCGCTGCAACAGCTAGTTGTCATTCGGTAGTCAACATTGAAGGTTGCTTGTCAACGTTACCGGGTAGTTTTCAACCACGCCTTACCATCTATGTCGAATAGCCAGCCATGATCGGTTTTTATTGCGGAGCTGGCACTGAAAAAAAACTAAATTTGGATTTAGTAAATAGTGCCGAATTTCAGCAAAAAGTACAGGA
This sequence comes from Liposcelis bostrychophila, assembly GCA_037577465.1. NCBI lineage: Eukaryota > Metazoa > Arthropoda > Insecta > Psocodea > Liposcelididae > Liposcelis > Liposcelis bostrychophila. Next base: position 59,196,695 of record CM075208.1, on the reverse strand, counting down.
AACGCCAAATTCTATTATTCTGGGCCAGGTTCTTGGCACATTAAAATATATTTTTTCCTTTTTTTAAATAAAAACAAAACAAAAACTTTCAAAGTTTTTGGGTAAGCTATCTCGCTTTCGTTTAATTTAAACTTTCCCGGGGAACCCTTCAACAAACTTTCACGCGCATTTCTTTTTTAAGGACTCATTATACGACTTTATATACACGTCCCATTTCAAAATCAAAACAAAAAAAAACCTAACAGCCTCCTTTCTCTCTCCCGCCCCCCCTTCCCCCCAAAGAAGGCACAACACAAACGTAAATTATTTTTAAGTCTTCCCTAGAAGCCTTTGAAAAGTCCTTTTAACGAATGCCATTACAAGGGACGGCTTATTATTAACTTGACCCTCCATAAAATGGATTTCCCGATCAGCTACAAAAAACGGGGAGGCATGAAAAACCTGTTAACGTTTTGAAAATTTACAACACGGGGAAAAGAAGTTTTTTTTCTCTCCTCCTTCGAAAAAAAAGGTTGTAATTTACAGTGAAAGGTTTAACACGATCTGGATTTTTTCCAAAAGTTTAACGGGATATGGTGGAGGTGCAACAAGTTCGGATCCCTATTCCTCGAATGTTTCTCAATTAGTTAAAGCCCTCCTCCTTCTTTTTTCAGTTTACTTTCTTCACTTCAAAGTTTTTTTTCTTTTACTTTTCTTTACGTGGATAAGAACGTGCAATTTTCGGTACCGCAAAATAGGTAAAACTTTTTCCCAGAAACTTTTATCCTTTTTAAAGACGTTACAAGCTATGAAGTTTTTAGCGTTTCACATGGGGATAAGAAACCTCCCCAAACCCGTCGGTACATTTTTTAAAGCGCCAGGTGTTGCTTAAAAGAAAATTTAACGACAATTTTTTATGCCTATTGAGTTACACCCGCAGGACATTTCCTTTACAAGAAAGAAACGTATGGTCGATTTTTGAGGTATTAAGAGAATCCATTTGTTTTTAGAGCTTTTCCCAAAAGAAAAAGAGCATCTTTTCCTGATACACAACTTATCTGGCCTTGACCCAACGCGTCATTAAAATCCTTTTGAAAGAAACTATTTCCTGACCATTGCGACCACGACGACGGGTTTCAATATTTTAACTTTGTCGAACTCATTTAATTTAACGGGAAACTATAGCACGGTGATCGGCCTTGCAATGCGACCATATCATTATCTATTGAAAAGCGAACACACATCTCGCGTAATTTCAATTCAAGATAAAATTTTCTCTACTATTAAAATCAGGGTTTCGACTGGGATGGGTCGGTCGGGAATGACGGAGGCTGTTGATATCAACATACGAATATGTTCCAAGTTGCGAGACGTGTTTCGATCGTGAATAACTTCCAAATCTGAGAAGAAAATTGGGTGATTGCGGGAGATAGCGCAAGATAATTCAAATCAATTAAGCATTTGAGTCGTCGTAAAAATATAGTAGGATGCTTCTACAAAGAGATAGACCGACTTTGTCAAGGGCTACGAGGCCAAAAGCTCTTGATTTATGCTGACTTGATCGTCTTAGGCAGCTCATCTTATTAACCGTTCGACACTTGCATGTCCGAAACTTGCTCCGGACAAAGGCTCAGCCAATGTTTAAACTCAAAAATCACTTAACAAGTCAAAATAAAATCCTTTCGTCTCCAAAACGTTTTGGCATTAATATTGTTGAAAATCTACGATCCTGTATAGGAACTCTGCGAAGAGCATGACGTTACTACAAATCAGCACAGGACTCCCAAAGGGGGTTCAAAAGATCCAAATGGAACTTTCATCACCAACGCCGGAATGTTTCCTTCAGGAAAAAGCTTTTTCATTCTCACATAACAAGGTATATCCTAATCGGGTTAATTCTCAGCAAGGCGATCGAGTCGATAAAACAAAAAAAGAGTTACAGACGTTTAACAACTGAGCCGATTTGAGATCGCGGTCAAAACGTAATCAAGTGTAACACTTGTTTATGAGGGAAACAAGAGTTAAATATGAATCACCTGAGGGAAGGATCGTTGTAATTTGCTCGTCATTGCAAAATTGATTGCCAGATCGGTTTCCTTGCAAAGATTCTACACAAGGCGCGAGATGAAGGGATTTTCAACTGCACACATATCTACAGTTTGTTAGAATAAGTTTTAGGTTGGCAATACAAAAATATAGTTATATAGATGGCGCCATGTTCTAGATCATTCTAGATTGTTCTTTAGATTCAGTTGTACGGTTGTAAATATGTATATAATAAAGTATTGTGTTTAGGTTAGTCAACATGTGACGTTTTATTTTATTCTTAAAAAGCTCCATCTCTAACACAGTTCAGGGGTATAACCACCTTTGAAATACGTGGGGGGAAGGAGCCGAAAATTCCCGAGCGGAGCAGCAATGTAAATACACAGGGAAAATAGCATGTTTTCCTGAAAAGTTTAAGTAGTATTATGGGTTTGCTTTTGCTCCCGCGAATTCCCTGCATTCCGATACATTTTTCCAAAGCAGGGACTCACTCCCGAATATCCTCGACTCAGGGATATTTACTACCGAACATCCTTAAGCTAGGGGCTCAATTTTACGTTAGAAGATACGAAAAATTAATTGGTACAAAAAATAAATCAGAGAGTCTGTGAGCCCCTTTGGCTACCTCCTGACGGCAAACCTCCACTCCAAAAAAATTTAGATAAACAAAAAATAATAACTGTGTTTTCCCGCCATTTTTTTGCTCCTGTTTGTCTCTAACTGCAAAGCTCTATGGAAATAATACATAATGTTTTGCGAAATAGGAATAAGCTTTATTTGCGTTCACTGTCTACTCCGCTCCTGACAGTGAGAAAAAAACGATATTTGTGACCCTTCAAGCTATCCGTAAAAACGCGATTCGCGATTCCCTATTCCCGGGAATGAAAGAATGTCGGGAATCCGCAATCCCGATTCATGGGAAATTGAAAATTGGGGTAACCTCCAATTCTAATCCCAGAAAAAAAGTGCCAAAGTTTTTCTTTTTTAATGAAATTGGAAGCCATAGGATTTCGGGATTCAAAGAAACAATATTGTCGGGAAACGCTTTTTTCAAAAATGGCATCTTGTGTTTCCAAAATCGGGAAATAATTTATTTTTGATTTCCCAAATCTGAAAACTCGGAAAACCAGGACTTCCGATTGAAATGAAAAGAGAAAAATTAACAAGCCCCTATGAACCAACGAGTTAATCATTAAACAATTAAAATGCCATACCGCATACATGCTTCGGGAAAACCGATAGATAAACAAACAGGTTTTTGATAATGAAACCGATCTCTGGTTTTCGTTTCACATCAAAGGAAACGTTATGTATTTATTTTGCCTCTTTTTAAAGCGAACACAACATAAAAAATATAATTGTCTGATTTCGAAGCAGAGGAAGAAAGAGCAACTCAGAGGAAAAGTTAAGAAAATAACCGTATGCTTTGGGAGAAGTATATAACTACAAGAATTATGATTCACAAAGTTGAAAAGCAAGTGAGTTGCTTATAAATATCACGGAGAGAAATCGGGAGAGATGCGAAATGATGTTAAAATTGAATTAAATTCAGTTAAATGCAAAACGGCGCCCCCAGCCGGTGAATCTACTTACAATATAATATCACTTGATATAAATTAACGTGATGTGTGAGCTCAATTTTAATATCTTCATTTTTTCCTTGATTTTCGTCGTTGAATTCTGATGAATCCGCAACTTTAAACACACAGAAATTAAAAAATAAAACTGAGAGGAAAAAGATTAAAGGTAAATTCTATTTTTATTACGCTTTTCCCAACGAGAAACATGGGACATGTTATTAAATTGGAGCAATCGATTTTGAAAAACCAACGGTGAAAGAAATGAAACGGAGAAATCCTCCAATTGAATATCTACACTTTTTTTTTTTTTTTTTTTTTTTGCAAGTTATTCAAATGAGAAATACCGCGGACTCTGGCTTTCGATTTCCCCGAGATTTAAATGCGAAGGAAAATGCAGTATTCCTCTCGTTTCATCGGGAAAAGTTTGCAAATTATGATGAATGCCCTCGCCCCTACGATATTTTTCATTTTCAAATCCCATAATGGAGCTAATTATTCGATATTATGGGGGGACCGTAGAAATGTGACGTCATCGACCCACACGATTCAGTTTTGAAAGGATTGTGTAATTCATTCATTCAACGTACCTGCTGAAATTTTCTCGGGATCCAAATACTGAGTATATGGCATTTGCACAATTTAAAAAAAAAAAGGAAGAAAAACAACAATTCGATGGTGTTCCGACGTTCCAACACGCGAAATTTCGACACTGCGACTATTAAACACTGTGATATTTCAACACTCGTACATTCATTTTCGTCTTGTGTTTTAATTCGTAATTTAATTATTTAAGTCTGTTGTTAAACTTCTAAAGTCGAAAAATTAGAGAAGATCGGTTAAAGATAAAATTATTCAGAAGGTGAAAGAAAAATAGTTACTACAGGTAAGCTAACTGTACGTAATAGCTATTTGTGCTGAAAATATCACAGTGTTTAAAGCCGCATAGTTGGAATGTCGCATGTGTTTAAAAGCCGTTGTGTTGAAAATATGAGTGTTGAAATATCCAGTATTGAAAAGTCGCGTGTTGGAACGTCAGTAGACCGAATTCAATTTTTGACTCAGTTTCGTGAAAACAAGTAAATAAAATTAATGGACGATGCGGAAATTAAATACAAGTACTCGTGCAGCGATGCCGAGATGTAAACAAAGATGTCTTTTTGTGTTTCATCGACTATGAGAAGGCGTTTGACAGGGTTCAACACCAGAAAATGTTAGAAATCCTTCAGCGCATAGGACTCGACAGTCGGGATGTGAGACTTATTGCCAACCTCTACTGGAACCAGGGCGCAAGCGTGCGGATCGAAAATGAGTTATCGGAGGAAGTCCAAATACAGCGTGGCGTTCGGCAGGGCTGTGTATTGTCTCCGTTATTATTTAATTTGTACTCGGAGATGATCCTCTCGGAAGCTTTAGACGGCCTAAATCTAGGAATCGTGATCAACGGCGAAGAAATCAACAATTTGCGTTATGCAGACGACACGGTCTTACCGACAGGTAGTGCAGAAGATCTGCAAACTTTGCTCGACCATGTTAACGCAGTGAGCAATCGGTACGGCTTAACCATAAATTCGCGAAAAACAAAGTTTATGGTTGTCAGCAGGGAAAATGTTGACGTGAGAATCTTTATCGCCGGAAAGGAAATTGAACGGGTCCACTCGTATAAATATCTTGGGTGCTGCGTAAATGATTCTTGGGATTGTAACCAGGAAGTCCGAGCACGTATTGAGCAAGCCAGAGGAACTTTCTTCAAAATGAGGAACCTGTTGTGCAATCGCAACTTGAGTCTCCAAACAAGGGTCCGTATCGTCCGATGTTACGTTTTTCCCGTGCTCTTATATGGACACGAGGGATGGACTTTAACTAGGGCGTTGGAAAAGAAGTTGGAGGCTTTTGAGATGTGGGTATACCGTCGAATGCTTAAAATTTCGTGGACTGACAGGGTGAGAAATGATGACGTCTTGGCTCGTATGGGAAAGGAGTTGGAGGTGCTGTACGAGATCAAGCGTCGGAAGCTCGATTATTTCGGCCACGTGATTCGAAATGAAAAGTACCGCCTCCTTCAGCTTGTGATGGAGGGAAAAATCGAGGGTAAGCGCAAGCAAGGCCGTAGGAAAACCTCATGGCTTAAGAATCTCAGAGACTGGTTTGGTGTTGATTCCTTGAGTCTTTTTAGAGCGGCGGTCTCAAAAGTAAAAATATGCCAGATGATAGCCAATCTTCGTCGCGGAGACGGCACTTGAAAGAAGAAGAAGAAGATGCGGTCACACGGTGTGGGATGACTCTTGTTTATATACCGCGCTTCTACGGTTAATGCTACTTTTTTTTTTTTTTTTTTTTTTTTTAAGATTCCTTTTTTTAAAATCAACCTGTAGCTTCAGCAAGTAAAAAAAGTGAAAATTGCGTAAGGAAAAGAAGTATCTTTGCATGTATTAAAAATTTAGACGCAACCAGAAATAAACATAAGCTTTACCGCCAGATAATTTTGCGCCCGAAATGGAATTTACTTAGAAGCCGAGCCTAACCCAAGATGCATTTCAGAAAAGCTAAATTGAAAACAAGGTGCAGATGTTAAATAGCCAAAGTGGAGAGAATTACAGATTTATTATCAGACTTTCAATGGAGTACTTGAAAACTGAAGGGAGGGAGTAGTTGATCAACTTGGGATCAACCCCTCGGGCCCTGAATGGAGGCTTCCATCCAACATATTTCCTATTTCCGAGCGAATACGTGAACGCGAAGAGGAGCCAGAGCTTTGAGTGTGTAACAATTCTGAAATGGTTTTTTGACTTCTTTTATTGAACTACTAATCCAGTAATTCTACTGGCCTATTTTCCTGTCGAATACTCTTACAGGCTAAGTACAACAAAGAGAAGTACACAATAAGAGCATAGCAACACCCTTATAACTGACAGACGACCAGGTTCACTCCTATGAACTAAGCGGTGGAACGAGAAGAAACCAAACAAAAAAATATTTTAAAAAAAAGAAAGTCCCATGTCGCTGGACCCGACTTTAGAGAAATTCCTGATTAAGGAAACTGAAGGAAATGTAAAACAGAAAGTAAGCCTAAGTTATTAAAAAAATTATAAGGATATAAGAAAAGACTAGTTGGTTAAATAAAAGAACTCAAAATCAATCCCAGAATTGTTATAGGTGAAAAAATTCGACTACAATTTTTGGACGGATTTCAATGGATAAAAAACAAAAACCCATCACATAATTTCTTCGGCTAAACTCTCTTTAGCTCCTCTAGGCTCACCCCTAAGCTCTCTACAAGAAAAAGCAGCCTTTGGAGCAGACCACCGAATTTAGAGGCTTATCGATACAGCAGGCTGCCTATGTCCTATTAGGCAGTTTATGCATTCGGAGTTGTTTTCCTTCATTCTGGAAAATAATTCGGGGTAAACAAAAAATCCGATTGGAAGTGAGGTACCTTAGTTAAAGTCTGAAACCTATTGTCAAAGATTACTCTCGCTTCATTAAAAAAAAAAAAAATAAAATAAATTTCAAAACGGAAAGAAAAGAAAGATTAGCAGCTAATAAAACATGATCATTTCCCTTAATAAGATAACATTAAGTAAGAAAATCGTATACGCCCACTCGATTTTATAAGGGATTTGACGGCGACCTCGAAACAAAAACAAGGCAGCGAAATACAGTTTAATACATAGAACCGTATATTTTCTTCAGCGTGTTTTTTCTGTTTTTATTCTCGTGTTTCCGACTTCGTGTTAATTTCTTGAAAACAAGAGCGAATTCCTTGTTTTTATCTTGGAGCGCATAAAATCGTAAAAGCGTTAAAATATCGAGTTAGGGAAATCGGAGAGAGAAGAGTCGCATTCAAACACTTGCATTAATTAAATAATCATCAAGTCGGATTTTCTATTTAAAACCGAATTATTTTCCGAAGTCGGGGAAAATAATTTCAAAAGCTCCGACATCCGATGAAATTTTCTTGCAACTACATTATAAGACATAATCGGCGTTCGACTCCAATCGCATCCTCGAAAATTGAGATTACGAGGGAGGAGAGCCCTGTAATATCACTCGCGCGTTTAATTACAAGCTAATCTCGGTTTAATCCACATCAACCGTTTTCCATGTTTACCTTTAAAACAAAAAATTAAATGCCGAACAATTTTTTTTTTTTGTCCAAAAAGTTGGGAATAAAAATATTTCTTTTAGAGTGTAAAATAAAAAAAAAAGAAAAGAAAAAAAAAAGTGTCAAAGAACGTAACATAACAACAAAGGGGAGGGGCAGGGGACTTTTATCGCCAACGGCATTGCTTACGCCTTTCCTTTTGTTGGCAAAGAAAAAAAAAATAAAGCGTGTGTGGGAAAAGTACAATATTAATATCAAACCTTTTTTTTATTTATGCTACGATTCAGATTTTATATTTTCAAAAAAAAACTGACAAGAACAAGCACCGTGGTGATCCTTGTATCACTCGAGAAACGTTTTCCCCTAAAGTGACAGGGAGCTTTGCTTTCCATATTATAAAGTTGACGGCTAGTGTAAATGCATTATGATGGCTATTGCATTTTTACGTCAACAAGGCGCTGCTTCAAGTAAATATTTTTTATTGCAAAACGATAAAAGTTTTTTTTTTCGCTCCCAACCACGCCGAACCCGGTATAATTAAATATCCTTAAAATCTTAATTGTTCGCATAATATAATATCATTAGGATCCACTCGTTCTTGATTAAAATGTCATTTCAGGGAGGAAAACGAGAAATTCATTGTCATTATGTTCGAAAAGACTTTTGATCTTTAACTTTGCTAAATTAGATGTTTGCTCAAGGTGAGATATTAGCTTTCGTTTCAGTGGTATATTATTATAATTTGGAAGATTCTACAAGGCGAAATTTTGAATTTGAAACTTGAAAAAAGTTTCGCTTGAATTTAGATTAATTGGTTGCAGGGACGAGTCCAGAAGAAAATGCTGCTAAGGGAAAAAAATGATGAATCCTAAGACAATCTTGTTGGGAGCGAAAAAAACCCGAATGCATAACAGTCCTTACTGAAGAGTCTATTGGACCTAGGTCCAGCAGTTCCTTTACTTTCTTTACAGATCGGATGTACATGGAGAAAAATAGTAACTTACTATTATTAAAGTCGAGTGAATACTCAATATTTCACTTTTTTAAATTTAAATTTTACTTGTAATTTTGCTTGTGCTAAAAGTTTCTCAATTTTGCTACTTCAGTTTAGAGTATTCGCTCGGCCTGAATCGAAATTTAGTTGCAAGGAGCTAATTTTTTTTCTTCGTGTAACATTATACTATACTAACTACAAAGGATTAAAAATATTAAGATCAATAAATAAATGGGTAACTTTGCTACAAAGACTATCACGGTAATACGGTACCAGCCTTTTCCGAAAACCAAAAAAATTAACTACAAACGCCTGGTCCTTATTTGTATTCCTTTCTTTTTAGTGACAATTCTTGCCGTCGGAAACCAGAATTACATCAAATTATATGATACCGACATTGATCTAGCAACGAAAACTCTTCATTTTAAGTAGCCTGCAAGCTAGACAAGTGCTTACGCCGATTCTTTTCCCAGAAAAGCAGTAGACTGGCATCGAAACAGCGAGGCAATACAATCGAGTTCAGTTAAAACCTATGTTTAACTTATGGAAGTTCGACTCAAACTCTCAAACTCCAATATATTCGGCTGAATAAGAATCACAAACAGCTCTTCATGTATTTTAACTAAGAAAAATAATCCGATAGATTTTCATTAAAGCTAAATTATCGAGAAGTACAAAATGAAAGCATATTCCATTCGGCTCCGAGCTTCATAAATGATAAAATGATTGAAGTTAAAAAGAACCAAAAATACCAAACCAGTGTCAATTATTTTTAGAAATCAGTGACCAGTCTATCCCTGGAGATAGAAAGAAAACCCCAACTAAAACCACTTAAAACCAAAGTATTAAATTATAATTTCCGCTTTTTATTTCATTTTGAAAACTGCAAAATTTGATTAAAAAATAAAAGTGGAAGAAAGAAGTTAATAACTGGAAAATGATAAAAATTGCTCGACCTAGGGCTCAAACATGATCGTCAAAAACGACGAACGGTTTTTCAAAAATACTTAGAGACAAGCAGTCCGAGTTCATGGTTATGTTCGTAAAAAAATGTTTGCCGAACATACTCGCAGTATATTTGCGTTCTAAAGCTTGTCTATTTTTCCTAAACCTTTTCGGCAACTAACCTGGTGTCCAACGCCGGCCTTTCTTCAAAGGCTCACCGGCTTGGTTCTTATTTTCCTACTCTAAAATGCTTTTCATTAAGCTTAAAAAGGTATCAAATGACAATTATTGCAGTTTTGGACACTTGTTTAAGTTGATAAAATGTTGAAAACACAGAATCGTATCGAGATTACGGTTTTTCGAGGAAAACTTGCAATCAAGAATTCCCGTTCTTCTGCAAGAAAAGATGCAATACTCAATTGTATCTTAAAGCCAGTCTCGAGAACTCCTGAAGAATGCAAGTCATTTACCGGAAATTTTGTCTCTTATTTTTTGAAAATCTTTAATCTCCAGAATCCCATGCTTAAAAGTTATCATTTCTCTTTCTCAAGAAAGTTCGTGATTTCCATATTTTTCTCCATTGTGAATTTGCACCCAAGAAAAGCAACAAAAAAAAAATTAATTTTCAAGAATTTGAAAACCTCTGAAAGTCAGAAACAATATTTCTCAAGATTTTTTTATTTTTTTGCTCTTGTCCAAAACAAGATTTTTTTCTATTTTTATAAAATCAAACTAAAAGGCTGATAAAACTCAAAACGAATGGCGGATGCTTTTGACCACAGAAAAAATGGCACAGAACTTAAACTGTAAAATTAACAAATTTGAGTCGTACAGTAATATGTAAAAAAAAAAGTGCAAAATAAGTGCAGTAAGAAAAGCAGAGTAAGAGAGAAAAACAGCCCTTAATTTCGACCGAGTCCCGTGACCTTGAAAACTATAGTACATTACAAGTTAAACTTGCAAAAGTACTGTTTACTTCTATTTGGCAAAAGCCTTAATTTCTTTTTTTTTTTTTTATATATATATATATGTATATATATAAATTCATATCTCATAATCGATGTTCTTATCCGACTTAATTAACGATTTGGAAAAAAAAATCCCGAAAGGATGAAGCTAATCGCATGATTTATTTAGAAACGAAGCCAAAAAAGAGGGGAGACAAGTAAAAAAGCAACATGTCACTTCTGAAAATGAAAGCAAACATTTGGTTAACTTACTCAAGTCTTCGTTATATAAATCGTTAATCCATCTTTTTTTTTAACAGCAAATCACCAACATTATATAAGATACATTTCAATTCAAAAAATTTTTTTATGTTTGTTTGTTTATTTATTTATTTATTTATTCTATAGAAAAAAAATATATATATATATTATATATACCTGGTCTGGATGAAAATTGAAAGTAAAGGGGGAACGGATAGACGTGACCCGATCGCGCACACGGGGCTGACTGAGAGGCTCGAGCCCGTCTCGTAGCCTTGCTCGCTCGCTCCCGAGCTCAGCCTTCCAAGGGTGACTGTAAGGCAGCACCGTACCGACCAAACCTTTCATTACCTTCGTTACGGGTTCCACCGGGAAAATGTTTTCCCTCCTTAAAAGGAGAGTACCGAATAAAGTGAGGATGGATTTTTGAGTCAGGAGACGTCATCGCGAGGGGGAGAGAAAAAAAAACGGATGAAAATCGCAGACGTGACGTACCCGGCGTCATCTTTTACGATTTAACTTGCTCTGGGAGAGCACGAGGATGAAGCCGTATGGAATATCTTTTTTAATGGGATAGACTGGAAAATTCCAGGAGAAGTAAGAGATCGATTTTTGCAGAATTTATTTTCTAATGGGAAAAAGAAGGAAAAATGACGGGTCAAAGTAAAACTACAACTTCCCAGGCCAAAATAAGATGCGTAAAATTTTCTAAACGTGTTTAAAAAAATATTAAAACCGGTATTTCGACAATAGGGTTATTCAACTTAATCTATTGTCTTTGACTGAATTTCTTCAAGCATTTTACGAATAAGCGGGATAAACGGAAGGAACGTTTCTATCACGACGGCTCATTTGCATACCCCAAAAGCTTTGGTTAGATCCAAGCTCAAGTTTTGGGCCAGGTAGTCTTGGCCAGGACACGAACCATCAAATTCTACTTCTGATGGATGCCTGACCTATTGGGCGATTATTCTAAATTTTTTACCCGTATTTTCCATCTTTTTTTTCAGTCAACCGTGTAAAATTTGATACAACGGTAGAGGTCCCTATCCTGGGTTTTTCTTCTATACAAAATGTTTACCTTTAATGTGTATACATTTTGTATGCAAGAAAAACCCAGGATAGGGATATCTACCCACAAAGAAATCTCTTTGATGTTGATTCTCAATGCTGATTCATTTATCTCAAACTAAACCTAAATTCCGTTCCAAAAAAAGGTAATTACTGCATTATTATTATTATTATTTTTCGCTTTTTGACTCCCTTCTTAGGGGGACACCTTTCCGATGGTGGAGGTCGTAAAACCATTACGACAATTCCAGACATCGTCGACCTGTCGGAACTCGAAAGATTTTATCTCTGAAATAGACCTGAAATATTCTCATTTATTTTTAAAGAGATTTTTAATTAAGCCTACTTCCGATAGAGGGGGAAGACGGTTGCATTTAAGCGTTTGTCCTGACCACACCGTTATCGTGAGATTTTTTTGGAGTTCTTTTTGGTTTTTGCTTTTGTGCAAGACAAGGTCGCGGTGGTTTTTTTTGGCGTTATTACACCAGACTGAAAAGGGAAGAAGAAGATGACTACGATAATCATAGCATCTCTCCCTAAATAATTTTTTATTCTTGCATAGGTTAAACACCATAAATCCAATTATTAGAAAATATGGTTTCACTCCTATGTCATAAGCGAGCACCGGATCAAGCACGAGCACAGGTCTCGAGTGTGAATGTCGAGCGTGCTACGTACTAGCCTACGATGCCCGCTTTTATTATTATTATTATTATTATAATCTTTTTCTTTCTTTTCTTTTCTTTTCTCGAGCAAAAAATGTGATTCCTACTTTCGTTTTCAACGAAAAATATTTTCCCATTTAAAAACTAAATGCTTGCTTCTTTTCTTTAATTATTAACTGACTTCAGCTAAAAATCAAATCAATTTCAATTTTAGCAAGGAATCTGTATCATTGAAAATAATATTTCTGTGCTGTGGATGTGGCAAAAGATTGACTACCCGGGAAAAACCAAAAAAATAAAAATTTATTTATTTGTATTGACGACAACTACAGTTTTGGTGTTATTTAATACTATAGAAAAAAAGAGAAAAAATACAGATAAGAATGAAAATGATATTATATTGAATTTATTATATAGCCCCTCCGAAAAAATTTTAAAACTCAAGGTATTTTTTTAAACTCATTAAAGTGTTCTTCAACACTTTTCTATACATTTTAAAATTTTCCGCGAGAGCACCTCGAAGACGAAATGTAAAAACTAAAATAATTGAAAAGTTTAAAATAATATACGAATGAAGAAATTTTTATTTTTTTGGTTTTTCCCGGGAATATCATTTTCATTTTTATCTGTATTTTTTCTCTTATTTTCAATACTTTCCTATAGTATTAAATAACACCAAAACTATAGTTGTCGTCAATAAAAATGAATAAATTTTTATTTTTTCGGTTTTTCCCGGGTACTGTGAAAAATATCATATACTAATGATAAATATTAACGTAGTAAGATGTGGCGTCGTCTATCTAAAAAAAATGCGATCGGTGAACCGATCAAAGTGCTTTATCGACTATTTAAATAATTAGTGACAAATAGAAATAGTATATTACAACACAAGAGCTGCAAAAGAAAAAATTGTCCGTCGAGGCCGATTTTGAAAATGTCTCGACGGGGAATTCTTTTTCAGTTCTTGTGTTGTAAGCTACTTTTCAGCACAAAGCACAGCGTAATAAAGGTATTTCTAAAACGCACTAGTGCGGAAAAATCAGTTTTCCGCACTGAATGATGAAAAAAATATAATTAGTTTTTCGATTAGAGGTCTACCAAAGCCGCAGTAAGGGTATAAAGAATCCGAATTCCGGAAAAATTATTTCAGATTCGGATTCCTCTACCCCGAAAATATTTTCAAAAATACGGTTAGTTTTTCGTTAGCTCCCACGACCAACCCGCCAATCAGCACGACCAAATCGCTTTGATGAAGTAATCAATTACGTCATATCGTGACGTTTCAAAAATTGGAGATATTGATTTTTAGGCCTATACCCATATTTTTAGCCCTGCTCACCGTTTCTGAACCATTCAACAGAATTGAATCGAATTTTAATGGTAGCGCATTTCGATGAATATCTGCTACAGTACGAAAATTGGCCTAAATCGTATAGCTGCGTTCGCGATTTATAGTTAAACAAAACCTAAAAAGTGCTGGAAATTCAACATTTTTACTCGCTGCTTCCAAAACCGATTTGGAAGCAGCGAGTAAAAATGTTGAATTTCCAGCACTTTTATATCGAAAACTGAAATTTGTGCTAAATGCAATGCTTTATTCTCCCTGCAGTCGACAAAGCAAAAAAAAAAAAAAAAAAAAAAAAACAGGAAAATGGCTATATTTGATTTGATGAACAAAAGTTAGTGAATCAATTATAACATCGCTGGGCGACTCACTTAATTTTATTCATATTTAACTACCTCTTTTAGAGTTCTCACGGGCTAAGGTTATCGTTTTCTTTGGTTTCGGGTTTCGGATTTATAATATTTCATCGGGTCCGCTTCGAGACGCAATTTTCGAATTTATGCAGGACTCCCCCTTTCTTTTTAGTCACTGACAACTAATCTCCTCACCAGCTGCAACATCTACCAAAAGAGTTTGTTCGTAATAAATGAGTACAATTTTTCAGAGTTTCCCCAGTCCTTTTCTAATTTTTTTTTTCTAATTCACTCTATCAAATCGCACTGCTTGTTTTAAGAAATTACTCGATAATAGAAAACCGTAAAAAATAGAAAGAGCGAGATAATAAAAACTAAAACAAGCGGGCACCCCAAAAACAATAAAAATTAATCGCATTAAACACGGCAAATGGTTTTATATGTGAACCGTGGAGGAAAAAAATCGAATCCGGGTAAAATAGGATAAAAAGGGATATTTTTTAACTTAACGACTCAATTTCATCCTCTATAATATATAATGATTTTTCGCTCTGGGTCTCTCGCTCACATGTTTCAATTTTTTTTTTTTTTTTAATTTTTCAGAAGCTCGGGGAGAAAAGGCAGATCAGCTGCAAAGAGGAGCAATTTTCGAATGCTTGGGGTCCGACGAAAGGAATCCCTCGAATCGCTCCATTCTAATTTTAGTTCTCCGACTAAAGTTTAAATTAGAAATTACATAGAATTAGCATTATCGATTTCACCTTCGACAAGAGGCTCAGTCTCGGCCTTTTTTTTCAGCCGTTTTCGAGAATTTAGTATAACAAATTACTTAAGATTCGCTTTGACTTATTTGAAACTTTTTGAATGGTGGCCGAAAATGACTCGGATTGCCTATACGGCAATGGTGGTAAAGATAAATACGCCACTTAAAAGTTTTCTCTATTCATAATGATTTCAGAATCACTGCCACCAAATTACCGAAATACTGTACTCGTCTCCGTTACTGAGTTTGAATGAGGGCAGTCCATAAATTACATAAGCCTATTTGTCCTCCCCGCCTATTAAATTCCAGTCATTTAGAAAAAAAAAAAATCGTGCAGCATGGTGCCAAAATATAAAAATATTCCTCATACTTTATTCAATTTTTTTTTAAATTCTTCCGAAATTCCACTGGTTCATTCCAAACCAGTGCACTTAATGGAAAAACGGCATGCCCCTCGTCAAGTTTGAATTTTGACTGTTAAGACTAAGAGTAGATTATGTTTTCAGATTCCGATTTCCAACGTCCCGTCCAAAGCAGTCCAATTAAAAGAGCTCAGTTTTAAAATTTGAAATTTATTTCCCTCCGTATTAGCACACTCAGCCTAATACAGTAAGCTACAAGGATGCACTCGCTTAATAGCATTCCCTTTTTTCTCCTTCATTGATACGAGGGAATTGAATACTTCGATGCAAGGTTAGCACAACGCACGTCTCGAGTCTTAAGAAATTTTATCCCGAAGGTAAAAGGAAAAAGGAAAAAAAAAACGATTAGAAATCTCATAAGCCTGGTTTAATTTGTTGCTCATTTGTAAACACCCGGTGTCTATATGTGGTTTCCCTTGGGAGGTTGATACAGTCAATCCGGGGTTTCCTAGAACTCACTCACTTTACAAAACTTTTCCCGAAACTTTACAATTTCGGAATCGTTTTAAATCCTTAACGAAAATCGTCTCTCTGTATTTCTAGTGATTTCCAGTCAAAATCTCGGTTGAGGTTTTCAGCTTTCAAACAATTCTCACTACTCCCGAAATTAATATAAACTCGCTCAAAGTTTTTTTTTTTTTTTTTTTTTTTTTTTTTTTTTTTGGGAGCTGACGGGAAAAAAAGGGACAAGCGATTATAAGGTCGAAAACTGGGGGAAAAGTTTGTAAATGATTCAGGGAAAACATTTCACGGTCTCTCGGTTTTGAGGAAATGGAAAATGCTGATTTTGCTGTCACATATATCAACTAAGCTGTCCCCCATAAACCCAAATACAGATTTACATCCAGCGAAATATTTTCACGACTTCTAAATCTGAATCAATAACGATCCTTCAAACAAATTGTCGCACTAGCAAAAAAAAAAAAAAAAAAGTGGTTTTACGGATGAAACATTATTTTCTTTGGAAAATGGTCTCTTACTTGTCAGAGGTAAGAATCGATTGGATCCTTTTGCTGTTGATTTGAAAAGGAATTATTTTCCGAACTGAAATAGAGCTACTCGTCTGTTTTCAACTTTTTCCCTATCATTAAAAAAAGGCACGTTCAAGCCAAGTGCAAGTTAATTTTTTTGCGCCTCTCCTTTTCAACTAAAAAATTGACTAAAAAAATGATTAAAGTTATCTTGCACAAAACAGATCGTTTGTTGAAATCCTTGGGGGGGGGGGGGGGAGGCCTAAAACGCGCAATTCTTCAGAGTTCAGTCGTTGAGCCGCTAATGTTTTGTTATAATTTCAGATCAAAAGTATCATTCTAGCCGATAAATACAACCTTTTTGACAGAAAAGAAATCAACATGATTTTTTTTATTAAATAATTAACGATTTCTGTTGGTTCGTTAACTTCGTTCGACGGTATAAGAGAAGGAAAAAGAAAAGGATCAATTTTGATTCCTTCCCGGTAAAGTATTCGCACTCCCTTAGGCTAAAAAATCAAAGAGGAATCGGGAGTAAATAAACGATGAATCGTAGCCCTATTTAGGGTTTTTGAAGGAATTCACCCGTTGCCATAGAGATTCGCGATCTAACTTCTTTCGTCTCTGTAATGAAAAATAAACTTTAAAGATCCCGTGCTTCTTAAAACGATTACAATTATTTCCCAGACTCATGAGGATCGGTACTGTATGTCAGAACAGCCCCCCCCCCCTCCCTCCCCCTCTCCTCCGAAAGGAAACTAAGTCTAAAAACTTTGAGAACTTGAATTGTTTTTAAGCATTTAGACCTTCGCTGTTGACCCCTTGCTTTACCGATAAGGAAATATTGCAACTAATCTCAGTTTCGAACGCTTCCAAAAGTTCATTAAAAAAAAGGTTAGAGTTGCAATTTTTCTCGTATTTTCCGTGATCTTTGAGTGAGCCATCTTTTATTTTAAAAACAAAAACAGCGTCTGATGCGAACCTCCTTAGCAACTGAAGAATAGCTGTTAAAATTGCATTAAGTGCCTGCAGTTTTCTCGAAAAATTTGAGCATTCACATGAACCATAAATCTCCAAATCAATACGTAGGGTTTCTTGATTAAAATGTCGAATCCCCCCTCTCCTTCTCCAGAATCAAAATTTCCAGTTTGTCTGCTAATGAAGTCGATATTTTTAAAAACCCAATACCGATATATCGAAATATCGGTTTAAAAAAAAATCGATATCGATATAAGGTCAAAAAAAGACTTTTTTTTTTATTACCTTTCCGCCTAAATTTGATAGAGATTCTGTTAGGAATCGCGTAGACATTACGGGAAAAACATTTTGGAAAAGAAGGGCTTACTGCTGAGAGAAAGAAGGGAGGTAGCAAAATTCTTAGAATTTTTAGGAAAGAGAAATAAGAGAATACAATTCGAGAAAAAATCTAAAGTAGTATCAAGCGGGTAAAGAAGGGAATAGGATTTCAAAAATCTTATCTCTGTCAACCTCAGGGGAAGGAGGGGTTACAAATCGACAAAAATGCTTATGTAATGCAGTACGTGTACCGAACTTTGACATTTAATTTTATCTTAGAACGGCTAAGTAAGAAATGTAAACATATTACGTACACAAAAGTTTTAAATTTTGACTTCCTTTTTTCTTTGGAGGCATTAACTAGGACTTTTTTAAATATTTACGGAGAAAAATACATATTGTAAAAAAATATGTAAAAAAATATCGATATCGTCGATTTTTCGATTTCTAAAATTCTTAACATAATCGATAGTTTTTGTTTCAATATATCGATACAATATCACTACCGTCTGGAATGCACTCTCAATTTCTCAATCAAGGTGCATTCAGCTGACTTGCGTAACGCAACAAATGTACGTTATTTCATCTCAAAATAAAATCAAAGGGAAGGAAAATAAACTAAAAGAACTCACCAAAAAATTGTAGAATTTCCAGTAGGAATATTTTTTTCTGAATGCATTGCACAATTCAAGTACCGAAAGTATCCGATGCCCAAAATCCTGTTACACTGTGCGGAGTTCTTTTATTAAAGTGTAACTTTGTTATTTAGCTTGGGTTTCTTATTGAGGAAATCGATAAGATTTCCACGCGAAGAGAAAATCTACTTTCAGGATTTTTATTTCTCAATTCTTTTCATCAAGAGACGGTCTTGGGAAAACCGACAAATGTTCGGAGAGAGAAAAGAAAAAACTTTTTAATCATTTTTCCATAGCCTTGGCTATTGTAGGCGGACAAAATGAAACCAGCCGAGCGTTAAATTTTCCTACATTTTACGCATTAGTCTCGGTATGTCTTACCGTTTTCATTTAATTATTTCTTTTTTCCTTTTGATTTTCAAAAATACATCGAAACTTTTTTATTCCGAAAGAGGTTATATGAAAAGGGTTAAAGAAAAGCTTCTCTACGGACGTGCTCTGCGGTTGGAATTTTTACAGTGATATTAAATTATAACGCTCTCCTTCCAAAGACTACACGGCTTTCCAAAGTTTACGATGATGGTTTTAAAAAAACGATACCCTATTCTTTGGGAGATACTTGCCCTCAAATAAATAGTCAAGGCAATGCCATCTTCGCTGTAAGTCGAAAAAAAGGGGAAAAGGCTCCGAAAATGGCCTACAAAATCTGAAGTGCAAACTTTCTGATCAATTGAGAGTTCCGTGTTCCAATTTTTCCAACCTTCGAAAGTCTTCCGTAAGATCTTTATTATTTTCGAAGACAATAAAATTGAAAACAAAAACGGATAGAAAACATATTTGAGAAGAATGAAATCGGCTTCGTTTCTGTTTTGATATTGCCTTGTGATATGATTTCTTTTCTTTCTCAAAAGCGACTTTTTAAAATTTTATCAATATGTTTCGTCGCTTTTGATTTTTTAAATTCGAAGCTACTAAACGTCTTTTTATTCTCACTTTTTTTATTTATTTTTTATTAATTTTTTCTTTGTGACTCATCCTAAAAATATTTTAGAACGTCAAGGGAATCGAAAACTTCGGGACAAATAATCGATAAACATAGATGGAATAAAATAAATAAGAGAAAATCAAGATTTTTTTTGTTAACCCAAACAAATAGCTCCGTACCGGAGAGGTACGCAGTGCTAGCTCTGCCTTAGGGGACAGTGGGGTAAAAAACCAAATTGACAACCCGCTACACAAAATAAAAAAATTCGGTTTGGTCTCTTGTACGTTATACTCAAAAGCGAGTTCCAGCTTCGGTTCGGTTTTTTATAACTAACCGCGTTCGACTTCGGTTTCGGTTCGGTTCCCATTAACGTCCGGTTCGGGTTCAGTTCGGTTCGATTCAGTTCACTTTATTTTCTGCTTTCGAATGTTTACCGTTTTGGACTTGAGGAGTATTTTAAAAAACAAATTACACTACAAGTAATTATAAAAATTCTAAAAATGTATTTTTTTGATGCCACTATTCTCTATGCATTATTCTCCAATTCGGCAATATTGGTAGGTCGCGGGAAGGCTTTCATGCCAACTGCTCACATGTCAGACGACGGTCAGGAAAAGATTTTTAATGAAAATAAAACTACACCATTTTTCATACACGGAAAAAAAATCGTTTTTGATTTAAAAAGGCAAGAAAAACTAACAAGATCGAAATAAATTGTTTATACTTTTTAACAAAATTCTCTTTTGAGGAAAAAAAAAAGTTTCTTATTTTTTTCGAATTTGAAGGAAAATCATCGTAATAGCCCTAAAAGAGAAAATAGAAAAAAGAAAAGCTAAAGGCTTTGTTTTCTCCTCGTCTCCCGTCTCCGTCCTCCCTCCCTCCCCTTCAACTAGCAAAATGCGTGAAAATCCTTTTTCCGTTCCTAAAATTTTCGACACCGTAAATTATTATCATTATCATCATCGATAACTTAATTTGTTGTCGGTTTCCCCGCTCCGTCTGTTCCTCGCGGATATATTAGTTATCTCGGTATATTTTTAACTCTTTAACGACCACCCTGACCGGAGCGGAACACGGAATTTATTTACCCAAGAAAATAAACACGGGACTAAACTTGGGGACATAATTATTACATCAGCATCGTTCATGTTACAACTGAAAAAGGACGAGGTTTGCTTTTCCTCTCGGAAATCCCGATATCACCTCGTTTTTCATATACGATATCTTCATAAAAACTGTTGGAAAATGTTTATCGAGGTTAGAAAAAAAATTTTTTTTTGGAAGAGTTGATTTTAATTAACAAATCATCAAAATTCCTGAAAGGAAATTTTTGGCATCCAGAAGTTTTGACAACTATATCTTTCTACTGTAAAAAATGTTTTGTTGCACCGATACAAATGTACAATTATAGATGCAAAACCTCTCCTTTTATCCTATATCAAAACTTTTTTAACGGGTAATCATTTTTGTTTATTTATTTACTTATTTATTTATTTATTTACTTAATTTTTTTTTTCAACCTTCAAGCTAATTTTCCATTAAAAAAAAAAAATCAAAAAAAATCAAAAAAAAAAAAAAAAAAAAGATGTTAGAAATCTCCTGATCTTAAACTTGGGCAAGCTAAACAGTGTAAAGGTACAAAATGTTTTTAAATATTAATTAAAAACAGCTTCAAAAAAAAATCTAGGTTTTCACTAAGATCACATACAATTTATCTCATGCTTTGCTTCCTTGAAGCCTTCTCACTAAGCTCTCAATAGGACCAAATACTAGTATGATAATCAACACTGAGTATCCAGACTGATTTGCAGCTAGAATTAGTTTGACACAAAGAATAATCATTCTGCCTCACATTCAACAAGTGTTTGTATTGCTAATCATAATATATCAATTGAGCCCTAAACAGGAGATGGTAAGGAATACATATTGATTAGTTTTAAACATTGCTATAACTGACACTTATAGTCTAGGAAATGATGAAGCGTAGAGGGGATCTGTTCAAACAAACTCTCTGTCGAAATAGCCTAAAGTCACATGTGCCTAAGTCAGAAAAATGATGCTAACTAATCAATCAAAAATGAATAAGCTTACCTGTAACAGTTTTCATTTCCAACAGTCTTCTCTCTCTAATCATCACTCACACGTCGGCTTCATTATTCAATTGACTCTTTATATAAGAAAGTACACTTCCCAACAGTTTCACACATAACAATCAGTGTGCCGGCACCGGATTCGGGATTTTGACGATTATTACACGATCAAACTTTTTCGAAGACAACAAAATTAAAACACACGGTTCATGTTTTTCTCGTTATATATTTTTTAGTAGCTACAAACATTCACAAAAACGACTAACCCGAAAAAACAAAATTTTCCTAAGACATACACCCAACCAACCGAAAGAAACATGGCGGACGATTACTCTTTATTTATCTTCCGCGATTTAGTACCGAATGCTGCCGTTAGGTTTTAATCTTTTTATAGTCAACAATATGAAAATTATTAAAGTGTAAAATGGTGAAATACAATCTCTGAATTAAATTTTTTCTTCTTTGAATAAATTGCATGTTTGCTGAATAGTACTTTCTTTTTTCGATTATTCAAATGGATTGGATTTGAGGCAACAACTACCGACTACCATGCTCTCTGGTGTTACGAATGCAAAGGATTAAAAATAAACCAGTTGAATTTGAGAAATCTAGAATTAAAGGTAACTGTGCTTAAAAATTCACCTTATATTATGCGTTTAATATTCTTGCAAATCTGATATACAAGAAATTGAAGAATCCCTTATATAAAGGAAATATTATTACTTTTAGCCTTTCATTCCTTAAATTTGAATACGCAAAAGCCAAGGACATCAGAAAGAACTGTCGTTATGCAAGCTACCGTAGTATAACGTACCTTTCGTATGAACCGGAAGTCACCCATGAAAATGTGATTTCTTTACAGAATCCAAAGCTTCTTTGGAGAAACTATGTTCAGGGTAAATTTTTCCGAATTTTATGGTTTCACTACGTTTTTTATGATGAAAAAAGGTCATCACTCAAAGATTTGACCTTGTTTCCCTTTGAATTTGCCGTCAGACTCGGAAGTCAGCACTGAAGGTCGAACTAATTACCGAGTGAAGTGTGAAGAACAACCAAATATCAAACGCTTCAAAAATATTTCCAAATAAATCAAAATTTGAGAGCAAAGATTTTCCTTTTCTTTCCGGAAAACCTATTTAAAAAAAATAAACTCATGGAAATTATGATAAAAAACTCTTTTATGAAGTTCTTTTGAATATGGTTTGCTTGCCTAATAATCCCGGAGTGGCGGGACTTTTTTTTATTTTTTGTCAACCGTGAAATTAAGCCCTCGTTTTTTTCCCATGATAGTAGCCTTTTATTCTCCTAATATTTTGATGTAATATTTCAACGTTAATTCTCACCAGAGGCAAAATGCCTTTTTCAACATGAATAACTAAGTCATTTGACTAAGTCATTTTGTGAAAAACAAAAATGACTTATGTTTAAAAACGTGATACAGTAACATCGACATTGATATTTTTTTAAAACTGGTTTTATAACTTTTTTTTTTTTTTTTTAGATAGGTAAATAAAATTAAACTACATTCTACGAGATATCATCCGATCATATGGCAAAATCCAATAAAGGTTATTTTTTGCTCGTTAAAGAGACAGAATTTCAAAAATCTGTAAGAAATGAAGCGGATTATAGGAATAAAGAAAGAACTAGGACTAATATTCTGTCTACACTTATGGGTTGCCTTGCTCCTGGGCACCCGGACACCCATACATGTTCCATGTTTTTAGCTTATAGAGCAAAGTTCTGGAACACCTAGGGTGTCAGGGTGCCTAGGAGGACTACACATTAAGTGTAGACAGAATATAAAAGTAAGTACAAAGAATAATACCGATGAAAAGTCGAAAAACTGAAAAAATGCAATGATTCCAAAAGATAAAGACCAAAAATTGAAAAACTGTGAGCTTAAATCATAGACAAAGGAACGTCTATTTTCCAAAGTCTGTGATTTACTCTGCCTTCTAAATAAGTTTCCATGACGTCTGTAGCGGTAGCCAAGGGAAAATAAACGCTTTCAAAAAATCGATAGTAAACAAACATTTTGGAATTGGGTGCAAGCATTTTTTTTTTTTTTTTTTTTTTTTTTAATTTTTTTAAACTGTCAATTAAAACCATCAAATGATGAACACGATATCAATGGCCGAAAAACCGGTCCCTCACATATCGGAACCGGACTGGAAAGGGAAAGTATGGAACATGCGTTCGATAGCAGAGACCAAAACTTCAAATTCTTACGAACTAAGAAACGATGACAGACAAATTCGGAACGAAGCCTCCATCTCTCGAAAATGGGCCAATTATCACAGCAACTTAAGAATTGCCGACAGGTAGGAGTAGGACTCGAAAACAAATTTTTTTAAAAGTCTAAACCTGACACGATAAATAAAAGGCTTACAGAGGTGAGGAGATGGCTTAACATTTTGGGCGGTGCCATGCAAAATTTAAAACTCCAGTCGGAAATGCTCATGGCCGAAAAATTTGAGACGGAAAAGTCCATCGAGAATTTTTGTTATTGCCTCAACGTTCTCAGCGAGTGCAGGCTTCTTCGAGATTCCAAAAATAAAATTAATTTGGTGTACGACGGGGTGGCAGACGAAATCAAACTGGTGAGACCTAAAATGAAAGAATGAAACAAAGAAAAGGGAGCATGATCTTAATTTTTTTTATTTTAAAATTTTCAGGAAATCGCAGCTTTGGAAAACACAAAAAGATATCTCACAGACAAATGTTTTGCCGCCTGGGATCAAAATAACAGACTTCAAGAACTGATCTTTAAATTAGAAAACGATATCGCCGATAAAAGCGAAGCCGTGGAAATCGACGTGGGAGCTTTGAAATTGGATAACACAAGCGTGGCAGCGACATACAAACCGGATGTCCTCAGGCTACCCTCCTCGTAAGAATATGGGGAATCTTCTTATTTAAAGATTTTCTTTCGGATCGGTTAATTTTTTTTTTTCTTTTAATTTCGGCAGAATTGTTCCTTACGAGATTTGGTTGGAACAAGCTCAAATGACTCAACTGGCAGCGGACAACGAAGCGACGACGGCTCAGAAATTCAGAGAAGCCCTGGTGCTAGCGAGAGAAAAAAGCAAAATGGATTACCAGTCTCAATACGAGGCAACCAATTTTCAGTTGAGGAAAAGAATTTTTGAAACTCTTAGGCTGAAAACGGAGTTAGAATGGCAGAAGAAAAATGTAAGGGACCATTAAGTATTACCTAAGCACGATTTTAAGTTTCGACTCTCTGCCTCCCCTTTAGTCAGCAAAATAGGCTTTCTGTTAAAAATATTTAATATTAGAGAACTCAGCCCTTCCCCCTTCAAAAGCTCTTACGTAATGCTTGAATGATTCCTCAGAAACTTGAAAATTGATGTTCTTTTGATACCTGGCATGTAGCCAAGTTTCAGCATAAAACTTAGCCTTTTTAGTAATGCCACGCATTACTTAGCTCATTTCTAGTATTATGTAAGCATAATTTCTGCAAATTTTGACTCCCTCCCCCTTTTGTAAACAAAAATGAGGATTTCGATGGTCCCTTATAATATTTTGAGCGATATTCTTACGCATATCTTGAATGGGGGAGTGGGTTGGTATGTTTTGATGAAAGCTCTTATCCATCTTAGGGGGTTAATACAATAACGGGTTTCGGGGTTCAAGTTTTTAAAATGCTTATTTTCGGTTACAAGGGATTTTTCTGTAGGATTTTTTTTTATGTCTCTATGATCTAAACATAGAAGATCTACCCTTAACGCGATAAGTTTGGTTTAAAGTCAAACTTAAAGCATCCGGATTCCGATAATTTTTTTTTTTTTTTAGATTTTAAGTGAAATGGAAAAACTGAATAAAGAGATAGATCGCCTCGTTAAATGTAAAGATGAAAGCATTCAGTATTTAAAATGTGCCGAATCAAGATTGGAAACACGAAACCAAAGACCTGCTTTGGAGCAAACCAGAGACGAGCCACAGCAAGGGCTTTACGAAGAAATAATGACGTTGAGGCAATCAGTTGAAGACCTATGCAAAAAGATAGCTGATTCAAAGTAAGTAAATTATACTAAGCATACTATATAGTCATGGGAAAAGGGAAATTTTGATACTGATTTTTTTTCTTTATTTTTAGGTGCACTTATAACCAAATGGAAAGTTACTTACTAGAACTGGAAACGGAAATAAAGTATAAAGAGCAAAGCATAAAACTCGATAACGATGCTTTGGATCTCCACAAGGCTTTGATTGTAAACATTCCCATTTCTCAAGTCGACAGAAATATCGAATTATTGAATATGTCTAAGGATTTGCCTCCGGAACGTCCCGTCATTCAATAAACCTAGATTTAAACTAACAGAAAAAGAGATTAGAATTTTTTTTTTTTTTAGAATTTAGAATTGCAAATAGCTTTCGACTTTATGATGTGGATTACATGTAAGTAGAAAAAAAAAAAACGATTTCACCTTTTTTTAAATAATTCATATTTAAATATATTACAAATAACTTAATAAGCTTTAACAATAAATAAAATCTTTTACAAAAATTCTACAAACTAACGGCAATAATTTAAGTAAGGCAATGCTTATATCTACGACTAATGACTTTGAAATTCGTTTTTTTAAAGTGAATTGTTTTTAACAAATTTTGGAAAAGATTAATGGAATTTTTTTAATTTTCCACAAGCTAAAATTATGTTTAGCTTATGAAAAAATCTACCAGTGAAAATAATTGTAATTAGAAAATGTTTTACAGTCCTTTAAATGTTTTTGCTAATAAATATATGAAAAATTGTACTGGAGCTATTTTTTAAAAAAATGTTTACGTTAGCCATTTTGACATTTTTCGATTTTGTTAAATCTTTTTAAATATCGAGTAAAACTGGTTTGGTTTCTTTCGCGCATTTGATCATGCTTTGTATAAGCTTAACAAACCCAGTGTCCTTCGGTTTCTCCAAACCTCTTAGCAATCGATTCTTCATGACGGCAACGAATTCTCTATTACTTAACTGTCCGTCGACTGAAAAAAAAAGATGACCCTAATGAAATGAAAAGCGTTTTTTTTTTTTTTTTTTTTTTTAACTGTAGATAATTAATATTACTCACGGTTTTCATCGAAAATAGTGAAAACAACGTCGATTACGTGGTCTGATAAATCGACGTGAGCGACTGTTTTAGCAACATGCTTAAGGGTGGCTTGATCGATTGAGGCTCCGGCTATATGATAAAATGTGAGGGCGGTATCTACGTCGTTTATGTTGTTTAAAAAATGAAAAAATTTTAAGTAGTCCTCACGGGAAATTCCTTTGCTCTGCTCCCGAAACCTAAATAGAAAAAAAGGCTGGAGTCGAGGAAGAAATTTTCGAAGAATTGTTCACAGTGAAAAAAAAAAAAAAATCTGAACAATATAGAAGCTAGTTTTTAAGACAATCCACCTTCTATTCCTCAGGTAGGATAACTAAATTTTCAATTCTATTTAATTTTCAAAAAAAAAAAAAATATAGAAGCTACTTTTGGTTCTGATTAAGATGCTAATCAACTATTACCTAAATTACATAGCCGCAAAGTTATCTCTTTTAAAGAGGATTTAAAACTGAAATCTTAAGTGATTGCAAAAAATCACATTTAGGTAACACTTGAATAACTTCTAGTGAGATATTAGTAAATATTTCTTTTAATATCACTCGGGGTAAGTTCCTTACACTTTTTTGACTCGCTTAAGCATCTTTGACTTTTTCTTCGGTGGGTAACCAGCATAAGCTAAGAGTAGTTCCGTGAAGTCAGCTTCGGTTATATTTCCATTTTCATCAGGGTTTTTTCTTGCAAACTGCAAAAAAAAAAAAAAAAAAAATTATTCATCAAAATTTTATTTTTTAAAACTCTACATTAAACTACGTCAAGAAACTGTCCAATAATCACTTTACTAATTTTTTACTTTCCCACCATATTTAAAATTAGGCTTTTCTCCTGAAAATTTAACATGCGCGTCATCATTTGACGGCCCGCCTCTCTGCCCTGAAAAGAAGAATAGACCTGTCGCACATGTATGGGTTGAGCATGTTTGTTTGCAAGCTAAACATAAACAAACATGGCCATTCCAGAATAGTGGGATAGGCCGATTTCCCTTTTCAGGGCAGCTCTCCCCTCTAAAATGTTGGCGTAATTATTGAACAGCCTCAAGTTATATGCTCGGTGGTATTCAGTGGTCTTACTTCTAAACTTAGTATTTCCTTCTGAAGCTGCTGCTGAAACTCTAAAAATTTTTCGATCGTCAATTTTTGATCCATGGTCGGCCCAAAAAAATAGGTGGTCAAAGCGGAATTAACGCCCTTGAATGTGTTTCCGGTGTTGGCATGATCCCTGTGCCGCGATCCGATTGATGTTTGTTGTCTGATCAAAGTTGCGACTTTTTCGAATTCCTCGCTGTCGACATCTCCGTCCCCGTTTAAATCGAACATCCGGAAAGCGATTTCGAAATGGCGTCTGGAAGCTTCAAAAAACCAAAACAATTTCATGTGATCAATCAATCCTAGATGTTGGCAGTCACTTGACTGCGCAAAAAGCGACATGGCTCATTATTTATATAGAATTGAAAAGACTTTTTAAAAATAAAACTTACTAGAGAGGACGGTCAGCAAAAAAATATAATCGGAGAAAGTGATCAATCCAGCACTGCCTAACTTGTAAAATATGCTGTCTTCGTCTAGAGATAATTCTAGTTTCATGTGAACGTTCTGGAAAAAATAAAATACCGAACAAAAATTTAAAAATCTAGTTATTGCTTTTCAAAATAAATCTGCACATTAATTTAAAAAAATCAAAATTCTTTTACGAAAAAATACGAATTATTGACGTTTTGACTCTGTTGTGCTGAAATTATAATTTAAAAAAATAAAAAAAAATTCAAATTTTATATTTAAAGGGGAAAAAAAACACCAGAAACTCACACGGAAAATGGTTGGTTAATTAGACAGGGAAAAGGTAATACAACCCTGATTTTGGAACCCAAGTATGCAATGTGTGCATTATTATAAAGGTTTCAAAACTATCTGATATTTTTATAAGGCGATTTTTTACTATCTTGTATCAACATGTGCAAATCAACAACACAAATAAAATACCATCTTCGGTCAAAAAAGATGGCAAAATTAAAAATTAGAGGCGGTTTTTTTTACCTCAATTTTTTACCCTAAAATATGGCTAATCCCTCCTAGGTTTACTTTCAGGTAATTAGAACAATTTGGAATAAATTTTAACTTTGCTTTAAAAAGAACGATACAAAGAGCATCTCCCACTCACTATCCGGTTCTCCGATAGGTAAGAGGTGAAAGGCCGAATCAGAATGTCCCAAAACGGGCGCATTTTATGAGAAAACTATGCCTGACGGCCATCTTAATTCTTCAAAATTCTGATATTTACCTCTGGTCTACAGAATTAATTTAATTTTAAACTCATGCCTTTTTGGGACATGATGAAGTTGTGAAATTATTTCTCCGGGCATTCGTTTGTAAAAAGAAACAGTAACTTAATAAGTTTAATAGATCTCCATTTGGGAGAACTCATTTCACGTCCCGGCAACATTTCCAAAAATTCCTAAGAATTCATTTCTTAATTCTGCTAACGATTCTACATATGTAATGTTTCATAGTGATCAACCCTTCCCGTTGGTTCTGAGCAAAAGCATTAATTACTTACCCGCGAAAAACAAAAAACCATCCAAAGTTCTAAAAAATGATTCTTGCCTAAAAATATAGCAAACTTTTTTTTCCTAAACCGATTTTTGTCGCTAATCTGAAAAAATCTTTAATTTGAATTTTTCGGATCAATCAAAAAAAAGTGCAGCATTTCAAAAAAAAAAAAAATCCTCTAAAAAATAAATAAATAGGTACTAAGATTTTATTTATGTGCAAACTAGTATTTAATCATAAATCTAAAAAATATGGCGCTATGCCTATTTTAGAACAAAAAAGGCCGACCCGAAATATTTCAAACGGCTACGATCAATATTACAAAACCATGAAAAAAAAATCTGAAAATTTCTAGTTCCTTTAATTCAATTTTTTTTTCTTCCAAAAAAATCTGTGTCCAAATACGAAAAACCATGCACAAAATTCAAATTAAATAAAGGGCTTGTGTATACTATACAATAAATTATCAAAAATTGTGAAAGAACCAAATTAAATAAATTTAAAAAAGGCATTCTTCTTCGAAACTCGGAGGCAAAAAAAGTAATGCAGTCATCATCATCAAATGCAAGAAAAATAGAAAAAAATAAACAAATAAATCAAAAGAAAAAACAAAAGGGAAAAAAAGAAAAAAAAAAAAAAGAAAAAGAAATTACCTCCTCGTGATTCTGCAATGACAGACACAGAGATGAAAACAGAGGGGAAAAAAAGAAAACACAATTAGAAAGTAATAATATTCACCGCGTGAATATTAATAAGGTTTCAGGCTAATGAATTTTACTTAAAAGAAAAAAAATAACTTATTCATTAACTCTTATTATTCATAATTTTTCTAAAAGAAATTTCATTATCGAAACCTTATTCTTATTCGACGAAAGGAGAAAAAGAAATGCATTTTTTAATCTGAACTCCCCGAAAGAGATAGAAAAAGCGAGAAAAAGCGCATAACGGATTTTTCTTTATAATTCATTTTGGAATTCCTAAAAAAAAAAAAAGAAGACAAACAAAATAACATAAAGAGTAAATTCAAAAAACAGATAGGCACGAATTCAACATTGAACACAACGGCCAAAGAGTACCAATCATTCCACATTATTGAAATAATTGCATAACATTTAAATGGACAAAAGAAAGAGAACAAGAGCCAGAGCCCTTTCGATTTTCTCTCTGATCTTAATTATAGTTCCGGAAGAGGATATTCATGGAAAAAGATTGAAGAGGGAGGAAAATCAAAACGGAGCATATTTTAAAGAGAGAGAGATAAACCTAAACAGGGAAATTTTTATTTTTCAGAAATCTAAGAAAATTGAAAGTTTGTTCAACTGAGATTGATCTTTTTCACTAAAAGAAGATATCTCCTCACGGATATTTTCATATAAAGCCAACTAAACCCTTTAACTCTTGAATGTTGATTTTTTTTTTGGAAATTATATTCTATTTTAACATTTATCTAATTTTTCAGGAAAATTCATTGCCCTCGGAAACATGGGGCTTTTTTTTAAAAAAAAAAAGGTTTCGTTGGCCAAATTTTTAAAAAATTACCTTAGTATAAAGCCTGACATAGTTTCACGAACATTCTGTAAACTAAACCTTAAACGCAAGGCAGAGAAACGTCTTCTGTTTTCAGCTCGGGCTTCAGAAAGGGTCTTGCCTTAGATTTTCTTAATTGTCAAATTATTCCCGATAATAAACAGCAGCAAGGAAACAAATAAATAAAAGTATAAGGTACTGCAGAATATTCTGCGTGTGATCCATAGAAATAGGATATTTCACATCATTGAAAATTGCTTCACCATGGTGGATCCCAAGCAACACATCTGCTTTAATAAAAAATAGATACAATTTTCTACTGTGATTTACCAAATGTTCAATACATTAAAATTTAAAAAAAAAAAAAAAATCCAAGATTTCATAGGTCTTGTATATAAAATCTTGAAAATTAAATTGGATTTAGAGTTCAAAATTTTCTTCAGATAAAATAAGGTAGTGCTTAAACTTTTATAAAGAATAAGAGCTATGTGTGATTTGTTTTTCAAACGTTTTAGCTTAAACATCATGGGAAATTTGTATAATTTTTTTTAAATTTATATTTTTTTTTTGATAAAAGAAAGCACATTGTTACACCAAGATATGATTGAAAAAATATGGAACACATACCTTTGGGTCGTATCTTTTATACTGATCTAATCCAAGTCCTAAGGAAAAAAAATAAGAATAATATTAATTAAATATTTTCAAATAATTCGAAAATTAGATTACTACCAGCTTATAAAATTAAATTAAATTAAAAAGGTGAAAATAAAAACCAGGTTTACAAAAATGCATCTACAAAAACCATTGAAGTGTTA
Source organism: Liposcelis bostrychophila (assembly GCA_037577465.1). Classification (NCBI taxonomy): domain Eukaryota; kingdom Metazoa; phylum Arthropoda; class Insecta; order Psocodea; family Liposcelididae; genus Liposcelis; species Liposcelis bostrychophila. The sequence goes on along the minus strand of CM075208.1, from coordinate 59,165,228 downwards.
AGAAAAAAAGAAAGAGCAAAGTTTCACAGCAGACAGAACATCTAATTTGGCCATTCAAATATTACTTCTGATTATTTACGAAAATGTTTCACCTCTACTGCTCCCTGAGGCAAAGTAAAAATAAATACCAAACATATTCCTTTTCCCAGAAGGATTAATTATACATATAATATAAAGTAAATTCGACCCTCTCTACAATTAAGTTTAGGGGAGGTAGTCTTGCGGCCCTAACCCACTACTTACACATTTTTTTATTACTTATGGCAAAAGGGCGCAAGAACTACCACTCTCATAAGTGGGCGAATGAGACGGACCTACTATATTTTGACTCGGGTTCCGAACCGTGTAGGGTATCACGATATGATTTCACATGATAACTTTGTGAAAAGTATCAGAGGTGAATGCCTGGTAAATCCTCGACTCGACCGCGGGTCTGCCGCGTGCCAGTCGAGAGTCTTACCGATGGACTACCGATGGACTACCGATCGCCCAATTATACATATAATATTATTAATTTTCGTTCTAATTTTTTTCCTACTGCTTCAGAATGAAAATAAAGAGAAAAAAAAAAAAAAAAAAGCAAAGATGTTCAGATTACTCTGATTGCTAGTACATGAATGACCTCAAAAGACTATGAATCTACAAACAACCAATGAAACTAAAACCGTACCATCTGGTTGCTTGATTCCTGGTGTCATAGATCGTAGGAAATCATCTGGGGTCATGAATACTTCATGCTGTTCAGGATGACCAGAAGGATGAGTTACTTGCAAAGTTGCAAAATACCTAAACACTTTATCAGGTGTGGAATATTGCCTAATTCGATTTTCATATTCAATGATCTGCAATAAATTTTTTTAAAACAAAAACAGAACTCAATTAAGAAACTGTGTTAGTTGCAAAAGCATGAAACCCCTTTTACGTTATGAAACCTCCACCCATCATAAAAAAAAAAAAAATAACTTCTACAAACCATCAGGTTGCTTATCTCCTGGTGTAATTGCTCGGAGAAAATCTTCTGGTGTCATAAACACTTCAGAATATTCTCCTTGGGTAATTTTAACTGTTGCAAAATATCTAAATATTTTATCAGGTGTTGAATAAGATCTCATCCTATTTTCATACTCAATAATCTAAATTGTGCAAAAAAAAAAATAAATAAATAAATAAATAAAATCTTTCATGAGTGGTTACAAAGTCAAAAAAAAAACCAAGTGGAGCTTTCATACGTACTATTTATTTCCTCATAAAACAAAATTTAAAAAAATAATATTTGGAACTAAAAAATTACCTTCCTATCTCTAAATCCTACTTTTTCTTTCTTCTTTTTCTCTTTTTTTTTCCCGCCTTCTTCACTTTCAGTTGGTTCAGATGGATTAACATGATCTTGAATTGACTCTGCAGCATCTACTTTAGGAAATAATTGACCTGTTTCAAACTGCTCCCTGCAAATAAAAATGGATGCTTATATGTCATTGTTTGTGTACTAATAAGTATCAAAACGTTTACCTTAACATGTATGCTGTTATAACAAGGCTGATTCCTATAAAGTACTTCCAAATAGTTTTCGGTAGCGGTTCGTCATTCGGCTTGTGGCCGAAATTCATGTAATTCCGTCTCGGCTTAAAATCGCTTTGGTTCTCGACAGGAACCAAAATTCGAGAGGTAAGTACGCCATTAAATCCTTGACATCTTGTAACTTTAATTAAAAACGACTTTCGTAGATATGGATTGAGTATCTTACAGTTTCGATACATTGTTTTGCCCTCGTTGAATCGATCTTGCCGTACATTAAAAAAGATAGCTCACATATTAGACATAAAGTTAAATTTTTTTTATTGTAACTGAACTGCAAAGGAAAAAAAACGTAAAAATATTTTGGTTCGATAAAGTCACGTGGTAAAAAAATGGCGACCTGACATGTACGATGAAATGGCGGGAATTTTAAATATTTAAATTTTTCATCTGTTATATTTGAGACTCAGTAAAAAGTAAAGAATATAACTCAGCTCCTATAATATGGTGGATCAAGGTTAATTTTTTCGAATTTAAATCTAATTTAATATGATTTTTTAATTCGATTTATTTAAATTTTCTTCAATTTTTGGTGGTTATGGAGGTGATTAATTGTATTTCCCATTCTTATTTCTCTCTTTCTCCTTTTTTTTTTTAACGTGTCACCCTTTTAGCGTTATACTTACTAGACAAATGTACAGTATAGGTATAATTCACTTTTGGAAAATCACTTTTAATTTATCATGAACCTCAGATTTAAATTCCGCGGTGGAAAAAAAAGAATAGCGCATGCGTGATGCGTCAAACGTTGCCTTTTCCATTCAATGGAATTCAATGGTTAGTTATGGAAAAGAAGTTGATAAGGATAAGTAAAATATTTTCGAGTTCGACTTTACATTTTAACATAAATTTAATTGACTTAAAGAAAGATGCCTAGGGGAAAGAAGAAAAAGGAAGCAGCAAGTGGCGAAGGTTAGTACTTTAAAAGTATTTTTTTTTTCTAATTTGAATTAGTAGTTGCATCCATGATGCAATCACTAATTGGAAATAATGATTGCATTTCTAGTAGGAATGGATAATTATTTTTATATAGATTGTTGTAATACTAGAAATGTAGACATCAATTACATTCAAGTATTTACTTCTTTATATAATAATAAGGCATCAAATTCCAAAATAATTTGCATATTTTTAGTTTAAAACAAAGCAGAGAAACAAGCATCTGTCAGATTGCATATACATGTAAAACATTGAAGAATGAAGAATGGCCTAATATTTTTAATACCATACAGCCAAAAAGTCTATTCCTTGTGTTGCATTTAAAGTTAGAGCAGAAAGAGCAGTTTGTAGACAATTCTTTGATAACAATAAATTGAAATCAAGGGTGATTAAAATATATAATAAATTGGATAAAAGTCTTGTTTTTATTCTCTTTCTAGTCTCGAATTGCCCTAGTGTTTAGCCCTTTTTCCCCTGGCTGTGCAATTATGCAGGGTAAAATTTATAAAAGTACTACCTTTAGATCTGAAACAATTTAGATTTTACACAGATGCCGGTAAATTTTTGGTCATAAAATTTTCTTGACCGAATTATAAATTGCACACTTACATAAGATAATTAAAAAATTGTAATTATGTTAATTTGTTAATTCCCAAACTGATTAGGATGCATAAAAGATTAAAAAGAAAAATCTGATAAAAAAGTCTTTTTTATTGTTCAAATATAACAATTTTGAATGTGAGTCATACTCATTAAAAAAAAAAAAAAAGGAATTGCATGTTATCATTGCAAGGGCAAAGTGTTATTCTAATGATTTTTTTTTTGAATTAAATGCATCCAACATAATTTGTAAGCTTTAATTAAAATTTCAATGGCAGTTGATTAAAAAAGTTAGAACCCATGATAAACTGATCAAATGAATATATAGTTAAAAATAATAAGCTTACAGAATATTTTTAAAACAATCATAGTATCAAAAATGCTTGTTCTTTGTTAAGCAATTAATTCTTTTCTTTAATGATGGATGGCCGATAACCTGAGTTTTTAGGTGTCCCCCGCTATTTCCGCTTGAGGTACGGACAACTTCCCGGTAATTGAAGAACCGGTATAATATGGTCTTCATTCTGTAAAAGTTTGACCGCTGTACCTGCATTCCGTCACCTTCAAAATTACTCTTTTAGGATTGGCATCAGTGTAATCAAATCATACAAATGGTGTGGTTGTATGAGTCGACGAATCCATTTGTCACGAATCGCGTGAATCCATTACACCGTGTGAAGACACGTACACAAGAATCGTATAATAGAATTACATCCCTAGATCAAAAATATGACTAAAAATGATCAAATTTGACGACAGTTTTAGTCATTTTTGATCAATTTTGGTTTTTCTTCATTATTTTTGATCTTTCTTCATTATTTTTGATCATTCTTCATCGAAAAAGGGTCATATTCCACTAGTTTTCTTTAAGTCATTTTCAGTAAAATTTTTGGTAGGGATGCCGGGATCCAAAACCCAGGTTATCGACCCTCCTCCTTTAAGGAAAATAATCATATTCATTTCTCACAATAAAAGATTCAAATCCAAACTAAAATCTTTTAGGTTATTCCCCTCAAGAACCGGGGCAACAGCAAGGCCAGAGAGGTCCACAAGGTGGCCAAGAGCAACAAGGTCAGAGAGGTCCTCAAGGTGGCCATGATCAACAAGGCCAGAGAGGTCCTCAAAGTGGCCAACAACAGCAGGACCAGAGAGGTCCTCAAGGAGGACAACAACAGCGGGGCCAAAGAGGTCCTCAAGGGGGTCAAGAGCAACAAGACCAGAGAGGTCCTCAAACCGGCCATCAACAGCCGGGCCGAAGAGGTCCTCAAGGTGGCCAAGAGCAACAAGGCCAGAGAGGTCCTCAAGGTGGCCAAGAGCAACAAGGCCAAAGAGGTCCTCAAACCGGCCATCAACAGCAGGGCCGAAGAGGTCCTCAAGGTGGCCAAGAGCAACAAGGCCAGAGAGGTCCTCAAAGCGGCCATCAACAGCAGGGCCAGAGAGGCCCTCAAGGTGGCCATCAGCAGCAGGGCCAGAAAGGTCCTGAAGGACCACCACCTGGACAGGCTAAAAATCCATGGAATAAAGGTTTACCTCCAGGAGCCTCTCCTGCACCAACTGCATCAACTGGTTCCGCAGTTTCTGAAGTGTCAGCTGGTAAAATTTTTATTTATAATTTATCTAAAATAAATTTTCCGTGCTTTTAATTATTCTCAGAATACATAGAATGCAAAAGTCGATTCTCATTTTTCAGTATCTTGCAAATTAACCTTTACAATTCATTTAGCTTGAAAATTAACAAGAAAAAAATTTTAAAGCTTTTCTCCCCTGTTTACAATTACCTATACTTGGTCCACAAAAAATTGATTTGGTAACAAAATTGTTTTACTGACCGAATGTGAATTAACGACTGACCAGATCTCATTAATTTACTGACCAGATATTCAATAAAATTCTGACCTATTTGCAATTAAATCTATATATTAAAACGCTAAGAACCCCCTAAACCTATTTCCAGTCGCCCTGCAGCCCCTATCCGGCCGATTTTGAATGAAAGCTCTTGGCGCGTAGATTTGCCGAATCTGAAGCTGGAAGTCATTCTGAGGGGTAGTAAAACTTTAAATGCCGTTTGTAAAGAGGTACTGGGCAGTTAGCAACTGAAAGAGGGGCCGTCAAATTTTGACTGGGGACAGCTAGTACTTTTTAACCAAGTAAATACAAATGTATCATCATCCTTTATTTCCATATCTAAAGTACTTTTTTTTTTTTTTTTTTAATTAATTAGGCCTAATTAAAATTTTTTTTTTTAGTTTTTTTTATTTGATAGTAATATTAATAAATATACAAAATTGTCTTCCCTTAGCAAATATTGCGTGCAGGAGCAGACAATAAAGTCGCAAAATTATTTACAATAAATTAAAATTATGCAATCGAAGAATATAAAAATATGAATGAGTGATCGCATGTGTTATGTCTGATGATTTATATAAAATATATGGATATTTCATTTTTAGGTTATACTTTTTAGTATGTTAAGTAGGTTCTGTTTTAGAATTTTTTAAAGGAATTTTTAAGTAGGTACTTTCTTCTCTCTTTTTTTTGTGAAAATAAACATTTCCGTTTTTTTTTTCGAATCCCGATATTGGAGGGATTGAGGCTTCACTCCCAGGACTGAATACCGCCTAAAAATAGTACGTGATCCCGTACAAACCTAAGTATTCTGAAAGTTTTCTGGATTAAACACTTAAGTGTTTAATATTTTTCACACAAATTTGTGTGAAAAAAAAATTTTTTCGCCTCCTTTTTTTCTTTCGCTCGCTTTATTTGTTTTACTTCCATTACTCCCATTAAATATTTTCAACATTTCCAGCTTCGGCCAAACCAGCATGGGGCACAAAACCGCAAAGCTCAGATGCAAAACCAGCTTCTGAAAGTCAGCAAAAGGGCAAAGGAAGAGAACAACGAGAGGGCGCTTCTTCAAGGCCGGATCCGGGTATGTTTGTGAACATTTATTTATTATTTAAATGTGATATGTTATTGTGAACATTTATTTTAAATTTATTTATTATTTATTATTATCTTCAAGGAAGAGTTCGATTTCTTAATTCTATTTGATTTTCTTATAAAATTAATTAACTTACTCCTCTAAAACGATATGGTTTTTAGCGATTCCGGTTTAGTTGGTTTTTTGAAGAATGAATCTCTTTTAAAAAGAAAGCAAGTTATGTGCTATGAGCTCCGACTTTTGTAAGGTTGGGGATAGCAGCTGAAAGGCCGTTCGCCCTCGACTTTACAAAGTCCTGTAAAAAGTGTAGAAAGAATTTGCTCATGGAAAAGTTAACATTGGCTTGCTTTAAATTTTTTAAACTTTGCTTACCTGTCGAAAGGAGAATGGCGGAAGAAAATGTTAGCAGCTAGAAATGGGTTTCTATCAGAATGATCCGACCATTTTTACGTCATTAGCATGTGCTGAGCTACTGCAATGCGATAATATATCGTAAAATTTGCTTTGCATAAACTATTTATATTGTTAAAGTCATTTGTTTTAAAGTTGAAAACCGGAAACTTATATTTTTAAAGTTATCGTTGTTTTTTTAATTTTTGACAGTCTTTCTGTTTCCCTCTTTTCAGTGCAACAAGCTCCAAAGCAGACACCGAGAAGAGACGGCGGTGGAGCAAAAAGGCCTGACAAAGGAGGTGCACAAGGTATTTACAATATGTTACTAATTTTTTGTTCAACTTAATAGGAGACGTAAAGGGCATAATAAATAGTCTGAATCTATGTGACTACGACTGTAAATTAAAATTCCCCTTAAGGCTGCTATCGTGCTAATCAAAGATCTGTCTATTAAACGAACTGTTTAGATTTTTTCCCAATTCGTAGCTTTTCAACAGGTTAAAGTAAGCAGCTTAATTGAGGCCGAATGGGAATTTTATTTTGGGAGAGAATAACGAATAAAAATTCAATTGTAATTTTTGTGGCAAAATACTGATAGTCCGATTAAGAAAATCAAACTCCAGGTAAAACATTATAATTGTGTATAGTCTATATTGTGTAAATACGAGATCTGCCCTCCTACCCTAGGAAAAACGATTTACCTTTACGTTTATGTTGCGGCCCGATTTTTTCTTGATAAGAGCTATCTTTAGGTATTTCGTTAAGGTAGTCAAAAAGCATGCCTAAAGAAAAGTTTGAGTTATAATTCTTTCTTTTTTTTGTCCAAGAAGATATTTGGGCGTCGCTTTGAAAAATTAACTCAGATCTGGCTTCTTCAGCAGGCTTCTTTTTTTTTCAAGTAACGTTTTTGAATTTTTCGATAATTTTAAACTTTGAGAGGTTTTTTGTGGCCCAAAATCATAAAAAACGTTGGCGTGCTAGCCTAATGAGCGAGACGTCCGGCACGCAATATTTCTATCAATGCGGAGCTTTTTGAATCAATATCGCGGCAATGTCAAGTGATCATAATTCGAAGAAACACTTTGACTTTGTTACTAAATGACCGCCATGGCAAGTCAGCTATTTCACACACCGATTTTTTAATTAGCTAAAAATGTAAGTGTTATATTATAGTTTAGGATGTTTCCAAAATCCAAGATGGGAACGAAAGACAAATTTTTGAGGTAATAAACACAGAATCGGATCGAAATATTTAAAAAGCAACCGAACTTACTTATTTTTCCCGGTCTGTTACCGCTACTGTCTTAGGATTGCACCTTTTTAAAAAAAAGGAACTTTGGCATCGATGGTGCGGGATTAGGGGATACACCAGAAGAAATTCGGTTTTACTCTTGTCAAAACAAGAATTTGCCATAATTTTTATATTTGAAAATGGCGTGAATTACAGAACGTATAAATGCAATATTTTATCGTCTGACTTTCCAACAAAATTAAAACACGACGAACGAGACACTTCATCGTTCTTCATTAGCACACTATATCGTTCTTCATTATGATCTTCACTTTCTAAAACCAATATGTTCTTTACAGAAGTGGTTAGTACCCTAGGAGGACAGGGCGACATTGAAAAACTAGCGGAGAATATGGAAAATATGTTGATCATTTCGCCGAGGAGAAAGATCAATCAAAACGAGAAACCGGGCAAAAGGTTAATGGTTGAAACGAATCATTTGCCGATATCTCTACCGAAGAAGAAAATTATCGCGTATCATTACGACGTAACTTTCGATCCGGACAAGCCGAAATTTTTGATAAGACCTGCTTGGAATGAATTTGCAGCTCGTTTTTTTCCTGGTCGTTCCCCCAGTTTCGATGGAAAAAAGAACGTTTACAGCAACGGTCCCTTGCCCCAGGTTGGGGAAGGGAGTATGATGGAAGAAGTCATTATTAGAAATCACGAAAACGATAGAGATAAGACATTCAAAATAACGATAAAAATAGCAAATAAAGTCGATTTGTCCAGGGTTTTGAATTACGTCGGCGCGTCAGATGAACGAGGTCCGAGAGACGCGATGCAGGCCATCGACATTATTTTAAGAAATTTGCCTGCAAACCAAATGGTGCAAAGTGGAAGACTGTTTTTTTCTCCTCCAAGAGGTCGAATATTTTCTCTCGGAGAAGGATTAGATCTGTGGTACGGATTTCATCAATCAGCGATTTTGGGATGGAAACCTTACCTTAACGTCGACATTGCTCACAAAGGATTCCCAAAACCCTGTAGTCTTTTGGAAACTTTGAGAGACGTTTGCGGATGGGACGGTAGATCGGAATTGGATCGTTACCAAAGTGAATCTTTCAGAAAGTACATAAAAAAATTAAAAGTCGAATATAAAATCCCTCATTTGCCGTCTTCTAAAAGGGTTTATAAAGTTAACGATATCGGGGAAAAGGCATCAACCTTAAGATTTACCTTGGACAATGGAACCACAACCACGGTCGCCAGGTACTTCGAAACCGACAAGAATTATAGACTGCAATATCCTTTTTTGCCTTGTCTTTGGGTAGGATCCCTTGCCAAGAAAATTTACATACCTTTAGAACTATGCACGGTAGTTCAAGGTCAAGTCCTAAACGGTAAGATGAGCGAAAATCAAACGGCAGCCATGGTCAGAGAAGCGGCTAAAGGGACCGACATAAGAAAGCAAAAAATAATGGAGCAGATTGCTCAAGCGCAATTTAACAGGAGCCCTTACGCCAACGAATTCGAAATATCCGTTGCTGGGGAATTCGAAAAAGTGGAAGCTAGGATTTTGGATCCACCGAAACTTCAATACGGTCAAGATAAAACTGAAAATCCGAGTCGCGGAGTTTGGCGCGGTACCGTATTTAACAAGCCTGCACAGCTGACAGGATGGTGCATTTTATGCTTAGACAATAGAACAAAACCCGATACGCTTTCGAATTTGGAAAACATCTTATTCAAAACTGCTCGAGAACTGAACATGAATCCGACTAATGCCAGCCGGTCTTGCCTTAAAATCGATACGAGAAATTTAAGAAATATTTTTGATGACTTAAAAAAAGAAAATATTAGGATCGTTTTTGTGGTGGTGCCTGACTCTGGAGATACCTACTCCCGGGTGAAAAAAATATCCGAATTAGAAGTTGGAATCTTAACTCAGTGCCTCAAAGCCTCCACCGTTTTCAGAAAATTAAACCAAGCCACAGTCGGTAACATTTTGCTGAAGGTAAATGCTAAATTGAATGGAACAAATTTGGCGTTGGACAAAAACACCCGACCGACTTGCTTCAGCAGACCCGTAATGATCGTAGGGGCGGACGTAACGCATCCGTCTCCGGATTCGAAGAACATTCCTTCCGTGGCGGCCGTTGCTGCAAGTCACGATCCCAACGGCTTTCAGTATAATATGGTTCTGCGCTTGCAGGATCCTGGGGATGAAATGATACGTGACCTTCAAAACATAATGAGAGAGCAATTGCTATTTTTTTTCCATAAAACCAAGTTTAAGCCGGAAAAAATCATCTTTTACAGAGATGGTGTTTCCGATGGACAAATTGATCATATCTTCAATATCGAATTCCAAGCCATCAGACGAGCTTGTGCGTCACTCTCTCCCGACTATCAACCCAAAATCACATTTGTCATCGTTCAAAAACGGCATCATACTAGATTTTTTCCAAATCCCAATGACAGAAACATAGATGATAAAAGGAATTACAACGTTCCTGCAGGAACTTGCGTCGATACTGACATCGTTCATCCTAGGGAAACCGATTTTTATTTGGTGTCTCACGCCGCTATACAGGGCACTTCCCGACCTACCAAGTATCGATTAGTGTGGGATGATAGTGACATGGGCGAAATCGAACTTCAAAAGTTGACATACCACTTATGTCACCTTTTTTCAAGATGCACTAGATCGGTGTCGTATCCGGCGCCTACGTATAACGCACATCTTGCGGCCTTCCGAGGACGAGTGTACTTGGAAGGAGAAACTGTGAATTTAACTATGTTAGAAAACGAACAAAGGCAGAGGAAAATACACGACGATATCAAATCATTGGCGCCGATGCACTTTGTGTAAAAAAAACGTTCCGTCCATGATAATTCAAATTGGGGATCGCTGGTGAGTGTCGTTTGCTTTAAGGGCCATATTGTTGTCATCCATTAAGTTTGAAAGTTTGGTTTGAAAGTAAATAAAAGTGTTTAACTGGAAGACAACAATGAATGTGACTGTTAGTAAACGACATTCACTACCGCCCCTGGCTGATCAGTTTTGCAACTGTTCTTCTCATTATCTTCTGGGAACATTCGCAATCTTTTATTCGCAACAGTTCTTGTAATTTGTGATTGATTTGTTTTCACATTTCGGTGCATATTATTTTATTTTATTTTATTTTTAAAGTTTAGCTGCTATATATTTCTATGGTAAAATGTATCAACTGCGTGAATTTCAAAAACATTATTCGGGTTAACCCCTAAGCATATTTACCGTGCAGCTTTATTTTATTTTATTTATTTTTTTACTTTATTTTTTTTTTTATAGTTACTTAATTGCAATCAGCTTTAAAAATAAATGTGCTGGATGACTGGTAATTTACTGGTTGTGTAAATTTATTAATTAATACACTGGTTGTGTAAATTTTTATTACTTTTTAAGTTTCATTGTCTTTGTTTTTTGCTAAATAAATTTTTTAAATTTTTATAATAGGAAAAAAAAATTCAACTGTTAACAATACCTCTCGTAATTCTTTTGCATTTTAAGAAAAAAACTGTTTTAAATTTAACGAGAAAATGCGACTCTTTGCTTAGTTTAATTGCTGAATGATTTGCTTTTCCAACGGCACCATATTCTTGATTCGGCGGTACTTATAGACGAGCCGGAAATGTTAAGTAAAAGGGGCATTCAATGAGTGGACTCGGCCCACCGACATTCCTTTACATAAGCGTTAAAAGAATTAAAGGAGGTTAACATAACTCGATATATGCTAAGTATAGCTACTTCGTAAATTAAAGATATTCTGAAAAACTATAAATGTTTTCGATCCCGATCAATTGATAAGTAAACTTGAAGACAACAAGGAGGTAGTGCCAGCACCAGATACACTACAATCGAGTCCCTTTTTAAATTCATTTTGTTAGATTAATAAAAATGTGTTTCGAAACTACTGAACCGAAGCCTAAAAATTAAACGCCAATCAGGAACTAAACCGAACTTTTTCCCCATGAATTTTTCTGCAATTCTTGTATTTTCCTGTATTAATTTTTTCGAAAACCCTTTTTTTTTCCTTTTTTCTCCTTTTTTCAAAGGTTTTAATCAAAAAGTGGAAACACCATTTTTTATGATAACCTATTCCAGAGACCTTTTTTATGAAAATGATTTTCCACGAATTTCCTCAAATAAGGATTCTTATTGACAACTTTTTCTTTAAACTTTTTTTCGAACATATTTTCCCACACTTTTTTTATGACAACGATCCGTTATCATTTTCCAAAATTTTTCCCGAAATATGTTTTCGTATTATTTTCTGATTTTTTTTTTTCTCGGAAAAGTTTTCCTTCTTGAATTTTTTTACTTCAAAGTCTTCTTAATTTTTTTCTTTTTGTCCAAGTTTTTCCATTTTGTTGTATTTTAAAACTCCGGTCTTTCTATATAAAATATCCTTCACTCGAGCTTCCTTTAGTATATGTAAGGCATGAGACGAGTAGCTCTCTAGAACAATGCAGTTCTTTTTTCCTTTTGCAGATAAAAAATCGCCGGCGTCCCAAGACTTCAGCCTCGAAGCATCTTTAAAAAATTTGTCGTTCGGACCGAAATCCAAAGACGCCTTGACTGTCTCCTTGAAAAAGCCACCTGGTACATTATGCACCAAGAAATTCGGAATTCGCGTCAATTTTTTGGAAATAGCATTAAATTTGAAAAGCCCCAAAAAGTATCATTACGACGTGGAAATCGATCCGGCTAAGCCGAAATGTAATTTTCCCATAATAATTCAACAATTTATGGGGGAAAGTTTTCCCAGGCATAGATATGCTTTTGATGGGAACAAAAACGTTTATACCAGTCAACCTTTGGAATTTGACGGGGCCATGACGAAAAAGATAACGATCACGGACCCCGATAGGGCCCCGCATAATAACCAGAGGGAATATTCCGTCACGATTAAATTAGCGAGGGAAATTGATTTGTCGGTTTTGAATGAGCAATACCTGAGAGGAGGAACCGTCAATGACGGGATGCAGTTGGCCGTGCAGTGTCTGGAAATCATATTTAAGGGGAATTCGGCAAGTAGGAACGTGATCCAGAGCGGCAGGGGATTTTTCAATCCCTATGTGACCCACGACATAAAACAAGGAAAAATCATAAAACCGGGATTTTCTCATTCCGTCGTTTTGGGAACTAAAATATTTTTGAACATTGACGTCATTTATAAAATTTTCCCGAAATCCGGTCCTATCATCAGCGATCTTTTGAAAGAAGTGCTCGCACCGCCGCAGAGATACAGGGACCAGCCGCCCCCTAGATTTGATATGCCCAGAGAGTTGAATGATTATCAATACCGCGATTTGGAAGAATTTCTAAAAGGTTTGAAAGTCGAATTTAAAATTCCGGGAAGGCCGGACACGGTCAGGAAATACCGGGTTAACGGATTGAAGGAAAGCGCGGCTAAAAAGAAATTTAAATTGGACGACGGAAGAATAATATCAGTCCAAGATTATTTCGCTCAAGAAAAGGGTTACGTTTTGCATTACCCTGATTTGCCCTGCGTTTGGGTTGGTAACCGGGATAGGGACGTCTGTTTGCCGATCGAGCTGTGCGAAATTGTGGAAAATCAATCGAAAAGGTTCAGGCAGAACGAAAACGACATACGGGACATTGCGAAATACGCTACCTGCAACACGATCAAGAGATCAGAAAATATTATGAATGCCGTTAAACATATTGGTTTTGCGAAAAACCAGTATCTGCACGACTTCGGCGTTGCCGTGGCCAGCGAATTCAAACAGGTCGACGGAAGGATTCTGATCCACCCCACTTTGGAATACAACAATAAGAACGTTAACGTCGTAAAAGGAGAGTGGAAGCCTGAAACGTTCAAAGGAGGCAAAAGTATCAATAACTGGGCCATATTAGTATTGGACAGACGTGTCAGAGCGGATGAAATTCGGGCTTTCAAGACGAATATAATTAAAATGGCCAAAGAACTCGGAATGGAAATCTCCCAACAGTGCGAAGAAGTCGTAAAAGACATTAGGCCCCAAGAACTGGAACGCCAGCTCGAAGGCATCTTCAACAATTTTTACCAGAAAAAGACTCAGATAATATTTGTGGTCATAATGGACAATAAGGATATGTACTCCAGGGTTAAAAAAATAGGAGAAACGAAAGTAGGGGTCTTGACCCAATGCATTAAAGCACGAACGGTGCAAAGATCCGGCGATATGTCTATACTTAAAAACATCCTGTTGAAAGTTAATATAAAGCTAAACGGTTTGAATCACACGATTAAACCTGTTAAACAACTCCTGGACAACAATCAGTGGTGCATTCAGAAGCCGACGATGATACTCGGTGCGGACGTGACACATCCCGCTCCTCAAGATAAGCAGACGATACCGTCCGTAGCTGCCGTCGTCGCGAATCACGATCGGTATGCTTCCGCGTATAATATGGAATGGAATTTCCAAAACCCGGAAGTCAGGGACCACGAAATCATTCAAGATTTGAAGGAAATGGTCTCCCAGCAATTAAAATTTTACATCGAAAAAAATGGAACCAAGCCGGAGCGATTGCTCTTTTTTAGAGATGGCGTCTCCGACGGCCAAATAGACGAAGTGAGATATCGGGAAGTTCGCGCGGTCAAAGAAGCTTGCTTAACCGTTTGCGGAAGTTATCTTCCTTTGACTTTTATGATCGTGCAAAAGCGCCATCATACGCGGTTCTTTCCGACAAGACCCGATGACAAAAGTGTCATCTACGATCAGAGGAATTTCAACGTTCCCGCCGGGACCGTCGTGGACACCGAAATAGTTCGACAAGACATGTTCGAATTTTACTTGGTGTCACATACCTCGATTCTAGGAACAGCAAGGCCTACAAAATATAAAATTATTTGGGACGAATGCGGGGTCACCGCCGACGAAATCCAACATTTGACATATTACCTATGCCACATGTTTAATCGGTGTACTCGAGCCGTCTCGTATCCGGCTCCGACGTATTACGCCCATTTGGCTTGTTTCAGGATCCGAAATTATTTGCTGACGGAGAGATATTTCAAAATGGATAAGTTGAAAGATGAGAAAAAAAGGTTGCAGGCTCGATTGTCTCTGTCTGCGGCTAATCCTTCTTTTTTCATTTAAAAAGTTATTAATTATTACATAAGACTATGCAAACTACATGCTTATTTGCGTAAGGTTTTTATGACAGGATGACAACCGTCGCCCAAGCATATTGCATGGTCTTCAAAGACTTTTTTTAATTTTTTTTTTTTTTTTTTTTTTTTTTTTCTTTTTTTAAATTTGTTTACAGACTGACGCATTTATTTATATTCTTGAAATAAAATCATGGCACCTGAATTCGAAGTCCAAAAGATCATTAGGCCTAACTAATTTTAAATATTGGTTGGTTGATTTATTACTATCGCCATGACTTCATTTCTTTGTAAATTTTTTTAACCTTTAATAATTTTGTGAGTAACATCGTCAACCCATAGTTTTTTTAAAAGTTTTCTTTTGTTTTGAATACACATTATTTTGTGCAGCTATTGCTCAATTTTGAAATCGTAATTTTTTATATCTAACATAAAAAAAAATATAATTTTTTGTAATTCAGGCAAAAATCATATTAAAAAATTCATTTTTAATAAATTCCTTACTCCCGAAAATACTGAATTCATCCGGTCGTCTCTTTTAGTGATATATAAATGTCGGGATCCTGATTTTTTTTTTTCTCTTGGAAGATGAAGTAGAGTTATTTTCCGATCCCGGGATTAGTGAAAAGTTCTGTGACTAATTACCAATCCATCAGTAAATGAAATTTTTTTTCACTAAACTCCAACTTTATTTCCATTATTTACTTTACAAAAAGGAGCATGGTTTACGTACGTATACGTGTTTACTGGTCTGCCGTGCTAAGCGACTTCGTCGTAAGGCAATTTTTATAATCAATGGAACAGAACCACTGTTTACATAACCTTAAAATAGAGAACGCTCATTGTTTACAAAAATTGGACTAAACTTTTTAAATTAATATTAAACAAATTAAAATTTTTTTTAAGAGAGTTAAATTACATCATTAAAAAAATTTAAATTGGCATGTTTATTACATGAGACCAATGCTAACTTTAAATTAAACATGTGAACCCTTCCCTTGTTAGCAAAAGTTAGCATTTTGAATACCCCTCCCTCCTCCCCCGCCTTAATGTGTTCACGTGTTTTATGGACGAACCTTAAGTATTTTTGAGAGCAGCCTCTTAGCCAGGGGGACATAGGGTGGCTCAGATCCCCTGTGGATTTGAAATTTATGTCAAAATTCAAAGTCAAATTCGTATTTTAACAGAATAAAAAAATTAATTATCATCCAATATCACTTTATTGTTTAATTTTTAACATATATGTTAATTTTTGCATAAAAATAGAGCAGGGCTTTCTTCGGAATCTTCTAGAACGGTTAAGTTGGGTTAGGACCTGGGAAAAAAAGGAAAAAGGCTTTTATTAGTTAAGGGCAATTCAATTAATACGTAAACACTATTTCCTTAATTTTTGACTACCCCTGGAAAATGGTAGTGAATAATATGATCTAAATTATTTTTTAGTCTAGTGCTGGAAGGAAATAACATGCGCCCGGTTTCGGGCATCCAAATTATCACGGGAGTATCGTTTTAATTTTAAAGGACTAATGCCAATCGGCCCAAGATTTAGTAAAGGGGCGCGGGCGTTGGAAGTTTATTTTAACCATTTCTTTTTTGTCAGAACGCTTTTTCACCGCAAACAAATCTTATATTAGACTTGATGCAAGCTCTCTAATTATCACAGGCGGCAGAGATGTGGCAAGGGGTTCCAAGAGATTTATGCCGTAGGGTCGTTAGATTTCACAAAAATAATATTTTAAAAAAAAGGATTTGAACAAGGTCGATCGGACTGTGTCGATATTATCGTGCGATAATTTTAATTAAATAAATTTTCAAATTCCCCCGAAAACCTTAAAAAACCTTTAAAAACCTAAGGCCGGGGTTACTAATACGTCGGGAAAAATCGTAAAAGTCACGAATTACTCCGATGACGTCATACCTATAATACAAAACCCGTAATGTAACTCCAAATACCTTCGAAAAGCTCCAAACAGCTTCGAACACCTCCGAACATTTGTTCGGAGTAGTGTAACCATATTTCGGACTGAAATTTTTCGAAGGTGTTCGGACCGAAATTTCGGAGTAGTGTAACCCCGGCCGTTTAGCACGACAATGGTACGAGATCGAGATCTGTCGTTCTTAAAAAAAAAAAAAAAAAAATGTGTAATCTAGTTTTTTAAATTTAATAAATAAATCTACAGAAGAACACATCCCTGTGACCATTTAGCCATTGGTGACTCCATCCCTAAGGCACTGGCACCCTTAATTGTGAAATCTGAATTCCTTAATTTCCGAAAGGTTGCCCCCAAAGTGCTTAGTTAATTCCTGTATGGTCGCAAACTTTTCTAAAAAAGATCTTAAAATAGAGCTTTACTGTAAGAGATTAAGTCCTTGGGGAAAAGGAAAGGAAAAATAAGTGGAGCTTACATTCAAAAGATAAGACTCTCTAAATCCTTGTCTTTGGTGAAACCGGTTCTAAGTAGCCGACCATACACTAAAATCTTTAGTTACCAAACTTATTATAAAAACCACACAAATTTTTAAAGAATCACTTTATTTTTTTTAGACACTTAATTTGTTTTTTTTTTTTAATTTGACAGAGATGGACCCTTACATCCAATTTGACAGATCGTCGGAAATTGAGGCCACTCCGCATCCTCGAAGAAACCCAGATGTAATATGCCTTCAAAAATTATCGCTCCGAGTTAATTTCTACGATATAATTCTTGATGATGATCCCAAACATCGAAGAAAATATCACTATGACGTAAAGATCGAACAGCTTCAGAAAGCGTCAACGTCTAAATCATCTTCGTCTGGAACAGGAAAGCCAAGAAAACAGCCGACGAAACTTTTCAAAATCGTCATCATAAAATTTATGCAGGATTATTTTCCGAAATTCCGATATGCCTACGATTTCGGTAGTAGCATTTACACGAACGAGCTTCTTATAAAAAAAACGGATTCTTTTACTGAGAATGTGGAGATAATGGACCCAGAGCGAGAAATGATTAAAGAATTTTCCGTGACTATCAAACTTGCGGATAACGGCGTGATCGATCTAACCGACCTCCCGAACAAGTTGGTGCAAGGAACTGTGGAAAGCAAAATCATTCAAGCTTTCGATATAATTTTCAAATGGTATTCGGCTTGCCATCCGGTAATTCAAACGAAAAAAGGGTTTTTCCCGTCTGGCCAACAGTCAGTCGATATCGGAGGAGGGAAGCAAATCAGGCGGGGATTCACCCACACAGTGATACCCGGAACCGGGCTATTGCTGAATGTCGATGTTATTTACAAAATTTTTCCAAGGTCGGGTTCTTTTATTAAGGGCGTTATACATGACGTATGCATCCCTCAAAAAAGAGGGGCTCCTCCGATTGACCTAAAAAGAGGCTTAAATGAGAATCAGGAAGGGAATTTGGAAGAGTTCGTAAAAGGTCTCAAAGTGAAGCTTGAAATGAATACGGAAAAAAGAATTTACAGAGTCGATGGGTTAGCACCGTGCCCTGCCAAAAATTACTTCGATTTTAACGGCCGAAGGATCACAGTTCAAAAATATTTTCAAGAAGAAAAAAGGTGCAAAATCGAATATCCCTATTTACCGTGTCTCATGATGAAAGTGGGCGGACAAAAGCGATGTTACCCCATCGAACTGGCCGAGATACTGCCTAATCAGGTCAAGAATTTTAGAATTGGAGAATTCGAAACACGAATGATCGGGGAGCAGGCTACTTGCAAAACTGATGAAAGGCAAAATAAAATCAAAGCGGAGGTTAGTAATATTGGATTACATCGTAGTCAGTATTTTCAAGATTTCGGCGTAAAACTTAGTCCAGACTTCAAAGAAGTTGAAGGTCGTGTGTTGGTCCCCCCGACCATCACATACAAGGATGGAGACGTAACGCCAGACAAAGGCCAATGGAACGCAGGCGAATTTTTACAAGCAAAAAAACTATTGAAATGGGGTATGTTGGTATTCGATAAAGTAGAGAATGAAGTTCTTTGGGACTTTAAAAACAAGCTGAAAGAAATTGGGGCAAAGCGAGGGATGGAAGTAGCAGAACCCTTAGAACGGCCAAGATTCGAAAAACCTTTTATTTCGGAACAAATTCTGAAAAACATACTCTCCGACTACAAAAGCAGAGGATTTGAATTTTTATTCGTCATCATGCCCAGAATTAAAGAACTTAAATCGAGAGTTAAAAAAATAGCCGAGTCCAAAGAAATCGGCCTTTTGACGCAGTGCGTCCTTGGGAAAACGCTGAATAATCGGAGAGTGTTCGATTCCGCTGTGGGCAACATTCTTTTGAAAAATAATACAAAATTAAGCGGTATTAATCACGTCTTGAAAATCCCGCCGCAAGTATCTTGCATTCGATGGTTCTTAAACGGCAAAACCATGATTTTCGGAGCTGATGTTACCCATCCAGCTCCTCAGGACGGTCATAAAATACCTTCGGTAGCCGCGGTCGTTGCCAACGTGGACAAAGAGGCATCCTTGTATAAAATGGAATGGAGCTTCCAAGACCGGAGAATAAAAGACCACGAAATCATACAGGACATGGAAGGAATGGTCTCTGCACTTTTGAAATCTTACAAGGAAAACGTAGGAGACTATCCGAGCCGAATACTTTTTTTCAGAGACGGAGTGTCCGACGGGCAAATCGGAGACGTTAGACACAGGAAAATCGGAGCGATATTTTCCGCAACCAAAAAATTAGCCGGGTCTTACATCCCCTTGACCTTCTTGATCGTTCAGAAGCGTCATTCCACGCGTCTTTTTCCTCTGGACAAAGAGAAAGCAAAATACGACCGGAAAAACTACAATGTGCCGCCGGGTACCGTCGTAGATCGGGAAATCGTTGGTCAAACTATGGCGCCGTTTTATATGGTTCCTCAACAGTCCATTTTGGGTACGGCCAGACCGACCAGATACAAAATTATTTGGGACGAGTGCAACGTATCTTTGGATGAAATTGAGCATATCGCATATTTTTTGTGCCATATGTTCAACAGGTGCACCAGGGTTGTGAGCTACCCAGCTCCAGCTTTCTATGCTCATTTAGCTTGCTATCGGATAAGAGATTATCTATGCACTGAAGAAATCAATATGGACAACTTGGACAGGGAAAAAAGCAGACTTGAAGCCAATTTTCCGTTTTCCACCGAATACGTTTTATTTTATATGTAAATAATATAATCCAGGTAGGCATGTAGCCAGCCCTAGGGAAACATAATTCTCTAAGGGACATAATAGATAGGGGTTTTAAAAGCATTTTCAGGGGAGCTCAAACCTCCTTCTCACGGGGGCTGAGTTCCTTTGATGTGCCTGCCCCTGCTACAGGCCTGAACCAGGTTATGGGCCCAGGATAAAGGCCCAGGACAAAGAAAATGGCAGAGGTTGACTATCTCCGATTTTTCCTTCGCCTTTTTTTTTGTCCTGTTGGACTTTATAAATTTATATTAATTAACGCAAATATATTAATCTTATTTAATTAGATGTCAGGATTTTTGTGATATCGCGCACTTTCAACTTTTAACGTTTAAAAAGTGCCTCAGTTTTTAGAATTAATGTTTATTTCTTTATATGTAATTCTCAAATAAAACGCTAACTCACATCTTATCACGATAATGCTTAATTGTGTTAAAATTGAAATTTTAAAATAATTAAAAGGGCTTTTTTGTTAACTCTCTTTAGCATAATATTCATTTTTAAGATTATAATTATTCTTTGAAGCAAAAAAAAAAAAAAAAAAAAAAAAATGTAAAAATAGAATAGAGTGCGGCTTTGGGAAAAAATAAAGTGAAGTTTTTTTTAAAGTTAAGTTTCCTATTCCGAATCTTATAATGTTAAAGTCATTCAAATATTTGCTCAGCAAACAAGCATTTTAAAACCCGTTTGGCATACTTATATATAATACTTAATTTACACTAAAAAGCGTAGAAAGCAGTTGCAAAAAGTCAAATTTTTTTTTGATGGAACATTGTCGGACTTTAAACTATTCTCCAAGAGAAATTAATAGAGTCACCATCTTTTATTAATTACGCAAAGAAAATTGTAATTGGTCAAAGCACCGATGGAATGTTTTGTGTCTGCTTCCTTTGAGGCTTTTAATAGTTTGTAGTCAGGGAAATCCCTTGGCCTCCATGCATACGTATCTCATATCATTTAAGAATGGTTTTTTTATTTTGGAAGTTCAAAAATTGAAGAAGTAGCTTTAACTTTCCAATTTTCGAAAAATGTTGCATATCAAGTTGCATTTTGTTGTACCACGATACGATTATAGTGAATAACTCTAAAACTCCCCTCTCATTTTAAGTTTGTACTTACTGACTTGCAAAGGCTGTTATAACACTTTGAAATAATAACTTCTGACGTAAAATTTCCCTCTAAGGAAAGCGTTAACTGCATTGCTTCATAGTATCATTCAAAATTAATAATTTTTCGAAATGTTGATTCAACATTTTTAGCTGGTATCTGGAAAACGGGCGCTAACACATACAGCTAACACATAGGCAACTTGTGTTACAAAAAAAAACAACCGAGAATTGCTCGCCTGCTTTATACTGTGCTTATGGCTCTAGCAGGCGAGCAATTCTCGCGTACTGCGGATTGCATAGCTACCCCCGTAATCCCGATACCAGCTATCTGCTTTTAGTCCCCTCCCCCGTCGTCATCATAGCACTGGCTTTTCTCATGGAGATTTAATTTTATTGGCCCTCTCCCCCTAAAATGACGACTTTAATTAATGGTCGGTATCAATGGCTAATTTCAATTGGTAACCGGAAATCCTCATAACGTAACGCAACAAGTCTTCCGTTCTAAATCAATGGCGCTCTCATCCTATTTGTAAACAAAAAGTCTAAATACAGACCATTAATTTTTATTTTTAAAAAAACCTTTATTCAGTTGACAATGCAAGGAGATTATGATTTCGAAGAAGAAATTGACATCAAAGAAAAACATTGGAAAGAAGCGATTGTCGAAAAAATTAACTCGTTAAAAATTGAGATATTTAAAAAAAACGAAGAATTAAAAATTTATAAAGAAAGGCTAAGAGAGATTGAAAACGCTTTTTGTTACAATTTAAATTTACTTTCTGACCGAGATCTGGAACTTGATGCTTTACAAAATCAATTACATGGTAAACTCTTATAAGACAATTAATCCATTTTGAAACTCAGTTAATAAATATCTCATGAAACGATTTTTTTTTTTTAAATTCTTAGTAAAAGTCAAACAGATTGAAACGTTAATCTTCCGGCATAACGAAGCAGAAAAAGCAATTATAAAACTCGATAATGAGAGACAAAAAGAGATGAAATTATTTCAGTCTCAGCTACTGTCGAAGGAGCAACAAATTTGTCAGTTAGAAAGGTATGAGGAATAAATGATCGATTTCGTTTCTTTCCACCAGGGACATTTTGAGTCTCATTTCCTTAAACTCATTTCAAAAAAAAAAAAAAAAAAAAAAAAATGAAATAAAATAAAAAATAAATATTAAAAGCCGAACTTTTACTGTCCTTATTCAATTAGAAAATACTTATACAATTAATTTAAAAAACTGACAAACTGACCTAGAAATTTATTTTACTGGCGATTTTAGAACTGACCACTGGTATTCCGATCAATATATATTCATACTAAAGAAAAAATAGAAATATTGCCAAAAACCTATATTTTAATACTGGCCAGAAAAAATATATCCCATTTTTGACCCTCTCTCCCTTTAGCAAGCATAATGCAGATACGAGCATTGGAGTGGGATTTTGTAAAAGCTCCAGTCCCCTTAACTGCTTACATAATACGGGAATGATTCCTCAGATGCTATACTAGTTTGTAAAGCTGCCACTACTACTTTCCTCCAATCATCTAAGCATGGGATTATTAACATTACAAAGTCTCATGTTATCCTATTTCAGGAAAAATAAAGGCAACATAAATACTTTGAAACAAACTCTCGAAGACATGAAAATTGAATACGAAGAAAAAATATCGAAATTAATTTGGGTGTTCGACAATCAGAAAAAAGAGTTGGAGTGTCATTTTCAAATGATGATCGACGTAAATGCTCAAAACCACTTAAAAGAAACGAAGGAAATTACGAAGCAGATTAAAATGCATATCGATCTCGTAAGCGAATTTTATATTTTAAATGGCCTCGGCTTATACAGTATATTAAACGCCTAAATGTTTCCTCCAAGGAGATTATTGTAACGGATTTGCCTTTTGAAAGGCTTGAACATCGGCTGCATATGCATGATTTCTGGAAATTTTAAACTCTCTTTTCCCTCCTTAAGTGCCTACAAATACGTAAACCGCTTATTTGCGGAAAAAAATATTTTCGCATCTTTTCTTTTAAAGATTAATAGAGAAAAAGAAAAAGTGGCTTGTTTGGAAGCTGAAAATAACTACTTCAAACAGAAAATTGCACAAGCAGAAAGAGAATTCAAAGAAAAGGAAAATTCGCTTTTTAAAAAACTCGAAGAAAAAAACAAAGGTTACAGCAAAATTAGTCTGGAATTAAAAGGCAAAAAACAGGTACGAAAATTATGGATGCAAAAATAATTTATTCCGCATTAATTTATTATATTGAATTACTTATTTTTGCAAAGGCAGAAGATAAAGAGTTGCTTTCTAAATCGGAGATTAGATCGGTCGGCTCCCAAACGTATTTCGATCCGGAATATGATCGCTCAATTCGCCTTTCGGTGGAAAAAGAATTTCCTTGTAAAGAATGCTGTCATTTAACGGAGGAAATTAAAGAAAGCAATAGGAATTTGCAAAAAGAAATTGTGGACTTAAAGAACATCGTCAAGGATGATAGACTTCAAAAAGCAGAGGAAGAATCCATCATACAAAATTTGGAAACCAGCGTATATTCCCTCATGTCGGAAATGGTGAAGAGAAATTTTGACATTAACGAAAATTCCACAGGTAGAAAAGTCTCAGTTTTAAAACGTTCTCTGTCGTTTTAAAAGAGTTTGGTGTCTTTTTTTTCAGTCTTAAAAATTTTATAAATTTTTTTTTAGACCAAGAAATACTAAATCACACTTACAACAAAGAAATCCAAAACCAAATCCGAATAACTTTATTCGAACATCAGTTCAACAAAAAATTAGAAAGTCTCATGTCCTCCGCTCAAGAGGAGAAGCAGTTATTTTTATCAAAAATCGACGAAATGAAGCGAGAATGCTTGAATAAAATTGAAATATTTCTGAGACAGGCAGAAGCTGCCGCCCGGACAGAAATGAGCGCGGAGAACCTCTCAACCAAAATCCGACAGGAAATCGACTATCTCGAAAATAAAATTCGTAATAATTTCAAAGATGTCGTTCCGGAGAGAAGCAAACATGACAAAAGTTTACAGGTGTCCTTCGCCGAAAAAGACGAAAATCCGTTTAAAATGAAATCCGTTTCGGAAACCGTTTTAATTACTCCAGACAATAAATACTGGATTTTAAATCGAAAAAATCTACCTAGAGAAAAACATATAGTAGTGCACAATCAGGTTCAGAGAAACGAAGATTTCCAAAAAAGTCGACGTGGAAAGATTTTAACTAAACCCACGCCTCATTTGATACCGAGGTCCAGGTTTTTACAATAAAATTATCATTTTTTCAACTTTAATAATATTTTTTTATTGTAAGAAATTTTTTCTATGATGAGTTTATTTAAAATATTTCTATAAATTATAATTTGAAAGCAATGTTTTGTGGCACGTTACTTCATTAGGGGGCACGTTTGGGAAAACGGTCCGAAAATCCAAATCGAATCTCTAATTTCAGTAATTCACATACTTGTAACTATGCTTAGAAGAGGAGAGACGAGAGTCTCAAAAACTTAAGTAAGCACTTTCAGTAGCAATTTTGAAATTTTTCGAGGGGAAAGGGGGGAAAAAATATGTTTTGAATCCTTATCAGCAAGTCGAGATGTCTTGATGCAATTTTTTTCGGACCGGTTTCTCAATTCTAAAGCTCGCTCAGGTTACGCAAATCTAGATCTTATAATTCTATATTTCAATCTTAATGTAAGTCGGCAAAACCACCCTAACAATCCGACAATGCGCAATAGCGAGTAGAGATCGATCGGATTTATCAGATTCGGTTTCCAAACGCACCTTTAGTAAAAACATTTCCTAAGAAGAAGAGTAAAATTTAATTTTAAGCTTGTATCAGCTCATTAATCGAAAAATCTGATATAAAAAATAAAATAAATTTAATAATAAACGTTAAAAAAATAGGGGGGAATATGGCAGAATCAGCAACTCTTACATTTTTGAAAACTTTTTGAAACTTTACTTAGTACTGACTAAAATAGATCAGTACTACAATTCTTCTACCAACAATGATTTTGAAAAAATACAGTCCTTTGGACTGCAATAAACCCTTTAACTGCTTATTCTAATATTCCTTGGTAAAATAATGTATCACATATTTAAGAAAAAAATACAAAACCCGAACTAAGTATCAATTTTAAAGATTCTGATTTTCGACTCTGGTTACATAAATTAAATTTAAATTTAAAACAAAAATGATAAAAATTAAATATTCAAAAAGCGAGATAATTAAATTTTTTT
This sequence comes from Liposcelis bostrychophila, assembly GCA_037577465.1. Lineage (NCBI taxonomy): Eukaryota > Metazoa > Arthropoda > Insecta > Psocodea > Liposcelididae > Liposcelis > Liposcelis bostrychophila. The sequence continues at coordinate 59,139,821 of CM075208.1, read as the reverse complement.
TTTCCTAACTTATTACAATTAAATGTTTATTGTTATCATTGAGTATTTTAATCTTTCAGGAATGTCTCCTTGGAAGTTATAATTTTGACGCCTTTGTATAATACCCAACAATTTACAACAAATCATATTACCACTGAAAAAAAAAGGATAATTTATTTTTTATTATTTTACAAAATAATAAGTCATGTGTTTTAGAAAAATGAATATCCTAGCAACAATTTTAACTAGCTGACTGATATGCCTGTTAAAGTAGAATCACTAGAGGACGAACTGACTTGAGGTAGACTCAATGCAGTTTTCAGTTCCTGCCTAGCTTTATGAATTACATAAACCAGTAAAGTTATTCCAAAAATAATTTGAATCGTCAAGACTATAAATCCGGTTGTTTTGCTAGAATGATCAGCAAGAACATCTTCCATTGATCGGAGTGTGCTGCCCAAGTATGTAGCCAAGCACTGAGCTGGTAAAAGGCCAATAAAAGTGCCTGTATGGAATGTCCTTGCTCTGATATTACTCAGCTGAAACAAAAAGAAGCAATAAATCTATTGCATAAAGTATTGGAAAAAAAAATCACAGTGAAACATACTGCAAAGATAGTATTTTGTAAACCAAACGGTATCGGTGATAATCTACAGAACATGACGATTCTAAATGCTTGAGGGCCGGATATAACCCTTAAAATGGCTTGAGCATTTTCAGATTCATTTAATTTACATATCGGATATTTAGAATAAAAAGATTTGATCGTATAATGAGCTATAGCTACTCCTGTGTTTGCTGATAATATGACGGTTGTCAGGCCGTGAATTACTCCAAATAAATAACCGCTTGATAATACAAGCAACATATATCCCCATAAAAAAGGGAAAGACACTAATGTAAACAACAGTATGAACAGGGAATTAACCAGAAGAGGATCCTGGTAACTAATCCACATTAGCAAAGCTCTTATATACGTCTTACACACGAACATCACAAACATTAGGAATAACAATGATATTACAGTCCAAAAACAATTACATGAAGAGCTTAGGCTAACTATTTTGGTAAATTTGTAAAATAATGAATTATTGGGATAATTTTTTGATGCGGAGATCCCATATTCTAAATCTTTTTTCGATTGAAGATTCTCCATCACGTCATCCATTTTAACCGCTAGCAACCGTGCAAATATTATTAACTATCACAATATCTAATATTTAGGTCGAATAACATTACTATTAACGACATCGCCACCGTTGATAAACAAAAATTCTCATTTGCAGAGCAGAGCAGACTAAAATCGAAATCAAAAAGCGTTTTTAGGGCCCGCATGCGTGACGTCATCCCGTTTCAATACTTTTCGTTCCTAATTGACAATTTGTTCCGGTTTGTACGGTTTGTTGCTTTTAAGTCGTTTAAAATGAACTGATGTGAATAAAAGTTTGCAAAAATACTTCGTAAAGTTTTGAAAAAATTTGTTTTGGAAACTAAAGAGGAAAGCAAAGGTCTCTTGTACCCACAACAATGACAAGTGGCCGCCATGTTTTTGTTACCATCATTTTATATGAATCTTGGTAGTGAAATTGACGATTAAACAAGCGTTTCAGAAGTGAAGGAAACAATTATTTCTTTTCAGATATAAAAAATGAACATTATCCTACTTTAAAATTCTTTTAGAAGAGCCCATAAGTCTTATAGAAAACATGATGTTGACAATAATTTAATGTAAGGCCTCCTTTGATTACGACATATTTATTTTGGACCAATAAGGAGATCGTAATTTTTCTTCACGTGGAAAACTGATATTCCTTCTGCTGATGTATATAATCGTGACATGAAGAGTCAGAAAACGAAAATTTTTCGAATGTAGTGTTTTTTTTAAATATATAAATTAACAGGAACCTAAGTACGTAACGCTGTAGACATGTCTAAATCAAAACAAACAATTAAAAACGGAACAACGGGCGTTGGGGGATCCAAAAACACACCCATCGAATCTATATGGAAGCGAGCTATTACGGCCAATTCCCAATGGCCGGATAAAGATGAATTTTTAGATGTTATTTATTGGTCGAGACAAATCATCGGAATAATTGTGGGAATAGTTTGGGGTTTAATCCCTTTGAAAGGATTTATCGCTTTAGTTTTGTAAGTATTAAAATAAAATTGCCAGTTAATTAAATTAAGCAATTTCTTTTCTTATTTTTCTTTTATTTCAGATTCGCATTGGTAAATGCTGGATTAATTTACATATATTTTAGTTCGTTTCAATCAATTGATGAAGAAGAATATGGTGGTGCATGGGAACTTACAAAAGAAGGGTTTATGACTTCATTTGCAGGATTTTTAGTCACATGGATTATAATTTACTCTGGATTGCATTTTGACTGACAGCAAGTTACTGAATCGTCATTGGATTAATTTTCCAGAAGAAACTGTTGTGGGGTTGTTTATATGGGTTGCTGTTTCAAATTTTTAAATTTGGTGGACTTTTCTCTTTTTAATTAAAAATTCAGTAGAGCATTAAATCAAAGAAATATATGTAAAATAGAGCAGACTTTTTTATTACTCAATAATTAATTTATTAAGACTGAAATGCTGTAAAAGCATTTTCTTTTGTACAGTGAATTAAAATGTAGAAAATACAACATAATGATTTCGGTAAAAATGAACATAATTGATTTTACTAGTATGATTTACAACTACTGAAACTTAATAAAGAACCAACTGTATCAGCTTGTTTTTATCTGTTTTTCACCTGAAGATGAAATGTTGATCAAGAAAAATATGTTAGTGTTGCCTTTAATGAGACTTGAAACACAGCATCATTGCACAGATTATCCACTGACTGTTCCCATCAAAACTTGACTAAAAATCTGCACCTCTAGGCCAAACACAAGGTTGCTGAATTCCATTGCATGATGCTATGCTTATCCAAGGCAACGCTGATATTTTTTCTGATTAGTAAGATTTTTATTTTTTATTTTGTAAGGAAATTGATAACACTGACAATTTTTCAAAAAACATAATGAAAAAAATTCAGTTATCTAAAGGATTAAAGCAGGTTATATCCTAAAGCACTAAATTAATGCTAATATTGTTTCTGATTTTTTCGATGGTGCGCTAGTACACCTTAGTGCATATTTCCCCAAATGTAAAAAAGAATTAATTCCAATAACATCCACTAATTCAGAGATTTTTTAATACACTACATTTTATTCATTTATTTATGACTTCTATTTTTCTTAAGTCAATGTCAGTGGTGTTCCGCTTCAAACATCATAAAAATGGACTGATCCACAATCTAATAAAATGTTCCGTTCAATTTTGAAAATAAACAAAAAGCGTATATTTGAAAACTGGGAGGAGCAGAACCAAATGTCTGGCCCAGACCAAACGCTACTTTTTACATAATAGAGGTCGATTTAATGGTTAAATGAATTTAATTAGCTACATTTGATTTCTAAATGAGAGGAAAAAAGCGTCAGAATGTTACAGACGAAATGGTAGAGGGGTAAAAGGTGGGGAGTAAGGGCAAAGAAATAAGACAATGATATTTTTAAAAATAAAATTAAAGAGAATATCCCCAGCAGGAGCAATGTTGAAAATTTAAAACGTTTAATAAACGGGGGGGAAATAAATTGTTAACCATTTACATGTATGTGTATATTCTTAAATAATATTTAATCATAACCCGTCAAAATGAAGAATATGAACTTATAGTTTATGATTAGTTGTGAAACCTGTTCAGCGCTTATTTTATATCGCCCAATGCATTATTATTATTATTCTTCACCCTTGATATGATCTTAGCATTATTTTTATATACATTTTTGTCTGTTTTTTTCGCATTATTGCTTTAGAATATAAGCCGAAGAATTTCTGATAAAAAGAAAGAATCGTATGAAAATTGTTAATCATATGTAAATGCAAAAACGTTTATGACGAAATGAGGCATTCAATAACTTAGCCTCAAGGCTCATAGGAAAATTCAAAACTTGCTCAGAGAACAATTTTCAATTCCTTACATTTTCAAGGTTACGGGATCATACAAGTATTATGTAAACATTATTTTGGCCTTTTCAGACCCCCCCATAGTAAGCAAAAATAGGCTATCTCTTATGGAGATTTAACATTAGTGTAAGCATTTAGAAGACCCCTCCCCCTTATGTTCTTACGTAATACTTGTGCGATAAAGAATATCTTTTTATATATACTGTATATGGAATCAGAAGAGATAAAAGCCATTAAAAACAAAGCACTTTTAGTAAATCAGGCTGATAATATGATGGGATCATTTTTAAAATGTAGTTCATCGTCAGGCATCGAACCCATTTCGCCCAGAAAAATTAGTGACTTTAGGGACCAAAAATGGTTTAAATAGTGACTTTCAGTGACCTGATGGAGGGAATTTAGTGACTTGAAATAAGTATATCCAAAATTTTTTTAACGTATTAGACCTGAGTAATTAGATTCCTTATTATTTTTATCAATTTCTCTTAAAAATTTTGGTTCCTAAAATTTTCAGCCCAACTATTTTTTTCCTGACTTTCAATTTTCATAAAATTTTTTAATCCTCAAATAAAATTTCCTAAAATGAATATTTGTCCTAATTTTTTAAATCCCTAAAGGGGTTTTAGGAAATTTTATTTTCTTTCTAGGAAATTTTATTTCAGGAGTCAAAACATTTTTGGAAAATTAAAAATTAGAAAAAAAAAAAAAAAAATAGCTACGAAAACAATTTACTTTTTAGAAAAAATGGATTAGGAATTAATTTTTTTTTAGGAAAAATGATAGCGAATTTTCACAACTTTAGGTCATGAAATTATTTTTAAAGATGGCGTTCCAGTGAAAAAACCTTTCCTTGAGCAACTTTGAATGTTGAATAGAAATTTTTTAATGTAGGAAATTTTTTTAAATCCACCAATTTATCAAAAAAAGTGACTTTTAGGGGAAAAAAGTGACTAGTTCGATGCCTGCATCATTCGAAATTTCACCTGTCAACTTAAATGCATTGATACTTTTTAATTGTTAATAATTAAGGCCCTTATAAGTGGCATAAAGCTCTAAACCCTATAAAAAAGAAAAAAGGAAAATACTAGGAATTTTTATATGTAAGGCTGTTCTAATCGAACTATGGCGGGAACTTACAGGAACAATTTCACAGACGGTTACCGTCGAAAAAGTTAAACCTCCGGTCCTTTCCAAAAGGCTCTTTCCACCTGAGTTGACTGCTCTGGCGATGAAACTCTTGTAGTTTTGGACTCTTAGGTGTTAAGTCGGATTTTAATTTTTAAGTGAAAAATTCGCTAGTTCACCAAACCCTTGAGAGATGTCACTAGGATAAAAAGAATAATGATTTGGCGGTTGCCGCTAAATGTAAATTGTTCGCGGACCGAATTCACTCCTTTTAAAGTCGTAAACTTTAAAAAATTTTAGCTGCAATAATATTGTTAACTCGCTTTGTGTGAGTGGCTTCCTAGAGACCAAGCAGTAAAAATTGAGATTATTCAAATTTAATAATATTTTTTTAAAGTAAGGAAAAAATCCAAGCTTTTGAATTTGTTTTTAAAGAATGATTGACTGCTCTGCAATAAAATTTGTGATTTTTATTTGAAATAGATTTAAACCTCTCTTTTAAATTGCTAAGTCTAAAGCTATTCCAAGCAACCACAATCCAAATTTACACGTGAATTATTGCTGTATTTTACACAAGCGTTTTCGGCATGTTTATAAAGACATTTTCTAGATCGATTCTTATACAGAAAGTTCAGAAGGCGCAACGGTTTTTTCAAGAAATATGATGATGATACAGGACCAACGACACATAAAATTAAATGAAAAATGAGCAATTAGTCCTAAATATTAAGATTAAAATTAAATTTGAATTAAAATTGCCCCGAATAAAAATTTAAAATTAAAAAGTTGTAAAAAGGGTGTTTAATGTCTTAAAAAATACGTCAAAAAAATGTTAAAACACGTTAATTGTTGGTGTAAAACGCGTAAAGCACACGCGGTTTACACCAAAAATGGACTTATTTTACACGTATATTACACGCGTTCTTGTCGTTTGGGTATAGCTGCGATGCACTTCCACTTTTTATATTTTTGGTCTGGCTTTTGTGCCGAAAGGGTGGAATCTAGTCTTAGCAGAGAATTTTTTTACTTTGTCCACCACCTTCCTGGGAGTTTCCCGGTTTTCTGGTGAGCCAGTCCGCGGCTGCTACAGTAAATAAGTTCTTGGTAATTGGCAATCCATAAACATAATATTCTATTTATTTAAAAACGAATTACGTATTTACAATTCAGATTTTATTAAATTTTCTAACACATTTTTTTAATTACAATTTTTTTTTAATAAGACACAAATAAAATTTATATAAAAAAATAAAGCTTCATTTTCACAATGTGTAAATTTCAAACCGAATCCGGAGTCGGATCCCAGGTCAACATTTGCAGGCTCGTGCTTTTCGAAAGGTCCTTATTAACTCCGCCGTACTGACAAGGATTTCGGCGTTTCCTCAGTGATCTCGTATATATTTTCAGTATTTTGCAGTTGCAAGTGACGCAAAGGGCTATGACGATCCCTTGAAGACCCTGAAGGACGTTGAACATGATCCAGAAAGTTTCGATTTTCGTTAACTTATAAAACAATGATACGAAAAAAACGGATGATATGATTGTTGTTAATTTCACGAATAAAAATAACTGAAGTCTTCTTTTTTTCCTCATTTTATCCCGTGTTTTTTTGTCCACCTGAAAAAAATAAATAAAAAAATATTACGCAACAATATTTACAAAATTTCTCCTTCTTGTCGAAAAAAAAAACGCTAATGGGCTACATCAAAAGCGTTTCACGCTTTTCTTGTTGTAATGACTTGACTTTAACGACAACCTATACACACGCTTTTTTCCTTATTTATTTACGTGCGTTATTCTGCTCGACATGTCGGAATCGTTTAAATTTTCTTTTTGTAAAAAAAAAAAATAGTCATTAAAGTCGCTAAGAAAAGTCGGAAGCTTGTGGGAAAATCTTGGAGAATGAAGTCATTAAGATAACGCGGAAAAATATGTTCGGTTGAATCGTTTATATATACTCTTTCTACCGTATTTTTTAGCATTCATTTTTCATTTTTCATTTTTTTTTTTTTTTTCATTAAGTTCAACCGAAAAAGTAATTTATTGCAAATGAAAATGAGAAAAAAAATCCTAGCTGAGAATCGTTGATTTAAATAAAAATTGAGAAGGGAGAAAATGAGAGAGTTAATCAAATGCAAGGACTTTCTAACCGATGAACTACTTTAAGTTATAAATGGCCTAAGTAAAACATTCCCAGACAGCGGATATACGTATATTATACGAATAATATACGTATATCTATGGTTTATTATACGTTTTTCTACACCGTATAATATACGTATAATCAACGTATATTTTAAGACTATATATACGTGCTTTTAATGGTAATTTTTATTCGTTTTTTTTTGTGGTTTTTCGACAATTTTGAAAAATTATTTCAGGGATATCCATATTTCACATATGATTCTTAAAAGCCATTGCTGAAAAACTTTGTCAAAAATTTGACTTGTCATAAAATTGATTTTGCATATATAATTAAATCACAAAACAAACTGTACGCCAAAAACCACCCCTCGTAATATCTTCCTTCCAAAATCGAAATTCCAAAATGTCTCAACTTGATGATCCTATATAGGCTAAATAAAATGTAAAAATACAAAAATCAGAATTTTTGGAGTGGATCCTGATTTTTAGAACGAGATTTTCAGTTTTGACAATATGAGCTTTTGGGAAAAGTCAGGAAATGTAAAAAAAAAAATTAACATCTCCTTTATTTATAGGGCTCGAGGGATAAAATTTTGCAGCCTAGGGTTTTTCGATCCGAAAAATCCAAATCTGAAGTCAGATTTACTAAAATGTGAAGTCTAGTCGAGCAGAGTTTTATATACGCTGAATCTACGTATAATATACGTATAAAAAGTCTTAAAATATTCGTTTATTATACGTAGACAGTATACCTAATTTATACGTATAATTTCGGGCGATTATACGTATACCGACTGTCTGGGTTTATGAAAATATAAATCTCTTGATGTGTGAACATCTTAAGATGACTTCAAAACGTCAGCTTTTCCTTAGGGTATGTTTCAACTTGCAACTTGCGTAGCTTCCTCAGAAATTACAAAAAAACTGAAAAATTCCAAAATGTATGGCTCTGGAATACTATAATTTCCAGTCATAAATTTTTTTTAAAAGAAGGATCTACGCATCGAAATCATTTCACGAAAGCCATCTTCTTTAAGACGGATTTTTATGGATTCAATTTGAGATCTTTTCCCAGGACTTCTTAGATAATTTTAGCCATTAATCTGAAAAATATTTACCTGTATGCTAACGGACTGCCTAATAACGAAGGCAGTCCTAATAAGAGAGGCAACCGTCAAAAGGAGGAGGACTCCCACGGGAACTGCAAATCCGTATAAAAATGCGTTCCTCCCCAGAAACCAACAATTCGTCGGTTTTAAATCGCTAACGTCCAGCAAATTTCCATTTTGCCGTGATTGCAGAAATATGGAAAGCAGAAGGACAAGCACCGGTGAACACCATCCGAAAATGCTGAATTGCCAGAAGGAAGACCGAATCCCGGTGTCTATAGGGGGAAGTAAATTTATGTTGTCTCGGAAAGTGCTGAAACAGAAAATATTCAAAAAAAAGGACGATTAATAATAAACCCTCGCAATGTCAGAACTTTATTTTATTTATTTTTTTATTTCCATTATTACTGTTAAATGGTGTTAAGCACGATAGGGAAGGAAAGAATTTACGAAATGTTTATGTTTGTCGATAGGGGGGAATAAAGTCTTGCGTAAGAAAGAAAGCCAAAAATTGAAAAGTAACTATTTATAAATTTTAATAATGAAAATTTTTTACTAAGCAATATATTAATTTTATGCTTCAATTCCACTATATTTAGCATATGAGGACATTATAGGCTTTTTTTAAACATTTTTCTGAAAAAAAAAAAAAAAAAGGAAAAAATTGAATAAAACCCAAGCCTTTTGGATGTATCCATTACGCCACTTTGCAACTGATTTTTTAAGGCGGATGGTTCTTGGAAGTCGCTAATTTTATTGACCTATATAATTTTCCATAATTTTCCTAATTTTGAGGTTAAGATGGCTGCATTGTAAGTTCCCGCCATCCCCGCCAGAAAGGACGAGTGTCGGGGCGGTGACTCACCCGAAAGCTGGCCATCATCAAAGCTGCTTATCTTCATTAATAGCCAAAGCGCTACATGGACAAGTCACCACTCCGACACCTTTAATTTTCAGTTTACCTCTTTTTTACCTAACTAAAGCTCATAAATAAAAAAATAAAAAAGAAATAAAGGGATGCGGAAAGAATTGGAAGAAAATAAAAAAAAACTTTGAAAAAAAATTGACGTTCAGTTATAAAAAGAAAAAAAAAATTCAGGGAAAAATCGGTTATGGTACAGAATTCGGGATTTTTTTTAAAAAGTTTTATAAAAAATTAGGCTACTTAATTTTATTTAAAAAAAAAAAAACCCTAATTATGAAAATTCTGCCAGTACGGTGGAACAACATCTATGAGTAAGGCTCTTTGTAAGGCCTATCCCAGGCTTCCTTCCCTGACTAAGAAAAACAGAGAAAATAAGGGCTAGAAAAATAGAACTGTGAACCCCCTCTGACAAGGTAAACGAGGCTCGTTCAGTGAGTAAACCTAACAATCCAGGTCTCAGTTCAACCTTTTTTGCCTCACAACAGATACTTAAACCAAGAAATAAAATACGATTTCTGAGAAGAAGAAAAAAAAAATCTCTTTTTATTTGATTTTAAAAGATTTTTACAGAAGAAAAGGAAAGGAAGAAAAAAACGCGGGAAGGAAATTATATGAGGCGGAAAATTGAATTACATACCTTAGATTATTTGTAAAAAATGAAAATCAGAAAAAAAAGAGAAGAAAAATCTCTTTTCTATCTCTTTTCCAGCTCAATTGTTTTCGATCATAAAGATTTTACCTAATGGACTCGGTTGAAACATCTTTTCAATTATAGTAAATGACCGATTTTTCCCCTCCTTTTTTCCTTTATCCCGACCTTGGGAATAAGGAGTTAAATCGTTTCGAAAAAAAACGAGGACAATAGTGTTACTCTAACACTTCGCAACACGATCGCTTTTGGAATTGTTTTAAAACTTTGATACAAAAGCTTTAAATAAAAGGGGGTTAAACAACGAATAAGGATCGTTTATCTTTCCTTCTCTTTAAGAATGCGGATTCTTTGCCTGAAAAGGTTCTCAATGGAAACTTTCGGAGGTTTGCCTTTTAATATAATAGTACCTTGGAAACTTTTAAAGGCAAATCTTTGCGAATTTCTATGTTTAAGAGTTTTCCCTTTCAGCAAAATTGTATGAAAAGAGACCTGGATTGTATAAAAAGAATTCAGTTATTTACTTAAGAAAACGAAATGGCCAAATGTTTTATGCATCCCTTTCAAGCTCATTTGCTGGGCCTTGCTAATTTTAGTTACCCGTGAACCTAAGCGATCACCTTTTCATTTAAGGGAATCGTCCATCGTTTAAGCACTGGTGAAATACATGTAACCCCGATTCCCGGGATGACAAAACTTCTCCTAATTTTTAAGAATTTTGGGAATTGAAGATCCTACAAATTACAAGGCGTTCTTAAGCGCTTTAACTTCACGAATCTCCCCGGAAAGTCTTTTTTCCCAAAAAACGGAGAAAAAGGATATCGCGAAGCGGGGATAAATCAGATCCCAAGTCCCCCCTCCCTCTCCCATATCGCGCTCACATAAAACAATTTTTTCCATAACTGATATACTTACTGGTACATATGATGAGACATGATCAGCATCCAGCAAAAGACTGTAAGCCTCATGTATTGCAGGGAAAATGCTAGTCCTATGCATAGCTCCACATCCTGAAAAAGTAAAAAATTAAATAAATAAATAAATAAATAAGGATATCACGCAGCGGGAAAAAAATCAGATTACAAAAGTTAGGATTGTCTCAGCAACCAAAAAAAAGTGTTACGTAAAAAGTTACGTTTCCCATATCAAAATCTCCTCTTTCCTTCCTTTTTTTGAAGGAAAAAAAAATATTAAATTTCGGACATTCTACACTCGAGAAAAAAAGAAAAAAAATTTGGATTAAAATATAAAGTGAAGGATATCGTTTCCCGGCGAGTTTCCCTTTTATTTTTTCTTGAGGAAGTTTCATCCTCTCTCCGTTTTTCATCATCGTCATCATTGTTATCATTTTAGAATTTATTATATTACTTCCGAGTTGCTGACTCGGAAAAGAAAATGAAAATAAATAGAATTTAAAAAAAAAAGATGAAAATTTCGTTGAAAATATCAATTCAGAAGTGTACTTTTTTTTTTAAGTGAAAAAATCTTTAACTTTATATCGCGTGTCAAAAACGACGGTGCGCAAAAAAAAAAAAAAAAAATCATTTAAAAGTGTTTAAATTGAATCCCGTCGAGAGGGGTAAAAAATACATTGCCGATCTCGCCGTCACTTTTTTCCGATAAGAAAAAAAAATGGAAAATAATGAAGCCAGCTATTCATCGGACAAGTTTTCACAATTTCAATTTTTTTTCTTGCTCAGGGGTGTACTAACGCCCGGGTTTTCAATTTTGAGAAGGAGAGGGAATACCACGCCTATGTATAGTCGTTTACTGACGGTAATAAAAAAAAAACCTGGTAATCTTTCCTTCCCTCCCCCTTGGAAGGGTTTAGCCTCTGTTTATTCTCTAACTCTCTTATCAATTACTCAAACTAACTTTTTACTCTTCGCCAATAACATGTTAAATAGCATGGACTTTGTATTAGAAAATTATGTAAATTACCTACCGGCAAGCCCAATCGGACTTTGGTGGGGTTTAATTGAAGAAATAAATCAATAAAAAAAATATAATAATACCGTTGGGTGATTATTTTAAGAAATACCAACATCGTTTGATACCACCAACGGTTCGGTGTTACCAGGTGTGTGTTTGTGGTATCACTATAAGTAGTCAATAGACTCATACCCCACGCCCAAAAACACAGTCTTTATTTCTCGCTTCTCCTACTATACCGGTAACCCTTTCGTGATTAGAATAAGGGTCATACTGATCACTAGTGCCCTCAGCAAAGAAAAAAAAATGGTTACCTTCCCCTTCCCTTTCCTCCCAAAGTTGTACCTTTTAATATTGCGTAATGAAATGGGAAATGATTCGGCAAATAAAATAAAAAACCCCCCAAAAAAAAAATCGGATTATAATAAACCCAAACGAATTAAAAAGACGGCTTTCCTCAAGCGTTTACGATAGAAATTTAGTTCCTTTAAATTGCTTCTTGGAGCGAAATTTTTCGCATTTAAGCGTTTTGCTTCAACCATTTCGACAATTTCAAAAGATGCGGTATTCACCTACAAAAACAGTTTTATGTAAAAACATTCCGAGAATTTCAATAATACTGCATCTGGGCGGTGTTTAAATATGTCGTTTCATTTCAAAAAAAGAATGACAACTTTAATAAAATGTTTCTTTTTTTTTTTTTTTTCTTTTTGGGAAAAAAAATTCGGTTAACTCACCTGAACTCCCCCTACGCCTATGACGTAGAGCAACTGAGTCATGAAAAGTGCGGCCAAAAGGTTCATCAAAGCAGTCCCGTTCAAATTCCGAAGGTCCGAGAACAAACTAAAAACAAGAAGAAAAGTACATAAAAATCATTAACTACAACATTCCTTCCTCTCCCCCACTCCTTTCTCAAAAAAATTGTATAAAACAGATTTTTTTTTCGGGATTATACAAATACGAAAAACCCGTTTCTCAAAATTCTATTTCAAAATGAAAAAAAAAAGAAGGATATATAGCCTTTGGGTTTTTTTTCCCTAGAAGTATACTTGTTTATACAACTATTATATTTGTTTTTTTTTTCTTTTTAACTTCCGGCTGTTGCAAAGGTTTTCCTTTCAGAGGAACGACTTTATTAAATTCAAAATCTAGCTTTCGAATAAACCAACGCATATAATAGTGAGCGAAATGAAAAAATAAAAATGTTGTTCCTATTTTCAAAGAAATAAATATAAACATTAAATTATTTTTTAAATCTAAAATTAAATTCGAATTGTTACAAAGAACGAGAATAGATTGGCTCCGTTTTCCGACTGACACGATTTGATTTTAAATGATACAAAGTTTTTAACCTAATGGCGGAACTTGGCAGTGGGCACTACAGCCCTTCTGAAAGGAAAGATCGTAGGGCTGTAGTGCTCGTTGCCAAGTTCGAGCATGGCACTGCTAAGTTTAACTTGGCCGCCAGAATGATAGAACTACAACCTTGCTTTTCAGTGTATTCGTACAACAATCAAACTTAATATACAATATATTCCGTATATAATGTTTGTTGTTAATGTAGCCTATAAGGTTTTCTTTTTTAATATTCAAAAGGCATGACGATTTTTGAGATCGTTATTAAAAGGTTTCCTGCCTTTTTTTTTTTTTTTTGTAATTCAAGAAGAGCTAGAGGGTGGGACAGTAGAATACTTTTTAAAAATTCAAAATAATAGACAACAGACAAGATTGCTAATTATGGTGAATAATGAAAGTTCAAAGTTTTCTGGTAATCTAATGGCAATCTTACTGAAGGAATTTTCTTAGAAATTAAGAAAAAAAAATTATAAAGTCGTAAAAACTTTTTGTCACGTGACCCCACTCCAAAACGTTTCTCATTGGTGTGACGTCATCGTTCACTTTTAAGCGTGCGGTTTGCGGTTATTTGAAAAACGAAACCACGAGTGCACCTGCTCCTCGTCAAAGATTAACACGGATTTGTTCGTACGACTACTCTTCTTGCTCCAATGGGCGTGCCGCCGATAACTCACCTAGGAGCATTCCTAAATAGTGAACTGTGACGTCATGGTCGTTTCGGCGCCAATTCAAACAGCTAAAATTTTTATTCTTTCTTATTCGGTAATTAAACGTCGCATAACAGCAAAAATCACATTTATTATTTTTATATACTAGGTTTATTTAAAAAATATGATCAGTACAAAATGTGTCTGTTGTCTGTTGCAAAATACAAATCAGGACCAAAATGATTAAGGGTATTAATGCTGTCCGACCTCAACTCCTTCGACCAATTTTTTCTGGACATACGAGGTTTTGCAACTTTAGCGGAACCATATTTTAAGTTGACCCAACTAAATCCAAAAAATGGATTTACATCTTTATACAACTTATATTTACGAATAACAATTGTAAGAAATTCGCAGTGCCTGGGGTAAGTGGTTCAAGGGACAATAGAACCTCATGTGCAATCAACTGGATGTAAAAGGATTAACACAGTTTATAATTTTAAAAAACCTGAAAAAAAAAAAAAAAAAAAAAAAAAAAAAAAGTCAAAACTAAAAACGAAATGAAATTTTTATTCTTATTACACCACTTTACGCCTAAAGATTGCAAAAAAAATTGACCATGATAGACAGTAGGGTGGGCCGAAAAAAGGGAATTTTTGAATTTGAAAACGCCTGATATGGGGATACCTGATATGTTGTGGCTAGTTTTGGTCCGCCTGAGGGATAAATCCTCATACTCTCCGATTTTGGAGAGCGTTCCCCTATCCGCCACCTGGGGAGGCGCCCGATGGGGGACTAGCCAAAAACCCCACACGGGTTGGTGGGACAACCCTGTCCCGGGCCACCGAAAAAGATGCCATCCTCCCCACGGCACAAAGTCACCCACCTCGTACGGGTCGACATAAAAATGACGTCCTTTTCATATCGATCCGCACGAGATGGGTGCCGTATGACGTGAGGAGGACTTTACCCCTCTAGATGGTCCACTTAAAACTAATTTAAAATTACCCTAAAACTAACTTAACTTAAAACTAGACTTAAAACTACTTAAAAAACTAAACTTACTTATACTAGTTACTAAACTTAATCTAAACTTAAATTAAGATTGTACAAATGTACAATGTACGGCATTGAACATTCATACAATTTACAATACCAAACATTAGAGACATGATTGTCTGTACTTTTCGACAATCTTTTGCGCGAAAAATGACCTCGATTCTGTTTTTTTTTTAATGTCGTTTAACCGCTTTAAAAAAAGTGCTAATCGACAGCTTTTTAAAATTATATTAGGCTGTCTTTTAAAATCCCGTTTTTTTTATTTATTTTTTTATTTTTTTTTTATTAATAAAAAGATGTTAGGGAGAAACAGAAATAAAAAAAATAATAAGAGATTAAATGGAAATAAGAAAAAGGTGAAAAGGTAAAAACCCCACAACCCAACATTGAGTTGAAAACATCTATGCCCATGCACAATTGCCCATGCCCATGCCCATATCCATACCCATACCCATACCCATACCAAACTCAAACCTCCTTGATGAAGCTTTTGGACTGCGTTGCTACTGCGATGCTTCCTCTGGCTGCGACGATTCCCTGGCTGCTCCTGTGAACACAAAAAACAAAAAAAAAAGAAATTAAAAGGAGGGGGGGGGGGGGCTTGGAGACCCTCACAATGGAGTTTATCTCCCGCGGTATAATTGAAATTAAAAAATGAAGTATTTTAAACTGTAATGTTATTATTACTACTATTTTTTTTTTATTAATTAAATACTTTTGAGATTATAAAAAAAAATTTCGGATTTCCAGGCGTAAAAGCTTAAGACCTTCCGCATTGGTCCGGCCGTCTAGGGAACTATGCCATCAGAGCTAGCCATCATACCTATCGGCTTTAACTGCACATATATGCACAGATAAGGCTTGCGGTGCGCCAATAACCTCGGACACCCAGTCACCCGAAAGAAAATCCTGGAGACTCTCACTATGGAGCTTATCTCCCGCGTAATTCATGATCGAATCGAATAGAATACACAGCCTAATAAAACTCTGCAGCCCCAAGAGAGGAGCTGACTCCTAACTTAACGATTCGGGGGGAACTTAACACTAAACACTTAAAACTAATACCACAAGGCCAGTCGCTGGGTCGATACCTAGGCCTTCTACGATGGGAGACTAAACCTCCTGGTTTATCTCCAAGCCGGACCGAAAATAATTATTAAAAAAAAAAAAAAAAAAAAAAAATAAATAAATAAAGCCCGCACTAAAAATATGTATAATATAAATGAATGAAATTTGTAAATAAAAAAAAATAAATTAATTAAATAAAATGAAAATAAAAAAATTACGATGCGACTCTTCCGAGAGTCAAAACCCGAATGACGATAGCAACCTGAACCAAGATGGCGCTTGGATACGTCATGCGCAGACAGGCACGCCCTCTGTAATCCAATATGGCGACTCAAACATTTTAACTGTAAATATTTGTGGATCCAACATTTATTTATTTATTATTTATTTATTTATTTATTATTTATTTATTTATTTAGTTCGAATGGCCCTTCTGTCGTTAAGTACAAACATCGTTTTAGAAAAAAAAAAGATATAAAAACTTTTCTTAAAAAACTTTTGCGATTCGCCGCTAGAGTGCTCTCTTGTTAAGTCTTCGGTAAAACACACAACTTAATTTATTTTGATAATTTTCGTGTTTTTTATGCATTATTCGGCTGTTTAAATTCTATAAAAGTCGATTTTACTTATTTTATTACAAAAGCGCACCATTTTTTAAAAAAGTTTTTTTTAAAAAGAAAATGGGGTTTTAAAAATAAATTATAATTTCAGGACGCGCGTCTACAGGGCCGTTTTCGACACCCAAACGGAACTTTTAAGCAATTTTTTGTGGTTGAAATATGTTTTTTGGCTTAAGGAAAGAGCCTTTAGTCCATGCCATTTTGGGTTTATGGTTTATTTTTTTATGGAAAAAAAAAAAAGTTCCGTTTGGGTGTCGAAAACGGCCCTGTAGACGCGCGTCCTGAAATTATAATTTATTTTTAAAACCCCATTTTCTTTTTAAAAAAAACTTTTTTAAAAAATGGTGCGCTTTTGTAATAAAATAAGTAAAATCGAATTTTATAGAATTTAAACAGCCGAATAATGCATAAAAAACACGAAAATTATCAAAATAAATAAGTTGTGTGTTTTACCGAAGACTTAACAAGAGAGCACTCTAGCGGCGAATCGCAAAAGTTTTTTAAGAAAGTTTTATATCTTTTTTTTTTTCTAAAACGATGTTTGTACTTAACGACAGAAGGGCCATTCGAACTAAATAAATAAATAAATAATATAATAAAAATATAAATAAATAAATGTTGGATCCACAAATATTTACAGTTAAAATGTTTGAGTCGCCATATTGGATTACAGAGGGCGTGCCTGTCTGCGCATGACGTATCCAAGCGCCATCTTGGTTCAGGTTGCTAGCGTCATTCGGGTTTTGACTCTCGGAAGAGTCGCATCGTAATTTTTTTATTTTCATTTTATTTAATTATTATTTTTATTTACAAATTTCATTCATTTATATTATACTATTTTTTAGTGCGGGCTTTATTTATTTATTTATTTTTTTTTTATTTTTTTTTTTTTTAATAATTATTTTCGGTCCGGCTTGGAGATAAACCAGGAGGTTTAGTCTCCCATCGTAGAAGGCCTAGGTATCGACCCAGCGACTGGCCTTGTGGTATTAGTTTTAAGTGTTTAGTGTTAAGTTCCCCCCGAATCGTTAAGTTAGGAGTCAGCTCCTCTCTTGGGGCTGCAGAGTTTTATTAGGCTGTGTATTCTATTCGATTCGATCATGAATTACGCGGGAGATAAGCTCCATAGTGAGAGTCTCCAGGATTTTCTTTCGGGTGACTGGGTGTCCGAGGTTATTGGCGCACCGCAAGCCTTATCTGTGCATATATGTGCAGTTAAAGCCGATAGGTATGATGGCTAGCTCTGATGGCATAGTTCCCTAGACGGCCGGACCAATGCGGAAGGTCTTAAGCTTTTACGCCTGGAAATCCGAAATTTTTTTTTATAATCTCAAAAGTATTTAATTAATAAAAAAAAAATAGTAGTAATAATAACATTACAGTTTAAAATACTTCATTTTTTAATTTCAATTATACCGCGGGAGATAAACTCCATTGTGAGGGTCTCCAAGCCCCCCCCCTCCTTTTTTAATTGTCTTTTTTTTTTGTTTTTTGTGTTCACAGGAGCAGCCAGGGAATCGTCGCAGCCAGAGGAAGCATCGCAGTAGCAACGCAGTCCAAAAGCTTCATCAAGGAGGTTTGAGTTTGGTATGGGTATGGGTATGGGTATGGATATGGGCATGGGCATGGGCAATTGTGCATGGGCATAGATGTTTTCAACTCAATGTTGGGTTGTGGGGTTTTTACCTTTTCACCTTTTTCTTATTTCCATTTAATCTCTTATTATTTTTTTTATTTCTGTTTCTCCCTAACATCTTTTTATTAATAAAAAAAAAAATAAAAAAAACGGGATTTTAAAAGACAGCCTAATATAATTTTAAAAAGCTGTCGATTAGCACTTTTTTTAAAGCGGTTAAACGACATTAAAAAAAAAACAGAATCGAGGTCATTTTTCGCGCAAAAGATTGTCGAAAAGTACAGACAATCATGTCTCTAATGTTTGGTATTGTAAATTGTATGAATGTTCAATGCCGTACATTGTACATTTGTACAATCTTAATTTAAGTTTAGATTAAGTTTAGTAACTAGTATAAGTAAGTTTAGTTTTTTAAGTAGTTTTAAGTCTAGTTTTAAGTTAAGTTAGTTTTAGGGTAATTTTAAATTAGTTTTAAGTGGACCATCTAGAGGGGTAAAGTCCTCCTCACGTCATACGGCACCCATCTCGTGCGGATCGATATGAAAAGGACGTCATTTTTATGTCGACCCGTACGAGGTGGGTGACTTTGTGCCGTGGGGAGGATGGCATCTTTTTCGGTGGCCCGGGACAGGGTTGTCCCACCAACCCGTGTGGGGTTTTTGGCTAGTCCCCCATCGGGCGCCTCCCCAGGTGGCGGATAGGGGAACGCTCTCCAAAATCGGAGAGTATGAGGATTTATCCCTCAGGCGGACCAAAACTAGCCACAACAGAACAGCATGTGAATCTGAAAGAGATTTCAGTTTTCTTAATTTTCCAGAAAAAAGCATGGGTTAGGGGCTAAAAGAAACAGTTTGGGGTTTCTGGACTGTACAGCATGATCAAAACTTTTTACGTGCTAGAGAAATGATGTTTTTTCAAAAGCTCAAATTTGGCTGAACCGAATGGAGTCAATTTCAAAATTTGAGCTATTCACGATGTTTGTGAACTCACACTTTCTCTCCTTTTAAAACTCAAAGTCGGAGGTTGCATATAAAAAAAAACTGTTTTTTAAAACATATTGCAATTTCAGGACGCGCGCGGACATGGCCCTCTTGGACATTTTGGATTATTTATAGAATCGTCTTAATTTAAAAATTATATATTATAAAATAATAACCGAAAGGTTATAAAAAAGTAAAACTAATGTAAAAAGATATGAAGAAAAGTCTTAGAATAAGAAAAAAGTAAAACTAATGTAAAAAGATATGAAAAAAAAACAAAAGTCTTAGAATTAGAAAAAGTAAAACTAATAAAAAGTGTGATATGAAGAAAAGCAAAAGTTTTAGAATAAGAAAAAACGTAGTTGAAAGAGTTTTGTTAGAGAAAGTTAAAAATATGTAAAGTCTTAAGAATAAGTTTAAATTTTTCAATAAAATGTAAATATAAAAACCTACTGCAGTTTCTGAAAAATCAGTTCCTATCCTAAAAAGATGCGAAAATAACAAAAGTAAAGGGGAGATAAAATATTAAAATGAATGGAAAAAGAATAAAATCAGAACTTGGAAAGAAAAGGGATCAAAAAGTGGGGTGATTAAATGCGAAACAGGTGAGGGCTAAAGGTGGAAAGATACATTGAAAAAGATAGTCGGTCTCATTTACGGATTCGAAACGCAAAAAGAGTAGAAAATGAAGAAAATAACTGAAAAGCAAAAGCATGCAAAATAAGAGAAAAGCAAGATGATAAAAATAACGGGTAAAAGCGTGTGTGCGTGCGCAAGTACATGGCCAGGAAAAAAAGTCGAATAAAATCATCCTTTCCTAAAATAAATAGGGGCGGTGATAAACAAAAGCCTAAGAAAGAAAAACGTTTTGTAAACTTAGGTTAGTATGTGTGGAAAAAAGTCTATTCATCCTTCCAAAAAAAAAAAAAAAATAAATAGGATCGTGAAAAAGAGGGTGAAAAAGAGGGTTTAGCTTGTCTATATCCACGTCTTCGAGAAAACGTCTTGGGACTCGAAAATACCGTCTAAAGTTTAAAGTTTTAAAAAAGCGCGCCAAAAGAAAGGCCCCAAAGGGCCCCAAAGGAAACCTCAAAGGAAAAAAGATAGCTCCACCCCTTCTGCAGGGTTGAAGCATGTACTCGGACTAAGGGGTCGTCTTTACTACTTCAGGCGTTTTCAAATTCAAAAATTCGCTTTTTTCGGCCCACCCTAATAGACAGGTTCCCTACACCAAACTAGGCAGGGAAACAATGGCAGATCCCCGAACAAAAATAATTTTATGTTAGATAAAATTAGTTTTTTTGAAAAATTGGTTTTACACCAGATAGAATAAGGATTTCTTTGCTCATTTTAGGCTTTTGCCCACCCGAGAAAAAAATCCTGGATCCGTCAATGCCGAAAAGCGTCAAATATATTATTTATTATTATTTCCCTTTATTTCTGCAAAAAGTTACACAGTTACTTTTTAGGTATTTAATAGTGTATGCGGATCGAAAATAATGGACAACCCTCCCCCCCCCCCCCCCCCAGATTAAGCGGCCGGATCTTTTTCTCAGTTTTTTTTTAGATTAAATAATATAAATGTGGGCTCTAATGATTATTATTTGTTATCACTCCGTTTATTATTACCACCATCATAACCAGTTTTGAAAAACATGGACATTTCTATTTTGATGGATCATTTTTTTAAGATATGAAATTTTCACAGTATATTATTTAATCGATTTATTTTTTCCTCGATTTTTTCGTTCCTAAGAAATTAGCATCTTCCAGAAGTATAGTTTAAAAAAATCATTTTGAATGACAGGTCATTTTTAACAATACTATTATTAACAATAGCGCTACAAGAAAAGGTTCTTATTGAAGAGGCACGGAATGCGCCTTTAACGTAAAAAGAACGTGAAGGAAGGGACATAGGGACTTGCTATTGAAGATTAGGATTTTCTTAAAATTAAAAAATGGAGTTGGTGATTTTTAAAATTTTCAGTTGCAGATATTCCATTTTTTCCACTAAAAAGGGCTTTGATATCAAAGTTGTCTGCTCATCGGCTATTAAAGTTAGGAAAATGAAAAAAATTGCAATCGATTCAACAAAAAATTACGATAAAAGTGGCTTTCTCCGATTTCCGATATTCCATCCCGTTCTTTCAAAACAAAATTGTCAAAAAATGGTCAAGATTTTACGACGGTACTTTTCGCTTTTTAAGCTTATTGCAGCTCTTAGAGGCAAAAATTGAAAAAAATTGCAAAGTCACTTTGTTCCTAAGGAATCAAGGAATCTATTGGTACCTGTTTCGTTGAATAATTTTGCTTTTTAAAAATGCAGACAACTTTTTTCTTCTTATGGAAAAATAACATTAAAAAATGACAGCATTAATACCCTTAAAGAAACCGAGCAGAATGCACCACAATATCAGAAGGAAATCGAACTTTTTTCTTTCCATGAGCTTGTCAGCACAGCAGCGATTTAAACTCAACTCTTTAGTAAAATTTCAGTGCCTACATTCTTATGAGAAACGAATAAATAAATCCGAACCATTATCATAATTGAAGCAATCGTAGTGGGAACGGATAACAAAACGATCAAATCGCCGACGTTTCGGTTCCATTCCCACAACGATTGCTTCAATTCAATAATCTTAGGAACACGAATGTCTTTACAATTTATTATCATAATGTGTAAAATTATTGCCGAAAACTGTTTAATTCGGTTTCATGTTAAAATGTTATAATGTTATCTGGTCTTAATTCATTTTAATTAATGGCAATTTTATTTCGAAACAAAAAGGAATATTTTTAAATCTAGCAAGGGCAGAGTAAATGATTAATTAATTTAAACGGCTTTCGTAATTTACTGTGGCGTAAAGGAAAAATCAAGAGGCGTAGTCGCGCTTTTCGTTCGTCCCGAATACAATGCCGGTGTATATTTATTGACTTTCAATTAACATGAAAAAAAGGGTTGATTTAAAAACTCCCCGTGTCAAAGAACATTTATTTACGCATCTCCCAGGGAAAAAAATGGCTCAATTCCCACGTTTTTTGTTTATTTTTTATTTTTATTCTGAAAGCAAAAATGTTTTGCGAGGTACCAATCAAAATGTAAATAAGAATCTTCTTGCATCTTTCTCTTTCATTTAGAATTTTCAGGGTTTGCCCTGACGGGAAAAGGTGTTTAGAAATTTAACTTAACTTACACTGCACACTCTGTTTCAGAAAAGTAGTGGACTTAATTTAATAGATATTAAGCATTGCAGATGTGCTTTTCCATCGAGAAAAGGAGAAGGGTTTTGCGCCTGCAGGACTTTTACCCAACGAACTCCAACTCCGGAAACAATAAGCAACTCGATTGCATTTTGAATTCGCCGAAAAACATTAAATTGTTCACTCGAACCTTCGATTTGAATTTCTAATTTCTTTTCTCTAAACTGGAAGATAAAATTCTATTCCGGTGAAAAGTTATTCTTAGAATCTACTGAAAAAATACGAATTCCTTTTTTTTTTTCTTAGGGGAGAGCTATAAAAAAGAAAAAAATTGCCTTTTGTCTAACAATTTCAGACTTTTATTACTTTGATCGGCATTTAATACATTTTAACGAAGCGTGAAAAATTCTAATGCTTTTTTTTGGAGTCGAGTGTGGCTCCCTTTATAAAAAGAAAACGTGGAATGGGTTGAATTTTAAAACAACGGAAAAATGTTATCCGGCACCGTGTTAATGCTTTTTTCATTCGAAACATCCCATATAAATGAATTTTTTTTTTTTTAATTTTTTGGACAATTCTAAAAAGTGAGGAGGTTCTTAGGAGATCTTGAGGTTTAATAAATTTTAATTGCTTCGATTGCGAGATCATGTTTTCGGAAATATCGTAAACTTTCAGGAATGAAAATGTAGGTGATGTTGCCTTTTCCGAGGGGGGATATTTTTAATGTTAATGCCGTCTCGTCTCAAAAGAAGTTCATTTAAAAGTAGTAACTTGGCAACTTTCCAAATTGTTGTGACCTGTCATGGTTTTATGCTCGTTTAATTGTTTTATGGAGGTTTCGAAAACAGGAAAACTCTGTTAGCTTGTTCTTGAATTTCTTCTTCATGAGCCGTGTTTCCTTTAGAGTTGTAAGTTGCACGAGAAAGAATACAAGTCTCGTATTTTGATGCTCTCATCAATAGCTAAAAAGACAAATAGTTTTCTCTACCGAGAATGCCCGCAATATACGCAAATTTCTTAAAAGAGAAAAAGACATGGAAATTGCAGCTGCCGGAAAATTTTTCGGACGCCCGACTCCTGAAACTAGCGACCGGTACTATTCGAGTTCACTGTCCCTTGGCTACCTACAATAAAAAAATTAGGCTGCGTCTAGTATTTAAAAAATTTGTAAAATGAGATCTTACATCGATAGCCAGAGGAGAGGGTGTCTCTTATTTTGCCAATGACGGAATTCTGATGGTGCCGCCCCCTAAAATTTTCCCAAATAATTCAAAAATAACGTGTGCAAAGTTTGGGGCCTCCACCTAAACTCGAAGTGGTGCCTGTAGCAACGTCATTTTTCCCATTTAAAATACATGGGAAATTTTCTTATTTTACTTTTTTTTTTTTTCTCAGTAAATAGCAAGCCGAAAAATCGGCCGTTGGGGCAAATTATTACTTATATATATACCTTTGAATGTACGTACAAAAAACCCGTTCAACTTTTTTTCCGTAGGTAAGGGGGGCCTTCAAAATTTTGAAAAAAATCCAAAATAGTGCTATTAGATTTTAATAACGAAATTGCTCACTTTATATCGCCGTGAAAAGGTTTACTTTGGGATTTTCGAGGTCGATAATTTTAAATCTCGTGTTACATTTTTAAAGGGGCGTAGCCCCGGCCACCTGAGGCCCCCTTTTCACCGAAAATCAACAGAAAATAATGATATTCTCATCGAATTCTAACATTTAAAGGTCAGTGACATCAAATACTGACACTTTTTTTGGCGGGGGGGGGGGGGGGGGGCGCAGCCCTAGACACCTGGGGGCCCTTGAAGTAAAATTTTGACATTATACTTAATTCTTACATTTTCGAGGCTGAATATTTCAAATTTGGTATTATTTTATTTATGAGATCAACCCCCGAGGACCTGGGAAGTGCTTTCAGGTAAGTATCATCTTAATATACAGTATGTGTGACAAATTCCACTAGAGCTACCAGAATTCTAGGGTTTATCAAATACCTAAAATTTCAGATTATAAAAGTTCAAAATTGATTTGTTTCAAAATTAATTTTTTTTTTTAGTATAGGGATAATTAAGGATGACAAAGCTAAATTTCAATAGAATTTGTTTTATTTTTCATTCAATGTCGATTTCGTCAATGTCCTTTTTTATTATCCCTATGCTAAAAAAAAAAAAAAAAAAAAAAATTAATTTTGAAGGTCCTCGGGGGTTGATCTCATAAATAAAATAATACCAAATTTGAAATATTCAGCCTCGAAAATGTAAGAATTAAGTATAATGTCAAAATTTTACTTCAAGGGCCCCCAGGTGTCTAGGGCTGCGCCCCCCCCCCCCCCCCCGAGAAAAGGGTCAGTATTTGATGTCACTGACCTTTAAATGTTAGAATTCGAGGAGAATATCATTATTTTCTGTTGATTTTCGGTGAAAAGGGGGCTCAGGTGGCCGGGGCTATGCCCCTTTAAAAATGTAACACGAGATTTAAAATTATCGACCTCGAAAATCCCAAAGTAAACCTTTTCACGGCGATATAAAGTGAGCAATTTCGTTAATAAAATCTAATAGCACTATTTAGGATTTTTTTCAAAATTTTGAAGGCCCCCCTTACCTACGGAAAAAAAGTTGAACAGGTTTTTTGTACGTACATTCAAAGGTATATATATAAGTAATAATTTGCCCCAACGGCCGATTTTTCGGCTTGCTATTTACTGAGAAAAAAAAAAGAAGTAAAATAAGAAAATTTTTCATGTATTTTAAATGGGAAAAATGACGTTGCTACAGGCACCACTTCGCGTTTAGGTGGAGGCCCCAAACTTTGCACACGTTATTTTTGAATTATTTGGGAAAATTTTAGGGGGCGGCACCATCAGAATTTCGTCATTGGCAAAATAAGAGACACCCTAGAGGAGACTGAGCACTTCTCCCCCTCCCCCAAAAAAGTTTCTCTATTATTGGCCATTTGGTTTTTTACAGTTAACTTACACCCAATCGCTCCGGCCTCTTACAGAAATCAGACTTGAGTACAGCCATCTTAATTTTCAAAAACGAACTGCGAATCAAGTACTAAAAAACTTCATGCACTTTTCCAAAAGGAAGAAAAAATGTTCACGTTTCAAGAACGTCGATTAAAATTCCACTTCCGGAACACGGCTTTCGGTTATAATTAAAACGAGCAAACTGCTAGTAATCTTCATTGTCTATAAAAACGTGTAACGAATGTCGAGAAAAAAGAAGCATAGCAGGACGCTAAATAAAGAATGGGCGATGCGGGTCCGAATCGGAGAGGTGTAATATTAAGCTTTTTTTTTATTATTATTATTAAAAAAAAAAAGCGCATGACAATCTTTAAAAAAAAAAATTACGGTCGGAAGCATCCTTCGCTCGGCCGCATCGCCTGCTGACATTACTACGGTCCAAAATCATTATTCTGAGTTTTAATGTCCTCGGTAATAAAAAATAACGTTTTTTTTTCAACATTTTTTAAGCACTTGTTTTCATGTTCCAAGTTAGCTTACAACAATATTTTAAACTGGTGACGGGAAAGATTTCAAGAAAATTCTGAAAAATTTTCCGGCTTTAATAACTCGGATTTCTGGATTTAGAGGAATAACCAGTTCTGATAATACTTCAGGCACGAAGGAAGCAGAAATTTTCAGAGGAAGTCCTGGAAGTTATACGTCGCCAAGCACAACCTCAGATGGGAGGGGAAGCCAAAAACCCAGGTTATAATAATAATAATAATAATAATAATTTATTCAAATTCCATAGGAGTGATTTCCAATATTAAGTTTCACAATTTAACAGTTATCGGCCCTCCTCCATTCAGCTTTCTTTATAAGCCCAATTTCGCCCTTTGAAAAGCATTTTTTAACGTACTTTCTCCCCGTAATGTCCGAATTTGGATCAGGCGATCGCATTACGAATCATAAAAATAGTATCGGGAAATCACTTCAGAAAAACGGCACCTTCTTTCCTAAATTGCTCATAAAAAGAACTTTTTTTTTTCATTTTTAGTTGTTCAAATCGGTTCCTGCAACCGGTAGGAAAAAATTCTGTTCATGGTCCATAAGTTCTCTAGGGAACCCTAACATACCCCCACAGTTTCTTCAAAATCGATGATTTCGGTAGATACCATATGAAGATACAGTAAAAGCTGATACAGGGCTAAGCCCGTATCTAATAAATAAACGTATATTTCCGATAATAACAATATCTCTATATTCACTACGGAGGACAGAAGCTAACAACCGTTGAACCTGAATCGACTCGGTCTAAATCGCTGAGCTTAGCGATTTAGATTTCGCCGATTCAGGTATGAGTTATTGATCGATTTCTATATATATCCTAATACGTAGCGTATCAAAGCCTTTCGTTGAATTTTTTAAAATATTTTACTTTCACATATTGTCGATTTTACATACATTTCAATTTTTTTCAAGTCCCAATTTTTATTAACCACTCATTCATTACTTGTCGTTTAGTTAAATTAAATGCTTGCCCTTTAATTTTTTTTATACTGCTACTTGCTAGCTTGTTTCTATATTTAGCTTATAGACTCTCTCCGCGAATGACTAGTTTTTAAGCTCGATTTACTAGCTGTTCCCTAAATCGGGTTGGCAGTTGTTTGGGACAAGTTCACTTCCTCCCGAAAATATTTCTCATTTCCACTTCATTCAAGGTGCAAAGCGCTTGCTTTTTTAAATCAACAAAGAACATAGGCCTACAGATATGTAAATTTTTCCATTTTATTTTTGTCATAAATAAAATTAAAAAAAAAAAGATCAAAGATTCAAGTTTATAAAAACCTTTGTTTTATACACACACACACAAAAAAAAAAAAAAAAAAAAAAAAAAAAAAAAAATTTTGCATTTCCATTGTTTATTGGACGTCACTTTGTTCGGAGCGAAGCTTAAAAATACTCATTTTTTAAATATATCGAATTCCGAGAGACCTCTTCCCCAAAGTCTAAAAAAAAGTGTGTGCAGATTTAATGAAACAGATTTTTAAAAAAAATAAATCTTTCGGCGCTTGAATTAAATTCACTCTCTCTGTCTCCTGTCTCTATGTTACAGTCCGAAACCGATCTCTTCGGTTTCGGACTGTGGCAGTGGCAATGAAAACAGCAGTTAAAAGCAAGATTGAGCAGCCCTACAGTCCTAGCTATAGATCAAGCCCAGATCACAAAACGCTAAAGTCAATGATAAAATCTCCATAAAGAGGTTTCCGCTGATCACGGAGGAAGGAGGAATGACAAAATTTTGCTCACTGACTTTTTACTATCAAACATTTTTGTAAGTTTAAAATTGTTCTTGAAGGAAGTTTGACTGCAGTCTTAAGCTACCAAATGGTGCCAATAACATTTTTTCAACTTTTCGAACAATTTTACAAAAAGGTATGTGGAAATTATCAACTTGCTACGTGCAAAATTGTTTTGGGTTCAAATGAACGAAACCTAAGGTCGAACCACGTATCTTATTCCCTTGGTGTACAGTACATAAATCACCTTTTAAGATAACTTTCATTAATATTTTATTCCATTAAACGGCTTAGTCCAATTCTGAAATCCGTCCGAGTTGAGAAACTTGGAACTTCCGAAACATACAGAATTTTTTTAATTATTAACAAAAAGCTACAAACAACTTTCCCATCTCAATTTCTTTTTCCTTAGGTAAGATTCTTCCGTTTTTTCCTATCTCTTCATTCCGAAAAGGAAAAGGCATGTAAAAGCAATATATAAGTTAGAGAAATAAAACTTTTTCTTCGCTTTCCCTTCCATTCTTTCTTTTTTTTTTTTTTTTTTTTTTTTTTTTTTTGTGGTAAGTTAGAGAGTAAACGTTTCATTAATTAACGAGAAAAAAAACTTCCTTGATTTTATTTCCTGAGAAATGAAAATCTTGGGAGATCTTTTGGAAACAAAAAAAGAATCAATAGGCGTCATTTGAAAATCCTTCCTCCAGGTGATTTTTCTCCCTCTTTTTCTTCTGCTGCTAATTTAAATAAGCCTAAAGAAAATTTTTCCTTTGCTCTTTATGTACTTTTTTTTTACACACATTTTCGGTTCCCATGAGAAGTCGCAGAATTTCCGTCTTTTATACACCGGAAAAACTTAAAATAAACTTTGTGGAAAGAAAAGTTCTATTCACCTTCGATTACCACCAGCAAGTTTAGGCAGAGGTTTTTTTTTCTTTTGAGGATTTGTATTTCGAGGGAAGGAAATCCCAGTTGGGCGGAACACAAGGGCGAAAATTTCAATAATAATTACAAAGTCAGAGCATGTTCGTTTTATTTTTATTCTTATTTTTATTCCAACTTTTTAAGATAGGGAACCAATGGAAAAAAAAAAAAAAGATGCGGGTAAATTTGAACTTTTAATCCCTTCGTTTAATGACCGTAAACTCGGGCTATTAGTGATGAGCTTAATACCGGGGTTAAGTTCGGAGGCCATTTCATTTTACTCCAAGAAACACTTCAATTAACCCAACCCAACCATCTTTTCCCTCCATATTCCTAACTTCTTCTGGGCGAGTGCCCTATATAAAAGACGAAAATAAATGGTCCTGCATGATAGGTATTCCACATAAAAGACGATGCCGATGATACATGAAATTAATCAAATTGGAAATCCTTAGGGACCATTCAAATACAGCACCTTCTCATTTTTTACTACCTTCCCCTTACTCCACTTCTTATGGGCACTTAGTCTTTAGCCTCTTGAAGGTATCCCTGGGTGCTGTTGATTTGAAGCATCGAAATTTAGTTATTCTTGGATTTGATTGACTTTAGTATTTTTTGTCAGAATCGCTTGATATTTTTCATACAGGGATAGCATAGAACGCTCATTAATCTATATATATCGTATATATATAAAAGTGAATGTGATATATCCCGTTGTACGCACACACACACACACACACACAAAAAAAAAAAAAAAAAAAAAAAAGAAGGAAGGAATATAGGAATTCCTTCTTAGAAATAAAAATGTCGCAGCGACAAAAAAAATTGTGACGTAAAAAAAAGTTAAAGTTTTAGTTACCTAAAAAACTGAAATAAAAGTCAAAATTTTTATTTATTTATTTTTTTTTCCCCGCAAAAGAATAAAAAATAGGAAAATTATTTCAAAGGTTGAAATTTTAATCGTTTCATTTATAGAAAATCTAGGTATTTTTAAAAAATTTATGAAATTTTGAAATCTTTATAGTCCCGTGAACGGAATTAAAAAAAAAAATTTGGGCAATCTTAAAAATGATGAGAAAAATCGAAATTTTTATCGTCCGTTAAAAGAAACATTTTTGGCAATCAATAAAAAAAATTTTTAAAACTAAAATTTAAGGAAAAATTGTGGACTATTCATAAAAAAAAATTATTGAGGGGTTCTGTATTTCGGAACCGCTCAATTCATACAAATGATTTCAAAAAATTTCCGGGAAAACCGGTTAAAAAAATTAAAGTCGATTGCATCACCGGTTGCATAACTGAGCAGTATAGGGCGTATCACTTTTTTTATGACCCTTTGGCCAAGTACTTTACCTTTATAGAATAATACCGAAAAATAATATTTGGGAGGAATGAGGTATTTCCAATTTTCGGAACACGGCCGGCTAAGCCCGAATTAAAAGAGCTCAAACACTAGACGCGAAGGGCCGCAAAACAACCCGTAGCGGCCAGTTTACAATAAAATCCGACATGGCGTCCGAGTTTTTCCCAGTTTCTTGGAACGCATTCCGGAATGCAGGAGGTAGGTTAACCACTAGAGCCATCACTTGGAGGGCGATCATCCTCTGAAAAACCATACATTTTTCTGCAAAAACCGAATTCAAAATGTGGGCAAGCTATGAACAGGAGACTAGCAGAAATTTCGAATTTAGGTGACTTACAACTACTCAGACATGAAGAAAACGCCGCTATCAGGCAGTACCGTCTTAAAAAAAACCTAAAACTTAATTTAAATAAAGGAGAAAAAGGTTTAAAATCCACCGCATTTCCATTCCAATCAGTATAAAGCCAGAAGTATTTTTTAAAAAAAAATTGCCAACTCATCTTTTTATATTTTCGAAAAAAGAAAAGCCGGTAAAAGGAATAAATATAAAAATAAAGGATTGTAAGCCAACCTGTGATATATACTAAGCTTAGCATTAATACCAAGCAACCTTAATCCTCAACGTAATGCAAAAGGATTTGATCCATCCTTCAAGGGTTCGGCGTCTCTTTTTTTTACTTTTTTTTCAAACTGATAAATGTATTTTTACTCTCATTGTCCGCAAAATTATTTGCGAAGAAAGGATTAACCATTTTTATAAAATAGTGGGCGTAACGTAAGATTTATTGATTTATACTCCAAACGTCGGGATCATTCAAGTGATACGTAAGCATCATTTTGAAAATCTTAGACTCCCCCCCCCCCCCCCTGTTTCCTCATAAAGTGAATTAAGTTTTATGAAATTCTCCTTCCCCATAATTGCTTAAGGTTTCAGTCCCGAACGAACCCCCTCCTCAAAATCGATTATTTTGCGCTTAAGTAAGATTTTATCAACCCCTCTCTCTCCGACTCCAACGGGATCATTTATTTTGCAAATTTGAAAACTGAAAAATGTTAGCCTTTTAAACTGAAAGGCTTTTAATATCTTTACCGAGAGCCAAACGTGGAGATTTTAGCCTGAAAAGAAAATTTCCGTTAGGACAAAACGTTTTGCCTCATATTCTAATTTTTTTTTGCTCAAAAAAATTAGGTGAGGGATGTAATAAATCGAATATTTCAACTTGAGTATGTAATTCATAGGCTAAATTTTCCTTTCAGTAGAGCCTGCAGAGGATTCGGGTAAAAGAAATTCAAAGCCGTATATAGTGTTTTATTTTATTTTTATCTGATATCCTTTTCCGTTTGCGTAATCTGATTCTGAAAAACGCAAGACGACGGAACGGAAAGAATTAGCTCCCGGGAAAAATCGTACAAGAATTTTATCAGCGAAAAAAAGTTAGTAATTAAATTCTTTTAAGGAAGATTATTTCCATTCAATTGGTTTTTTTTCCTCTTTCTTTTAACGATTAAAAAAAAGCTCTCTCGCGCGTTTGCTTCGGGAAAACACGGCAAGGTAAAATTTCTTCCCCACCCCCCCCCCCCCCTTTTTGTTTTTTGAGGGATAATAACTTTGAGTTTGAGTCGAAAATTCGAAATCACTTTTGAAGATGAAATCTGAATCCAACTGATTTCGATTTTTTCAAATTTTTTCTGCTTTTTAACTTTTGGAGTTGATTTCAGTAGCCCGAATATTTGGTTTATATTTTTGTTAGCCAATGACCGAGCAAGCTCCCCGATTTTAGAGAAGTCTTATTCCAACCTTCATGCATAACACCGTCGCTGACGTGCGACAAGTGGAGGAAGACAAATTTCATCTCCGAGAAAACAATTTTCAACGTGTCATTACTATGCTTCTAAAGTTCTTCTGCTAAAAATGTTATGTTACAAGGAGGGCGTAACACAAAGAATGCAAACGACAAAATTGTCCGTCGATACCGAGTTTAAATAGGTCGAGACGGGCAAGTCGTTTGCATTTCTTGCATTGAATGATATTTTTTGTCACAAAGTACGGAGTAAAATGGTTTCTAAAAAAAACTGCTTAAGACGAAAAAATGAACTTTTCCGTACTGTGTGATGAAAATTCTTATTTTTGCTCAGGAGAGGGAGAGAGGGGGTCGGATGTTCTTAGAATCGTGTGAATTCAATGGTCTTTTGACAGAAAGTCAGAAATGATATTATGGTTCAAAAAATTTCCTACCGTGAAACGGTTTTCGACAGAAAAGAATTAATTAATTTAGGTTTTAAAATTTTTTTGCAAAATTTCCCGAATCCCCGGAAAGGTAAAAAAAAGCTTGCTTTTCAGAGAAAAAAGTATTCAAGGAAAAAAATTATCTTTCGACCATAGTTGCGCTTTAGTTTCATCTTTGATATAAAACCCAAGCGAATCTTTTTTTTTCTTGTTTTAACATAAAAAATGTATACCTTTTTTTTTAGAAAAAAATAAAATTTTAGGTTAAAATCCCGAAAGGGTCGCACAACTATTAATATTAAAAAAAAAGGCAACCTTTGTTACTTTTTTTTTCAGTCAAAGCTGAATTTTTTATTTTTATTTTTATTTTTATTTTTCTTTTTCCCCTTTCTTTTTATCATCATCATCATCATTATTATTTTCTTTTTTTTTCAAGATCAAACGAAGCTGAAATTTTGTTTTCTTCTGAAAAAGATAAATTATTAAAAGCAAGATTTCAGTTACTCGTGTATCAGATTTTCCTTCCCTAATCAATTATTCTTTGAGGTAATTTGTTTTTTCCTTTCAAAAAACTTTTTTTTTTCTTTAAAAAAAAAAATGAAACACCGGAAATATAAAATTTGAATAAGCAAAAGATGAAAAATAGTTTTTTTTTATGAATATATTTTTATTCATATTGACGTTAAGATGATTCCATCAAAAACGAGCGGGATATTTTCACCTTTTGGAAAAAAGGATATATGAACTATCAGTAAAAAACACGCTCTCTTCCTCATTCCCCTTACGGTTTTTTGCACCTTTTGGGTTGGTTAACGTAGGTTTAGGATATATTAATAGCTTTGGGATTTAAGGGTTCCTCCGAGGAAATTTAATGCGGAGGGGGGTTTTACCAAAGTTAAACAACCAAACCGAATCCTTTGAGCAAAAAACACGGAGAATGGATTTTCCCGTATCGCAAACCATTTTAGTTTTGCATCAAAGAAGTTTTATAGACCACCCATGGAATTTTCTTTTTCCATGTGTACAAAAAACAAAAGAAACTTGTTTCTTTTTTTACATATTTTTAAGCGTTCGCTTTTAGAAAGTTTCGTATCCTTGAAGTTAACAGATGGAGACTTAAAGTCTTAGGAGCTGCGCCACTGGAATTTGCTTAGGACCATTTTGCACCGCCTCCCCCCCCCCCCCTTTCCTTTACGGTCTTTTGCTACTTGACTTGAAATTTCGAAATTGCTTTTAAGGTTTCTCGTTTGAAAAAAGGCCAGAGACGCAAAGCAGACTTAGAAAAAGTTTTCAAATTGGGATAAAAATTTATGCATGAATTTTGATTTCCCCGATGCACTAAAATCAAAAACATATTTAGGTGACGGAAAAAATGTTGCGAGTTTTTTTTTTTTTTATCCCATTCGGAAAAAAGAGGGAAAATGTTTCACTTGATTTGCGTTTTGATGTGTCAGGTGCAAATGTTTGCAATTTGAAGCGTTCGAAATTAATTTTTTATTTTTTGAAAATTAAAAAAGCATATACGTGGAATTCCCTTTCGTTTTAATTAAATTTTCGAAACATTTTTTTTTATTTGCAGGCACAAGTCATCCTAATAACAAAAATGGAAAAAGATTTATTTTATATTTTCGTTTTTGCCCTCAAAAGATTTTCCAGGATCATACGTTACAAATTTTTATCGAACAAACAAACAAAAAAACAAAAAAAACAAAAAAACTAACGATCATTTCGATTAAAGTAATGAAAAAAAGGAAAAAAAGTGAAATCGAATGAAATGCCAACAAAAACCAAAATAAAAATATTGATAAGGGAAACCCAAGGGTAAATAAAAAAAATGATGAATCGGTGAATTTTTATTATGTTCAGCAAGGACTTTTTCTTCGTCGCATTGAAAAAAAAATTGCCCCGCTTTCTCAATAACAATAAAGAAAAAATCGAAATCAGATATTTCCTAAACGACAAATAACAACGACCGCAGGCGAATTACTCAAAATTAAAAAGCTATTCGTTATTTTTATCGTTTACACAGCACAAATTTATTTGAGAGATATCCATTCGTATATAAATAAGAATTTGGTAAATTTATGATCTTCGGGTGGGAAATTCAAGAAAAATGATTTTTTCATGAACTTTATACGATAGTGAGTTGCAGTTGAGATTTAGGTCAGAGCAAAAAAAAAAAAAAAAAAAAAAAAAAAAAAAAAAAAAAAAAAGCAATGGCTGACTTAAAAGATTAACAGCAGAAATCCAAAACATTTTATTGCTATTTTCTTGATTTCTTTGTTAAAATGGAATTCTTCCGAATTTTAATACTCTTCAATTTCATAAGAAGAGTAAATTAAATTTGGTTTTGAGTGAAGGGTACCTCCGTTAATATCGAACGGAGAGCAAAACGAACGGCACTTGCCGGGGGTAACTTTTCAATCCAAAGCTATTTACACATGTCCGTCCGTCCTCATTTTTCACTCTTTGATTGGAGACACAATTTGAGACCGATCGATCCCAAATTTGGTATATGAGTAGGGGGCACTAAGGACAAGGACTGTATAAATTATGGTCTAAATACGTTCGCATATAGCAGAACGGCAACCGTTGTAAAGGTATAATATATCGCTCTTGCTTTCTGAGCTATGTCAGCGAAAATGGTTATCTCACATTCCGGAATGTGTAATAAGTCATTTTTGGGCAGGCAAAAGAAAATAGTATTTACATTTCGTGGCTCTTTTTTTTTCTCACTTTTGTTATCATTATGTCAAATTATGCATTTCATATCCGGTTAAACGTTTCGATATTGTGAACGTTGTCGATGCATCGAACGGTTTTTGTATTTTACCTCATTTGTTAGGACCTGGCCTTTATTTTTTTTCAATTTCGCACATCTGCAATTTTGTAGAACATTCTAGAACACTGTAATTTGTTTGTGTATTGTGTTTAAGAACCACTACACTCAAAACCCAACATAATATTTATTGATATTTTTACTCGTGGGAGTAAGATTTAAATGAAATTGAAGAGTATCGGACAGTGGTAACCTCCACTGTAGCTTGTTTTTTTTTGACAACGGAGCAAGTTCTTATATTACTTGTGCCCCCTTTCCCTTTGTTTCGGCCCAACCAACTCTGCAAGTTTCGCTAGAAAAGCACATCAAACTTGCATAAACTTTGCAAACCTTTGCCACGTCTCGGAAAAAAGGATCGATGTCCGTAAAGTTTTTGACATCGACATCGACATCGGGGGGAGGGGGTTCTTTTTTCAACTAAGAGTTTTTCATTTATCAAAAAGAAGTGTGACGTTTTAGAATCTAGTATAACTTAAACGTGTGGTAAAGTCTTCCGACTAACCTTGGAGCTTCGTCTGTTTAGTATAATAAACTGAAAAGGGTCAAAATTGGAAAAGTTTTAAAATTTTTTTCTACCGAAATTATATTACGATCGCCATAGTTTTCATATTTGGTATTGCGGTGATAAACTCGGGGTAGAAATTCGAGGAGTCGTTACTCCCCCACCCCCCCTTCCCCCCCTCGCTATTCGTGTGTGGAAAGTTGAACATTTTACTCAGACATTTTCCAGGGATTTTTATTGCTTCATGTTGAAGGGAAATAAAAGCGTGGCTTATGATCCGGTTATCGCATTTTACTTCCCCTCCGTATCTTTCACCTTGACGTTGTCCGGGGAATAATAATGTATTTTTGTCGACTTCAAAAAAGGAGAGAATGTGGTTGATGTGGGCTGGCAATATTTGTGTGTGTGTGTGTGTCTTTGTAAGTTTGTCTCGAATTTTTGGTGTCGTATCGATAACTCGAAATTGGCAGGTCCTAGAGTGATGGTGAAAGGCTTAAACGATTCGGGGGAATGCCGCGGGTGTCATAGGCTAACATTTTTTTTTATAGCGTGTCGGGAAATTAAATAAAATTAGATTTAAAAAAAAAAAAATAATAGATGAAAGCTGGCAACACCGCAGTCCGACATTCAAAATAGGAATGTTCGGTTTTCGAGAGAAGATGATGTACCATGTGTTCGAAAAAAAAGAGGAAGCATATCCGGTTTATGAAACAAACACGCGACCTCTAGCGGACATTTTGTTGAAGACAAGAAGGTGGTTACGCGGTTTTTTTTAAATTGTTGTGACGTTGAAAGGGATTCACTTTAATTCTTTTTTATTTCTTTTTTTGTAAAAATGCAAATTACTTACTGATACATTTTTTTTCTTTCTTTGACTGACATTTTTGGAATGTATTCGATTAAATAAATCCTTTTCTGTCTCTTAAAGGGTATAAATTTGACAGTTAGTGCACGGTCTGCATAGCTTTTTTTAAAGAATAATATTCGAAAAGGATACTCTTACAAAAAATAATTTTTTATTAATCCTGCTGGCGACATTAAGATAATTTTCCTAATGTCGCCATCCTAATTTCTGCTGGTAAAAAATTGATTCTTGCCCTTTTCAGACAAGTAATAATCTCAACCGTTTGTCTTTGAAAGACGCCTAGCCCGTTAATTAAAAAAAAAAATTCTAGAGGCGCACTTTTGCATTTTTTTCCGGAAAAATGTCCCAGACATGCGCGATTTGGCTAATTTAGATTTCGAAAATGAAAGAGTTCATTTTTATACAAATTTTCTTAAAAAATCAACGATTTTAGCGGTAAAAAAATTCATTCTTGGTTGAGGGAGGTTAGAACAACAAGCTGTATGGATTTACGGTGGTACACAAATTAAATTATTATTTTTTTTGAATCCCTCAAAATAGTTTTTTTATTATTAATCTGCTTATTCTCGTGTTGAGAAGTTGTAGGTTTTTTTAAGAACTGACCGCAAGATTAGTTTTCGTTGTCACTTTTTTTTTTCTTTTTTTTTTTTTTTAGGTCAGAAATGAATAAATATAATTTAGGGTTATAAATCGGTTTTTCACTAGCTTTTTAACCATAACCAGTTTGCCTGCTTCATTCTTTGTCGGCGAATTGTTATATCGTATTTGTCTAGGACCAATTTGAGCTTCTCAATTCCTTTTTTTTCCGAAATTTTTTTGAATTTATATTTTTGATAGTATTTTTAATTAATAATATTTGAGAATTTTTTATAATTTTGAAAAGCTCTCTTCTTGTAAATAATCTAATAGCAATCGACAGATAACGTGCTTTATTTAAACGCTTTCTGTTTTTCTCTCCTTTATTTAAACGCTACACCAAAGTTCCATTTTTTTTTCTTGACTATTAAAATTGGTCAGATTCCCTTCTTATATTTCTAAGCTTAACGTTTAATTTACTTAATTATTCGGGTCTCTTTTGCGAATACATGAAATCGACAAAACAATGTTTATTTTTTAATTATAAGAGCCGTCGACAGGAAACGACAACGCTTATTCTTTGAAGTTTTTATTAGTGATATGACAATTTTTATGAATTATTAAATTTGGAAAATAATTTTTAAACCGATAAAATAAATAATTAAAACATTAGCACTGCTGCACGTACCTCTGTTAATATCATGAAAAGGGGCAAATTAGTCTTATTCTCAAATTTTCATTTATTAGAGTTTTCATACAGTAGTTTTCAGAGTTTCCATTTTTTTTTCTTTTTCTTTCTTATGATTAAATCGACAGGGACTGCTACTAAAAGGCATAATTTTGCTGTCAGTTTCTCGATATATATGAATAAATAAATAAATAAAATAAATAAATGAATTAGGCTGACCAATGAAAATGTACAAAAAACATACATATACACATATATAATATTAAAAAAAAGCCTCCTCTTCTTTTGTCAGGAAAAAAGGATTCAAAGCAGTAGAGATTTCCATTTTAAAAAAAAAAAATAAATAAATGATAAGTTCAACGACTAGAAGAAGAATGTGTTTGTTTGTTTAATGGAATCAGTGGCGTAGCGGAGGGGGGTGCAGAGGGTGCAATGCGCCGGAGCCCCCGATCTGAGGAGGCCCCAAAATTTCTGTTTAAATGTCATGAAATTTTAAAAAAATCATAAATAATGTTAAAACTTTGCACTAAACATTCTCAAAAAAAAAAAAAAAAAGAAGAAGAAGAAAAACTTTTGAAAAATATTTTATATTTTTAAAATTTTAGCACCAGGGCCCTCGGATTCTCCGCTACGCCACTGAATGGAATCCGAATCAGGTATAAGAAATGAATGCAAATAAAGAGGGTCCTTGGTCGGAAAAAGATTTAAAAAGGAAAGCAATAAAAGCGATTGTAAGAAACGTGCGAAAGGATGTAGCCTTAGTCCGATGATTGAAGGACCGTAAAAATGATTACAAATGAAGAAATGAGGAAAAAGACATAGCGGCGCTTTATTTTCGATCGTTGCCCTGTGCATTGTCTTCAAATGTTCAGAAAAAAAGGAAAAATAATAAAATAAAATTACTTAAATTAAAATGAAATAAAAATAAATAAAATGGAAATTACTATTAGGCGTCAGTCTCTATAATACCGACCAAAATAAATCCAAATTTCGAATTCCGAACCGAATTCCGAAATCCGAAATCTGATAATAATTATTTATTATTTCTGAATTCCGTGATTTTTTTTAAATTTTTAATGGGTTTGTAGCAATATTTGTAGCATATGAGAAAAAGGGGTTGTAGCATATGCAAAATTTGGGTCCAGCGTCGTCTTCGTGGTGAAACAAATTTTTTTAGATTTTGGTCATTTTTTCGCCACTTTGGCCTTTGGGGGAAATAAACCAAAAAATACTTATATGGACTAGTTTTTTGCTTACTCTCACGTGGTGGTAGCGAAATTTGTGTGCAGCGCCATCTTTGCAGCGAAAAAATTTTTTTAACGTTTGACCATTTTTTTTTTAGCTCTTCTTGTTGAATGAAAAATTTAGAACATGTACTTAGGTCAATTTTTGAAGTACTTTTTGGCTGTCATAGCGAAATTTTTGTCCGACGACGCTATAACATGAAGAAAATAACTTTTTTTCTCTTTAAATTACCATTTGGGCCGCTGGGCCATTTTTAAAAAAATAACAATTATGCCCTTGGATAGCCCTTTGAAAGAACTTTTTTGGATTCTTCAATCGGACAACCCATTCTCTGCCAAAAAAATAACAACTGAATTAGCACTCCCATCCCCGCCTCAAAACTGGCTTTTATTTTTCGATCCTAATATTTGACCTAATTTATCCCCTCATTAGGTGACCCC
Source organism: Liposcelis bostrychophila (assembly GCA_037577465.1). NCBI lineage: Eukaryota > Metazoa > Arthropoda > Insecta > Psocodea > Liposcelididae > Liposcelis > Liposcelis bostrychophila. The sequence goes on along the minus strand of CM075208.1, from coordinate 59,100,454 downwards.
TTCACTTGATGAGTGAAAGTCCAAAAAAAATTTAATTTTGGGGCACAAACCTTATGGTAACGCAATAATAGCCTTTCTTCCTTTGACTTTCGGAAATAATTATCGGATTTCGGAATTCGGATTTATGTCGTTATTATATCGCCCGACCACTAATAGGGCTTGGCCTATTTACCTCCGAAAACTTTTATTTCGATTACCGAATTCCACCTAAAATTAATTCCGACACCGATTTACGAATTTCTACTCCCTTGTAAATTTTACCTGTGATTTTCGAATTTTATATTGTTGTGACTAGCCTAAGAAATTTTTATACTAATTTAGAGGCAATATAATTTATTCTATTCTATCTATCTATTCCCGAAATAAATTTATTTCGAAAATATATTGTTAATATTGGTTGTTTTATATTGTTTAATCCCGATAATCGGATTGGAAGTTTAATCGGGATCTTATGAGAAAGCATAAATTGGAATCGGAATTGGAATTTGAAAGACGTTTAGCTTTTTTAGGAATCAGAACCGGAATCCGGACTAAAAATTTTAAAGATTCTCGGGAATCGGAATCGGAATTGCAGCCTTGCGCCCAAATATGTTTATAAACTTCAAGATGCACAATCACATAAAGATGCAATTATTAAACACTAACCAGTTATTCATCTATTTCGAGGCAAATAAGTATTAAAAATGACAAAAAAATATAAATTATATTTATATTTACTATAATTGAAGTCTCAGGTGAAGTCTCATCATTATACATAACACATTATACATAACACATAATTATTACTATAATTGTTGGAAAAATTAAAAAAATATATATTTTCGGAATAAATTAATTTCGGGAGTCGGAATTTGTAAATCGCGGGTTGTCGGAATTAATTTTAGTCTGAATTCGGTAATCGGAATAAAAATTTTTGGAGTTATTCCGGGGAACGACTATTAGGAACTATTATAATAATATGAAGACATCAGTTGAAGATGGAGGCCGTTCAAGAAACAAAAGAAAAACGTCACGTAAATGAATACTAAACATATTTCTTTCTTTCTGAACGGCTCCCTTTTTCCACTGATGTCTTCTTATGGATAATAAATAAACCTTATTTAAATATTCCAACTACACAACTGCCTAATTTCCGTTGCACCTAGAGAAGTTCAGAGGAATTCATAAGGAATCCCATAAGTATGTCATTACATCCGTAAGAAGTCTCATATATGTCCAAGTGATTCAGCTATTAGCCCAATCAAAAAAACTCGTCGATGAAAACTGGTGGAATTCAAGTGGATTTTGAGACACTTTCCACCAATTTTCCACCAGATTTCCACCAGCTCGTGGATAATTGGTGAAAAACTGGTGGAAATCTCGTGGAAAATTGGTGGAAATAGTCTAAAAATCCACGTGTGTTCCACGTGAATTTTTTGTCCAATTTTCAGCGATTAATAGAGCGGGGGGGGGGGGGGAATTTTGGTTTTTCTATTAGCGATTTACAAGACATCTACAGCCATTTAGTAGATATCTATTACATTACATGGCTAATTTTTTAGTCAAGTCTAGATATCTGAATGCTAAAAGGGTGTCTCTGGGACCGTCAGTATGGCTGCAACATAAACATAACTTGTTGATATTATTTTCTGATATTTCCCGTAACTTTAAAAAAAAAACCGAAAAGACCAAACCCTGTCGTAAATATGTCATATTTCGTTGGAAAACTTAAATGAATATCGAAAGACAACATCAAAAGACCTTTTTTTCATTAATGCGCTTGAATTCCTGCTTTTCTTTAACAGTTTAGCATTGCGGAAATCATTTTACTCACTGATTTTTAATTGACAAGAGTCATTGCAAAGCTATGAATTTGTTCTTCATATAATCATTGAAATATTAAATACTATAGATGTTGAGATCCGCTTCGTGGTCCTTGAGGTTTTAGTCGGGGGTTTGTGCGGGGAGCAGCATGAGTTAGACTCAGAAATGATTTCAAGAATCGTAATGAATATTGAAGTAATGTGAATATCAGATGATGATGTTCTGCCTATGTAAAATTTGAAGAAGGCAAAGTAGACTAGAATTTTTATTCTAGGTTATTGGCTTTTACTGCGTGCAGCGCCGTATAAAGACCTGCATAAAGGATGCAAGCATAAGCTTGCAGCCGCATAGTTAGCAGCACTTATAGTTTATATTTCACTTTCGTCAGTTTACTCTCCAGGTCCTGACTTATCCTAATATTTCGTTAAGTAGCTGTTCCCCGCTTTAAAAGATTGAATATCTCTAAACAGGATGAGGCGAGAATAAAATAGCAATGTTGGTTGAAATAAAAAATTGATCCCCAAGAAGAAGCAACAATCAGAAAAGAATGTTTCTGTATCTTAGAAAGTATTATTACCCAGACAGTAGATATACGTATACGTGAAATGTACGTTTAGGTTCGGTAGATTATAACAGATTACATTTAAGACATTTTCTACGACAATTATACCGAATCCATTTTTACGGGTGCATTTTACGGGCGGAAGGGTGCACACTTCTCAAAAATAATAAATAATTTTATGTAGAAAATATGAGGAAAAAAAAAGAAAACAAAAAGATTTGCGGAGTCAAAATTTTAAAGTTTTTTTTCGAAAATAAGGGCGCTGACCCTCAGGAACCCGTTTCTAGGTCCGCCAATGGAGGGGGCATGGATACAAATCTACATAAAACGAGCCAAAAAATGTTTACGTAGAAAATATTCGTACAATATACGAATAAAAAGTCGCATAAATTCTAGTAAATTATACGACGTTTTAATACGTATACCTACGGTAGAATATATGTATCTCGGCTGTCTGGGATATTGTCGGCTTGACAAAAAATGAAACATTCTCGAAATTTGGATGCGTTTGTCCTAGTTGCGCAAATCACAGTTGCCTCCACCAATAAGAGAGCAATACGAAGACACACAAAAATCTTGTTTTTGATTGTCATTCCCGACAAATTGATTTTTTTTCTCAATTCCGAAGTATGAAATGATAAAAATAAAAAGAGAAACCTGTTGTTTCATTTTTTTTTTAAATAATTTAAAAATCTATTTTCTTTTAACCCTTTTAATAACAACTCTTGGTTAATCAATTCGATACTTCCATTTCAACAATAATGATTTAAAAAAAAAAAAAAAAAATTCAGGACCTATATATGATAAATGATTTCAGAGTACCTTAGGCATCACCTATACAGTATGCATAAATCACTTGAAAAGAAATCTATTGGATGGATTCCTGGAATGAAATTTTTGGCATTCCACGGCTTGGCCTTTAAAAAGTTAATGGGAGCCTCTTAATTTTAGAGATTTTATTGGAAAGGAACAGCATTCCCATGTCACAGAGCAAAACTAAAATCTCTAAAACTAAGCTGCTCCCATTAAACTCTTCAAAGTCAAGCCATGTTATGACAAAAAATTATCCCTATGCCAGAAATGCTAAATCCGTTTTTGCTCTCCTTTAAATTTTAATTCCAAGGGGTTGCCAGGATGTGAGAAAACTCCATACTTTTAATAACTTTTAGGAGGGGGAAGCGAGGGGTGGAGGATGTCATCTTCTTTATGCAAGAATGCTAAATTCTTTCCGGATATTCCATTTAAATGCCCTGATCTAGGTTGGGCAAATCCATTTTTTCATGTTTTGGTCCTGGTGTTATGGCAAGGGCGGAGCAGGAGCATAAATGTAACATCCTTCATACCAGGTTGCTAAAACCGTTTCGGTTTTCCTAAAATTGTAATTTTAAAGAGGGGCTCGGGGTGGAAAATGTTTTATCACTTAGTTTTGGATTTGGTGGACAAAAGGGGGATGGGATAGCTTGATTTTAATAAATTTTTAGAAATCAGGGTTCTGGAATTTTTTTATGAAGCCAAAATGCTTTTAGGGTGAAAAGCAATTACAGGTTTCAATCCAATCAAAGACACATAATTTCTTCAATGAACTTGCCTTATTGCACTGCATTCAATGTTCTGTTTCATTAATGTTTCCTTTCAAATAAAGAAAATAATAAACATCATAAGCTTAATTTCCCTAAAAAGCTTACTTGAAAAAGTAATAGCCCATTTGTCAAAACATCAAAAGCAAAAGGGAACACAAAAAAAAAAAAAAAAAAAAAAAAAAAAAAAAAAAAAAAAAGCAAAAGTGAATACAACGAACGATGCGTTAGTTTTCTTGTTTGTTTACAATTATGAAAAAATGGAGGACGAAGAAATAACGAATTCCGGATATGGTTCATTTTTTTTTTCGAACACATGGTACATCATCTTCTCTCGAAAACCGAACATTCTTGAAAATAGGATGATGGGAAAAAAAATCAAAACAAACATGGCCGTGTAGATATTTTGTGTAATGGTTTTCTTTTTTTTTTTTTTGTTGTGCCGTTTGAATTGATTAGTAATTGTAATTTAAAAGTTATTGTTTGTAAAATTAATTGAGTTTGTGTGTTATTATCGGGGGAGAATTTGCCTTGTTGAAGAAGACGGTGAAAAAAAAAAAAAAATGGAAACGAATATAACGGACATTTTTTTTTTTTTAATGTCAATTTTAAACATTTTTTTTTTTGGAAATGGTTGTGGAATGGTCTTCTGAATGAAGTGGTTTTCAATTTAATTTTGATGAAGTGATTTCTAGAGAGAAAACCTCAGATAAGTCATATGGTTGCGTTTGCATGTGGTTGGTAAAATTAAAAAACATGGTTCTTTGTGTTTCTCATTTTTTTTTTTAGGGCAAGGAAGGAACAGAGTCTGGAGAGCTTGAGGAAGTAAAAAAGTAGATGGTTCAATCAAGATTGAAATCGACTGAGAAAAAAAAGGAAAGATGATTGAGGTTATGTTAAAGCTGGAAAGGGACAAAGGCGAGGAAAATATAAGTGCTATGGAAGGTTAGCTCAAACTGGAAGAAAGTAAGGAAAAATACTGAACCATCTTCCGACTACCAAAGACTATCCATCATATGATATAGCTCTGTTAAATGAATTCCGTTGATATTCTTGGCTGCTTGAAGGGAGTTCTAAGAGGTATTTCTCATGCTCTCAAAACCATGTTCAGATTTCTTGAAAAAAAAAAAAGAATTCATCATAGTGAATATTTAAAAAAAAAAAAAAAAAAAAAAGGTGAAATGGTATTGGAAAGAGATTCAAAAAAGAAATGATTGAGGTGGGGATATGAGTTGTTATCGGAAGCTAATTAGCTCATGGATTTTGAATTCATGTAGACTGCTTTATATTTTGGGGGAAAAAAAACTGAAATGGTATCGTAAAGAGATTCAAAAAAGAAATGGTTGAGGTGGGGACATGAGTTGTTATCGGAAGCTGATTAATTCATGGATTCTAAATACTTTATATTTTGGGGGAAAAAAGAAACTGAAAGGGTATTGTAAAGAGATTCAAAAAAAAAAATGATTGAGGTGGGGAAATGAATTGTTATCGGAAGCTAATTAACTCATGGATTCTAAATTCATGTAGACTGCTTTATATTTTGGGAGGAAAGAAACTGAAATGGTATCGTAAAGAGATTCAAAAATAAATGGTTGAGGTGGGGATATGAGCTGTTATCGGAAACTGATTAACTCATGGATTCAAATTTAAATTGATTAAGTGTTTTGTGTTTATCATGGGAGAAGATTGCTTTTTTTACTTGGTTGTGTGTTTATATGTGGAGGAATTTTCTTTTTTTTTTCTTTAAAGTGATTTTAAGGTTAAGATCATTTAAGTCATACAGGTTGGTAAAATTAAACATGATTTTTTTTTTTTTTTAATTTTTTTGTAAAATTGATTTACAAGGTTGTGTGTTATTTGCTTTTTTTTAAAAAATTGATTATTGAAAGGTATTGTTGAAAGAAGGAAAGCTGAAATGGTATCGTTGTCAGTTTTTTTCAAAAGCTGACTAACTCATGGACTCTAAATTCATGTTGCCTGGTTTATATTTTGGAAAAAAAAAAAAGCTGAAATGGTGTTGTAAAGAGACTTAAAAAAGAAGAGATTGAGATGGTGATATCACTTTTTGCTGAAAGTTGATTAAGTCAGCGATTCTAAATTAATGTTGACTATTTTATATTTGGAAAAAAAATAGCTGAAATGGTATTGTAAAGAGAGTCAAGAAATAAAAATAAAAATGAAATAAAAACAAATGTAATACTAGGAACAAAAACAAAAAAAACAAAAAAATAAAAAAAATGAAAAAAAAATTTAAAAAAAGTTTTAGGAAAATTAACAATTAGGAAAAAATAAAGTTACGGAAAAAAGTTAAGGAAGCAAAATTTTAGGAACAATGGATTGGAAATAAAATTAAAGGAAAAATGGATTAGAAATTTTTTTTTTTTTTTTTTTTTTAGGAAAAATGGATAAGGCATTTTTTTTTTTTTACAGGAAAAATGGATTAGGAATTATTTTTTTTGTAAGAAAAATGGGTTAATAATTAATTTTTTTCAGGAAAAATGGATAAGGCATTTTTTTATAGGAAGTTAGATTAGGAATTTATTTCTTTAAGAAAAAATGGATGCAGTCCGGGTGCGCCCAATTCAGGTAAACATAGTCGGGGTGGGCCCAGTGCGGGTGATCCCAGTCCGGGTAGGCCTAGTCCCGATCCTAGTCTGTGCCACAGTCCGGGTAGGCCCAGATCATTAGGCTCAGTCCGGGTGGGCACAGTTTGGGTAGGTCTAATCCGAGTAAGCATAGTCCGAGTAGGCCCAGACCGGGTAGGCTTAGTTTAAGTAGGCACAGTCCGGGTGGGCCCAGTGCAGGTAGGCATAGTCCGGGTGGGCCTGGACTAAGGAGGCATAGGCCGGGTGGGCAAAGTCCAGGTAGGCCCAGACTGGGTAGGCCTAGTCCAGGTAGATACAGTCCGGGTGAGCCAGAACCATGTAGGCACAGCCCGGATGGGCCCAGTCCAGATAAGCATAGTCCGGGTAAGCACAGTCTGGGTAGGTTCCGTCCGGGTGGGCCTGGACTAGGTAGGCTAAGGCCGGGTGGGCAAAGTCCGGGTAGGCCTAGTCCAGGTAGACACAGTCCGGACGGGCCATGACCAGGTAGGCACAGCTCGGGTAAGCCCGGTCTTGGTAGGTTCAGCCCGGGTGGGCCCAGCCCGGGTAAGCATGGGCCGGGTAATCACAGTCCGGTTAGGTCTAGTCCGAGCTAGCACAGTCCGGGTAAACACAGTTCGAGTAAGCACAGTCTGGGTAGGTTCCGTACGGGTAAGCACAGTCCGGGTGGGCCCAGACCGGGTATGTCCCGTTTAGGTAGGCACCGTCAGGGTGGGCCCAGTTTGGGTGGGTCCAGCCCGGGTAGGTTCAGTTCGGGGGAGCCCAGCCCGGGTCAATAAATCATTTAAGAAATAGAAAAAATTGGGGAAAAATACATTTTTTATGATTCTGTCATGTTGAACAGTATGTTGGATGTTGGATATTCTGTCATGTTGAATGTTAAGGCTGAAAAAAGGAACAAAGGCAAGAAAAACGTAGTGTTTTGCTGTTGAGGGTTACCTCAAGCTCAAAGAAAATGTAGTGATGTGTTGAGCATTCTTGCAAAAATGACATGACATCTAAAGAACTCATGTGGATTGTTTTTGAAAGGCATATTCCTTTGGAGAAGTATTTTGGGTGAGTTTGGGCTAGTTTTCTAAACAGCATAATAATATTTTTTTTTTTATTAAATCGTAGTACTTAAAAATTCTGAACACCATGGTAATGGTATATTTTTTTACATCCTGGTGCTTTCAAGGGTTAGTCAGCTTTATTTTATTAAAATAAAAATCGGCAGAACGTCTGAAGAACGCTTGGAGGCTTTTTTTTCCTTTCTTTTTTTAAATACATTAAGTAGTTGATAAGAGGAATTTTGTTTTATGGTTGGAGTGATTTTGAGGTTTAATATACAGGTTAATAAAATGAAACATGATTGTTTGTTTTTTTTTTAATATTTTTTTTATTTTATTAATTCAATTATTGTGTGTTAATAAAGGAAGAAATTTGGTTTTTTGATAGGTGTGTTGAAAGAACAAGGCTGAAACGGTATGGTAAAGAGATTAGAAATTTAAGAATGAAATGATTGAGATGGGGATATGACTTGTTTTTGAAAGCTGATTAAGCTATGGATTTTTAATTTTAATTGATAAGGGGTTTGTGTTTATCCGGGAAGAAACTTGCTTTGCTTTTTTTTTTTTTTTTTTTTTTTTTTTTTGCTGGTTTTAATGAATGTTGCCTAGGCTTAGGTCATCATATCTGAGATATGATTAGTGAAGTTTATCATCTTAGAGTCAGGGAGTCACATTTTTGAAAAAAAAAAAAAAAAGAAATTGCTATGGGGATGCAATCTGAATACGCTTTCATTTCATATGGAATAGGAGATTAATAGCGTGTTTGCTCATTTTTGCAAAGAATTAAAATTCTTGTAACAAAGCAGACACTAATTAGTCGAATAGGGAAAATATGGTATGAAATCCTTTTTGAGTTCATTTTACAGGAGAAAAAAATTTGTGAATGTTTGAAAGCTTGAAGTGCAACCTGGTTATGGGGAGTGTGAGTTGCTGAAAATAAAATATTTTTTTTGTAATGTTTTTATTGAGTGGCTACATGCTAGAAAAAAGTTTTTTAAGGATAATTAGGGAAATATGGGAAAAAAAAGAAGAAAATGTACCTTTTTAATTTTTTTTTTTTTTTTTTTTTTTTTTTTTTTTTTTTTTAATCTTGGTGTTTTGAGGGGCTTGTGAAGTTATTCCTTTAACAAATAAGATGTAGCAGCACTTTCGTTCTGACCCTAGTCCTGATTTAACATTAAAAATCAATACAGAATGATTTATTTTTGTAATTGTTGAATAATTTTATTTTCATGTCCACTCTTCGAGTGCCTCTGGTGTATTCTTATTGAACATCTCCCCGGTTCCCTCTTTGTGATCCATATACCGATAACCCCAACCGAGAGAATTACACCCCCCCTGCCTCAAAAGCAGTTTTTTAGGTTATGTTGGAAAATTAAAAATTTTATTTTCATTAGATTCACAGTTACAGGTTCAATCTTAATTCATTTGAAATCTATATATGAAATGAATGGGACATAAAACTAGTTTGATGACTTTCAAGGAAGGAAACTTATTTTTCTAAATTTTTTTTTTCTTTGTAATTTCAATGTCAGGGAAATAGTTTCCTGCGTTGCAGGAATAAATATTATAATAATGCAAGAAATGGAACATTAGTTTTGTCACTAAAAAGCCTTAAATAATTATACTTTTTAAAAAAAAAATGTCGACTTCAAAAAAATACGTATTTCGAAAAATTACTTAATCCAAAAAAATTTACATCAGGAACTAAAAAGTCCAAAATAAGCGAAGATAATAATAAAAAATTAAAGAACTAAAAAGTCCAAAATAAGCGAAGATAATAATAAAAAATTAAAGAACTAAAAAGTCCAAAATAAGCGAAGATAATAATAAAAAGTAAAGCACGGAAAAGTAAAAAATAATGAAAAAAAATTCACTTGGAACAATTTAGAAGTTTCAGAAATGAAAATTGGAAATTAAAATTTCAAGGTAGGACAAGAGCAAAAGTTTCAATTTTCTGTCAACAAGTTTTGAAGTCGGGGTTCGCGGGGTGGGGCTGGGGGTGGGTGCGGGGTTATGTTGGAATAATTCAAAATATTGATTCACTTAAAATTCATTTTGAAACCTATGTTTGTGCAATAAAAATAAATCATGCACAAGAATTTGTTTTTTGAAGGAAATTCGTTCTTTGAATTCTTTTAAATTTGAAACTTTGATGTAGGAAAGACAAATACCTTTTTGTCGATTCTGTATAATTGAACTAACCGTATGGGGTCGTTCATATATTGTGTAAGACTGTTTACTATGTGAAGGGGGTTATGGAAATCTTAGGCCATGTCAAATATCCGTAATCAAAGCCTATTTTTGCTTACGGTAGGGAAGAGGGTGTCGAAAAATAACGGAAAATGCTTCTGTGATATCTGAACGACCCATTTAGTGTTGGTACAGTAGAGTTCAGCAAATATCATTCTTTTTTAGTTAGGCCTTGTTCCTCCTCCAAATTGTTTACATTTACCCTATGCAGCAAACGCCCGCCCCCAGCCCCACCCCGCGAACCCCGACTTCAAAACTTGTTGACAGAAAATTGAAACTTTTGCTCTTGTCCTACCTTGAAATTTTAATTTCCAATTTTCATTTCTGAAACTTCTAAATTGTTCCAAGTGAATTTCTTTTCAATTTTATTTTTTACTTTTCCGTGCTTTACTTTTTATTATTATCTTCGCTTATTTTGGACTTTTTAGTTCTTTAATTTTTTATTATTATCTTCGCTTATTTTGGACTTTTTAGTTCTTTAATTTTTTATTATTATCTTCGCTTATTTTGGACTTTTTAGTTCTTTAATTTTTTATTATTATCTTCGCTTATTTTGGACTTTTTAGTTCCTGATGTAAATTTTTTTGGATTAAGTAATTTTTCGAAATACGTAATTTTTTTGAAGTCGACATTTTTTTTTTAAAAAGTATAATTATTTGCTTTTCTAATTCAGGGATAACTTTTCTGCGATATGAGTAACAATAAAAACAGCTTTTAATGCCTCGGAAAATAAAGTGTCGTAGTAGCTCAAAGTCAACTGCCAACTTGGCCTAATTGAGTCATTTTACAGTCTGACCGAATTTTTTTGTCTATTCTTAATAGGGTGTCCCTTATTTGGCGAACTTTCGTATTTGAAAATGAAAATTCGTATCCTCCAGGTGCTCTCTTTAGCATATATGAACCTTGAATTTTTTTAATCGAAGGAAAAGCGTGCCAAATTGAGCTTAAAGTTCGTAAAATTTCCGTAAGGACAGAAAAACCCATAACTTTTTTTTCTTGTGTGAAAGCACTCATTTCTTATCAAAAATTTTGAGTAGATCATGAATTTGAAGTCCGTTTTTTTATCCGAGGGAAAACTATAGCATTAAAATGCCGTAAAGTGACAAAACCTATTTACCTACAACCTACCAACCTACTCAGTTTCGCACATATTTTGGCCCCCAGCTCAAAAATCGGAACAGTTAAAAAAACGGACTTCGGATTCGCAATCTACGCAATTTTTCCGATGGAAAATGACTGTTTTTCATTCGAATTCAGGAATAATATAAGCATAAGAGAGCATCGATCTGGGGACACCCTAAATCCCAATAATGTAACCCACAAACTCTTCTCAAAAAGATCGGGATGTCATTCGACGAAAATTTTCCGGTTTCCATTTTCTTTAACACGATATTCCATAAATGTCAATTTCCTGATGTACGCAAATGAAATCGATAGCGGCTCCCGTCGAACCGTTCTCAGAAAAGTTGGAATGTAAACACCTGAGCTCCATCGAGCATGCAAGAAGCCTCGCTTCTATTTCATAAAAAGAAAAAAAAAAAGGCTTCGTCGCCACTACTTTAAAAAAAAGGAAAATTATTCAAATTTAAACCTGGGGAAAATGGAGAGAGAGGTAGAATGGCAACTGTCAAACTCGGCAAAACTAGGAAATTTCGTAGTTTGCCAAGTTAGCATCCGGGGAAATTTGACGACTCTTGAAAACGGCGGAGAACAATGAAAATTTTAAATACAAAATAATAAAGCCTCCTGCTATTAAACGCGCTACAACATAAAACAATAAATAAAAGCATCAAATTGAGAAGCAGGAAATATGAATCTTCCGTCGAAAATGTAAATGATTTTAATTAGGACTTCTTATGAAACCGAATCCCGGGATGAATAATTACGGACAAAAAGGAAGTAGCGCCGAGCGAACCGGAAGTTTCAAAATCGCGGAATCTTCATCAACTTGAAATTATGATCGGTGTTGCGAAATCAAGTTTCCAACCGATTCTTCGGTTACATTTACTGAATGGCTTATTTTACCGCAAGCAACCAAAATTTTCGTCAGTTTTTAACGGAGAAAAAAGAAAGCCGTGTCAAAAAGTGCGCGGATTATTCTGGGAAATTAACCCGGAAAACTCTTTTTCTGTTGCTTAATTAGATTGGAGAATGATGGATGAAATCATTAGTTGGTAATTGTTTGTTCATCGGTAATTAAACTAAACTCCATAGGAAAGTTCATATTGAAATGACATTAAATGTGTTTATTGATTTATCAGTTCGCAACTTGTCAAAAAGCAATGCCTTGACCTATAATTGCTGTGTAGCTACAACGTCAGCTCAAACTTGTCTTTGTTCCGTCAAAGAGAAATTAGTTTCGTGCCTTTTTAATGCTGAACCGTAAAAGCTTGGACGGTGTGGAAAAAGGTGTTCCGATTTGGTGTGATCGCCGGGGGTCTTCGCGTATGGCGTATTTTCCAAATTCATTTAAAGCAGGCCATTATCAGCAACTATTTCAAGCAATATTCATAATTCTTTGATATCATCTTTTAGTCAGCTATATCCCGTCATAATTGAAAATGAATAATCATTTTTTACTTGTTTTACTTTTAAAAAAAGGTCTTTATAAGAGCTTCTGTCGTTACCTATTTAATTACTAAAGTAACGGTTATAAGGCTATTGAAATTGATTTTTGAATTTTGAAACGTTTCCAAATCTCTGCCCCCTACCTGAGTTCTAACACGTGCACCAAGCGGGTTCTTTTTTCGATCCTTACTTATAAATCCGAGAATTTAAATGGGTCGATGAAACCCCTTTAACTCGTGAAAATCCACGAAGGCTTACCTGGAAATAGAAATGGAAAAAAAAACATTAAAAATAAAATAATTAATTTCAATTCCTGTTTATTTTTCGTACTCAACCTCCTTCTTGATGAAACGATCTCCATCAAAGGAGGTGGAAAAACGAGCATGAAGAAGAAAACCCCATTAGGCCTAAAGGCAGCCATTTTTTATTTCGAAGGTAGGGAAATGGCCATGGGGTCCATCTTCATAAAGACTAAAACGCGAATCAGTAAGTCGTTTACGTGAGTTCTTCAAACTTCAGGTCTTTTGGCGTTATTCGAAATTTTCTTTAGAAAAATATCTTGAATTTAAAGCCTATATTCAATCGCTCACCATCAACCAATGACACTCAAAACCTCATCCATATTTAAAACCGGGTCTAAATTTTTAGAGGGGAAAAAAAATTGAAAACAAAATACGAGCTTTCTGAATATTCCTTTTGACTTTGAAGAATTTCTCCCTTTTGTTTTACGTCACCATCTCTCGTCTCTTGCAGTCAAACGAATCCTATGATTTATTCACAAGTTTAAAGTCAAAGCTTTTTCCGAGAAAAAGACTTCGACAACTACATTTCAAGGAGGAAAATGGAAAATACAAAACACAAAACAGGAGGGGGGAATATTAAAATACAACAAAATGAACAACCATGGTTAGGTAAAAAGGATGCGATAATTTCATTAGCCAGTTTTAAATTGAATACAAACGGCGAGAAATCCATGAACCTAAAGGTTAATGCTCACATCCCCATTTCCTCCGCCATGAATTAATGTCCCCTAGTAACACGTCGATGTTAATTGATATATGATGGCTTTCCCTAACCTTCCTTTGAGGTCTGTTACAAGCGGCCCGAGCTAAAACCTTCCATCTCCATTTCATTTTTCGTAAGCTAAACATACAAAATTTATTGGCCAGAATTTTTTTTTTTTTAATCAATTTTTCGGGGGATAAAACTCTCGTATTTCCTTAAATTGAGAACACCATAAATTGCGTCATAAGATAATTAATTTTTTTCTTCAGCTATAAACGAATTGGAAAACATTTTATAAGATTTAGACATCAAGCAACGCGATGAGACTTCTTTCCAAGTTATCGACTTATTAAATGACTCCATTTTTCTTTCGCAATAAAAAGAGAAGGAAGGAAGAAAGATAATATTTTTGAATTTTAAGAGGAGACTGGGGTTACAATCGTTCCAGATGTTATTGAAAAAAAAAAAAAAAAAAAAAAAAAAAAAAAAAAAAAAAAAAGAGCAGATTTTAGTCTTAGAATTTTTTTCAATTCTCAGATAAAATCGATAACATACTCCTGCCTTAATTTAAAATCTAAATTTTGGCGCCTTTTGCTTTATCGGAAAAAAAGATGCCACGAAAAATAATGAGACTCTTCAGAATTTCTTTTCTTTTTGTGGCGGAAAACTTAAAGCAAAGAAAAAAAAATTATGCTTAAAACGATGATAATAAAATGCCGACCACATCGAATTTCGGGTAAAACCCTCACCTATTCGCGTGTGAATTTATGTTATCGTTTTTCCTTTCCTTTTTTTCCACCTTCCTTTTTTTAATCCACGGCGTTTATTTTTTTTTAAGTCGCATAAATCCACGTGCGAATCAAGTTATCTTGTGGAAAAATATTTTTTTTCCCCCTTTTGTGTCCATAAAAAAATCGTAAACTCGAATGTTTTCTATTCAAAAAACATGGAAAATCGCAGCATTTATTTTTATTTTTTTCTTAAAAAAAGAATGTTTTGTAAGTGTCAGTTTGAACTTGTTTTTCGCGGAGAATATTAACGTGTTAATGTATTCTTTTCAGGTTGAAAAAAAAAAAACTTTTTAGTAGGAAAAGGATTTAATGTTGGAAAGTGGAATATCCAAGAACAAAAGAAGTACAAAAAGAAGGTTAATGAATGGTAGTAAATTATGTTTTTTTTTCCTCCTAATCTTTTTAATGCGTCAAAAAAAGGTCCTTAGAATTGGAAATAATTAATTGATTAAGTCAGGCTTTCTGCTGATTTAACGACTTGGAATTCACCTGATTCAAATAAATGAAAGAAAAAAAGGGAAAAACGGAGAATTTTTTTCCATTCGGCATTAATTTCGGTGATTTTCATAAAATTAAATTGATTCTTTGGTCTGCAGCCAAAGAAAGGCACAGTCTTACTTTGGACCAGCTATATTTGAGAATGACGAGGAAGGGAAGCGTGGACGGAAGCCCTCCCTCAACACATTTTATATTGTTCTTGTAATCTTCTCCAGCAGTTCCGTACTGGGAATTTCTAAAATTCAATCCCAATTCTCAGGACTTTTCCTGTTTTTCAGCGATTCTCTCTCAGGGATTCCAGCGGATTTTTGTTCCCCGAATCCCAAATTTGTAAGACTCCAAGACAACCGACATTTCTAAGCCATTTGAAACTAGATTTAGCTGCATTTGTTTTTACTATGGCAACAGGAAGACCAAAGCGTTTTCTTTGCTTGACAGCAGCAGCAGCAACAGAAGCAGAAGGCAATTAAATGTTTGCGCTTGATTTAGGGATGTCAGAATCAAGCGTAGTTTCTTAGTCCTTATTTCCAAGTTTCTGAAAATGTCGAACAAGAATTTTGCGGTGCCGAAAGGGCCTTAGGCCTATCCAATCGACTTCCTCCTCTAAAGACTATATCATCTTACATATCGCAACGTTAATAAATTAACTCGTTTTAACAAAAAGTTTAAATGTTTGATTCAGGGTGCGACCGGAAGTAAACCGCTCAAACTCTTTATCAGAAAAGGAAAGACCTGTTAACCGCTTCCTCTGGACCCTTTTCGATTGGCTTTCATCAGTTTCCTCGTTATTTCCCTTCATCTGAACTACACTAAATTTCTTCGTAAAACTTAACAATTTCCAGCTCCACAAGTTCCAGGCAAAAAAAAAAAAAAAAAAAAAAAAAAAATTATGCGGTAGACTGTATGTTTATACAACAATGTCGATAATTAAAACGTTAGATCGAACTCGATTTCACCGAATGAATAGAGGAACATCAAAGTCAATTATTAGCTTCAATCAAGGCGAAATAATCGAGTTGCTGATTACGTTTACAATTTTATTATCGCATCGCAGGAAAAGTTTTATAAAGAGCGCGACAGGGGCGGAGGGTGAAAAAGGAAACAAGTCACGTCAACACTATACATTAATTAGTTATAAGATCGGTTACAAAACAGGATACGGCAAATAGGAAATCGAATATTCGGGTCGGGGAGCATCACGTCCCGACGAAATTAAGCCTGGGGTTTTCGGAAAACCGTTTACACACGTATCCTCCACGTCATTCAAATTAATCTCGAAAAAAGATTTTACACTTGCCCGTTCAATTGCGGTTTTAACGATCGCTTTCAAAACGTCAAATCCCAACTTCTATTTGTTTTTAATTTAAACAAAAAGATTCCCACGACATTTAACACTCCCCGAGATCGGTGAAATTAAACTTTAATAACGGTGTTAATTTTCGGAGAAGGGGTATCATCCACTTCCTGGAAATTCGTCCGTCGACATACGTAGGGGCACACGTAGACAATAGACATTCGATTTTTCGGGTCTTTGAAAGGATGGATTCCAAACCAGATAGTTACAAGCAGGGAATAAAAAATTAATTCCCAAAACTTTTCGACATTTATAGGAGGGGAATTTTCCCTATGCCGCAATTCGTTTAAATCATTTACAGCTTTTTTTTAAAAGAAATTTTTACTTTTATTCATGAAAATCTAATGGAGACCAATGTGTCAAAACCCAATAGATTTTAGGTTGAATAGTGAATACTTTGGTTGAGGGGACAATAAATATAGATTCCGTTCGTGAACTATATTTTCAGTTTATATCATCTAACCTTTTTTAATTTGGTCTGATTTGGCACCTCTATGTCAATTTCCACCCTTAAAAAAAAGAAAAAAAAATTGGTTCATGTTAATTTTGCTTAAAATGCTACGGTGCAAGTTAAGAATTCCTTTCAATTATAATTCAATTTTCAATTCAAAACTCTACTATTTGTAGAAAACTGTAAAATTTTACTCTTTTTCTTCCTTCTTCATCTCGGGGAATGACGTAAAATATATGAATTTGTTTCCCAATTAAGAGGAGGCTTCAGATATTTATTTAAATATACCAAAATAAATTTCCATGGCTTAGAACTTTTATTTGGAGATACAAATTAGAAATCTGGCTTCGTAGCGAACTTCCAGCCTCGTAGCCAGGGGGGGGGGGGGGCATAGGGTGGTTCAGCCCCCCTATGAAAATGCTTGAGCTCCCCTGTGGATTTGAAATTTATATCCCAATTCCAAATCAAATTCTAATTTTAACTGGAAAAAAATTAATTATCATCCGATTCCCTACACTATGTAAGACATAAAAAAAATTCCAGCCCCCCTTTAAAAACCTCCAGCCCCCCTATATATGCCGGTCTGGCTACGGGCCTGCGAACTTCATAGTGATACTGGCATCTTTCCTTCAAAATTTCAGAGTCTCAGGTTGTAAAGAATCTCCGAAAAACGCTTTGGAAAATATATTCCCGACATTTATTTTCGAAAACGTTTTCCTGAGTTTCTTTACAACCTGAGAATCTGAAATTTTGAAAGAAAGATGCCAATTTGAATATAAAGTTCGCTACGAAGCCAGAATTTTAATTTGTATCTCCAAAAAAAAGTTTTAGGCCAGGGAAATTTATTTTGGTATATTTAAATAAATATCTGAAGCCTTCTCTTAAAACCTAAAAAAATATACAGGGTTGCTTCTCAAGCTAAATTTAACAGGATGTTTTATATAATAGTTTTGAGTGTTCCTTGAAAATGCAAAAAAAAAAAATCGTTACAAGATTCCTCTTACTTCTGTCTTGATTTCTTCTGATTCAACCTTTTCACTTTTCAGTCAGGAGGTAGCTCAGCTCAGGTTCGATCTTTTGCTTTACACAATTTAAAAGGGTTCACAATCAGCAGTAAGAACTCGATGAATATCAAGGTTTAATGTATAAAAGCTTCCTTTGTATTAAATCTGCAAATCGCGACCTCAGCCGAATAAGTTCTATCTGACTTTTTTTTACAAAAAAAAAAAAAAAAAAAAAAAAAAAAAGAGCACTAAAATCGCTCTCTTTGTTATGGCTTTTTTAAAATTAAGAAATTCGGCTTATTTTCAAACATTTCGAAACGAAAAAAGTTTTATTTGGTGTTTTCTGAGAAAAAAAAGGAAAAAAAAGAAAACTTGGTCGAACAAAATGTTCTTCTTTTTCGGCATAATCAGGACATGAAGCCCTATGACCCGGCGCCTTCCTTTACCAAGTTCGGTTTCTGGTGTAAGGTTTAGGCGTTACTACGTCATACCCCTTAATGTATCGAGTGACGAGCTCGAAGACGGGGCAATCATATCGCAAAGGTATTTTACGAATGAGCGGGACCTACTTTATTTCCGAACCCTGTGACACATCGGTCTTCTTCACATGATACACACATGAGTATCAGAGGTGAATGCTGGCGGAAAAAAATCCTGACTGAAATCAGGTTCGAACCAAGACTCCACACGATCATTCGTTTCAGAGTCGAGCAAAATATTACTTGACGCGTTCCAGTTGCCAACTTCAGCAAATTCTTCATGAGATTTTTGAATGAACAATAATGTCGGTTTTCAATTACCATTATGAAAATAATTATGATTTCGTGAAACTTTTGTCTATTATATTTTTAAAAAGTCGGAATCATTAAAGCTGATTTAATCGGTTCAGTGACATATCAGTTAGATAAGTTGGTAGAAGTATTGAATTGTTTCTTCTAATAAGATAGCATGGTGGAACAAAACAACTGTTGCACCTTTTTGCGACTCAAGGAGAAATCCGTCCAATAAAGTTTTAACTGAAGCAGTTTGGTACGAATAAAGTAACTTTTTAAATATCTCCTATGAATGTTGACTTAGGTTTCTTTTTTTCTTTCTGAGCCCCATCTTAAATCACGTGTTTTTCATATTACATTAAAAAAATACCAAAAATTTGCCCAATCGTAAATTAATAATAATCGAAACTTTCAAAACTCTCTCCTGTAAAATTGATTGAAAAATAAATAGAACCCAATTTGTCTGAGGTAACGAAGGCTAAAGGATTGTCATTACGAGCATAAGAATGCCTTAGTTATTGGTTATAGTTATTGGTTATAGTTATTGGTTATGATGGGACGACTGATATAATTTTTTTTAGGATGATTCAACTACTTTTATTCACCGACATGTCCAAGCAAGACTTTCGTAACTGCATTGTGCTTCTTGTAAGTGAAATATTAAAACTTCCGCAGACAGTCTTCCGAAAGGAAAAAAGCTAATGATGGAGATTGCTTTTTTTAAAAAAAAAAATGGCGTATTCTTGTCTCGTATGTAGGATAGCGGCATTGTATTGTAAAAAAAAGGGTACATAAACGTTCATTCAAAAAAAAATGCTTTACCAATAAATGTTTTACCCCAACACTCGTGAGTGCTTGTCTTGCGATTGCGAACGAGACATATTCATTTTTTAGGGTGTTACTTGAATTTTATTATGCAGTCGTTGTTACTATTGCTAATGTATTATTTGTAACATTTGTTACAAAATGAGTGTACAAAGAGAGACAACTTATAAATACATACTTTCAGGAGAAAATATACAAAGAGCAAAAAAAAATTATAACGGATCCCGACGTTTTTACTTCGTCAGCTTCAAATATTACAGAATGCTGCCATATAGCGGAAGATAATGACTGGAGTGAGAGGATTTTGATGAAGCCTTAAAGGATTAAATGAGAAATTAAAATATATTTATAATTGAAATCTTTATGTAGGATAGCAGAGCGAGAACAAACAAGTCGGGGTTTCGAAAGAATCGGAAATGATTTCGACCCTACTAGACCAGCATGGCCGAAAATACTGGCAAAGACTCGAATGTACCCTAGCTATTAAATAGGTGATATGCCGATCCGAGTCGAGGACATTTGAAAATAGTCTGCGTTTCAACTAGGCCTACAAGGATAATTGTGATTTAATTAGAAAAAAGTGAGAAATGAGTGAAACTCACACCCCCCACATGTTGCACTGCATGTATAACTACCTTCATTATGGTTAAATAATGTCTGAAATGGAGGCATTTTTATAGGTATAATCGCTTCATCACAACATACGTAAGCAATACAAAATAGCACCCATAAAACGAATAAAGTAAGTTATTTTAAAAAACCAATGGAGCTCCACATGATCCTTCGTATCCGCAACATGTTTCACATACAATTTCAAAGGATTTATTTTGTTTTGAGATCCAATCAACTGATTTTAGGCTAGATCATCAATCAAAAAACTTGCATGACGTTACAACAGTGACCTAATGGAAAGTTTTATTTTGCAATCTTGAAAAAAAAAAAAGTAATTTATCAGGAATATTTTTTAAAATCGATTTATAGACAGCCCGAAGGATGAGAAAATTTTCAGCTGAAATAAATAAAAAAAAATAAATAAAACTCGAGTTTTTCACCTAAATCCCTTTCCATTTTTTAATTGAACCAGCACGATAATTACTACATTTTTGTAATTAAAAACCTTTTTTGGTTATTAAGAAAAAAAAAAAGGTTCAAAAAAACGAGCTCTTGGTGCTTTGCTTTACCGGAATTTCGCATCCAAATTTTTAATAATTTAACAGATAAGGAATATTAGTTGCCAGCGCTTTGCATCATAAAATTAATTTCACCTAGTATTGACATTCGTAAAGCCTGATTAATGTAATGCCGACATAAAGCGAAAAATTTAATTGAATTCGTTACATCTTTGACGTTAATTTCGCTTAGCTCACTCTAAAAAAAAAAGGAGATTTTTAATCGGCTGGATTAAACTACAACACAACTAGAAAAAAAAGGCTGTCGCTGTAAGCAGTAAAAGAAAAAAATGATGGAAATCAAATAATAAACTGTGAAAAAATCCAGACATGTTTCCTCCTCATTATCACAGCACATGCAAAACAGTTTTTTTAAATTTTATTTTCCGTAACAAGACAGCATCCGCTCTTTCTCTCTTTACCTTCGGGGTATTTATTTTGCTGATGTTGCAATATCTCTCTCTTGTCTCTGGACCGAACTTAAATATGGAAAACTAAAGAGAGCGTATTCTGCGGAGCTCGACCGAGATAATGGAGGTCAGCAATTTTTTACATTAAAAATAAAATTATAAAAAAAAGAAAGAAAAAGAAAGGAAATAATTATCGTAAGCGTTTCTGTAGGAGTTTAGGAAAATAAAGCATAATCTCGGTGTTGTTCGGATCGGATGGAAAGAATTCGAGTCACGTAGCCCATTATAAATTGGATAAACCTGAAGGGATAACACGGCGAAGTGAAAGCGATGAAAATTTGTAATTAGCCAAGGATAAGAAAAAGAAACGGATTTTTTCCTTTAAAAATTTTTTCCTCCAAAAAAAAAAAAAAAAAAAAAACTCACACCTGAATGTCTTTATTTTTAGCGCAGAATATGCTACATTTCCCGTAATGGGCGTTATCAAAAAGATGATATGAGGTACTCCCGGTAAAAGAGCATACAAGAGCAGGCAGCTTTTAATTCAAACCCTTTCGCAAAAGATAATTTTTTTTCATACCGAAAAGATAACTTTTATGACTACCGTCCCTCCTCTCCGTTCGGATTTTTCTATCAATAAAAAAATAACTATAAATAAAATCATTGGGAAATGAAAAATTTTATTCTATCCAGGAAAACTCTTTCGATCGTAAATCGACCCATCATTTGCACAAAAATGTGGGTATAGAAAAATCATTAAATTTGAATCTCAAAAGAGGCGTTCCTTTAGGAAAAAAATAAGATATTCTTTTCGATCCTTTTCCTTTTGTGAAAAAAAAAGGTGGGATATGTTTTCCGCGTTGCATAAAGAATAAGCCACGATCGGGGAATAAAAAAAAATTCCAAGCATTTATAAAAAAATATAAACCGTTCGCTATTTTAAAAAGAAAAATCTTAAACAATTCAAGTGCAGAACCTCTTCTTGAGCCTTTCAAGAGCATGCTTCAAACGAGTTATTATAAAGCGTCATTTTCGTGACCTTTTAGCTTTTCCTTCCACCCCACCATGTCGTTGCCATTATGCCCTTTGTAATTTCTCCAAAGTGCAGTTGATTTGAAATCGTAAACCTGACTCTTTCGCTCTACGAAAAGGTACCATCCAAAATTACGCGCAGCTAGTAAAATCCCTTGTTTTCTATATTTACTTTATCCACCGAGTAACTGCGTGCCCTCCTGACTGTTTTTTTTCACTTTTAGGTACATCATGAAATGACAATAAATACTTTAAAAGGATAGGAGGTTGGCCTATTCTTCAGCAACTGTGAAATAATTGATTCTTTAAAGCTTATTAGCCTGAAGAAGGGAGAAGGGTTGGCCAAAGATTGCCACCATTCAAAGCTTGAAAAGGCAGTTCTTATTTACAGTTTTAACGTGTTCTTCAAGTTTTCGCTACCGAGATATTCACAGGCTGATTCTGCTGGACTTACATGATTTTTATTGATTGTTAGATTGCTGATCAAAGGAGCAAAAAATACTTTTCCTTGTCGCGTAGCTTTTTTTTAATTTTGAAATTATGAAATTCTCGAAGAGTTTTCGAGACTTTCCCGAAACATTTTGCGAAAATTCCAAATCTCGAGAAATTCATTCCGTAAATCCCGGATTTCTCAATTCTCGAGATTTTAAAATTTTCAAATTGGGATTCCCGATTTTCCTAATTTGTAAAATTCTTGCTACAACAGAAACTCTACTCTGATATAGATATTTGTCCAATAGATAAATTTGAAAATTTTCGATGTAATTTTTTCTGCGTTTGCAATAATATTTCCATAACAAAAAAAAAAGCTAGATTTTTTGGTCTGGAGCTTACAACCTATTTACGAGCGGAAAATGGCAAAGCCATTTCAAAGTTTTAAAAACGAAATAAAATTATCTCAAACTTCTGTTTGGATGTACAACCTTGATCCAGTTTTTTGCCTTCTCAGTATTAATTTGTTTGTCTCCGGTAGAGATCATTCCTTTTTCCGTTTGAAAATATTCACGGTTACAAATTTTGCAAAATAAATCTTTTACTGAAATTGCTTTCTCTAAATTATCTTATACGTGATGATTTTATTAAAATTTGAATAATAGCCCAAATGGTACTGGGATGACACATTTTGTCTCTGTTCCACACGTACCATTTCCGACTTTTTTTTTTTTTTTTTTTTTTTTTTTTTGCTTTGTCAGAAATTCATAACCGCAATCAAATAAATTTTTCTTTTTTAACCCTCGGGAACAACATCTGTTATAAAAAAAAAAAAAAAGATCATCCTTTTGTATAACGAAGCATTTAGGACGAGGACTCGGGCAAGTTAATTGTTCCGTGAGGATGTGGGGACGAAACACCGGTTTTAATATAGAAAACTTTTTGAATTCCTGCGAGGGATCTCTTTTGATAAAATGGAAAACCTCCAAAGGAAAAATTAATTGATCGAGAAATTATAATTATTATCTCTATTGTCTGACAATCTTTTGCCGTTTGCCTATTTTGAGAAAATTATAAAAGGCCTCCCCCCCCCCCCTCTTTTGTTCAATCCAATCGTTGTCTTTTCGTTATTGAAAATAACGCTGAAAAGCGTAAACATTTTCGGGAATTTCAAAAGGGAAGTTTACCCACTTTCGAGATCTAAAGAGACTTTTCAGTTCAAACGTCTGAGATTTTAAATTAACCTTCCCCCGGTTTAGCTTTTGCTTGAGCGATTTAGTAAAAGATCGATTAAAAACAACGAAATCTACCTGGCATTCTCGACTAAAGCAAACTTTGTCCTCCTTCTACGACGCAAAATGAGGAAAACTGAGGAAAATTAAAGGTGGTCGATTTAGAAATGCGCACCTATGAATTATTTATTTCGCCGCGATTGTTAAAAGAGCCTTTGAAGCGAAAGAGATCACGAACGTGTTTCCCTAACCTTTCCCAAAGTTTTAGACATTATAACGGAATCTCAATTCGAACCTGCTGAGAAGTCAAGTGGCTTTCCCTTAAAACTTGACGAATTTTTCGCCTGTAACATTACTGTAACTAATTCAACAACTATGTTAACTAGAATATTCTCCACCGTTTCTGATTCTCTCCCTCTGGAAGCACCAGAAACTATGAAAAGTACCTCTCAAATGTTAATCAGGCTAACATGAAGCTTAACTAACATAACATATTACAACAAATAATAGAGAACACATTACATATAAACGTGTTGGTGAAAAATGTTTATGTAGCAATTTTAAAATCGGTTCAATGCTGACTCAAGTTATCTCTGGCCATCTTCAGATCACTTCAGTAGTTCCTAGGACATAAGCTAAATTCAGTGAAAATCTTACTTGACACAAAAGAATATTGCATGTTATATAACATGCAATATGCTTTTACATAATTTATATTTTTTCTTTTGTAAAGCCTGTTACTTGTTGCATGTTCACAGAGCTCCCATCCTCTCCATAAAAAGACGGGAAAATTGTTTCCTAGCTTCAGAATAGTTTCGGCAATTATTCAATTGCCAGTTGTGGTAGATGAAAATATACTTGTGTCATCAGGCAAATACTCCTTTTTGAAAAACCGGTCGTATTTAAATTTATTAATAGCAAATTCAGCATTTGGACTAGGACGTTTTTACAATTGCTGCGTAGAATACAACGAGTCCCATTTTGGTATTTCTCAACCTCGGAATGCCAAACGTCATCGTTTTGTTTCTGATGACGTGAAATCGATAAACTTGTTGGCATAAAAGCTGAGGAGATTTCAGAAATCCGAAGTGGAATGGATTCTAAGAAACGGAAATATAATCCAGTAAAATCCAACAGCCTCGCTACCGAGTATTATTATCATTATTATTATCATTTCAAGAAGGAAAGTAGCCCGTTTTCTCGTTGGGGTTAATGATAACGGCTGCGGTGAAACCGACGTCGATAGTTGCAAGCTTTTAAACTTAAAAGAAAATCGTTAAAATCCCCCCCCTCGACTCGCTTTACATATTTCCAGGTGTTAAAGAAGAGTATTGAGTTAAGCTTTGGCAAACTTTCCCGTCGATTAAAAAAAAAAAAAAAAAAGATTAGGCACAAACAGATTACTGAAATTAATGGATTTTCTGTGCTTTTTTTATAATCAGTTTTTCGATAATAGCAATGGAATTACACTTTCCACGCTGAACTTGATAATATAATTTTTCGGATTCAAAAAATCATGCAATTTATGTAAAATGTCTGTTGTTCGACAAACATGTTCCACGTTACATTTCGGACTTGTGAAATCTACGCAGCTTTTATACCAAGATTTTAACGATAAATAATAAAGGTCTCATGACGTTTGGTACGGGAGGTTGTGATTCAAGGGAGGTACAAATTACAATGGCCATCTTACGCCCTAAATTGAAAATCTTCCAAAAGTAACTGAAAAGCGAAAAGTTTGTTTCTGATTTTAGAAAATACAATTACGAAGAGAATTCCTTCGTCTTCAAAAATTGCAAGTTGAACAATCCTCCAGATAATTTCTCCTATTTGTTTTTTTTTTAATCAAACTTCCGTTATTTCTGCGAAACATCTTAATAAATTTCTCAGAGACTAATTTATTAAAACTTTACTTGAAACGATTCCCGAGGAAGAGATAAAAATGCGAGTTGGAGAGAAAAAAAAAAAAATATTGCGGTGAAATTATTTTGACTAAGACGAACAATACAATCTTTTTTTAAAAAGTAAAACTTGGAAAGTTTCCGTTTGTTCTAAAACGTAAATTAATTTGATTTCTTACCTTAAAAAAACAATTATAAGTATTTTTTGACGTGAATACGTCTCTGTCAGATGCTATCTCGAAAATGAAAAGTTGCGAAAAACCGTTACAAAGGAGCAGCCTTCAGAGCAGGACTTGCTACAGGGAAGAACCATTAGAGACAATCCTAATTGAACTCTTTTAAGCCTGCCATAGCTGCTAATGCCTCTGTTATGCTCGATAAGATCCTCTTAATAATATTGATATTTGGATACTAATAAGTGTAACAACCTCAAATTGCAGGCAGGTGGTTACACTTACCGCTATTCAAACAAGAACCTCAAAGGAAACATCGTTTGATAAGCCCCCTGGTTATGGGGGAACGACTTAAGATTAATTAGATCAATGATGTCATGAGTTTTTTTTATTTTTAGCTTTAGGTCTCAACTTTTTTGGATATACAAATTTTTATTTCCTTATAATTTCTGGCAGAAAATTTCCAAGGTAATAAGTAGCGTGATATACTATAGAATCTTGCGCAATTAAAACACCCAAAGTTATATTTAACCGAAAAAACAAAGCGCTTCAACTCTTGCGAATCGTGAGCTATGATGCCTCATTTTCGAACAAACTGACCTGAGCTAATTTTATTCTCAGCGATCGATACTTTTTTTCGGTTTTTTATTATTATGGAGATTTATTTCCTCTTTTCACGACCACGCACCAACTTGCATTTCTTTAGCGATTGCATCACGTCCCCGCAGCACAAACATTTTCGAGTTGTGTACCCTCTCGGGACCAAACGGGGGGAAAAAAATTGCTGCGACATGCTGATTTGCTGTCATCCCGACAAAAATATACGAAAAAAAAAATGTATATCTCGAAGTCCTGCTATGAACCCTGGAATGATTTATAACGACGTTAAGTAAAGTCCTTTAACCTTCGCCTTTTTTATCGGCACCTTTTTGACCCCTTTTCGTATACATAATAAAAATAAATACGATCGAAGATTTTTTTTTTTTTGGATGGAAGTTTGTTGTACTATCAAAGCTTCCCTTATTTAAAAAAAAACGTAAAAGGAGCGAGGCAGAGCCATTTTTTCGGTAGTAAGCCGAGTCAGCTCATTTTTATACGCTTTCCGCGAAAGAAAAAAAAGTTTTAAAAATTTAATTACGTTATTAGTTATTCCTTTCTTCCTTTTTTAAATGTAAGTTACTCCAAAAGAACGTCGGCTTTGTGATGGGAACTTCTTGTTAGTAAATAATCATCGCCGAACAAAAAATAAAAAAAAGTGGCTTGACACTTTTCCTTTATTTTTAATAATAAAACTGAGTCAACTTTTCAAGTAAAACGCTCTTCTAATTTTTATGAGATCGGGGTTGAAATTTTCCAAAAAAAAAAAAAAAAAAAAAAAAAAAAAGCTTAACCTTACAAGAGCGAGGGGTTTTCCTAAACAGTGCACAAACAAGCATAGCCTAATAAACCTCTTCTGCCTTTAGGCCACTTCCTGTATGTCATTCTGAGGACTTTTCAATGACTCGAGAAAGAATCGAGATCGGAGAAAATAATTAATTAAAGAAATAATAACGAAGAATCGAAAAATCAACAAGATTCCAAAACAAAGGAACAACTGAAGCGATTCGGAGAAACGCCAATCACGAGACGTTTTTCTAAAAATTTCGAGGTTTCGTCGCTTTTCAAAGCTCAATTCAGAATTAATTTAATTCCATATTAAGAGATAAAAGCTAAAGCTCGAAATAAGTTTTGCGGTTTATGACCGTTTCGGTAACGATGTGTGACGTGCGGCTTTTCAAATGACAGAAACACAAAGTAACTTGCTCAGGCAAACAAAGGACGAATTTACACTTCCCTCGACGCATTTGGATGATTATAAGCTTTATCATATTTTACGAAAAAAAAAAAAAAGATTTAACATCTCATTTAAATTAGATGCAAGGAAAATGTTTTTAAAAGAAACTTAAAACCAATATGGAGCTTGTTGATGCTGTTTTGAGAATCCAATAAAAATAAATTTTAAGAGAGATAAAAACTTTTGCTTTTTTTTAAAATCCGGATTAATCTCTATGCCGTAAAAAAGTTTTTCTTTTTTACTTAAAAATGTTTTAGTGTTAAAAGCTGTCCCTCGAAATGAAATCCCCGTGATTTCCAGGTTACCTTTTTTCAGGTGATTTCATGGAACACCATATCGGTTGAAAAGCGTACAGGAGGCGCTCTAAAAGCAAGCAAGCAGAAACCAGAACGGCTCTCCAACAGACTGATAGAAAATGTAAATATTTTTAGAGGAGTTATTTCAAAATGATTAAGTGCCGGGTTTGCCAGTTTTTGCGCCCCATTCAGATATTTCTTTGGCGTCCTTCGCCTTCCATAAATTGTGTTAAATACATTTTAGTTTCTTCTTCCTTCGTGTTGACGCCTTTTTTTCTCCTCATTTTTGAGCCCCAAGAAATCACTGAACCGGTGAAAGGGCACGGGTGGAAGCCCCACACCAGTGTCATATAAGTAAAAACTCGTATTCGACTTGTCAAGTGCTTACTGCTCATCTCCCCCCCCCCCCCAAGCTTTAAGCTTAACTACACATAAGGCATTTAGTACTTGGAAATAAAACAATGTGGAAAGTGGAAAACGGATCCGAATCTCGTTGAAAAGATAACAAGGTGGGTATTATTATAATGGAGCACAAAGGTTTTCCAATGAAATCCTAGAACAGTAACGGGATCTTTACATGAAAAGACAAAAGCAGAGACAAGTTGTTTATAAACAAGATCAAGACGAAAACGAGGTTTTTGTTTTTTTTTTGAAATGGGTTTTTCCTCTTTAAAAAAACAAGGAATAGACTCGTTATACTTGATTGTTTAAATTGTCTCCCCTATTTGTCTTTTTTCTCCCTCCCGTTTTTTCGGGTTGAGGAATTTATCCTTTTCCGGAAGAAAAATCGTAACGCGACGTTTTCTTTTTTTTCGGGTGTGAAAATCAGGACAGGAAAACTCGTTGTACACCCAAGACATGAGCACTAAAGTTGAAGTGACCTTCGACGGTAATTTATTACCGAACGTGACTCGAATGGGAAAAGAGTCAGATGTGAAAGTCATACCACGTATGAGAGAAAGGATTCAATTGACGTGAAAGTTTCGGATGAGAATTTCCGAGAAAAATCAACTGCAAAACCGGATCACTCAGGATGTGACATAAGCAACGGATCCTTTGACATCCTTTCGTCACCTTACAAGGTGGGTTATCACAACTCCCTCGGGACGATATCTCCGCTTAACATCCGAAAATGTCTCCTCATCCGCGACCTTATTAATTCACATATTTCGTATTCGCATTTCCATGTACAGTACAACCCCCGGCGAGAAACAAAAACATTTCCGAATCGATTGCAAATGAGAATAGAGGATAAAGCAAAAGTAACGGGGAAAAAATCTTGTGAAAAAATAAAATCCCCATTAGCAAATTAAACACGAGAAACATAGGTTTATTTTTGACGTTTTTATGCAGTTTTTTGAAATCATCTCAGTATGTTACCACTTCCGCTGTCGGTCATTTTTCAAAAGCTTTCTTTTTTTCCATAAAATTTTTAATAATTTCGAGGTTTTTGTAATTAAATTTCCGACTGCGCGGAAAAGATCGATTTTTTTTTTTCTCCCGGGAAAAAAAATCTGTCTGAACAAGTGACCACACCCAAAAACTCTCTTTTGTGGAATGTTCAAGACAGAAGGATGTAAAAGGGGCGATCGAAAAGGGTTTTTGTCACGCTAAAACTTTAGTTCCAAAACCGGAAGAATGAGCGGTCGAAAGCTTATGGTTTTATAACATTTCGAACCGGTTACTCCTTGGTCTGACCCTTCAGTTTGCGATACCCCACCCCACCCCCCGGAAAAGCGGTTTCAAATTTCCTCCTTCCCAGATTATAATCTTCGTATTTAGTTAAAATCGTTTTCGGGAAATTTTGATTGCTTCCCTAAGTTCTCTAAAATTAAATGAGCAACTTTTTTTTAAATGAATTACAACAATAATTGGTCCATTGATTTTTTTTTTTTTTTTTTTTTTTTTTTTGTTCTAAAAGAAAGCGAGGATGCCGTCACGGAAATAAAGGCAAGAGATAAAATAGTTTCACCAAAAATAAGGTAGTGACGAAACCATTAAAGAGCGTTACTTTTTTTACTATAATTCCGAGCTTTTTTTTTTCTTTGTTCAACTCAACACGTTTTATGATCGGGCTTTCAGCTGGGAAAGATTAACCTTAATTTAATGATATTATCGAAATCTAGAAGGCAGACACTGAAAACATGTGCTATTTTGAGGTGGAAAAGGAAAACCGTTGAGATAATTGTGACTTATCACCGATCGTGCCGCTACAAACTTGCTCAGATATATTACATTTTCTCTGGTAGGGTTGATTCAGATCCAGACGTGTTCTTCCAAAATTTTAATCATGGTGGGAGGGTGCGAGTGGTTCGATAAAACGAAATCCCACCTTCATTTCTCGGTCATGAATTAAAGTTAATAACCCCTCTTTAAAGGGGAGGAAGAAGAAAATGCTTCGGCCCCATCTTAACTTTTCATTTAGGTTTTTGTTCTTTACACTTTCATCCTCTTAAATTTGCATTAATGCCACAATGATTAAGAGTTACCGAGGAACATTTATTCAGTTTGTTTATTTTCACGGCGAAACCTTAATTAATTCTGATCCGTCATTTTCTTCTTATAAAAGGAAAACTCACTAAAATAAATTAAAGCGAAAATTTGAGGGAAAAAGGAAACAAAAAAAAAACAAAAAATTGATGGTGAACGTTTGCCTATCAAAAGTAAAGGATCGATCATGAAACAAATCTCTATCCGTGATTTATCTAGTCCGCCCACTCCCCACACTTCTGCGAAAAATAAACTAACCAGATATTGCTTGTCGACTCCCGGAAAATTTTCGAAATATGAAAGCCGATTTATTTATCATGTTACTTTTTTTTTTCATACAGTATAAAAGAGCAAAAAATAAATCCCGGGAATTTCCTATTAGAAATTTACGTTGCTTTTTAGTGTAAGGACATCCGGGGCACAAATTAATCGATTAACGAACTTATTTAAAAAATCGGTGGATAATCCTTAATCAAAGGTCTTACAGCAAGTCTGTATAGCCAGCCAGAAAGGAAGCATAATTTTTTTTTACATTGAAAAGGCTGAAATGGAGCTGTTTTAAAATTCAAAATGGCAGCCAGAATTGAGCTTTTCAGTTGGATGGGAAATTATAGGTGCTGCCATTTTCGAGGATCTTATCAAAGAATCTAACGCCCTTTAATAGCACATTTAAATAATCCAATCCGTAACATTCCAATAGCAGAACAGGACTTGGAATCATTTTTGTGAGAAAACGAAAGAGAACCGAAAAATTTTCATTTTCACTTAAAAGTTCTGACGCTTATGCTTGTTGAGACTTGTCGGCTTCGCTTAGTGCACTTGTTTTTTCTCGGGTTTCGCTCTCGCCCAAGTACTCGGGTTAATGTTTGCAGCGGCCCAAAAAATAATAAATTTCCATGCGAAAGTGATATTGCTGATTGTAATTTTTTGCCTGCTGTCCCCAAGTAGAACTGAGAAAACTTCAGACAGTCTACCCTAATTAGTTCTCACAGCTAGGCAGACGATAATGAGACTGTCGACCTATGAGCCTGTGGGCGCTATTTCGGAGCTCTTATTTATTTAAAAATCTGCACGCAATACGAATACAATAGCAAAGATAAAAAAATGTAGTGTCTATATACCACTCTTCTTGTGTCGCAGTCGATGTATTACCGGGGAGGCAAAGAAAAAAAAATACTTTGAAAATTCTTGGAAAAATGTCTTTTTAATTCATCAATCATTTGTGACGTGGGTTCACATCTAGATCGACACTTTTCCATTTTCCAAAAAAAACCTATATTGAAATTATTATAATTTTTTTTTCTACCTTCGCTTCTTTTTTTTTTAACTTTCAAAATTCTCCTACAAATATTTCCCCATGTTCCTCCTTAAATTATTCGCATCGTTTAAAAAATCATTCAAAATGATAAAAGACAGGAGCGCCCCTCTCAGGGTCGTAAAAGCGAAAAGACGCAGTGACAAAATGCTACACGAATTAATTTTTCCTAATTTATACCAAGGTTTTGTTACATTCCTTGCTTTAAAGCTACATTTCTTATTTAGAAATTCAAATTTTAAAGCTTTTTCCGCAGGAGGAAAAATTCTGGGTTTACTTTGTCGGGAAAAGAGAAATACCCCAAAATATGAGAGAATAAGAATTTCCCACCCCGGGCTGATTTATTACCGAGTATTTACTTTCGGTTTTAAAGCGACATCGAATTTTCTTTAAAACGAGGATAAATGCAAGGAGGATTCCTTTGAAAATGATAGTGATTATGAAATCGACCGCTCCCCGTATTAAAGGGGAAATTTAGTTTAATCCATTAAAGGGAATTCGACGGTGCCTTTAAATAAATCATTAAGTTGGAAAAGAGTTTTACAGTATCTCTTGGAAAACTTGTAGCGGGCTAAAAGTTTGCAAAACCGACGAAGGAGAGATTCCAAAGGAAGAATCAGCCTCTTCTGTTTAAAATTTTGCGGAAACGACATGGAAGCAGCCCATTATTCGACTAAGCGAGGCAAGAGGCACCGGGATTTTCCTGACACCAACAGGTAGATTATATGCGCAATACTGATTTGACATTTCTTAAAAAATGTGCTCCAGGGTCTACGGAAATGTTCGAGATCACTGGAAAAAAAAATTAATAAAAACAAAAGGTATCGAATTCCGTGATGTCAATGAAATTTTTTCTTAATTAAAAGGATCAAGAATGTTCGGAATGTTGCTCCATGAAAAACGGAAACAAAGAGTTTCCGAATTTCCGGTACTTGTATCACGGGAAAAGAAAGGAAGACTGAAATTGTTCGTACTTTTAAGTAGATGTCCTCAGCGGAACTTATGAATTTTTTAGGAAAGAAAAAATTTAATTTACTCACAATAGATGATTTACATCATAATTTAGCAGACATTTTTAGAGAATTTAACTTGAAGCAGAAGGCAGTAAATAACAGACTGTTAATGGCGCTTAGACCTTATCACCCCGCGAAAACTGATTGGTTTTGTTAAAAACAGGAACATTATGTGGCCAAAGTTGAACATTGGAAGGCTGTGGGCTTGAGGTACGGAAATTCAGATCAATATCAATAAGGGGCTGTACGTATATTTGTGCTTTTCCGCGAAACGATGCTACGTAAAACAGGTCAAAGACGGATTGAGATAAAAATAAATAGTCATTACATATTTAGGACACATTTTCCATTCAGACTGCAGCTGGATCCAGATTTCCACGGGCTTGGATTCTATTAACGACTTCGACTGAGCATCATTTTAAAGGTATTTCCCAATAATTTTATTAGAGGTGTGTGCTTTAAGTAATTTGAATAGGTTATGCAATGAAAAAAATGAGGCAGCGCCCTAATAGAAATGAATCTTGGAAAATCAATACTTCAGATTTGGATCAAGATAAATTTATCAATCTTGGATCGTGCTTGCTTTAGGCTTAATTTCCGATTTTAGCATATGGAAGAGATAAAACTATGCTTTCCATTTTTTTTCTAGTTATGATTGAGTTTTGACGGATTTTCATATCTTGGGTCAATAATGAATGACTCTGAAAATCCAATTGGTGTTTTCAAAATCTTGCAATCGCATTTTCACATTTAAACTAAGCTTGAATGATCAGAAAATATTGACGAGTCAAAAATTGTATTTTCATATTTAAAAGAAAAAAAAAATTATTGCAGTGTGAACGAACGGGTCTTGCCCCAGACCCTGGGTAAATTTTCAGGTACTGTAATTTTTTGAATAAAGTTCGATGACCGTTTTTCTATTCCATTTATATAAAGAAACCATCAGAAATTTCATTGCATTTACCCAAAGCGATTTAACACACTTGTGACGAGATATTTTTTATTTTGAAAAAATCGGACGCACTAAGTTTGGTGATAGTTTAAGATTCAAAAATGCTTTCCGCGAGTGACTAAAATTATAAATTATAGGAAAAAATTGCAATGCTGATCGATCAAGACCCGACCAAGATTGATAACAGTAACGAAACAAACTGTTTCGGACATGGATATCCCGTACCGATCCGAGACTAAATCTTGATATTCCAATACTGATCTAGCTTGATCCAATAGAGCATTTCTACCAGGGAGTATATACGGCACCGACAGAGTTTTTGGAAAAACCAAGAACTTTGGTGAAAATCTAAAACACTGAATAGAGGAGAATGAGATACACCAATCCGACCTCAGTGTCCGAAATCGCCCTTACCGTAAAAAAAAGTCGAATCTCATGGAAACACTTACAATAAGTCAAACGAAAAAGGGATAACAAAATGTGACATTTTCGTATTTCCCTCGCGGAAATACGTTTAGGGATTGGATTATCGGAAAGGGCATTAATCAGGGCACAAGCACCTTTTGACATATAGAAGCTCTAAAACTTTGTAACAAGTTTCAAAATTCATTAAAAAAGTTGTATCGGCATTGTATCGGCAAGGTTGGATATTTAATAACGGCGAATCAACTTTAAAACCGTTTTTTTTTTAAACAAATCGTGCAAAATTCAAATAAAAACTGCCGGAATTTAATCAATTCGAATCCAAATCCGATTACCATTATTATCATCGTTATCAATTCATTTGCTTTTACCTCATTCTTTCAAATCACAATAGCCGGGAAATGGATTTTCCTTGGTTACGTGAAAATGGCTTGTGCTAAAAAGAGAAACCGGGAGGGATTTTTGTTTACTCTTTACTCCAAGAATTCTTTCTTAATACTTTTAGGGAAAAGGGCACGAAAAAAAAAAAAAATACGGAGGATAACTGGAAAATTGTTTAGGATGAAATTACCTTTCTTTCTTTTCTTCTTTATAAGAATTTAATAAAACGCTCGTGGGCTGGAAGAAGATGAAGCTCGCATTTCCGAACGGTGAAGCTCGATTTCAATTTGCTTTTGCTCTAAATATAAGTGAACGGTAAATTAACCTTGCACTTTAACTTCCCAAACGTGAAAAATTAACATCCTAACTTTACATCGTTTAAAGTTGAATAATTTATGTTACGTGAACTCATCATTTCAAAGAATTTGAAAATAATAAAAAGGAAAAAGTTCAAAAGTTTTTCCAGGAATTTGCATACTCACACAGTAAAAAATATTATGTAAATATGTTCTAAGAGGTCCACATAAATTTTTTATGTTGTTTCTCCCCTAAGGCAAACATAAAACAAAAACAACATAAAAATTATGTGGACCTGCTTATGTTGATTTATGTTGATTTTGACATAAAATTTTTTACTGTGCACGCAGGGATTCTTTTCAACCGAATGATTTTTCGACTATTGAAACAAGTCTGGAGCCAGTAGAAACTTCCATGTACTGGCTACTCTAATCCGGGCTTGAGGAAACTACTTCAAATATTCTTCATTAGGCTTAAATTTTTATCGAAGCACTGTGATTCTAATGGCAATTTTTTGGTGCCTTTTCATTTGAAATCTGCTTTAGACCTGAAAAATAATGGCAGCGGAAGCACCGTATTTCCTGGCAATTACTGACATAAGTCAATCTGACAAAATATGTCCCGAAAGAAAACTTTAAAAACAGCATGACATGTAGGTAATATTTCCTTTTTTATTTTTTTTTCTTTACTCAAAACTTTTTCCAGAGATTCTGCTGTGAAAATGCCACATTGCAAAAAGTTACGGAAGAGATTAAAAAAAAAAAAAAATGGAAAATCTTCTTATCAAGAACACCAAAACCTAAATCAAAAGTCCTTAAGAGATTGCCCTGTGATTCTCAGATCGGTGGGAACTCAAGCCAGTAATCCTGGTGACAAGTTTCCTTTTCCGACATAACCGGTCCTATAATAGAAAAAACCCCGGTCTTCCAAAAAGGAGTCATTTCTCTTATTTTGGCACCTAGCCCCTAAACCGTGCACAATATTTCCAATTGGACATACTTATTTCTTAAAAAAAAAAAAAGATGATGCACAAATTAGTCTAATTATCGTTATTAAGGAGTTAGTACACTAAGAAAAAAAACGCCTTCATTTACGTCCGTGACGTTTCTATAGCCCCAACTGCAAAGAGATTTTTAATTTGCGGCATCAACCCTATCAATCCTAATTTCTTAAGCCTTGAGGTTTAAAATTTTATGCCTGACACTGCAAATTTTAAATCTTTGAAGTTGGGGCTATAGGAACGTCACGAAGGCGGTTTTTTTTCTGAGTGTACACTGAGAAAACGCAGGGATAAATCTAACTAAATATATTAGCGGAAAATCGCTAATACATTTAGTTAGATTGTTTGGTTGACTAATAATATTTAGTCAGCCAAACTATTTTTTTAGTTGATTTAAGTAAAAAAAAATTTCTTATTAGTTGGTCTAACTAAAAAAATAGTTTGGCTGACTAATATTATTATTAGTTAACCGATTTTTCACTAATATATTTAGTTAAATTTACTCCTGAGCTTTCTCAGTGTAGCTTTAGCATTAAAAATTATGTTATTTGTTTGAAAGGAAAAGATTTCGGCAAAAGATGATGCTAATATTATACTTCCGTACGAAAACTTATTTTCTGGATGACTGTGGGATCATCATGCGTCATCACCAGTGGTAAACGATTAACCAATTAACAATTGCGGTAGAACTCGGTTATAACGAACCAAAAACTGGAGCAATTACACCAATTTTTGGGAAAAAATCGAATTAATTCCAGAAAAAAATGAAAAACGTACTTATGTTTGTAAAAAAAAAAAATGGGAGCAGAGCACTCCGTTTTTCCTAAAAAATTAAAAAAAAAATTGATTTTGATGTTTTTAAATCAAAATTGCGAAAAATACCTTGACTGTTTACACTCCGGCGCAACGTTGTGAACGTGGTGAACAAAGCCTCTAAAAATTGTTTCAAGTTTGATGTATTGTTAACTTCCTGTTTTCCCTTATTTTAATTTAATTTTAGAAAATTTAGGATTTTCGGACTTACGAACAAATCCGCTCAAATCTGTGGTAACAGAGTTTTAATGTACACTCAGAAAACAAAATAACTTGGCATAAGCTGTTATTATGCTTTAAACGCTTTTGTTTTGTGGGAAGACATTTTCTGACTTGTCGCAAGTCATTCAGTCGGCTGTCGGCAAGTCATATATTGTAAACAAACAAAATGGCGGCATACGTAGAATTTATACATTATGTTATGATAATACTGCTCATGCTCGTGTTAATAAATATGCATGCAAAACCATTATAATCTATGTGATATAACTTTTAAGATTTTTCATTTGATTTTTAAATCTTCTTTTCATAATTTATATGAAGAGTATAACAACCTAAACATACCCGTATCGTCTGCAATGGACAATGTTAGATTTCAATTCAATTTTTTAAAAGAAAATATTTAATTTAAGTTACGTGAATATAAAAATAATCCTGAATATCCATCTTGGTTAATCCCGAGGTCCACTTACATGTTTTTAAAATAAAAATTAAAATGACATTAAGTTTTTATTTCATTAAATAATAATCATTGTTTTCGCGAGCCGCCATTTTGATTCTAATAGCATAGTATAAGAATTGTCCGCTAGTGTCGCCTATTGTTTTGTGGCAAGACATTTTATCTCAAGGCGAACCGAAATGACTTATCACAAGACATTTTCTTGTTTTCGCGCGGTTTTTACGAAAAATGTCTTGTCTCAATGCACTTTTGCGTTCGCGTTAGTCATTTTTTTTTCTGAGTGTATTTTGTTTTGAAATTTTGTTCAAATTATCGGCATAAAGGTTGGATTGTTGTGGCGCTTACAAGATCTTAGGAATCAGAACAGGTGGAAGGGACAAAAGGCAACCATCGATTAACCGTGATAGGCCCATTCCGAATGCGGATACCCCCTTCTCTTATGTATCTCTAACAGTTCCATTCAAAGCACAGGCAATAATCCTTGGATTAATGATTTGCAATTCGGAAATAAAAAGTACTTTACCAACGATTAGGTCTAGTACCAAAATGAAAACAAGAGAAAATTAAAATTCAGATAGGATGGGACTTGTTTTGTACGTTTTTATCTGTGAAAACACAATGCAAAGGGATAAATTATCAAGGATTCCTTTTAGACTTTGGTACCTCCAATACAAATCTTTCGGGATTTCGATCATTGTTTCTTTTCCTCGCAAAACCCGAATCCCGGAGGATTTGGCTTTCATTAGTAATTTTCCACGATTGCTTTACATTGTTTTATAAAACTAGTCGACAGTTTTTGATTTATCCATAATCGATATTTTGATTTTGAATCGTGCACATTGACTCCCTGGGTCAAAATATCCCATGTCCGAGTATTTGGTATGGAAGAAAAGAACCAATTCTAAATTAAGAATTTGCAATGGGTACATTTAAATGTGACCCGTTCCACCCCATGAAAAGCTTTTTAAAAATTTACCGATGAAAAACTGACAATACGGAAAAGTACAATTTTTTGTTTTAAAGAAAATGAAATTGAAAGAATGCTCTCAGACGAGTAATACATCACAAACACATAAAAATTGGGTGAGTGATGGAAGACACACACGGGAAATATTGCGCATTTCACCTCCGCTGACGTTCGCTTTCTTGAGGAGAAAAAAAAAAAAAAAAAAAAAAAAACATCATCCGAAAGAGGATTTTCATGCTCGATAGTTAGGCAGATGCTATCTCCTTCCTTTTTTTTAAAGGAGAAACTTTGCACCGAGTAAATACAGAACAAGAAAAAAAATTGCTCGGCGGAGCATGAAAAGCTAAATAATTTCAGGAAGAAACTAATGGTTTGGAATAAGATGCGTAATTTTTTTTTTTTTTTTTTTTTTTTTTAAATCGAAGGAAAAAAAAGCGCGAGGAGAAGAAGTTTTCAGCGAAAAAGAGGATCATCACTTACTTGGGTTTACTTTTTTGTTTCATCCCGAATTTTTCCAGAGTAGTTGACATCAAACGAAACGGAAAGGTGTAAAGTTCCACTTGGCGGAGCAAACATCTGCGCAGCAAACAATTTTAGTAATGTTTTTTTTTTTCCTCTTTCTCCGGCTTGGGTTTAAAATAGAAAGACGTAATCGGTTTTTAACCCTTTCGAAATTTTTTTTTATCATATAAAAAACTGCTAATCCGGTTAGATGGGAATCAAAGTAATGGAACTTTGCAAGAGAGGAAAGCGAAATATTTTAGATAGCAGCAACAACTCCTTAAGAATTTAAACGAACCAATTAATTCACCCTGAGACAATATCAAGAAGTCAAAAAGTTTTGTTGTGTAGAAACTGAGAGACTTAATTGCATCCTTATGAAGCAACTTTTAAAAACAAGTTCTCTTTCAACTAATTTTCAGAGTTTCTTACATACGTCCCTTTTTGATCTTTTTAAACGGTTTTAACTTTTTAATTTAAGGCAGCATATTGCGGCTTTCTTTTAAGAGCATCCGAGGGCCCGTCCTCTGATGAGACCGGGTCCTTGAACCGCCCCAAGAGCCCCAGAGTCGCTTACCGGCCAACTATACGAACCTCGAGAAACGGCATCACTGGACTTCCTCGAAAAAAAGCCTTCCCAAGTTTTTTTTTCCATCTCGTGACGTTTCCCGTTCAGTAGCAAGACTCGGAGAAACCGCAAGAGGAAAAAAATCGTTGATAAATTAACTTGGCGGTTTTTTCGCAACGTGAGAAAAGTCAAATGACGGTAGTTAGAAGGACGATAAATGGACATTCTATCTAAAAGGGTCGAGTCGACCGCAATCCGGGGAGGGGGGGGGGGAGGGGTAACTGACGTTTGTCTCGTTATAAGAAGAGTCGGCGGTTTCCTTGTCAAGAACTTTAAGTAATTCTGCGGCCTTTGGTCATAACATTTATTACATCAAAACCGGCAAGTACACTTTTCCGTTTGCTTTCATCATGTTTTCGGTCCTTATGATAAACGCTCTAAATGTGAACTTGCTTGTCAGTTTACCCAAAACGTTATCGTTGAAAATGTTTAACGATTCGATTGCCACTTACGAAACCCAAATTATTCCGAATTTCCCACAGCGGTAATTTCCTTTCATTTGTTTTCGTATGGGCTCGTTAATCCGATAACATAATATTTTAATGGAAGCACGCACTTGATTTTCCCTCGTTTTCGACTTTTGACATCAAAGAAAAAAAGCAAAAAAATAAAAGACCCAAAGCAAAGAACTTTCCATAGGAGAAAGTTTTTGCGGTAATTTTCCTCCGTTCTAATTATTTTTACAGAATATAATCCGTAATCGCTAACACTCTTTTCCTCCTTTGAAAACCCGGGAATTGTAAAATTCCACAAATGTTCCCTCAGGATGAATATAATGACAAGGAGTATCGCATGGCATCCGCTAAAAAGGTTCTCCGAATTTTCTAATGATTTTAACAACCTTTTTTTAAGCGAATAATCGTCACATCATTATGGACTCGGAGTTAAATCATTTTTCGAAAAAAAGATAACTTATAAGTAACAAAAGATTCGAGATTAAACGACTTTTCCGCTGAAAAGGTACATTTTATTTTTCTTTTTCTTTGCTCCTTTTTTCCAATTTCCTTTTTTTGGTTTATAAAGACACGAAATGAAAGTTAATACCAAGAATTTTTTTCATTTCGTTTCTTCTGTTTGCACAAACAAGGAAAATAAGGATATTGTAAATAAAGTAGCAGCCAAAGGTTTAGAGCAAAACTCGAGGAGAGAAAAAACAATGGGAAACCAAAGATTAAAATCGTGATTGTTTTATTCTTTTAATTTTTTTTTCCTTCCCCCCCCCCCTTTTTTTTTTTTTACTCGTTTCCCTTTATCAACACGCTCCCTCGACTGTTTCGGGCAGCGCGACACTCGACGTATTCAAAGAAATGCAAATGAATTATTTAGAAAGAGTAGAATCTCATAAAAAGGCTTCTTTTTCTTTATTTGCTCCTAGATTCAGTTCCCGGAGGTGTTATGAAAAAAAGATGTGGTTGAAAGAAAAAATTGAGTTGAGCCAGTCGAGGCGAAGTTAGGCGCGAGGAGTCAAAAAAGTGGGGGAAGTCCTGACAGAATATAAAAAAGAAGACATAGACCGCCGAGGTGAAAAGTTGCATTTGGGCATATTGAGATTCTGTGCCCTTGAAAACATATGCCAAAGTGTTTTAACAAGCCACCCGAAACCAAAAAAGGCATTTTGTTTCTAAATTGAAAGTTCCTGAAGAAATCCCTAATTTATAATTTAAAAAAAAAAAAAAAAAAAAAACTAAAAATGATTTTACTTTGGAGAAGCATTTTAGGTTCACATTTTAATTTTACCAATTCAGAAACTAACATTCTACAATTTTTTTTTTTTTTTTTTTTACTATATTAAGAGAAGCTGCAGGGATGTAAGCACTTATTTAAGTGGCCAAAATAAAATTATTTCTGCCGAAATGTGTAGTTTCTTAAAGCTCAAACTTCAGGGAAGAATCGGAGTTAGGTTTTGAATCCCTAAGTTGGAAAAAAACGGACGTGAATCGCTACTGCATATACAGGGTGGCAGATTTTATACTGCAGCCGGAACCATTTGAATTCGGTTAATGCTATCGAAGATTGGTTTTATCGGAATTGATGTATTTTTCGTGCCCTATAAAGCCGTGAAAACCAAATTTCGATAGCATGATTCATACGCTTGCGCACAAGGTCGACTCATGCGTATGATTTTTTCGCAACCTGTTTATTGTTAAAAATGGATGCTGCATCAAAATCTGAGCCCTGTAGTCGTTGAAAAAATTTTTTTAAACTGTTAATAAAGGCGGAAAAAATTAAAAAAAAAAACGGGAAAATCACTCGGTTTTAGAATGTTCGAATGTTGGTGGCCATCGCAGTCCATGGTCGAACTGTGATAGGTTTGCCGCGGGAAATAGGTAACCAAGCAGTGTTTGCGGTGGTTTAGAAACCACCGATTCAAGATGGACGTGTTGTTTTCAAAAAAAAAAGTAAATTGTAATTAACATTTTAATTGATGTGTCGATGGATTATCAGGTAATCAGGTATCGTTTGTTGGGAATTTGAAAAAAAAAAAAGACATTGGTGCTTTGTGATCGGGTTGATTTTTTTTGTTGTTGTATTTGCAAATTTCACAGGAAAAAGCTCAAATTCTCAGAGTTGTGTTTTCTGAAAGCTCAAATTCAGTAGGATAACACAAAATCCGTTTTTAGTCACAAAATTGAAAAACATTAGGCGTGAACCTGAAAAAGCTCAATTTTCCTTTCGTATATGTAACTTAGGTATTATAATATCGCACAACTTTTTTGTTTTATCGCTACAAATTTGGGGCCATGATTTTATGAAAGCTCAATTTTAGGGGCATAGAACGGCACCTGTTTCAAAATTTTAGTTTTTCATTGTACTGTGCGGGAAGTTGGCAGTACAAAGTTGATAATGCGAATAACTCTTTTCTTTTAAAAGTTCAAATTCTGAAATTTCATTTTCGTGAAAACTCAAAAAAAGCTCAAAATCCTGATACAGTTTACAAAATTTTGAGCATTTTATTGTAATGACGACTTTACGGACCCTGGAATTTCTTAGAAAAATTGCGGAGAATACCAAAAAATATCTGAGAACTTAAATCCTGAAAAAGCTTTTTCCCCAAAATTGGTAAATCCCGAATAATCCCAACAAATGAGGACCTCTTATTTCCAGCTTACAAGGTTCAGATAAATCGACCTAAAAATGGAAGAAGTTTAACAACAAACTGTAGGATCATGAAAATTAGACGAGAGCTAATTAAAAGGATGGATCTTGCTGAGAAAGTATTGGGTGAATTTCGAAAGAGCGACCTGAAGGAAATCGACGGAAATCATACATTATAAGGCAAAATTGTGAAAAGGAAGAACGGACTGCTTTCTCAGTTAGATCTCCTTGTTTTTTATTAAAATCAGTAAATGATTTGTAGGCGCACGCACGGGGACGAGGAAAGATCACTGTGGAACCAAGGCTTACTGAATGAAGCTTAAAAATTCAATCGACGACAATAGAAAACACTCCCGGAATCCCCAAGATTTAAATAAAAACTGATTTAAGTCTAAATAAAAAAAGGGGGAAATAAAGCAAAAGCGTAATAAAGGATATGACCAAAGGCAGGAACAACAAGCACTCAAATTCCCGAATACCCAAAAGTGTAATATTAGATTTACCTCGGAGTTGCAATTTCGAAAAGCCAAGCTAAACAAACAACCGTGAATATATACATACAGATATAAAAGGATATCCGGTTACCGTTTTTTTTCCTTAGGAGAAACCGGAAACAGTTAACCTTCTGCTGTGTGTTGTGATTTATTGGATTCATTTTGGAGTATTGTACCGGGAGAAATAAATATCGATTAACTTTAAATGGGAACCGTCAAGACGCGTTATTTACTGGTTTTATTATGTGGTTTGCCGCTTGACTTGCGGGTATGTGTGTGTGTGCGAGGGCGAGAATAAACCTTAATCCCCGAGCTTTTGCCGTCGCTGAGAGAGACAAACAACCGACCTGATTTCCGAAACGGTCCCTTTTTTGTTATTTTGTCCTTTAACAGAGTGACGAGGATTGACGAGCGCCACGAGGAAATGTAGGAAAAACAATTCAGCACACGGGGGGTGAGTCCTCGCTTTTTTTTCCCAGCATTTCTCGAAAAAACCAGAATGTTTAAATCGGAAAATTAGGGATAATTCAAGCATTTAGGTAAGCAGCTTAAGGGCGAGGAAAGGATGTAGGAA
The DNA here is from genome assembly GCA_037577465.1 of Liposcelis bostrychophila. Classification (NCBI taxonomy): domain Eukaryota; kingdom Metazoa; phylum Arthropoda; class Insecta; order Psocodea; family Liposcelididae; genus Liposcelis; species Liposcelis bostrychophila. Next base: position 59,057,236 of record CM075208.1, on the reverse strand, counting down.
AATTATACGCCAATGTATAATTTTCAAAATGAAAACTTTCTTCTACGGGAAGGAAGGGAGGTGTCAAACATGTCTCGAATTGAGCTTACGTTATACCTTTACCGCTCGAAATCGATTTTATTTTAGTATTTAATCTTTAGTCATCACATTCACTAGAACCAATGACAGAAATATTCTTACTCCATACCCTGGAAGTTTAAATTAACAGCCGTCTTTTTTCCAAAATTTCCAGTAAATGGCTCTACGGACTTATGGGAGTCAATTTTTCCTGAACATAAAATTTGAGAAAAATCCGAGGAAATTTCTACATACTCAGAAGATGAATTTTTATTAACTTCAGAGGCCATCATCAGAGTTAATGGCTGGTCTTTTCCTAAGAATCCAGAAATTCGGCAGTCCCTTTTTTGAGAGAGGAAAAAAAAAAAAAAAAAAAAAAAAACAGTACCGGTACCGAGAATTAGGAAACAGAAATCAACCAAAGTGGATAAAGATTTTCAAAAATCATCTCGAGCATTCTGAAAAATGGACAGGAGTCGGGGCTGATGTCTATTTCCAAATTTCAAGGATTCTCAGGTGAGATCCGAAGTCAGATATTCTGCCCGGGATTCCTCGTTTCAGAATTTCCCGAAAATATACAGTCTACTCTCCCTATAACGTCATCGGTTATAACGAAAACCTCTGCAGTACGTAAAAAATGGCACGGTCCGGCCGAACTCCCATATAACACCATGTATTTCAACTCCGCTTTATAGCGGCCACTCCCTGTAGTACGTAACGAAATCTTCGATTTTTGAAAGAATATTAGCCATTTTTATAGGAAAAATTACGATTTTTGCATGAAAAAGAGGGAAAATGAATAATGATTTTCCTTCATAAAGAAAAGAGAATGACGCCATATATCTTTTATTCATATTCAGCCGCAAAAATTTGGTATCGAAAATTACACTTTTGAATCAAAAGTTTATTTTGTTCCGTTTTATTTAGTTTATCGGTAGCATTTCAACGTGGCTGAGAGAAGAGAAATAAAAAAAAACTGTAACTTTTGAACAAAATTAGGAATTATTGACTGCGTCAAAAAAGGTAAAAAAAAATTTTCTAGAAAAGAATCCCATTTCATGTCAACATCGGTTTTTACGTAACTCTCTGTAGTACGTAAAAATCTGTCCGGCCCCTGTGTTTACGCTATAGTAGTGATGCCGATAAATTGAAAAAGTTATCGATATAGTATATCGATATTTTTTTTAAAGAAAATATCGACCTCATCGATATATCGATTGAAAAGCTATCGATAAGTGAATTATCGATAAATTGAACCAATTTTTTCAAAAAAGCAAAAAAAAAAAAAAAAGGTTGCTGATTAAAAAAAAAAAATAAAAAGTTTGTTGATGGTACTTTTTTTCTTCTAAAAAGTTTTGTTTTGTAATGTTTTGTTTAAAAAATTAAAAATTTTTTTTGCAAAATTTGCAAAATCCCCGAAAAAAATACAGTTTTTTCCCGAAAATATCGTTCAAATTATCGACCAGAAATTTATCGATATGGTGTATCGATAAAATTGTAAATATCGAAAAAATATCGATAATTTTAGCGTCGATTTATCGATATATCGAAGTTATCGATAAAATATCGGCATCACTACGCTATAGAGAGAGCCGACTGTAGTTCGTATGAACTCTCGGTTTCAACTTTTGACTAAATTTTCCTCCAGTTGAATGCCAGGAAAAAACACGCGAGACAGGTTACCGCCACATACATCTTACTACTGAACATGCTCTCGGCCTGATAAGTCTCCATCTTGGTATAGTAATCTACTATTTTCGAAAAAGGTTTTTCTTGCAACAAAACAGCAATGCTTCGCCAAAATCTTTCGATCGTTTTCAAATTTACATATAAGGAACACTATTAATTTTTCTGAGTGACATCTTAGAAAAATTAATTAATCTTTCAAAGAATTCTAAATAATTTTAGCCCGGCACACCGAAAAAGGGCTTGTCCGTGAATCCCCTTTGATCTTGTGGCAAAGATCCCTCCGCGGATAGTTCCATAAAGCGCCAGGACGCACGTCCTTGCAGTTAAACTAATGAAGCAATTGTAAAAGCATGAAAGCTGCAAAGGTCAAGTTCGCCCCCTCCTTTCATTTATTTATCTCGCTTTTGTTCCCACTTTCGAACAGAGCAAAAACTTAAAAAAATTTCTCAGAAGAAAATAAAATAACAGCTTTTAATTCTCGGCCCCTTAGCAAAATTTTAAGATACAGCACTCTGCATCACAATCCTTCTCATGCTATATAATTATTGACTAAAGCTCTAATTTCCAAGTTTAAAGCAAATAAAAAAAATAGGAAGATCGTGAAGAGAATAAAAAACAGGAAAAAGGGAGAAAAACAAAAATCAGAGAAGTGGAATTGAAAGCCACTCGAAATTAAAAACGTGGAAATTCGCGTCCTTAAGATTTTTTTTCCTTCAACGTTGTTCGTCGTTTTTTTTCTTCAGAAACATAATTAATATTTTAGGTTTGAAAAAAAAAAACTTCAACAAACAATTCATTGAATCGTTACACTTAATTTTTCGAAAGCAATGGGAAACATTAGAAACTGATTAATTGCCTGTCTTTGCGGCATTATACATCAAAAATCCGCGGCTTTATGCTGTCGTGCTTTTCATCAATAATATTGGATTTAAAAAAAAAAAACCTAATGGCCAATTTGTCCCATACGAAAAAAAAAAAAAAAATTAAATGTCAGCTTTGATTCGACCTTTCGTTTTGGTATTCGAAAATTGTTTTCCGTACGTAGAGAAGAATCGAATTTAGAAAATGTCATTTGTGACAATAGGCAACAGATAAATCCTTATCGAAAATCAACGTAATTGGAAGTGGAGATTGTCGGATCAACCTTTTTCGATTCCGGGTTAATACTTCGATATTACAAGGAAAAAAAAAGTCACTGTCCGGGGAAAAAAAAAAAAAAACTAATGAAATTTTAACGCCCATTTACTTGATGAAGTGGATTTTGGTGTGTTTACTCTATCGATTTCTGTTTTTAAAGTGAAATTTCATTGGGCGAGAAGCGGGACTTTGACCGAAAAAAAAATGCTTTCGGGGAGGATTTGAACTCGTATTAATATCATCCCTTCTAATAAACCAGTCGGAGCAAAAAAAAAAAAGAAATGTTTGACCCCTCACCGTTGTAGAAGCAAAATTTCAACTTCAATTTGGTATCTTTTTATTTTTATTTATTTATTTAGTTTTTTTTTCGAAACAAAATAAAAAAATTAAAGAGAGAAAGAGCTTTTTTCCCTGCTGAAAATAAATAACTCACGACGCCGTGTTGAAAAAATGTATAAATGATTGAAAGAAAACTCTTATCGAAAAGTAATCCTATTACGGTTACTTCTCATGAAAAACCAGGTTTTCACATTATCATTCGTTTAAAAAGCATGGTAATTTTATCAGAGAAATTGAATTCTACGGTCAGGCTGAAAACTGAAGTTATTGAAACTTGAGAACGGTAGGATTTTAAAGTAGTTTGGCTGTCCCACTACGTCAAGTAAAACAAAACCTAGACTCAAAGTCCCTAAGAGTGCTCTCAGAATCATTTCTGAAAAATTATTTAAAAGCAGATAGAACTTCGGAAAATGTCAATACCGGACATTATATCGACATTCCATATGTGGAAGTTTAGAGAATTTGGTCCGGAAGGAAGGTTAGAAGGTTAAATCTTACGTAACTATTCGCAACCTAACTTATTCTCCCAAAGTTCAAAACATGGGCCATTTTGCCCTGGTCTCTTCAGGTCACTGGATTACCAGGATTAATGACCGTATTTTCGAGCGTCGACTTTTTATTTTTCTTTCCCCGTCAACTTCTTTAAGAATAGAAGAAAACTTTCCTGCACCTAAAGCTCACGGAAGCTAACGGAAAATAATTTCTGGTATTTCCCAACTAAGTACTAGACCCATTAAATTATACATCGAAAGACAAAGGAAACCTTTCTCACAAGAGTGTGATTCAAGCCAAGTACCAAAAAGCAAGTAAAATTCGATAAAACTTTCTTAAAAACCGGTAATTAGGCTTCCTGGTTTCCCTCCGATTAAACTTTTTTACCTGAATCATGTTTTAGGAAAACAGAGTTAGAGTTTAAAAAGGGTTAAAAAGCAAAGAGGAAGGGAGGGTAAGAGTGCAAGTTTTCGCTTAAGTTTTTGAAACTTCCATTATTTTGACTTTTGTTAAAAAGAGTTAGGAGAGGCCTAACGACTCTCTTGGGTACCTTCTTCCTTATGCTTCACAAAAGTGTTTCCTCGATTTTATGCTTCATTTTGAAAGATTTACGTCAGGCAAAAAATCAGAGGAAACGAAGAAAGAAAAAAAATTGCGTGGTATGCAAGGCACAGAGGACTCGAAGCGGAATCGCGGGGACGAGATCAGGCTAAAAACAAGGAGAATGGTAATGGGGGTGCATACGCACCCCATTAAACTTTCTCGCGGCTTTATTGGTGGGAAAAAGAAGTGGAAATAAAGAAAAAATGTAAAAAATCAAGTTTAGGTTTTCAAAGGGTATTAATTAAATCCGAGGTACACGAATCTCGCTGTACACACATAAAGAATCCCAATTTTGGAAAAATAATTCCATATTCGGATTCCTCTACCCCGAAAATATTTTCAAAAATCCGGTTAGTTTTTTGATCCGAGGTACACGAATATCGCTGTACCCACATAAAGAATCCCAATTTCGGAAAAATAATTCCATATTCGGATTCCTCTACCCCGAAAATATTTTCAAAAATCCGGTTAGATTTTTGATCCGAGGTACACGAATCCCGCTGTACCCACATAATGAATCCCAATTTCTGAAAAATAATTCCATATTCGGATTCCTCTACCCCGAAAATATTTTCAAAAATCCGGTTAGTTTTTTGATCCGAGGTCCGCGAAATCCGCTGTACCCACAAAAAAAATCCGAATTATGGATTGTTCCTGTAACTCGAGATATCGATATGACGTAATAAGTCATATCGATATATCGAAATGACTTAATCGATATATCGATATGACTTATTACGTCATTCGAGATATCGATTTTTAGGCCTAATTTACACGTAGCCTAATCCTCATAATTTGTGAACCAATCATCCGAATTCAACCAATTTTGATGGTATGATACTTTGACCAATATCTACTACAGTACGAAAATTGGTGATGATTTGTAGCCGGGTTCGAGATTTATCGTCGCAAGAAGAAAACCAAATTTAAAAGTTCAAATATTTGCCGTTTACGTAATTTTTGAAATTTTTAAAAAATAAGAAAAGACCCCCTCTTATTTTTCGACGAAAAATACGTGTGCAAAATTTCTTTTTGATCCGATGCGTAATAGCGGAGAAAAAGCTCCGGGCGTACGCGGCGTACGAGGCGGACAACCGGGAACTCAGAATTTTATTCTAAGTATAACTATATAAGTTTCATGTAGAAACTCGCAGGATTAACGATTTTCCCTTTTCCGACCACGGCAATACTTTCTTCGCGCCCGCTTCGCGGCCACTCGAAAGTAAAAATGCGATATAAAAAAAAATTTTTCCCATCTCATCCCGGAAGTAGATGAGGATCCCTAAGCGAGGATTCCGTTACCGTTTCTAAAAAGAAACCATTAAAGCTAAGTTGCTTTTTAAACGAATCATTAATTCAGGTGATAAACTCGAGAAAGAAGAATTCTTTACCGTTCATTAGTTACCTAACCTCCATTTTCCTTCAAATAGATATTTTTCATTTGTTTTTTTCTAGCATCACGTTTGACTATATTTTTTAATAATAATAAAAAAAATTCAAAACCATCCGGTCGAGTTTAAATTTCGGAGCAAAGAGAGGAAAATTGCGTTATTGAATAATGGGATTATTGTGGAAACATTCCAGAAAGCGTTTGTGTTTGCCAGACAGCAACCGTGAAATATCGTTTAAGATAACCGCTTCTGTCGTGCACAATAAGATTAGTCAAGTGTGTGCTATCATATGGTTCTTAAAATCGCCGGGAAAGTTTTTGAAAATTAATTTCGGCAGGCATCATCCATCATGATACAAATGCGTTGGCGGAATCCGAAAACGGATTTAGTATGCCATAAAACTGGGAAATTTTCCCCCCCAAGTACCGAGAATTCTTCTTTCAAAAACGGAAATTTTGAATCCCGAATTGCCGAATACCCAGGAATATCGAACCTTCACCTATAATATGGAAAATAAAGAAACTGTATGGTCTCAAATGGAAATTCTCCGCAATATTTGAAATTTCTTTACAGGAGGAGAAACCTCTTTATTTATTTTACAGATTTTGATTTCCTAAAAATTTAAAAATCAGGGAGCGATAGCTCCAATTCGCCATAAGATTTAGGGAGAAAATCCCGGAACATTTTTTTGACATGAGCTTTTGCCTAAGGATTAACGATTAATGGCAATTATAAAATTAGGTTACCTGTAAGTTATGAAAGCAAAGACGAGGCCGACTAGAGAAACGCTGCTCCCCAGAACGGCGACGAGAGACAATATGCTCTCTTCCGTCATATCCGCACCTCGAGCTCCAATCATGGTGTAATTCGGAAATCCGTGAATCCTGGCCGTGTAAAAGCTCTCCATTGTTCTATCTCCTCCGGTAAACTTTACGACAATCGATTCGCTACCATTATTACTCGCTTATTCACTTGGATCTTTTAGACTTAAATTGTTGCTTTAATATCGCGACACTTGAATGCATGTTCGTTTCTTTTGATCTGACACTTTCGAATTAGTCATTTTTTAACGTGTAAAACCGTTACAGCTTTCTTCGACTTTGATACGCCTCAGGACCATTTTCCTAGTTTTGATAATTCATCAATCTGAAACAAAAAAAGAAAACAGGACATTAAAAAAATTAAAACAATTAACCGAAAATATCGGCGGTTATCTTTAACTTGATTTGGCTCTGGTCCCAAACACGGGGCTCCCGTTCTTGTAACCGATTCTTTTTAATTATCCACTGGAAATAATGCGCGTCGATTAATTTCGCTAACAATTTGCATGTTGCAATAACGCATCATTAATTTCTCTTTCATCATGCACCGCGATGGCTAATTACAAAAAAAATATCTGAATCGACATTTTGGAAATTCCACAAACATATTATTTCAAAAAAGGTAACACCGTATACGAAAATTTAATTGAGCTCGGTTAAAGCTAAAATTAGGAAATGAATAAATTCAATTAGTTCAGATTTTTTTTCCCCCTCTTTTTTTTTAGATTTTATTTTTATTAATGGAGGAGGAAGAGAATGCTTGAAAATAACGTTTTCAGTATCAGTATTATTAATTAAACGAGTAACCGCATTGACCTTCCGCAAGTGTCAATTCATATTCCCTTCCATCTGATTGACGTCGATTGAAAACTTTTATTATTAATTAAATTTTTTTTAAAAGGGAACAAGAAACAGGCTGCGGGAGAAAAAATTGGTTCCGTATTTTCGGGAAAGGCTGTTAGAATATTTCATCTATTTGAGCTTGATCTGTATTAAACTTTCCATATGTTTCTACCTTTTTCTTTGACTAAAGTGACCAAAAAATGGGCCAAAATCTTAAGAAATTCCTTTTTTTTTTTAAACTGCCAACAAGCAGGTGAGCATGCTATGTTAGATTTCCCTAAAATGTGGTCTAGATTAAATTTTTTTTTTTCTTATAAAATCTAGTGTTCAAAGAAATGGAAGAGTATAAAAAAATGTTTCCGTCACCAGCTTAAAATTTTACTATCGTATATTTTGCGTAAGCAAAAAAATTAATCAAAAATCATACTTTTTCGCCTTGTGTTTTTCGGTAAAAACGGTTAAGAATCATGAAAAAATCATGGAAATGATTTGGAATGAAAATGATTTGGATGGAACGGTTATCAATCATGAAAAAATTTCTTTTTGGTCAAAGTAAGAATAGCTTTAAATTATTTTTTTTATTTAGACAGGGACCGCTTGTAATTGGCTCTAATTTTTTGCTGTTAGCGTCCGATTTAATATAATAATAATAATAATAATAATAAAAAATTTCTTTTTGGTCAAAGTAAGAATAGCTTTAAACGCACAAGTTAGAAGGCCTTATCTCAGTCACTTAAATTTAAAAATTTGCAAAAATCGTAATCCGAGATGAATTCCCTCAGAACTGCGACATCATAGATGAAAGGCCTCGTTAGATTATCATTTGCAAATGATTAAATTTCCTTTATAAAGGCTCGAGGTTGAGTTTGTAAATTGGATGTCCAAGTGTTTACTGCCGTAATACAGATAGACTAATAAGATCGTATTAAACCTATTTGCATTAGTTCGGTCAAGTGTAAATAGATTCCTCAAGAGAAACAGACACAGAGAAAGCAAACTCTTCATTTTCATATAATCAATAAGATTTCTCTCTTTTGTCCCCGTCCCTTCCCCCTCGCCGCGGCGTCTACTTAAACTTGCCGGAATTTTGATTCTGCCGAAATTTAAAACTTGATAAAATTTTCTTTGGACCGGGGCCTTTCATTCGATAATTGAACAACGGGGGAGAAATGAAATTCAATCTCTCTAAATCTTTTATTGTTATTACAATTAAGGAAAATAGCTTTCAGCATGTCTTTCCATCAAACAAAAGTTGAGGGATTTCATTTCTCTCTTCTTGGGTTTAAATAAATTCAACCGTTTCCGTTTTAATGGACGCTAAAACATTCCGAATAATCTTAAACTTTGGTAAATCCCGAATAAATGGGATTTCCAAGGCGATTTCCCTCTTCCAAATTGAAAATGCATTCACCCACAAATTAGCCCAACTCTTGATTGAAAGAGCCAGTTAATCTTAATGTTCTTTTTCTTTATTTCATTATTTGCGTTCATGGCGCAGCATATTTCTCTTTTGTTGGAGTAAAGAAGACAAAAAAAAAATTGGAAATAATGGAAATAATTGGATGAAGCTCCGAAATGACACCAAAACGGTATTAAACCTGTCATTATTTCCAAGTGAAAAGAACAAAATATTACAAAACTAAGGCAATGCTTTACAGAAATTAAACGGCCATGGTAATAGATTATAGAAATATAATAGTGAAATTTAGGCGCCTTTTTCATCTGGGAACAGAACAGTTAACGTTGATCAGGTGAAAAAAGATAGGAAGTAAGAAATTTCACAGCCTAATCTCAGGATCCGAACTTGAGGGGTTATTTAAGTGGCATATCAGCATAAATTTGACTTCCCCCTACCGGTTGTGTGGAAATGAAAGATTCTTTGGGATTTCGAACATTATTTGTGAGCACTGCCGTGCTTTCCTTTAAAGAATAAAAAAAAAATTGCAACTTTGACATGCCAACGAAGAGAAAGTCTTAATGGTTTTAGGCCTCTTTCAAAAACAGGTTTCCGGCAATAAAATCTGCAAACTGTAGGTGGTTATGGAATTTGGGATTTGGGGGTTAGAAAATTTAAACTAGAAACGTCTTCAAATTAAAGTCCATAAATGTCATTAATTTTGCTTAACAACTTCCACTGCCAGGACAATCGCATTTAAAGAGCGTTGACTGTACCGAAATATCTGAAATCCGCACTTTTGATTCTTTTCAAAATCCCAAAAATTATTTTTCAGTTCCAAAAAAGTTTCCAATTTCAGTTTCGAAAGATGTTTTTTCTTAAGTGCAATCAACCGTCAATTAATTTTCTTTTTCTTCGACAGTCGAAAGTTTTTGAAGATTTCGACTAGATTTGTAAGGATCCTTTTTTTTCCTCCCTGGGATATTTTTAGGAAATACGATTCAAATATTTATTAGTTAGAAAATGCCCTCTGAGAATATCAAAGTCACGTAAACTAATGTGGGTTTTTTCTCCTCCTTTTAATACTGGAACCGAAATATCAACCCTACCAAGGGAAAATGATATTTGTAACGGTTGTCATCTTAATTTCTCATTTTCCCACATATTTTCCCAAGGAAAGAAAACCAAAAACATTTAGCGTTCACCACAAAAAACGAAATTAAAAAAAATAATAAAATAACATCGTTTTTCTTACGAAAGCTTTTTCAAGACGCGAAGACTAACGGGAAAAAAAAGCACTTGGTACATCGATATATGATTCGTTACTGAAGTGTCGAGAGCTTCGCCGGTTGCCTAACCATAGACTCGCAGACGATATCTATTATTTTCGAACGCGACGATTTTGCGCTTTACCCCGCTTTCAAAACTTTTTCAAACAAAACCTTTTCCCTATTATAATTTTTTTTTAGCGGAATCCCGCTCTTTATGCTCTTAATAATGACGGTTTATGTTTTTACTTTGAAGGTAACCCTTGCGGGTTAATCGAATTTCCTGATTGACCTTATATACGTCTAATTAAGGGAGCCCATTTTGCAAAGTTAGTTAAAATAAAAATAAATGACGGGACTGAAAGGATCGCTTTTTCTTTGAGATTACACTCTCAAGTGGGAAGAGCATTTCTGTTTTGAAAAACACCGAGACGTTCGGAAAGTTTAAATAGAAGTAAAGCGAAGGTGAGGAAAAAGGAAAGCAATACTTTTTCACAAGACGTCGCAATAAAAAATAAAAGTTAAACAAACAAGCAAGTAAGCAAGCAAACAAACAAACAAATAAACAATTCATCAAGATAAAAAATAGAAAAGAAACCTCTAAAGAAGTCGGCTTCGGGGTAATGAAAAAATCATGGACTAGCGCTCAAAGTGGATTTCATCAAGAAACTCGTCATCACTCCTACGGTTTTTAAACCATCCCTAAAGAGATCGAACATATTCTGTAGAAAATGTGGAAAAATATTCTGTAGGAAAATGAAAGTCAGTGAGATCGGTTAAAGTTTGTGTACCGCAAATCTCAATGCACATAATCACTTTTACTTAGAAGATATTTTTGTTGATTTTAATAAATAATAGGGTGCCCCCCTGAAAAATCTTTAAAAAAGTCAAAAATATTGTGTGCAAACCCTGAGTTTTGTATCTGTACATACTCTAACACATGCCTATAAGCACTTCGATTTCCCCATTTAAATACATGGGGATTTTTCGATTTTTACTGCATATTTTTTTTCGCATATTTGCTTTTTTTTCTTTGTGCAAAATAAACAGATCAAAATTTGATCACTGAGCCCAGCTACTTCTTGCTTCTGTAGTTATTGATAAAAATTTCAAAAACTTCAAATGTACCACTTTCCTTCCAATGACTTGAGAATTCGAAAATATATCTAAAAAGCCCTAAAATTATGGTTTTTAAGCAGGCTCAGAGCGCTGGAAAATGGTCAAATTAAAGTTTTTGACATTTTTATAGAAAATGACATATGCAAGTATTAACTGGGCCCAGCGGTCAAATTTTCATCTGTCTGATTCGCTGGAAAAAAAAAAAAAAAAAAAAACATTTTGTAAAAATTGAAAAATCCTCATGTATTTGAAATGGGAAAATCGAAATATTTGTAGGCACATGTTAAAGTAGTGTAGAGGTAGAGAGGTCAGGTTTTGCGCACAATATTTCTTTTGAAGCATTTTAGGAGGCACTACAAAAATATTTTGCATCTCCTCATAATGCAGGGTTCCGAAGCCGGCAAAAATTAAAAGGCGCCGGCGCCAGCGCTGGCACCAAAAATTTCAAAAAATAAAATCGGCGCCGGCGCCAGCGCCAGCGCCACGATTGTAAAAAAATTGGCGCCAGCGCCGGCCTCGGCGTCGGCGCTGGCGTCGAAGCCGGCGCCGGGGAAAATTTTTAATTTATTGAGCCTGTCCACGTCAAAAGAGATCGGTCCGCGGGTTCATGTGAGGGATTTCGGATTTGGTTTCACTAATCGGTAGGGTATATGGACCAACTAAGAAACCCACCTCCGTTTGGTTCTATCACACTTTTTAACGGAGTTATGCAGGTTTGAAATTTTTGAAAATTTTTTTTAGCCAAAAAAAAATGAAATGGGTCGATTTGGTTTTTTTCGTCTCCCGCCCTTATTTTTCAACGGATTTAGGTCCGGGAGGTCTTAAAATGATCAGGATAAAGTACTTAATCGAGTGCACCTTACACTTTTTGGCCGGGCCGCCATCTTGAAAAAATGGCGGCCGGAAACCTGTTAAAAAAGTAGCAAATCTTCAACTGCTTCTACAACCCCTTCCTCAAAAAAAAAATTTAATTTTTTTTTCACTAAAAAATCCCTTTTTTTATAAGCTTTCGATTGGTTATAGGGAAAACTAGGGCCCGAACTTGCGTGGGGGCCAAAAAATTAATTTTTTGGCGATGCAACCAAAAATTCCGAATTTTTCGTGGTTTTTCACCGGATATGTTAATGTTGTTAGCATAATAGTCTGTGAAGGCTTTATATATTGGTTCGTAGGGCAAAAATTAAGGTTTTAGGACTTACAACAAATACTTTTATTGTGCCAGAGTCAATTTTTTATTTAATTTTAGAATTTTATATGCAATTTTTGCTGTGATTGTGCATTAGGGTGCCCCTTATATTGGCAATTTTCGAATTTCAAATCGCTTACCTCCAAAAATTTTTCTCCTTGGTGTAGTGATAAACCCGATTTTTTTCAAAATTGCTTACTCAACGGGAAAGCATATGAATAGCGACTTGAGCTTAAAGTTGCAAAAATTGCCATAACAGGGGAAAAAAAATAACAAATTTTTTTTTTCGCGAAAAAATGTTGCTTGTTATCGAAAATTTTCCGTAAATTACGAATCTGAAGCCCGTTTATTCATATCTGGTCCTGTTCTTGAGCTAGAGACCAAAATACGAGTAAAATTCAGGACTTTGTATGTTTCCTCTCTTAACCCCATTTTTTTGCCATGTTTTGTTTTTTAATTTTGGCTTTGGGTTTATCACTACACCAAAGAGAACCATTTTTGGGGGTAAGCGATTTGAAATTCGAAAATTGCCAATATAAGGGGCACCCTAATGCACAATCACAGCAAAAATTGCATAAAAATTCTAAAATTAAATAAAAAATTGACTCTGGCACAATAAAAGTATTTGTTGTAAGTCCTAAAACCTTAATTTTTGCCCTACGAACCAATATATAAAGCCTTCACAGACTATTATGCTAACAACATTAACATATCCGGTGAAAAACCACGAAAAATTCGGAATTTTTGGTTGCATCGCCAAAAAATTAATTTTTTGGCCCCCACGCAAGTTCGGGCCCTAGTTTTCCCTATAACCAATCGAAAGCTTATAAAAAAAGGGATTTTTTAGTGAAAAAAAAATTAAATTTTTTTTTGAGGAAGGGGTTGTAGAAGCAGTTGAAGATTTGCTACTTTTTTAACAGGTTTCCGGCCGCCATTTTTTCAAGATGGCGGCCCGGCCAAAAAGTGTAAGGTGCACTCGATTAAGTACTTTATCCTGATCATTTTAAGACCTCCCGGACCTAAATCCGTTGAAAAATAAGGGCGGGAGACGAAAAAAACCAAATCGACCCATTTCATTTTTTTTTGGCTAAAAAAAATTTTCAAAAATTTCAAACCTGCATAACTCCGTTAAAAAGTGTGATAGAACCAAACGGAGGTGGGTTTCTTAGTTGGTCCATATACCCTACCGATTAGTGAAACCAAATCCGAAATCCCTCACATGAACCCGCGGACCGATCTCTTTTGACGTGGACAGGCTCTATTTTATTTTGCAAAAAAAAGCAAGAAAGCGTTACATCAGTTTAAAAAAATTACGTTTTGCACTTTAAAAAATTTATTTATTTCTTAAGAGCAAAAGCTGAAAGGAAAGACTTTAAAATTTAATTATTGAGATAAACATTTTAAAAATCAAAAATTATGAATCAGTGAATACCGAGTATTGAGCTAATTCCCTAACCTGAACAAAATTTTTTACTGTGTAATTAACCTTAAGTAAAAAAAAAAAATATATAAGTTTTCCATTTTAAATGTCAATAAAATCTTCCAAAATTGCCTAATTTTTACCGGCTTCGGACCCCTGAGAAAGAAAATTGAACGGAAAGAGGTTATGTTAAAAAAATTAATCAAATTCTAAAAATCTAAAAATTATTTTTTAAAAAAGTTTTGAAACGCCGGCGCTGGCGTCGACGCCGGCGTCACACCGTACGTAAAATACCGGTGCTGGCGCCAGCACCAGCGCCAAAATGCAAATAAATCATCTGGCGCCGGCGCCAGCGCCAGCGCCAGCAGTGATTTTTACCGGCCGCGGCCGGCGTCGGCGCCAGCGCCAGCGCCGGCTTCGGAACCCTGATAATGAGCACCCTAATTAATCCAAAAAAAAAAAAAAAAAAATATTCCACCTTTAATGGGTTGAGCAAAATATTTCCTGGTTTTGCATTCAACTTTTCTGAAAGCCAAAGCCAAACTCAAATCCGATTCGATTGCATTTTGCGCACCAAAAAATTTCCTTTTTTTTAATCAAATGAAATGATAAATTTGAATAGAGTTCGCCTACAGCTTACGTGATCATACCCTGGTGAAAGCGGATAAAAATTAAAATCGTAGCGTTTACGCGTAATTTCTTGTTCCCCGTTGTTTGCATGCGATTTACATTATTTAAAACGTCTGTCTGAGGAAAATCCGAAATTAAGCCGGAAGCTTTTAATAATTCCTCTTTGTGTCATTTTCACCTGACAAAACGTCTGAAAGGGGAGAAAAAAAAGTCGGGATTTTAAAAAATATATAAAAAGGGTGAAAATAAGATAAAAGCAACGGAAAAAGAAATCGTTCCGATTGTATAATGTCACTTATCGATGAATCATGTTTCAAAAAGAAAAAGCTGTCGAAGATTAGAAAAAAAGTCTTGGGAGGATCGAGTTCCTTTTTGCGACTGATTCTGACCTTTTTTTAAAGTTTGATTTCATATCGCGTTTTAAAAAAAAAAAAAAAAAAGGTAAAAAGTGAGAATAAAATTTGACCTGAAAAAATTCTGATTCATTTTCTATTTAATTTTCACTAGGTTTCCAAGAAAAATAAAGAGGAAAAAAAGGAGGTGAAATAGGAAGATATAGTATATATCGTTACTAGAGAGTTATGGGTAAAATAACACCTCGACGATTGCCGCTCTCGCTTCGCTCGAGCGGCAAATTCGTCTCGGTGTTATTTTACCCATAATTCTATATTGACGGTAGATACTTTTCTTTATAAGTGGTACACCTGCAGAGGAATTTTTTGTAAACAAAAACAAATAAAATGAGAATTTAATGCAAAGTGTACCAACATTAATTCTTAGGTTGGCATACTTGCTTTGCATCAAAAACAGTTGGTGGTGGCGTCAGAGGCATGTTATTTGTGAAATAACTCCCTAGGGCAGGATATTTTGGTGTTATTTAGGTCTGTTATAAACGAAATATCCCCGAGACAGACGACACTGTTACAACAAGACTAACATTCACGTATAAAGAAAAGGAATATAAACGAAATTAAGATCCAGTAGCAATACTTAACGAAGAAGAATATTCAATACAGTGAAGAAACAAAGATGGCGCTGAAGATTGTAAAGGTGAAGAGTAGGGTGTCCCTTATTTTGCGAATTTTCGAATTTGATGTCGGGCCGGGTGGAATCTCGTTCTCTATGGGGCCCTAATAAACCCTGAATTTTTTCAGATTTTTTACTGAACGGGAAGACGTGCCGACTTGAGCTTTAAGTTTCGAAAATCCCATAAGAGAAAAAAGTCGACATTTTTTTTTTCGCCGAAAGACGTCGTTTCCTATCGGAAATTTTGCATAGATCACGAATCTGAAGTCCGTTTTCTTAAATCTGGTTTGGCTTTTCAGTTAGAGGCCAAATATATGAGCAAAACTTAGGACTTAATGTGTTTTGTCACTTAACCAGGTGTTCTTGCCACATTTTCTCCTTTAACTCAAAAGCCAAACCAGATATAAAAAAACGGACTTCAGGTTCGTGATCTATGCAAAATTTCCGATAGGAAACGACGTCTTTCAGCGAAAAAAAAATTGTCGACTTTTTTTCTCTTATGGAAATTTTCGGAACTTATAGCTCAATTCGGCACGCCTTCCCGTTCAGTAAAAAATCTGAAAAAATTCAGGGTTTATTAGGGCTTCATAGAGAACGAGATTCCACTCGGCCACATTAAATCAGGGGTCCGAAGCTCATGAAAGTTGGCCGATGCCATCGGCATCATAAAAAAATTGAAATCGGAATCGGCATCGGAATCAGCATCGCAAAATTGCTGGTGCTGGCATCGGCATCGGCACCGGTTTTGGCACCGCATCGGAATTGAAAATTCGAGTTTTAACAAAACAATTTAATTATATTTTTGAAAAATTTAAAAATAAAATCAAAAAATTTAAAAAAAAAATCACAAAATGAATTCATAAAACGAATTATCGAATATTCGAGTATTACATTAATTAACTAAGGTCATTCCGCCTAAAATTTGAATCGGATTCGGCATCGGATATAGTCGATGCTTTGTGGAATCGGAATCGGCATCGGGTAGTGAGTGCCGGAATCGGAATCGGAATCGAGAATTAAATAAATGAAAAGCATCGGCATCGGCATCGGCACCGGCACCGGCACCGGCCTCGGACCCCTTCATTAAATTCGAAAATTCGCCAAATAAGGGACACCCTAATGAAGAGGATGATGATGAAGAATTCTGGGAAAATAAGACGAAAATTATGAAGGTGACGAAGAAGCGAAAGATGAAAAAGAACGGAATATGAAGATGAAGAAGGACTTGCGACAACTTGAAATAAAAAAAAAAATTCAAATAATGGAAAACCAAGTGAAATACGACAAATAGCGACCTATCTTGTGTCGAAGATTCCAGACCGAAAAAAGTTATCGTTTAAAAAAATGCAAAAAGATTTTTCTCATCAAAGTTCAAAAACAAGTTTCGTTTCCAGATTCGCTTTTCGAGTTTTACGGTTACTTTTATTCGAAAGAACACAAGTTGAAATTAAAAAAAAAATGAGATCGGTGAACCGATCAAAGTGCTTTATCGACGAATTATGAAATGTATATTATAAATAATATACATAACGGTTAGATTTTTGATCAGAGGTCCACCAAAGCCACTGTACGGGCATACGGAATCTGAATTTTGGAAATATAATTTTAAATTCGGAATCCTCTACCCCGAAAATATTCTCAAAAATACGGTTAGATTTTTGATCAGAGATCCACCAAAACCGCAATACTGGCATAAGGGATTCGAATTTCGGAAAAATTATTTCAGATTCGGAATCCTCTACCCCGAAAATATTCTCAAAAATTCGGTTAGATTTTTGATCAGAGGTCCACCAAAGCCGCAATACTGGCATAAGGGATTCGAATTTCGGAAAAATTATTTCAGATTCGGAATCCTCTACCCCGAAAATATTCTCAAAAATTCGGTTAGATTTTTGATCAGAGGTTCACCAAAGCCGCAATACTGGCATAAGGGATTCGAATTTCGGAAAAATTATTTCAGATTCGGAATCCTCTACCCCGAAAATATTCTCAAAAATGCGGTTAGATTTTTGATCAGAGGTCCACCAAAGCCGCAATACTGGCATAAGGGATTCGAATTTCGGAAAAATTATTTCAGATTCGGAATCCTCTACCCCGAAAATATTTTCAAAAATACGGTTAGTTTTTTGTTAGCTCCCACGAAAAACCCGCCAATCAGCATCCAAATCGCTTTGTTGACGTAATCGATGACGTCATATCGTGACGTTTCAAAAGTCGACATATCGGTTTTTAGGCCTATACCCATACTTTTAGCCCTGCTCACCGTTTCTGAACCACTCAACAGAATTTAACCAAATTTCAATGGTAGCGTATCTGGATGAATATCTACTGCTGTACGAAAATAGGACTCAATTGGTAGCTGCGTTCGCGATTTATAGTCAAAAAAGATCTTGAAATTGTTGAAAATTTAACATTTTCACTCACTGCTTCCGAATCCCTGGATCGATTTAACTCAAAAACTAATCAGCACCTACATTTCATTAGAAGTTGCTACCCACCAAAAATCATCGATATCCGCTCTTTCGTTTTTCTGCTTTTCGACGGACATCCCTCTTTTTTGTCACATCCGGTCATACGGTCATACGGTCATACGGTCATACACACACACGGCCACCATTCAAATTTTGCTTTTTTCGGCATCAGGGGACCTCAAAACGTGTAAATATATCGAAAACTGAAAATCTGAAATTTGTGCTAAATGCAATGCTTTATTCTCCCTGCGGTCGATAAAAAGCAAAAAAGTTTAAACTCAAATTTTTTTTTCCTTTGTTTTATTTATTTGTCTGTTTTTCCTTCCCTTTTTTTTCACTTTTTCGTTACAAAATTATATCACCGGTCTGACGGAGGAAAAGGTTTAAAATCAGTGAGAATCTAGAAAAAATAAGATCGGGTTCCAAAAGAAAGAAAAACAAATGACTATTAATTCCAGAAAAAAATTTAGGGTTTAGCTGATTAATTTCCCTCGTTATTACTGACTTTTACGAGCGAAACCGACAACATTTAAAAATTATGAAAAGAAGAAAACTTTATCCTCCTTATTTTCCTCAGCAACCAGAAGTTTTCAATTAAAGGGCTTGAAGCCTTCTTTTGCTTCCTTAAGGCTTAAATTTTGAAATAAAACAAAATTTTTATCGAATGAATAAAAGCAAAAGAAGAATATTCAAAAAAAAAAAAAAATAAATAAATAAATAAATAAATAAATACAATAAAACAAAATTATTATATATATTTTTACAGGGTTAATTCAAAATAGATTTTGGTCACAAAGAGTTCATAAGGAATAGCAGCGGACCTAAAATTCACCCCTGAGAGGCCCATCTGTCACGTTAGTAGTCCTGTTTGAACCAAGTTGCTCATAAATCAAGTAGTTTTCTTTAAATAATTTTTTTTTTTCCCCGCATATTTGAGAAATATTTTTGCTTAAAACATGAAACTGATGTTTTGAGAGCTCTGACAAATTCTAATTTTAAAATGATTGAAACCGGAAAACCAAGTCACAAGCCCCTAAGGCTATTTAAACTTTTGAAAGAATTTCCCCTTTGATAAAGACGTTTTTCCCTCTTACATGTTTCACCTACTCATTAGCTAATGGATATTGATTCATTCAAAGAACTCTTTAAAGGAAGACGTTTCGATGTTTCCGTATTTAATTTTTCATTCGAGGGCGAGGGAGGTTAAGGAGTTTCAAACAATGAGGTATCTCATTAACATTTCGAATGTCATATTCTCCGAGCCGAAGTTTCGTGTTAAATTTGAAATTTTCAACTGGCATTCCACCATTTTAGTTCGTTTGAAATTTCGCATGATTAATCAGCCGTAAAGAAGCATTTACGAATGATTCTGAGTGTCGTTAAAATTGACGAGGAAATAAATGGAAGGAGAAAACCCTTGCATTTTCGTCTAAGGGAAAAAATTTATGCGGTTGGTAGAGACTTTTCAGTTTTCAAGCCCAGAGACAACACTAAACAAACGGAATGAAAAAAATTTGACTCGCCTATAACTTTTTTTTTTTTTTCGTTTCGAATGAAAAGTTCTTTTTATGGCTTTTTAACTTTCCCTACCATTCGAAAAGAATGTTTAATAACCTTATTTCCCCCTCTCCTTTAGAAGTAAAAAAGTTTTAAGTTGAGTGAAGTAAAGGTTGCATGCTTTATTGGATTGGTTCACATCTGGTGTCCGAATCATTGACGTCACTTTCCAATGTTTCCAGTTAAGTTACTTGCCGATCAAATTTCCAGTTCAACTATTTCAGCTTTATTTATCAAAATTCTGGGATTCTTTTTTTTTTAATACACCGTCATCATCCTCCTCCTCGCCATCGCCATTAGGGTCCACTGGATGCATCGTTAAAATAAAAAGGCTTAATTATGGATCAAAGAGGATGTAAAAAGGTCAATTTTATATGATTTAACATCCAGTACATTTATTTTCCTTCCTAATTATTATGCACCCACAAATATCAAAATGGAAATGGCAGTTTTTTACGGCAATTATACAGCATCAGCTTTACGGCATTTTCACTGTTTTGAATTTTATGTTGCTCAAGGGCGAAACTATTCTATTATTCCTGTTATCCACAAAGTATAATTTGATAATTAATTCGAAATTTAAAAGCTCTTCTCTTTTTTACGATTGCAAACGACATCTCCCTCATTGGCTTAAAATTTTACAATTTAATATATATACAGTTTTAGAAGGTGAAACATACTTTTCAGTCAGCAGGTTTTGGGAGTTACAGCATGACCATGAAAATAAAAAAGGTTGTCTCATAAAACCTCCTGGTCAATCACCAGAAGAAACTCAATAACCCCGCAAATCTTTCCCATCAGAATTTAGCTCGCTAACTACAAGACTTCAGAGTCGCGTGGGCTGAAAGCCTTCCATTAATTCTTCTCAAAAAGTTAAAACCTCAAAACATAAGAATCGAAATAAACATAAATAATCATTCATTCCCGCAGTAATTAATGTACTAAATGTACAAGGGAGGCAGAAATCCGGAATATAATTTCTACCTTGTTTAAAATACGCGGGGAAAGAAAAATACAGACAATTGTACGAGGAAAAGTTCTAACGAGGAAACCTCAAAAACAAATCCAATTAAAAGCAAAGTTGCATTTGCGAAAGCGAATGGATTTTGAAAATTCCTAGCTGTGCTGAATTGTCACGTAAAGTACACTTACCGCCTCTCCAGAGAACCCCCCAGAACCGTTGATAAAAAAATTTTTACAATTTTTTTTTCTTTGCTCCTCTCTTGGAGGAAGTGTAAACATTCGTGCGTAACCTCAAAATCTTTGCTCTTCAAAAAAAGGAGAGAAGTAGGCGTATCGCACGGTAAGACGCGAGAGCTTTTAATCGGCATCATCTGCTTTTCGGGAAAAGTAAATTGGGAAAGGAAAACGCATAAAATCCCGAAAAAGCAACTCCTCGGAGGCTATTTAAATTCCGAAAACCACTTTTTTCAGTATAGAACATTCTACTCCGCACGAATGGATCGCTTTAAAGAGCTTATCCGATTCTTTAATGGAAAATATGACGTGACTAGATGGTTACTCCGGTTTTTGAATAACAATCGCAAAACTTAATTTTTCCTGATCAAGTGAAATCGAATATTAAACATAGGAAAAGAAACAGACTTGTTTAGAATTCATCACCGATGTCAACTTTTCATTTCCGTTTCCGATAGCAATCCAAGAAGCTTTCCTCTCAATTCTCTTCTTAAGGATTTTAATTTTTTAAATTACTTCAAATATGTAGTGTTCGGTGTCCAAGCCGGCAGTGAAAACGCGCGTCTTGAAATTATAATTTTTTTTTAGAAAAACAATTTTTTAACATGGAGAATAATGCATTTTTGAACTAAAATAAGTAAAATCGTTCTTTATTGAATTTAAACAGCCTAGTAACGAATAATACGTGAAAATTATCAATAAATAAAATAAAATAAAAATAAAAAATAAAGTGGTGCCAATTGCGATCAGTAGCTTTTCTGGAAAAAAGTGCCTGAACTTTACTCATTTTGATAATATTCCCGTTTTTATATTATTAGGCTGTGTATAAATTCAATACATAAGGATTTTACATATTTTATTACAATAATGCAACATTTTCCTTGTTAAAAAAAATATGTATATACCTATTGTATATATAATTTCAAGACGAGCGTCTACACGTTCGTCTTGGGACACCCAAACGGTACCTTTATAAATTTTTACAACAGTTTTTAATTGAATTCCAAAGTTTGGAAAATATCTTTTCCGGATTTCTTTTGCTTTGGTTTCGACATTTAGCCGCTTATTCTGATATTGCGTCCGAAAAAAAAGAAAGAAAATCTGACAAACTCAACTACCGACTTAATTTCCAAGAGTTCATTAATCTTCATTCCGACCGGAGCTTGAAAAAAAAATGGAGCAGTCAGTCGCACTTATCTTTTTTTTCTTTCCTAGAAAATCCGGGTAAATTGAAGTTAGGAAACGAATGCCAAATAACGCAAAAGCATATCGGTTTGCAACGGTTTCTGTTCATTTTAACCTTCCCTTCTCATTTTTGACCTTTTTATCCTTCTTGTTTCACAAAAACCTTTTCCTTTGCGGACTAATGTGGATCCGTTCCAAAAATTAAAAAAAAAAAAAAAAAATGACGGACCAATTGGAATAAGGTTACACAATGTTTCCATTTAGCCCGCGTTTTCCAGGAAATGTAGCGATGATTAGCATTCTATATCCTGGAAAACACGTCAATCACAGGATCTTTTGAAAATGTTGTATATAGGTTGAGGGGAAGAGAGTTGAAAGCCGGGGTTTTTCCCTGCTCCGATTATCGCGGTCCGCATTAAATGGAAAACTAGACCAGTCGGGGAGGCGGGGGGGAGACTTTATCATTTTAATACCGTTTTACATATTGATATCGGGAGACTTTCCCGCTTGGAGTCATTTCAATTTTCGCTGACCATTTTCCAACTCCGATATCGAACCCGAGGGCTTAATTCCTTATACCTAAACATCGTTTCGTATATGATTCCCGGATTATCCGAGCTAAACGTAAACATTTTCGCGTTATTGCTGTTTATGAGTTTCCAGGGAGAGTAGGAGTGAAAAAAATTGAAAATAATTTACAAAAAAGCATTTCATCCCTTTCGATCCCATCTTTTTTCCCCTTTTTTAACCGAACCGCCCTGGAGAAGGAATGACTTATTTCGGAGCCACGTGAGTGCGCATGTGTCGACCATGTTTGATTAGTTTAACTAATCAAGGGCTGATTAAAATTATTCAAATTTCATATTCAATCCAAGTCAATTAATATGTAATTGCAAAGTTTTCGTTTTCGTTTTCGTTTCCGTTTCCACAAATTTTGGAAACGTCTCATTAAAAATATGGAAAAGCAATAATTTTTTCGTCAAAATTTATGCCATCATGCTTGATTTAAATGAACACGGAAGAAACGTTTTAAAAATAATGAAAAAAAGGGCGTGGTTCTCTTGTTTTTTTAAGTTATTACTGGAGTGTACTTTGTATTTTTTTTCCCTCTCCCCCCGGATTAAAAACTCAAATGAAATCTCGCGTGAAATGAATTCAAGAGTGAAGTCTATTTTTTCTTTTACTTACGGAAGATGTCATTAAAATGGTAATCGCAATGGGCAAGAAAAGATTTGAATTGTAGATCCGGACAGCCGTATCTTTGGAATATAAAGATCAAGGTTGGAAAAAGCATTATCAAGGACGTTCTCTTCAAAAAGTTCGTCCCAATGACGGAAAAATGAATAATGTTAAGGAAGAAGTACTAGCTCTTAGCTCGACAACCAGAGGTTGTAAAGCCCTAAGGCTGAAAGAATATTTTTGGGCATTTGGAAGCTTTCTGCTAAATCACTTGCTGCTAAATTAAGAGCCAATAAAAATGTGGGTGCTGCATGCCTATCAAAACATTTTTTTTCTTTTCTTGGAAATGTTAGGGAAATATTGGAGCTAAATGAAAACCCTTTTAACCATTTTGTCACCCAATTAATGCTCTGCCAAAAAGATAATTTGAGCATTTTTCTACCTCTAAAAGTATTTGACTTTTGGGAGCCAGAAGAAGAGATTCCTCCCGGGAATACCCCAGGGACGGGAATAGATTTTGTCCCGAAAAATTTTCCGGGAGCCTATTATTAAAATTGTCAGGAATTCTGCTTCCTGGGAAAGGATTTATTCTCATTTTCGAAAATTCCCGAATCCCGGGATCGACAAATTTTTTGCCGGGGACGGGAATAATATGAATTTATCAACTTTTTAACCATTTATCACATAAAACCATATTTCAGAAAAAAGTTATGAAAATTAAAAATTTTTTTACATGATTTCCTTTTTTGCCTAAAGCGTGATCTTTAAACTAGGGTTTCCAAACCGGATAACCGGTTAGACGGTTAACCGGTTAATGGCTCAAAAAATGTACAACCGAATAGTTTCGCCGAAAAAAAGGCGAAAAATAAAGGTATTTTTGGAAACTGAAAGAATCACGCACATGCGTCTATTATTATCATGGTATCCATAGTTGGAGGGATGTCCATAGCTGAGCCACATCGGTCAATATTTTGAAAAAAAATTTAAAAAATGGTTAAAACTGTTATGGGTAACGGATTTAAGTTGTTTTATTAAATGTGAATTTTTAGAGATTACTTTTTTATTAATTTCGACATTGTGTCGAAACTCGCAGATTCAAAAAAGAAAAGTTAAAAATAAAAAATCCTTAAGGTAGCCATAGATGGGTGACCGACGCTATTAAGAATATTTGTTTTTATTTGACTTGATTTTATTTCATTTTTCAATTTATTTTGTTTTATTTTCTTCTATTCTGTTGAATAATGTATTTTAACTCTTTTTCAAATAGCATTGTCTGCCTTGTAAGAATTTACCCGATTTTATCTTCTCTCTCAAATCATTCTCTTTTTTGTTTTTGCTTTATCGACCGCAGGGAGAATAAAGCATTGTTTTTAGCACAAATTTCAGATTTTCAGTTTTTGATATTTTTACACGTTTTGAAGTCCCCTGATGCCGAAAAAAGCTAAATTTGGATGGTGGCCGTGGGTGTGTATGAATGTATGAATGTATGAATGTATGAATATATGTGCAAAAAAAAATGTCTGTCCGTCGAAAAGCAGAAAAACGAAAAAACGGATGTCGATGAGTTTTGGTGGGTAGGAACGTCTAATGAAATGTAGGTGCTGATTAGTTTTTGAGCCAAATCGGTTCAGCGATTCGGAAGCAGTGAGTGAAAATGTTGAATTTTCAACAATTTCAAGATCTTTTTTGACTATAAATCGAGAACGCAGCTACCGACTGAGTCCGATTTTCGTACTGTAGTAGATATTCATCAAGATAGGCTACCATTGAAATTTGGTTCAATTCTGTTGAGTGGTTTAGAAACGGTGAGCAGGGCTAAAAGTATGGGTATAGGCCTAAAAACCGATATCTCCAACTTTTGAAACGTCACGGTATGACGTCATCGATTACGTCAACAAAGCGATTTGGATCCTGATTGGCGGGTTCCTCGTGGGAGCTAACGAAAAAATAACCGTATTTTTGAGAATATTTTCGGGGTAGAGGATTTTGAATCTGAAATAATTTTTCCAAAATTCGAATTCCTTATGCCCGTACTGCGGATTTAGTGGATCTCCGATCAAATTTTTGAGAATATTTTCGGGGTTGAGGGTTCGGAATATGAAATTAGTTTTCAGAAATTCGAATTCTTTATGCCGTACTCGGCTTTGATAGACCTCTGATCGAAAAACTAACCATATTTTTGAGAATTATTTAAATAGTCGATAAAGCACTCTGATCGGTTCACTGATCTCATTTTTTTATATGCTTATTTCTCCGCGAAAATTTGTAAAAGCCAAAAATATCGTTTTAAAACTGTCCCAAAACCGGTTTTTAATCCGAATGATTTTAAATTCACCAAAAAAAAAAACGAAATTTGAAAATTAAACCGGTTACTAAAAATGACCCGAATAATCGAAACCCTACTTTAAACAACATGGAAAAATTTTTCGACATGCTTCCGCTTATCTCCGAACTTAAATCAAAAAAATAAGGAAATCAGGGTTATTTTCCTTTTTTTCGTATTCTAAATAAATTTCCGGCTTTCCTGGGATTCCCGGGAATCCAAATATCAATTTTTCGTTTCCCGAGAAATAAAAGAGCTAACCAAAACGGGAATTTTCGTTTCAGGGAATAGAAATATTTCGGGAATTTGCAATCCCTAGTCAAAAGGTAATGTCTGAACTGTAGTTGGTGCAAAGAATTCCAATGTTTGAGTTGTGGTTGCGTAGAATTCTGCGAAAACCCGACAATAGTCTTCTTCGAGTTGAGCTCTACTTAACGAAAAATCCTATCGCCGGTGATGTTTATCGATGGATTGTAATTTGTGTCAGAACAATATACTTAGTTTGTTGGTTTAAAGAGTAGTTTCTGAATTTCTCGTATATTGTTAGGCTTATGTATTAAAAGTTATTAACAAGGGCTGGGGACGGTCCAATGAGGGTCGAGAACGACTCCTGTTGGGCATGGTTCGGTCGTTTTCTAGGCGTTTTCCGGTTGTCGATCATTCCCGACCTTCATGGTCTCACATATTATTCACAGGGCGGAAAAAGGGGTCGGGCGCGGAGTCATGTAGTGTAGTAGGCAAGTAAAATTTTGGAAAAGCTTAAAACGTTAACCTCAAGTCAGCAGCTTTCCCGTTTCCCAAAAAATCTATAAAACTGAGGGTTTATTAGTATCCTTGGGAAAACCCATTGGTGGTTATACATTTTTGAAGTCTAAAATGACCAAATTAAGGCATACCCTAGCGTGCAATCGTGTCCGAAATATGGGTATCGGCCTTCCTTCGCGATATTTGTTCTCAATTATTCCGCTTCGTCTTGAGTAATAAATTCATCTTAATGGGGGGAAAAAATGTCTACCTACTTTCGGTTGTAAAACAGAATGAGGCGACATTTTTCCAATAACCCACATACTCGAAAAACGGAATTTCTAATTCCCCATCTCATTCGTGCATCTTCTCAAATCCCGCGATATTAAAAAAAAGAAGCCGTACAAATATGAGTTAAGCTCCATTCACTTCCGACTTAATGCAATAAATTACGAGTTAGAAAAAGACGGAAAGGAGTGAAGCTGCGAAATTGACCTCCGTTAATTCATTGCCCGCAAAATTCAATTTTTTTTTTTTTTTTTTTTTAAACTACAACTCTACTATCCCTAACCCGAATCTCCGATTGAACTGAAAAAATATCATTTCTACAGAAGTTCCTTAAACATAATTGACCTTACCTGCGTCACATGCTTTTTTGTTCCAAATGAACGTGCGCCTGTGAAGACTGTTTTTCACTCGTGAGAAACTAAGTGGGGCTAATCCATAATAACAAGGCAATCTGGTAACGTATGGAGCTGGTACCCGTAGATTCAGTATCGCTCTCTTTCGGCGTCATACAGTCTTGCTTGACGTCACAATTAAATAAAGTGAACCTCTGCCAATTTCTTGTCTGAAAAAAAAAAAAAATATATATATATACATTATTTTTGATATGTAGGAGCATCTTGCATATGCATCCGGGTTTTTTTTTTCATTCATCTGATTGTCGTCAGCAAAATTCAAAAAATCGATAAAAAGTCTAGCTTTGTGAAATCCTGAATGTTTGACGGAGAAAAGCTGCTAGAGAGTTTACGAATCGAAAGATTGTTGGATTTACGTTTTCAAAACAAAAATCGTTCTCAAAACAATCGAAACTCTCCCTCTGATTTACGGAATTGTAAACTCGGTTTACCTAGTCGAAAAATAATGCTCCATTAAATGTTTAGTTATCTGTCCAAGTTTATGGCTTACGAGATTAATTATCAATAAATGGCGTATTAAGTAATCGCCAATTCATGTTTAGCTATAAGAATTAACCACTTATCGAAGTTATTAGACATTCATTACAATTAAGTTGTAAATTATTAAACAAAGGCTGCAACAAATGCACCTTAACGTCTGGGTCCCAGAAATATTTGTGACCGTGTCAACAAAATGGTAGCTTAGGGTGAAACAATATTTTACAGAAGCAAAAAACGAGTTTTAACTGAAAATTTTCGATTTTCGGTTTTTGAAGGAAATTAAATCTTTGGTATCCCAAGAATCTGTGGCTATAATTTCAGTGTCAATTTCGGAACCCAGGGGGCTGAAATGGGGGGAAGGTTGGTGTTTCTTAGGTAATCGTTTTAAAAGAACGTCGTTTATTCGATGGGTTATTATAGTTACAATTTTATTTTCTGAAACATGATAACATAACTTCTTAGTATCCCAAATTCGAATCTATAATTACTGTTTTGGCTAAGACGGCTTTAGCAGCCCAAAGGGCTGGGGAGGGGGAGGGGGATAATTGATCATGCTTTATTCAAAAAATTTAAGATTATACTTAATTTCAAGATTTCTTCGGTTGCTGATTCCGTTTCATCCCTGCTCCAGGAAGATGTCTTTAGTTGCTTGCCCCTATTAAGAAAATAATTAACATTTATATTTAATATAGCAAAAACTTCAAGAGGCCGAATTTTCAGCTTTAAATAAAAAAAAAATGAAACGTTTAGAATAAAAATTTTATCAAAAACTTAAATCGCGTTTTACTCGAAATCGGTTTTTTAAAACCACCAGCTTAAAAGCTTCATAACTGCGTAAAAATGGCCTCAAAAAAAGAAAAAATCGTCGTATTTAGCACGAAACTTGGAATAAAAAACCCCCAAAAAGTCTATTTCAAAAATTTTCACCCTAAGCTACCTTTTCCTGGACACGGTCACATTTACTGATTTTTTTCCCCGTATTGATATCTCTGATTAAAGTTCACTTTTTCAAAGTCTAAAATCCACATTCAACCATTTTAAAAGGGCTAGGTACTATTATACCGTTCTCCGTTCCATGGCTCCTCCATGATCCGCTCCCTTTAATTTTAAGGACAATTTACAATGATTGCTTCGACAGAAATTCACTCTTCATTTTTGCTGCCCGAAAAATTGAAATAACCAAGCCTAATAACGTTCAAGTTGATTTCATTTCAATTTTTTTTTCTTTTTTTGCTACTATCTAACTGCAAGAGAATTTATTTATTCATTTATTTATTTATTTATTTATTTTTTTTTTTTTTTGAAATTTTTCTAAAACCGAAATGTCATATTTAGGATTGCGAGCTCCTACATACTCCCAGATAGGACGAAACGTTAAAAAAAAAACAGTCATTTATGGAAAGAGATTTTTTTTTGTGAAAACGAACGAGCAGTAATAACATTAAATTCAATATAGTGTGGCATTAGCTTTTCATTTTCCATTAATTAAGAACTCTGCGTTACTAGGCCTAATTAACTTCGACAAACACGGTTTCAGGGCTCATCCAGAGGGTTTGCGTCCAAAGAGTAATGGTCTCCATAAGCTAAGCATTAAACTTATAAATATAGTCCCAGAATAACTTTCAGCTGATCTTTTGACTCCCAAAAACAGGCTTACTGTTTTTAACACGGTCTTAAGATTTTCCAAGAATCCCTCCCCATTTACATCTACTTACGTAATACTTGGTTAACCGGAGTACGTTTAAAAATACATTTAATGTTAATAATTCCAACGTTTCCAACGCGATCCTTATTGCTTACCTAAGCACATTTTAACTTGATTACGTTCCTCTTTTTTACTACACCAGTTCCAACTGAAGAATAAATTAACATTTTCCAGTATGGAATTAACGAAAAGGAGGCGTATAATTTTAAATTTTGGCCTCAGGATCACGATAAGAAAAAAAGTGTTAATTACAAATCCAGGAAAAAAAAGACGCACGCAAGACTTCTAATCTCGTTAGTCAAAAAAAAATTAAATCCCAAAACTTTTAAAAATGTTTATAATACGATGATAAATTTCCGCGGTTGGTTGCTTATTCTAATCAAGATGACATCTATGCATAACAATTAAACTCCCATGATAATTAAAAACAATAAAAACGGAAGTCAAACTTTTTTTTCTCGGATTAAAAAAAAAAAATCGGACGCAGTAGAAATTCTATACAAAAATCTTTACAGAAGGTTATAAGAAAATATCGGAAGGGGCTAATGATTGATGAACGCCAGCCTTGAAACGGAAATGAATTATCCGACGCCATTTTCAGACTAAATCCTTTTTTTTTTCTTTTTTTCTTTTTTCAAGGATTAAATTTCGAAGCTTTTGCGGGGCGAGAAAATGATATAAAACTTAATGAAGAAGTTAATGCGGTCGTTATTAAAACGCTTTAGATGTTATTGGAGCACTCAGTTTTTTTTTTCGAAATTACAGTTTAACGTACCGAGGATTAATTGGCCGACAAAATCATAGCAATTGCGGCAGGCCTTGAAGGGTTAACAGAAGTCTCGACTGAACAATGCAGGAAAAAGAATTTGCCTTGACCTTGTCGTAATGTAAAGTACTCGTCGTCGCCAGTTGATATCCTCGATTTTTTCAACGATTCACACCAAAATATTTTCTTCTTTTTTTTTTAATCTAGCTGCATCCGAAAAAACAGTTACAGTTTGAGAAAATAAAAAGATCAAGTCGATTACAAAAAAAAAAAAAAAATTAAACAAAAGAGTGATTAACGAAGATAAATAGCGGTGCGAATATTTCTCGGAGGAGGAGCTTCTTCGCTAACGTACAAAAAAAAGCCTAAACCAGAATATAGTTGTCTTAGGCACATATACAACATACGCATTTGTGTCATGTGCGTTTTCGAGTCGAGCTGAAAGTGCGCGATGAATTTATTAACTCGTTTTGGATATCTACCGGCAACGTACATCGGTAAGCTTAAGTAAACTTATTCTTCTTTTTAAATGAAAATATCATTTTCGTTTTTCCTCAAAGTGGTAAGGTAGCCGAGATTAAAGAAAAAGCAGACTGTATATCTGGAGTCTAAGACCGAATAAAACACAACTCGGGTATATAGCATCGCTAACTCAGCAACCGGCGCATGCACGTATACACTCAGCTAATATCTTACAAAGAAAAAGCAGGAAAAACGTGAACTTTTTGTATAATCCCTTAATAGCGAAGCCGGACTTTTAATTCATTATCATAATTCTCATAATGGTTTAAATTATTGAAAATTAAGGAAGAAAAGCGTTACCTTACATCGTAAAAACTGACAAGTGAATTATTTAATTATTCGTTATTTTATATACGAGCACAAGCTCTTAAAATGACTTTTTCGAAAAATGGCTTTATTTATATTTTGCTTTAAAATTAATTTAAGAAAGTCGTTCAACATGATTCAAAATTAACGTAAGATTTTTAACTTCTTTTATTCTAAAAATCAATAAATTCCCAGAAGAAAATTCTCTAAAATATTTTGAAGCTTATGAGTCTTAATCCTCTCAAACATGATTAACAGAAAGAAGTATTCCGTTAATAAGTCGGAGTATTCTGGACAGCTTGAAAGGTGCATAAAAATCGATGAAACCGAAACACAGTGGTCCGGGAAAAAAAAAAAATGGTCAAAACTCATTCTGAAGTCTGTGTGAAACTTAGAAAAAAGGTGAAGGTGTCAAAAGCTTAGATATTTTGTGCAATTAAAAACTTGCTGCCCGTGCCTCAAAATTCAAAATGGCGGGCATAATATGGAAGCCAAGATTTTTGATTATGAAGGAAATTTCATGAATATTTATTTTTAGGTATTTCTGTGGCTGCTGATTTCATATCTGGAATAATCATTTTAAAATTCAAGATGGCGGACTTAGTATGGCGACAAACGTAAAAAAAAGTTAAAATTGTTAAATTTTCATGAAAAATTGTACCAAGGGGTTTTCGAGGTCGCTGATCTCAATCCGCTAATAGTTTTTTAAAATGTTTTTAAGGGACTCAATAAATCTAAAAAAAATGATTTACTCGTTGTAGGTTCAAAATTCAGAAAAACGGTTTACGGATTCGAGATCAGCGACCTCGAAAACCCCTTAGTACGAAGTTTCATGAAAATTTAACAACTTTAAATTTTTTTAAATTTGTCGCCATACTAAGTCCGCCATCTTGAATTTCAAAACAATTTTTCCAGATATGAAATCAGCAGCTACAAAAATACCTAAAAATGAAATTTCATTCAATATTACAAATTTTGGCTTCGATATTTTGTCCGCCATTTTGAATTTTGGGGCACGGGCAGCAGGTTTTTTATTGCACAAAATATCGAAACTTTTGACACCTTCATCTTCTTTCTAAGTTTTACACAGACTTGGGGATGAGTTTTGGCCATTTTTTTTTGTTGAATTTATGAACACTGTATATGTTAAATACGTTAGGTTGGCCGCCCTGTTTACTGTATCCGGTTTTGTTGTCTTTCGTTTTTACACACATCGACTTATATACGTTTTGTATATAATATTTAATCGAGTTGTTATCTTAGTCATCCTCGTAAATTATCACATCGTTTTAACAGGTTATGAAGGCCCAGCAATAGAGGATTGGATATTAGTATATTTTTTCGCGAAGGGCAATTCTTTTTTACGTAAAAATGACTTCGTCAAGTCATCAAGTGTTCCTCATTGAAAAACTCCGCGGAGTCGAAAATTATGCGGAGTGGAAGTTCGATGTGGCGAATATGCTTGCCTACGATGATCTTCTAGATGCAATCACGCTGGATGATCAACAAGCAGTGGTCGAAAAGGACGTGAAAAAGATTCTTAAAGCGAAAGCGAAGATTTGTTTATATTTATCCAACCACGTGAAGTCACATGTAAGAAACTGTCAATCTGCGTATGATGTGTGGTCGAAATTAAGAGATGTGTACGAAGACAAAGGTTTATCGAGGAAATTGTCGTTATTAAAGTCTTTAGTGAATTTTAAACTGTCTGATTTCAAAAATATGGAGGACTATATAACAAAGATTATCAACGTGTCCCTCCAGCTAGAGGATATTGGGGCTAAGTTGGATGATGGTTTCTTGGCGGTCTTAATGTTAAATGGTTTGCCAGATTCCTTTAATCCTTTAGTTATGGCCCTGGAGCATTCTGGTGTAGACATTACTACTGAGACGGTTAAAATGAAATTACTGCAAGAGGAAAAGAGAGGTGAAAACCTTGAGTCTGCGTCGGCTTTGGTTTCGAATCAAGTGAACAAGACTAATAACAATAAAGAAGTTCAGTGTTTCAAATGCCAAGGATTTGGACATTATAAGAGCAGTTGCCCTAGTAATAATGGAAATCCACCCAAGAAGAAAAATAAAAAAGGGAAATCTAAGCACCAGTCAGCAGGCAGTACATTTTTTGCAGGTTTTTCAGCTGAGAATTCTAAGACTTCGAATGACAATTCAACGGATCCTTGGGTTATGGATTCGGGAGCCAGTGATCATATGTCGTATAATGTTAATAAATTAAACAATTTTAAATGTTCACAGGGTGGCTCAATTACAGTTGCAAACAAAGACACTTTATGTACATCAGGAAGAGGTGATGTTGTAGTAAATTTGTTGAATCATGGTAGTAAAGTAATTAAAGATGTTATGTATGTACCAGGTTTGGTTGCGAATTTGCTATCAGTCGGTAAAGTTTGCGATAAAGATTGTTCGGTACTTTTTAATAAAAACTCTTGTCAAATTTTCAGCAATAAGGGTTTAAAGGTCACTGGGACAACAGTTGGTTCTGGGTCTAGGAATGGAGGCGTTTATACTCTAGATGTTAATCCAGTGAGTATTAATCAATGCAATGTGGCATCGCTTAATTCCAGTCAGACTTTGTGGCATAAAAGACTTGCACATTTGAATCATAGGAGTATGAATAAATTAAAGGTCAGTAAAAACATTTCATATTCAAAAGCGGATTTTGCACCATGTGTTACATGTATTCAAGGTAAACAGAGTAAGAAATCGTTTAAAAATCTTTTGAAACGTAGATCAAAAGCAATTTTAGATATAATTCACTCGGATGTAACCTATGTAGGCCATGTATCGCATGGGGGTGCAAAGTATATTTTGACTTTCACGGATGATTTCAGTCGGAAATCTTTTTGTTATTTTTTAAAGAGAAAGTCAGAAGCTTTTGACAAGTTTATGGAATTTAAAGCTATGGTCGAAAATCAAACTAGTTTGACTATTAAGAAAATTCACACTGATAATGGTACTGAATACACTTGTTCAAGGTTTCAGGAAGAATTAAAGCAATGGGGACTCATTCATGAGCGAACGGTGCCATTCAACCCTCAACAAAATGGAGTTTCGGAGAGGTTAAATCGCACCATGTTAGATAAAGCCAGATGTATGCTGATTGAAGCTGGCCTAAGTAAAAAGTTTTGGGCAGAAGCAGCTTCCACAGCAATCTATTTAAAGAATAGGTCACCTACAGCGGCATTAGGAGGAAAAATTCCTGAGGAAATCTGGACAAATGAAAAGGTTGAATTAGATCATTTAAAAGTGTTTGGATGTCAAGCTTATTTGTTAACGCCGAAACACAAAAGAGATAAGTTGGACCCGACGTCTAAACCAGTAATTTTTGTTGGATATACGGATACGAAGCAAAACTATCGGGTGATTAGTCTAGATAATCCTAAGAATGTAAAAATAGAGCGCGATCTCGTTTTTCTGGAGGATTCCTTTCCTGGCGACGGCGAGCACAATCCAGAGGAGTTAAAGGAATTTGCATTCTTCCCGGATTCAATTTCGGATGAAAATGTTTCTGTTGCAGGAAATTCTAGTGGGGATGCCGAAGGAGACATTGGTACAGAATCTAATTCAGAAGGAGATTCTTCTACGGTTGAAGATTCTACGATTCGGGTTTCTAATCTGGAAAATACTTCAGAGGAAGATGATTCGTCTACGACTGAGGATTCTACGATTAAGGATCCTGATCTGAATAATGATTCAGAAGGAGCAAGTCATCTAGATGCATCTTCGGACAGAAGCACCTCTAGTTCAACTTCAGATGAAAGTTTTAAAGCAAATTCTCCTAAGGGAATTGGAATTCGTGATCATCCAGTTAGAGAGCGAAAGAAGAAGGATTTCGGTGATGATTTTATCACGTATTTTTCTACTAAGTCAGATGTGCCAGAAACCTACCAGGAGGCGCTGAATTCCAAGAATGCTAAACAGTGGCAGGATGCCATGCAGGAGGAATATGAATCTCTTATTCGGAATGCAACTTGGGAAGTTGTCGATCTTCCAAAGAATAGAAAGCCGTTAAAATCCAGATGGGTTTTTCAAAGAAAAGAAGACCAAGAGGGGAATATCACCAGATTCAAAGCAAGGTTGGTGGCGAAAGGCTGTACTCAGAAGAAAAATGTAGACTATGATCAGACTTCTCGCCGGTAATAAGACATTCGAGCTTAAGAACTTTGTACGCTTTAGCAGCCGAGAAAGGCCTCTCCATTTATCATTTTGATGTAAAGAATGCTTTCCTTCATAGCGATCTTCAAGAAGACATTTATATGGAGCATCCAGAAGGATATAAAGGCCAGGATGGTAAAGTATTGAAATTGAAAAAGGCGCTCTACGGCTTAAAGCAAGCATCAAGACAATGGTACAAGAAGATTTCTAAGCATTTAAAGAAGTTAGGCTTTAAACAAAATAAGTATGAACCTTGTGTCTTTACAAAAGTTAAGGGAAATGTTACTATGATCGTAGCGCTATATGTTGATGATTTTATACTGTTCACCAATAGTGTTGATGAAAAGAATAACTTATTTTCCCAATTGAATGCAAAGTTTGATATCAAGGATTTGGGTAAAGCGGAAAATGTCTTGGGACTCAGAATGACTCAAAAGGATGGAGTAATTTCTATAGATCAGACGAAATATATTAAAGATATTCTAGTTGAATTTAGGATGCAAAATTGCAATCCTGTTGCAACTCCTATGGAAACCAATGCAGTCTTCAAGTTCCCAGATAAGAATCAAAGCATCACAGGTCAGGTTCCGTTTAGGGAGTTAATGGGACATTTAACTTACTTATCTATTTGCACGCGTCCCGATATTGCTCACGCTGTAAGGAAACTATCGCAATTCAATAATAATTATTCGGCAGTGCATTGGAAAGCAGCAAAGAGGATCTTAAGGTATTTGAAAGGTACGGTAGATTTCAAGTTGTCGTTTAGTAAGAGCTCAAAACCATTGACTGGATGGGTCGATGCTGATTGGGGTCAAGACGTAAACGATCGTAAGAGCTATTCTGGTTACCTTTTCAAATTAGGTAATGCTGCGGTAAGTTGGGATAGTAAGAAACAACGAAGCGTTGCTTTATCGACGGCTGAGGCCGAGTATATGGCCATGTCAGAAATTACCAAGGAAGCTTTATTTCTGCGACGTTTTTTGCAGGATATTATCGGTAAGTTTGGGACAACACAGATTTGTTCTGACAGTCAATCCGCGTTAAGTTTAACTGAAAACGAGATTGTAAATAATCGTACGAAGCACATTGACATACGTTATCATTTTGTCAGAGATGAGGTTGCCAATAACGTGATTAAATTTTCCTATGTTGATACTAATCGAATGATAGCTGACTTCTTAACCAAGCCTGTTTGTAAAGAAAAACATTTAAAGTTTACCAGAGCTTTGGGTTTGAAATGATTGTCATTTTTCGTTTTATTGTTTTATTGTTTTATAGGAAATTAAAAAAGTTAGCTCTTTTGTAATTTAGAAGGAGTGTTGAATTTATGAACACTGTATATGTTAAATACGTTAGGTTGGCCGCCCTGTTTACTGTATCCGGTTTTGTTGTCTTTCGTTTTTACACACATCGACTTATATACGTTTTGTATATAATATTTAATCGAGTTGTTATCTTAGTCATCCTCGTAAATTATCACATCGTTTTAACATTTTTTCCGGACCACTGTGCGAAACACTGGTTTCCCAGATGAAAGCTTTGGTCATCTGGACCGAAACTTTATTCTCTTAGACCAAGCTTTTGGCTTTGAGGACCAAAACACCGGTTCCAAAGACCGAATATTGGGGCTTACATTTCGTCTCCCGGATGAAATCTAGAGTCTCACGCCCAAGCTTTTCAAATCTAAAGCCACACTTAACGAATCTATGACTTTCAAATCGACAAGTGTTTGTGGTTCTTCGGACTTGCAGAAGGAAGCTTTCTGAAGCTTTCGTTTTTAAAGTCGAGATTTGGTCTTCTGGATCGAAACATTGGTCCCAATGGCCCGCACGTCTCTCAGCCCAAAAATTTAGTTTCCGAATCAAAGCAAGATACTAGACCGAAACTTTGGTATTTTAGACCAACAGATTAGTCTCTTAAACCGAATTTAAACCGGGGGGTGAAATAAATGATAATTCAAATTTACTGTCTGAAAAGTTTCCCAAGCTTCTGCTAACATATCGGAAATTTCGTGATAATTAAGAACATAAAGTCAGCTGTTTAATATATTTTATGGTTTTTTCCGACTTAAAACTATCGCCTACAAGACATATTAGAACAGTTCTAGCGCTGCTCATAGTAGAGCAAGACCGTAAAAAAATGGACTTAAGAACTTTAAAAGCTTTTCAATCTATGCAAGGAGTTTCCAAATTGCTTAATTTTGCATAAAGAGAAGAAGGTCAAAAAGGACCATAACCATGTTCCCATAATGATAAAATAGCGCATTAACAAGCTTTTTCGGACTTTGGACCTCAGCGGAGCTCATCAGCTTCCCATCGAGTAAAATGTCGGAAAAAAATCGGAGTCGTTTCTGATAAATATCAAAACAGTGATTGACCTGTGAAAAAATCAGAAATAACGCATGGCCGATCTCAGTCCAAACTGTCCAAAATTTGCAAGCCATATTTTGAAGGAAAAAACAAACAGATCAGTACAATGTATGTAGCAAATGAAGAGTGCCAAAGACTCTTAATATATAAAAAATCTCAAATGTTAAGTCATGGAAAATGCATAAATTGACAACTTGGTGAAAGTGAAAGGCAGTATGAAGAGGTACAATTTCACGCTTGCTAACATGTTCTTCGCAAGATTTCATCTCTATTTTTGACGGTTGGCAATCCCCTCCTTGTGTATGCCTCTTTGAAGGGCGCTATCGTTCCGCAATCCTGAAATTTTTGTATTTATATTATCTGTTAATTGCGATTCCCGAAATCGGACATTTTTAAAAAAAATGAGGTCAAATCAAATCCAACACAATTAAAAGTAAAGACCACATGATTGCTTTTGCATTCGAGGGAAGCCAAGTTTTTTTTTTTTTTTTTTTTTTTTTTTTTTTTTTTTTATTACTATTTTGGAAAATAAAAAAAGAAAGATGGTCCTTCTCTTTACAATCGTTTAACCATATAATTTTGTACATCGTCATAAAACTTGATATTTATTTTCTTTTCGCTGTCAAAAGAGTGAAATGCAACAGCCAAGGCGGTATAACTCACAAAGCTTTTCGCAAAGATGAAAAAAAATTCTTTTAGTTACATTTCTCGGTTCAAAATGCTCATACTTTCATCTTAAAAGTTTCGGTTAAAGAAAAAGAAATTAAACTGCGTTTCGCAAAAACTTTGTGACCTCTTCTGAGACAATAAAAAAATTCAAGCTAGCCAGTTAAAAATTTTTTTATGTGTTTTGGCCCGAGAATAATCTTCGGGAAAAATAAAAACGGGAGGACAAAACATGTAACTGCTGAAAGCGACTGTAACAAGCCATTAACGAATTTTAAAATGGTATTATGCTCAGTGTACATCCACTTCAACGTGGTAATTACCTCCCACGCTTTTATTTATGTTTTATTATAAAATATTGCCATCTGACGTAACATGCGATTTTTTTTTCCAAGTTTTATAAGTAATAATCGTCGAAAAAGCTTGGGGATTGGGAGACAATAATCCAGTGAACCGGCAGATTTAGCCGAGAGAAGAATTATTAAAACGATTTGAAATTTTTAAAAATAATTTTACTCGCGTTGCGCCGCGAAAATTAAATAGGAAAAGGATTTTCTTTTTTAATAACTTCGACTTATTTCTACGGTTTCGAAAATACAAGGAAAACCTTTTAAAGAGCTGTATTAAAAAAATGGTCATGGAGATTCAAAATTAATTTTTTCATTCTTTTCCTTTTTCAACATGAGTCGCCAAAACAAATTTTTCATTGGAAAATATCCGATCATTAGTAAACTCTTAGTTTGGAAAACGTGAAGTTCAAGGTCTGCGACATGCACATTAATATTCTGTCAAATCTGTTTCTGCCCCATGGTAAGTGATGACATAATTTTCTTACGTTAATCTCCCTTCAGGAGGGAAAGATTTTTTTTTTTTAAATTTTTTTTTCTATAATAAATCATTTGTAAAATCGACTACTTGGTTATTAATGATTGTTTGTGATGGATTACAGTTTGTTATTCTGTACAGCAAAGGTTCGTGAAAAAAAATTAAAGAGTTTACAATTACCTAAATACTGCCTTCTCGACTCGAAATAAAATTTATTATTATTATTATTATTTTATTTTATTTATTTATTTATTTATTTTCCTTTTTCAAAAAACTTGGCGATTCGTCTTTGAAATTTTATTTTTTTAAAATGACGAACGGGTGAGTATCGGTTTCCACCGAAAGCACGAAGAAAGGATTAAAATTTATAAACCCATAAAGCTTTATTTAAATCCCGATTTCACGGAACATAAAAATAAAATTGCAGGCATGGAACAGCAAACAATTATTCCGTAGGGTCGAAAAAACTTTCAAAATTTTGGGCGCAAAAGTTGTCACTCTCCTGCAGTTATGATCTCTAATTTTTTTCTTTTAAATTTCCAGATGATGTCTTCAGGTTCAAAGGGCTTCTTCAAAATTTAGATTAAAAAAAAAAATGTTACTAAAAACCCATTGCTTCCTGCTCGGATTTTCGTGCAGATTGCGATAATAATGTCGAAATTCATTTATCTTGTACGATTTTTTTACTAAAAAATGTGTCCAACCAAATATTTCCAAAATATGTCAAAAAATTAGCAAAATCTGATCTGTTTACATTTTTATCATATTTTGCCCTCTAATGGGAAAACAATAAGAGGTAAATCAATTCTGACATTATTTTCGTAATCTACACCAAAATCCAAACAGGAAGCAACGGTTTTTTAACAAAAATATTTTTTTTTCTTTTGCGGCTGGAGTTCGAAAATTTTAAGAGACTCCCGGAACCTGAAGACATCATCTAACAAAAAAAAAAAAAAAAGGATCATACTGAAGGGGAGTGACTACT
Organism: Liposcelis bostrychophila; assembly: GCA_037577465.1. Lineage (NCBI taxonomy): Eukaryota > Metazoa > Arthropoda > Insecta > Psocodea > Liposcelididae > Liposcelis > Liposcelis bostrychophila. The sequence goes on along the minus strand of CM075208.1, from coordinate 59,017,665 downwards.
TTTCCGACCTAACTCAATGAGAAAATTCAACATTTTGAAAATTCGTTCCACCCTATAATGCTTAGCTTTGCTTAGCTTTTCGTTGTGTTGATAAAATTTTTAAAAATTCTCAAAGACACTTTGCCTTTGGTGCTTAATTCAATTTAATAATGTTGAAAAACTATTTAATTGCCCGAAAACCCTTATCCAATGCAAAAAAAAAAAAAAAAATAAAAAAAATAAATAAATAATAAATAAATAAATAAATAATAAATAAATAAATAAAATAATAATAGTAATAGAAAAACTCTGAATTTTTTTAGCATATAAGGATCACGGGAAACGATGCATTTTATGCATTTTCCCAATTTTCCATGTTATAAAAAATCATTTGTAGTCTCCCGCCTCCCAGCCCTAAGGGTTGGCTACATGGAAATAGAAAAAAAAAGATTTTTATCATAAAACAATTTTTTATTTTATTTTATTTATTTATGGGTTTAGGAATAAAAACGATTTATTGTAGCCTACAGAGGCTTTGAATCACGATTTAATAAAGCGAATAGGCCTAAATGAATCGTCTTAAATCGGTAAAAATATGAGGAATAAAGCAAAGCTTCAGCGTATTAAAAAAATGGTAAATAAAGAAGCAATCCATCAACAATTTGGTTGATTCTATCAACCGCAAAATAAATCAATAGCTTATATTGAAGATGGAGTGGTTCCTAATTTACATTTACCTACTCAATATTTACTACTGACTCTTGTGACTTGTTTGCTAAAGTTTCAATATTTCCCTTTTGCAATTTTAAATATGAAAACGTTAATTGGTAACAATGTAATGAAGAAGGTAAACGAAACCCCACTTTTAATTGAGAATCCCGCATTAAACATAAATTATTAATTGCTCTATACTCTTTGCAACGTAGTTGGAAAGCGAAGCACAAACCGCCAAACAGGAAACCTAAAAATTGATAATAACAAAACTGTATTATTCCTTTTAAAATGTATATCTGCCTATTATCAGTTTGCGAGAGGGATTATAGTCTTTAAATGTTTTGACAGTTTACGCTAACTAATTAACTTGGGCCAATTTAACCGCTGCGTCATCGATTTCCAATTACGTGTGAACGTTTTAGATTCCAATAAAATTTTGTTTACTTTTCTGAGTGCTCCGGAGGATTGTGCATGGGCGAGGAAGTTGACTCAGGTGGGAACAATAGCTACTTTTTTTTGAACTTGTCTTAACATCACTTCTATTTTTCGCGTCCCGTAGCGATTTTTACAGGGAAAAGATCGGCAAACAATGGAAAAATAAAAAATCCGGCTGTAAAGTTTTCAGAGTCACTCCCAGGAATCATAGGTTAATTGCAATATCATCGTAAAAACGATATCCATGACAAGTTGTCAACGATTTATCGCTTAAAGTTAACGATGACGTAGGGTATCCCTCGATCATTTATTACCTCATCATTAGAAAATCCATATTATCCAAATTTTTTTCCGATTTTGTGTCTAATGTAGAAATATAAGTTGTTTAAATTGCGATATTAATAATTTTGATGTCGAGCTTCTCAAAGAGAGACGGAGAAATTTAAACGATTTTAACCCATTAAAAAAAAAAAAAGTTTTTTTAATACTTAATTTTAATTTGTCATGAAGCTTGGGTTACACATTTAACCCATATTTTATTGGGAAAATTTATTTTAATTTAAGGAAAGCATGAAATATTTAACTCAATATTTTTAGAATTAAAGGACTAAAGGCTTGATGGAGTAAAAAATTTCATGTAAAAGGTAAATATAGACCTAATTGAGTAGTAAAAAGTCTACATATTTTCCATGTAAATTTTACATACAAACGATTATGCCGCATCGAATTGATTGTTGATCAACCAATAACGTATCGTCATTCGCCAACCAGGGTGTCTACTGAAAATCATTTTCGAAATTCAAGGTTTTAAAGGTTTTCAAGGTCAGTAGACACTTTGTCAACATAAAAAGTGTTACAGACGGAAGATAAGGCGGTTAACATAAAATTCTTTATTGTGCAGGGAAACTTTTTAATAACGTAGCCCGTAAGACTCCAGGCCAGAAGGGCCAACCGCGGGCTATCGGGCTGCCCCACCCCTCGAACAAGCTCCTTCTGAGCTTTGTTAACTTTTTTAAAGCAACATTTTTATCAGTAAAAAAATGTGGCTTCCCTTTCCGAGAAAATAAGAGGCGACTTTGAACCCAGTCCTAGCTTAAAAAATTATACGCCAGTCGGTTTTACTGACCTTTTTCTCTCGGGTGACAAAAATCTATTGGTTAAAAGCTTTTCAAAAATTTTTTCTAACCATTCCGTGGCTACAAAATCAAGAATTTTTTTAAAAATTTTCTAGTAAAAAATTGATTTCTTTCCTCCTATTTCCTTGAGCCCTCAAATCCAAAAACATTTTGAAAGTTATTGGACCCTAGTCACTATCGTTCTAATTTTTTTATTTATTTATTTATTTTTTATTTTTTTTCGAAGGAAAAAAATAAATTATTTATCGGATCCGAATACTCCAAAGGATTGAATTTAAATCCGTTTTCTCCAATAACAATTGCTTTCGATTTCGTGTATTCTTTGCCTCGCATGTTTGTTAGAAAATCTCGAGAACAATTTTTATACGCTTTATCATTGATTTGAAATGATATAAATTTTTTTTTTTTTTTTTTTTTTCAGGTTGAAAAAAAAATTGAGAGGATTCGATATGAATTCATGATAATGTTGAAATTAATAAGTTACTGCTTCCTGTTTGCGCTCGTTTTGATATCGAGCCGAGGAGATGAAACAGTGAGGCACACGATTAAAAAATGCTGCCCGACCGGGCAATATTTGGACGACAATATGGAATGCTCCGATGTACCTGGTTCTTCGGATAAAAGGGTCAAGTTCAAGTATGAAACGAATGATACGATCGGGATAAAAGCGGAGAATGAGACGCACGTTCTCGCCGATGGCATTTCTCCAAAACGTAAGATTACGTATGTTTACTTTTAGCACTGGTTCAGTTCTTAATTGCTTTCGCTAAAATTTTACTAGTCGAAAACAGTGGCGGACTTAATAGCAAGAAAAAGGCGAAGTGCTTTCGGGCAGAGTCCCTTTTCCTTCAGCCACTTATCAAAGACTAATTTCCTTTTCCTTTTCAGAGCTGAATTTGACCGAAAGCACAAACATCGACAAGCTGTTCCCCTGGTTCCCGTTTCACTCTGTGATAAATTCATCAACACTGCAACCAATCGAGAATTGGATCGAATTGTACAAATTTTTAATGAGTCAATATTCGAATTCGGACCTCCGGATTGCGAAATCGACGATATGGACACGGCTTGCTTCAGGAAAAAATCAGTTTCTCAGTTTCTGCTTATTCTTCACCCGAACAACGATCTACAGCTTTACGTTGCCAAACGATCTTCTTACCACGATGACAATTTTTTTCTCGTCGAAACAAGAAGTTGCAACGGGAGGAGAAATAAAAAACCTACGATTAATAAAAATCCGTTTTTGTACGGTAAGAAGGCCGAAACCTCCGCCGGTACCGCAACAAGAAATATCATCTCTTCTCTTTTTTCTAGAACCTGAAAATTTAAAATTAGAACCGGAATTTGATTTGGAAAACCTCAGGACATTTCCGCTGGAAGATGTGTGCTTCGACAGCGGCTCGAAAGGCTATTTCACGGTGGTTTACTGCCCCTGCAAAAAAACCGCATGCGTTAGAAAATGTTGCCCCGATCAACAATTTTACGACGATACGACCGAAAGCTGCGTGGAAAATAAAGTTCTTCCGAGATGGAGGCCGCTTTTAGAAAACGTAAGTCCCATGGAAAAAGAAAAAAAAATCGAAATCGAATAAATTATTTATGAAACAACCGTTTGAGATTTATTCACCAGACTGATGAGCGAACCCGGCTTCAAATAAAAAAACGGATTTTTTTTACAAGCTTTCGAAAAAGAGATCAATCAAATAAATATAAAATAAAAATGAGGCCCAATCAAATTCATATCAAATCCGTAAGCAATTTTTTTTTTCGATTTAATCATTTAAACCGCTTTTTGAAGTCAAAAAGAAACACAGGCGATTGCTTATTCATTTGAAAACTCGAGTTTCGAATACGGGTTTGGACAACTTTAAACTTCCTACAGTTTCTTGAGATTTTTCTTTTTTTTTCCAGAATAGCCTGAGTAGGAATTACTACCTCATGACTGGGACATACCCATCGACTTGCGACAAACCCCACTTGTTGAAAATACCTCTGTCAGCTGTAAACGCCACCGACGACTGTTTCAGTCCGGATCATATTAAAAAACGCAACTATTACTATTTCCTCCCGGACGGAAGTGTGCAGGTTTGCAGCAATATTGCAAAAAAATCGAAAAGCTTGGATATTAACTTCTTTTGTTCTCTGCTTTTAGATCATAAAATATAACTTTCCAATTTTGCCGGTATCATATTGCGGGGAGCATACGGTGCACGACGGAAATGTTTTTGTTGAAGACAATCTTTTCATTTGCATCGATCCCAAAGACATTAGACCAATAAAATTTGGTGAGTTTCATAATTTAAGTAAAAAAACTCCCTTCGGCAAACGTCATAATATGTTACGCCTGGAGTAGGCGCGGGGAAAGGGGGGTCAAGAAAGGTATATATAGCATTGAACGCTACTTTCATTGAAATTAGTTTTACGGAAGAAAGAAGGGGGTTTAAAAAACAAGTGAAATTGTGTTACGTGATATATGGAGTTTAGACGACCAATCAAAATTTCTTGATTCAGAAAATCATGCTTTGATTCCTACCTTCAACGACACCCAGCTAACCTAACGAATTAACTTTGCGTCGAAAATCTCTTTTACTAAAAGGTTTTGTTTCAATCGAATCATCCTAGAACCGCCACTGACAATGAGACAATGAGCGTAGCTCCATTTTCTCAGAACAGAACAAAATAAAAACAATTTGATGAATTATTTTCCTCCGAATCACATTTTCAACGACCTTTACTGACATCTACGATACGCTGGCGAAACCATTCACGTGCTGATTAAATTAGCCGTAAAAGCAACCAGATGGCTCCAGCTGTACGAAAACATTTTCTTCCTAACGTTTTATTTTCTGAAATCATTTCTCACTTCCAGATATTTACGGAATCATAATGTTGCTCGGAGGAGTGGTACTTTTGATAACGGTCGTAATTTCATTATACCTGCCAGAACTGAGAACTTCGGTTTATTACAGAATCATAATCTGCCATAATTTTTCGCTCATGATAGCTAATTTCACCTGGGGAACCACCAATCTTCTACCATCGATGCCATATAGCGCTTGTGTGTTTTTAAGTATGTCCAATCTTTTTTCTTCCTTTTTTTTTTCTTTAATTAAATGTTGATTCTTAACTATTTTCCATTTGATTTTTTAGGCCTTCTTATTCAACTAACATTTTTAGCATCCTTTTTTTGGATGAACATAATGTGCATCGACATATCCTTGGCGTTCAGGTAGGAACTTACTTGCCAATGTCGCTTTAAGAAATATTTACATACATATAATGCTTTTTTTTCCAGTAGAAGAGTTCGGGTTTCCGTCGGAAACACGGTCAGCAATAGCCGTAGATTTATCTGGTATTCTCTTTATGCATGGGGAGTGCCTATCATCATTACGAGTATCACTGCAGCAATGGAGCTTGCGCCAAACGTCCCTTCTGTACAAATGAGGCCAGGCTTCGGTTGCCACAATTGTGGATTTAATCCAGGTTGGCAAAATTTTTGACTATTTCATGAGGAAATGTCAAACACCAGAGCTATTTAAGTATTGTGTAACACGATTTAGGACATTGTGGACTCCCTCTCTCCTATTAAGAAAAAGCAACTTTCTGAGACCAAGATTTTAGTCTTAAAACACCTCGTCGATTATTTTACGACGATGAAATAATTTACCAGCCTTTTACTTCCCCTAACGTGCTTACGTGTTACGTAAGTTGAACGGCCTCAGCCAAATTATTTTACCAAACGATAGGGGCGTTTAAGTACCTCGACCTGATTTGAAAGATGCAAAACCTTCCGAAAATTCATATTTAATTTTTTTTTTTTTTTTTTTTTTTTTCTCAGAAACTTCAGCGATACTCATTTACTTTTACGGGCCGATGATTGCGATCCTATTACTAAATTTGATCCTTTTCGTCTTAACGATTATTAGAATAGTCCAAATTCAAAGCGAAACCGCCATACTTAACAGTAAAGGCGGCGTCAAGAAATCGTCCGCGTTTAACTCTGATAAACAGAGGTTTGTACTGCTCAGTCCGAAAAACCAGCAAAAAATTAACAATACTTTTCCTCTTTTCAGATTAGTCCTCTTTAGTAAATTATTTTTGCTCATGGGTCTGACCTGGAGTATGGAAATAGTAAGCTGGGCAGTCGGAGGACCTTCCTACTACTGGTACCTCCCGGACGCCATTAATTTCCTACGCGCGTTTTTCATATTTGTTATATTTATTTGTAAAAGGACAGTTTTGTGCAGCTTGCTGATAAAACTCGGATTGGAAAACTGGGCGGAAGCTTTCACCTCGAGAAGAATAAGCGCAGCTAGCAGCCGACTGAGCGAAACGAGCGTAGGGAGAAACCGGAGAAGTAGAAATAGTACAAACGATAGGAACGTCATGCCAGCGGCGGAAATCGAAAGGAGAGGAAGAATTTTAGAGAAACAAATTACACAAACGATAAGAAACTCTGACGAGTCACAGCTGTAGTTTTTTGCCTACATTGGTCCGCCGGAGTTCATCAACCCCACTGGCTCTCCTAGATTTCAGCCTCTCTATTGTTGCTCCACTTCTTCGAGAAAGATCGGAGGTTCCTCAGATGGACCAGCCATTGGAACAAAGTAGATGCAACAGACTTTTTGTACGACTTTTGCTTACCAAAGAAATAAATGCCACAAAGCACCAAATATTACTATTTTGAAATGTAACATTTGCATCAAAAGAGAGATCTTGCTTCTAAGTGGCACCGATTGCTTTGAAGTGGTATCCATTGCTTCCCAGTCATAGCATCTGCTTCTAAGTAGAAGCGTTTGCTTAAATTTTTGCGTACACAACATTTTATTCACATCACTCAAAGTATTCCAATCCAGCCCTGAATGGGAACGATCTCAAGGCTAAGCAAGAGCCATTGAATTCGTGAAAATCATGCTCTTCTTCAAAAGAAAAAAAAAGTCATTAACGAAATCTCATCCGAATTAATTTACTTTAATGCGTATATCATCGTTCTTGAAAATGACTGAATGTGTGGGCAACCAAAATTGGATGAGACGAAGCGAAAATCAAATAGGACCATTAAAAAAAAGGTCACTATTGCCTTAATTATGTGCTTTTTATTGAAATCAATAAATTTAGTTTTTACGGTCAGTGTTATATAGGGTGTCACATAGCACAATCCGGCATTTGTAATAATAAACTAAAAAAAAAAAGTGTTGTTAATTCCGAGTGCAAAACGCTGTCAGTCCTCATGTTTTATTGGGCAAACGGAAAGATAAGGAAAAAATATTAGACTCGTATGCTAAGAGGCTGCTGCCGTTAATTAATTGATAAGAGAAACACGAAGTTCACCCTTCTCCCTGTAGACGTGTAAAATAATCCTCATAAAAACATAATTATTAGATGCCATAACATATGTCTTTTATATAATTCAATTCGTATCTGGAAATCATCTGGCACGCAAAAAACTTTGAATGGAATAAAATATAAAATACGACACCAGGCCAAGATTGGTTCACTTCCATAACTCGTTATTTTTAAGAAAAAGTCTTGTTAAAAATATTTTAAATAATGAATTTAAATATCTTCGATGAATAAAAGGCGGAAAGTGTTTTGTTGCCGTGTTTCCTATGTTTAACTTAATAAAATCACACACCAAAATGGTTTCCACCGTGTATATTTAATAAATATATTTATTAGTTAATGAATGCATTTCTTTATTTCGATTTTCTTTAATTACGACTGACTCAGATTGACTCAGGCCCGTGTTGATATAAGAGAAATGAATCAAGTGAGTTAAAAGTCCAAAAATTTTGCTATTCATCAAAATATTTTCCAAAAATATAAGAAAATCTCGTCTGCGAGATCTCCTCAGTCTTTTTCCTTTGATCAGAATGCACTGCTGTTTCAAGCAAGACATAACTTTCGGTTCGGTTCCAGTGCTAAATATCAGGTGGCTTCACTCCTGTCATCTGGATCCTATGCCATTAACCATAGCTAAAACATCCACATACGCACAAAAAAGTTAGGGAAACAGTTACTACAGTTAGGAAAAGTACTATTTTTAAACCTTTGTCGAATTTTACGAATCTGTCGAGTATACTGATTTGTAAAATGGTTTTTTTAAAGGGAATATTGGTGTGTTTCGCCATGATTTTACATTAAAATGAATACGTATAAAGAAACTAAAATTTAATTTTTTTGCCAAAGATAACTTAATTCGTTTTAGCTATTATTCGTATAAGAAGACGAATGTGTTCATCTACTGGTCGGTTCACCCTATTAATGATTTTTTAACCGAAGAAAAAAGAAGTAGCTAATGTTTTATACGAAGAGCTTCGTAAGTTTAAAACTTAAAAGATTCCTAACAATCAATTTCCGAACGCAGTTAGGTTAGCTTCGCTAAGCACGGCAGCATTTTAATTCGAAGATCAAGAGATGTGAAATTCACAACAAAAATCAGTCTCGGAGATTTTCGAACCAAACAAGTTTTCCTATGACCTAGCCAGATAAAATTATAACATTAGTTCCTATAAGGTTTAATTTTTTCTTGATGTCACAAAAAATTAAAAAGAATTTGAGAAGAAAAAATATTATTTTTTCCGAATTTCCGGCGAGAAAAAGAAAAATGTGAACGGTCAGCGAACAATACGACCCTGAGACAAAAATAAAATTAGCAAATGGAGAAAGTATAAAAACACGAATATAGACTTTAAACAGATCCGTTTCTTTGCCGGAGTGTTTTGGAGTGAAGCCTTTTGACAAGTAAAAGTGATTTTTTTTAATCGAAATTTTAGTAAATATTTTTAAAAGAAAATATGAAAACACTTAACTCAGTTAATTGTGCCAAAAATCGAATCGTCAGTATTTTATCCCTAATTTTTTTTCCCTCCAGCCTTTTGGTATCGGTACTCAATTTAGTTTCTTCCAGGTAATTAAATTACTCGTTGTGATTTTCCTAAAATACTCGGAAGGAAATATAACCATCAATAAATGTTGCGGATTACGAGAAGTATTAAATGCAAGTGCACATTGCGTTCCCGAGAAAAATATTTCACAAGAATACGACTGGTTCCCTATATCTTCCATAGTCAATATGACCACCATGAAGATACATAAAACGGAACGGCATGAATATTTAAAATTACTCAAAAGCGCCAACATACGAATTGGTTATAGGCCAGAATGCTCCCAGAACGATACAGACACTCTTACGTTTCGAGAAGTCAAGCCAAATTTCCACTTTCTTCTTTTTTCGAATTCCGATCTGAGATTTTATGCCAAGGCCTGGAAAACCTGGCATCATCCATCTCAAGCTTACAATTTTTCTCTGGCAGAGGAAAATGTCGAAATGGATTTCAAAAACAAACACTGGGAAAATAACGAAGGGGAAATAAAAGTTGACCAAGGTAAAATACATCGCTTTTATGAATCTTCCTTAAGATTATATGAGAAATCGATAATGGGTTTCTTTAATCTTTTTTTTTTATAGTGAAATTAAGAACTTTCCCGACAAGTGACGTTTGTGTAGACGCAGTTTTAGGCCTCTCCAGTGTTCATGCCGGCCTATTGTGTCCGTGTCATTCGGTCCCTTGTATCAGAAAATGTTGTAAGGATAATGAGTATTTACATATTGGAACAAAGGGCAAGGAAGATTTATGTTTGCCAGTGAGTGCTGAACCTCGCTTAGATCAAAATACATCAAAATGGAGGCCCAATTTATCTAAGGTAAGTGCTAAACATGTTGATTTGCCTCATGAGAGAGAAATCAAGAGGAAATCGCATGGCAACGCTGTTCAACTTCTCGCTTGTTGCAACTAGCATTTTTGTTAGAACCGCGCTCTTTGGCAGACCCTCTCCCTCTCTTATACTTCAATATTTTAATGATCATCAAGGATAAAAACTTGAAGGTGAGGAGACGATCGATTGTAATTCTTTTGACGATTTGTTTGTATTCATAAAACAAAAACAGCTCAGGCTCAATTCGTTGCTCAAAGAGCTGAAAAAAGTGTTACCCAGGAAAATAATGTAGTGTACTAGAAGTGTTGATGTTAAAAACCTTTTTCAAGCAAATATTTAAGACAATTTGTAAACATGAAAGAAATTCCAAGTCATTGATTCAAACCAGAGATTAGAAACAAAGTAGGACTTTGGAAACAAATGGTGCAGGCAAAATATTAAAGTATGTTTATTTCTATACGTAAAATGGAGGAAATCACAAGAAAATTTCCCAGGACTCTACCTACAGGAGGAGTCGAACGTTTATGCGAAATTCACTAAATCTCCTAAATCACCGAGAGATGTTACCAAAACATATAAAATTCCAGGCTGAAGTTGGCGGGAAATTACACGGCGTAGCGGCGACCGCTATTTACTATCGCATTTTCTATAAAACTTGTAGATCTAATTTCACTACTGACCGTGGTTTATTTTTTGAAAAAAATTTAAGTAAATCTGGTCTGTAAAAGAGCGATAGTTAAAAAAAGAAAAATATGTATGTTAGGTTAAATAATAATTAATTATTATTTTTATTTAATTAAAACCTAAGTTTATGATATTATTCATTTAAACTTCAAGCAAAACAATAATGCATAAAGTTGGGTGGAATAAATAAATCAAGTTCCAATTCATGGACGGCTTTTCAGTTCGGAGGGAGCGATGAGGGGGAAAAGGGGAAAACAGTAAAAAATTTAGGTTAATTTCAAATTAATTAATTTTGGAAAAGAAGAGCGAGAATGATGGCGAGGTGTATAAATTGCCCGTCGACTTCAAGAAAGCTTACAATACTATCCTCAGGGAAGGCCTTTTTAACATCATGGCCGAATTTAGCTTTTTAGGGAGGCTAATACGGATTCAAAATAGAAAATTGGCCTCTAAGTTTTTGGTTAGTAAAAATTAATCATTTGGTCGCTAAAAATAAATATAATTTGGTCAGTTAAAATAATCATATATCAGTACAAAAATTGAGAAATATTCACTAATTTTAACTCATTTTGGGTAGTACCAAAATAATTTGCTTGGTCGTTTTTAATATTTAAAAAATTAAGATAACATTTTTATTTTAGAAAATATTTATAGAAAACATTTAACATTTATTAATTTAGATAACATTTAATCTTGTCTACTTCATTATAAGCGCCAGTGTCGCCTTCTTCGGCCTTCTCCTCTCGCGTTCTTGTACGATGGGGACCAATTTCGCCTCAGGAGCTTCAGCCTTCTTCAGTCTTATTGCAAAGCCGACTAAGTGTTTACATATGAAGTTTTTGAAAATAATCCGATAATCCAATTTTCGAAACACTTGTTGCTTCTCCGGCCGGGCAAAAATATAGCTCAAAATCCCCACCGTCTTCAGATGTAACAATTTTTGTCACTTTTGGCCCGTTCATAGCCTGCGGTTCACATGCTTAAATCTACCGATTTTTGTGATAAAAAAATCCGTCTGTTACTTTGAAATTCTAACGACCACTTTTCGACGCATTGTTTTTGTTTAGCATCTAGATAATTATTTTAACTTACAAAAGTAATTATTTTTACTGCTACTTCTAATATAAATGCTGTCAAAATAATTTTTATTACCTTCATTTTCAATAAAAATACCGACAAGATAAATTTTTTACTGACCGCGAAAATACTTGCCAACTAATTTAAATACGAATATATTGAATATATTTACAGACCACTGAATTTATTTACTGACCAAAATCGGTATTTTTTACCTGACCAGAAAACTAATCCCCTAAATAAATTTTCAAGAAAATCTTGGGATCGCATCATATACCCGTATTTTGTTTTTTTAGTGTCTTTACATGCCATGTTTTTCTTATACGTCACTTTGGCAACAACACCGTTGAAAATACGGACACCTGATATATTGTTTTCTTCTTTGTTCGTTTTGTGGGAAAAGGAGTAATAGATAATGAAGACGATTAACTTAGTTACATTCGATTTAATTACCACCTTTGAAAGGAATTACGTGAATCAGTACCGCGTTAGGTCAAGGCCTTTAAGCATGCAAGTTTGCAGAAAAGGTAACAGTATTGGATTGTAATGGAAAATATTAGTAAGAAAATACAAAACAAAACATTTATTTCCGGAATCAATGAGTCCGAGCAAAAGCAATGACCAAGTTGGTAGTAACGCGGATTCGATTGATGCTATTTGATATATTTTTTTTTAATCTAACGAATAAGGATAAATTAGAAAAAAAAGAGGAGACTTTTCCACATTACATTTTCCTACATTCTTCAATTACTAGGGGTTGAGGTCCAATGACATCTTTATTTTCAATGAATCGATAAAGTGTTTGCTTACGGTAAACATTCGAAGAAATAAAAAATGAAAGTGGCGTGTCCACCTCAACATGGCAGGATTACCTGATATGTGAAAAATGCCAATCAAGGTCTTGAATAATTCCGCGAATAATTTTAGCGGCAACATTAAAAATGGTAATACCAAATAATACAATAATACATTTTAAATGTCATTTTTATAAACCGTAACGGAGAGAAAAAAATAACTCAGAAAAATGGAAAAAGAGAAAAAGCTGAGTTCTCCGAAAGAAGAGAAAAAAATTATAGTTTAAAATAAAAAACGGTATACAAATTCACAAGAGCATAAAATTATGAAAACAAAAACGCAAACAAAATACAGAAGATTCATTGGGAAATTTATTTTCTGTCATGTATGATGAGGTATTCAGTTCTCATGGAGATTAGGCTCTTTAATAATTTACTCACGCATGTTCGGAGGGAGTAGGTCTTCGAAATTTTAGCTGACACGGGGAGGAGAGAAGATCGGTAAATTCTAACTAAAGAGTAAACAATCTATTTAAGGGGAGATTTAGAGCTGAAAATCCACATATCTCAGTGAAAAGTCTATCGCATAGAAGAGCCCATGGTGACACATGTAAATGAAGGAATAGCCCTTAATACATTTGTTCAGATTAAACAACCAAGTGGCTCAAGTTTAGAGCTCTGCTTTTAATAAGCTAATCATAAGGTTTGGGATTATGGTTCGAAGTCTAAAAAAATTATTGTTTTTCGTTTTTTATGAGTTCGAATTCCATCCAACATTGATCTGACAATGGCCAATCAAAATTCAAAAAAATGCCCGTCATGGGAGAGTGTCCATCAGGCGGGGAGAGTAAAAAAAAATCCGTTTAAGCAGCTGCTCCTCGTTACTTACCAACTTAATTAAGCAAGACATTAACATTCATGAAAGCTTACCTGAAAGCAGAAAAAGAGGAACATATTAATATTTTTTTTTATTTTTTTGGAAAGTTAAGAAATTTTCGGCTATAAAAGTCGAAGAGATGCGAATCGAACTGATTTCGCAAATATTAAGACTAATTTCCAAAAAACTGACCAAAATTATGGATATAATTTTCTGATGAAATAACTAAGCGTAATAGGGCGCAATTTCACGCCAAACATGTTTGGCGAACATGTTCGGCAAACATGTTTGTGTTTGATAAAAAGTGTCGAACATGTTCGGCAAACATGTTGGACAAACATTTTCACCAAACATTTTCCTTAACATGCAGGGGGAACTCCACATAAGCAGTGACGCTTTTTTAAGCATGTTTGGTGAAAATGTTTGTGTTTGACAAAAGTGCCGAACATGTTCGGCGAACATTGCGGACAAACATTTTCACCAAACATGCTTAAAAAAGCGTCACTCCTTATGTGGAGCTTCCCCTGCATGTTAAGGAAAATGTTTGGTGAAAATGTTTGTCCAACATGTTTGCCGAACATGTTCGCCAGTTTTTATCAAACGCAAACATGTTTGCCAAACATGTTCGGCAAACATGTTTGGCGTGAAATTGCGCCCATATTTATAAAAATAGTCATCCAAATTCCCAGTCCGTGTCTGCGAATTTTCTTGATTAAATTTAATTAAATTAGTATCAATGAACAAAGTGATCCGGGAGAAGAGGTTAACAAAGGTTGCTTATTTCATTTTACCCTATTTATTTGGCGCCGTTTTTTTTCAACCCTCAAGCGGTTTTATCTTCTTAGATGACATGATTTTTGATTCAAATATCTTCTTATAATTGCAGACTTTTTCCATCAGCTATGGTCGTTTTTCGGGACATTTTTACGAGATTTTCGACGACAAAATAATATGACCGACAATACTTATCATTGCAATACCTTATTTTGATTTGAAACTATAATCGTCACGACCATTCATCTTATGACGATATGAGCTTCTACCGTTGAAAATCTCGTAAAAATCGCCGCGAAAAATAGCGATGCCTGTCTTTATGACGTTTAAGGACCCCTTTTTCGCTGACATGTTATTCGCCTCTTTTTTTATAGAATGCATGATTATGATAATTTCACAACTAATGGCTCAGTATCTAATTCAAAACAAAAAAAGAAAAAAAATGCACCCTTGGCCACTGAAAATTCCGTTAGGAAGGAAATTCCGTTGCTTATTTCCAGGACATGCCAGGAGTCGCCACTGTTCAAAGTGATCTTCCAGAGAGAAGTATCCGTAAGGTTAGTCGTGATAAAGACAGTGATTTCGTACCATGCGTAATCGCGGAGTGATTCACAACTTTGTAACTTAATATCCCACTTTAAATCGTAAAATTTTTAAACCGGGTGTTCCTTATCATATTTTTTTAAAACTCAGAAACAACGGTGCGGATGCTTTTCAATAAAACTTCAGCCGTTAATTTTCTATTTTTTTTAATCAGATTTCGGCAATATTCTTTTTTTTTTTTTATTAGCGCAATAAAAGCGGGACTAGGTCGGTCGGTGAGAAAAAAAAAGTTTATTTCCAGGAAGTAATTCATTTTCTTTATGGAATGCATGAATATGGCATCATAAAGATTCAAAGATAGCCTCAATGGTAGTAGAACCGCAAGCGAGGGTGGCGATCCTTTTAGTTTATGAATTATTTCCTAGAATGCAGTTTGCGGGAAAAAGTATAATTGGAAGAAAAATTCTAGTGCGTATCAAAATTTTTATGTAGGACATGAGGGTAATAAATAAAATTATTCCTTGCTATTGCATCACTTTATCGAATAGAAAATGATTGAAACAAGAAAGAAAAAAAAAACGATTCTTTTTATATTATTATTATTATTATTATTCATCATTTGATGGCTTCGTTTAATTAAAAATCAAACGGATACATCTTTTCATAAGTTAATTTACAAAAGTAATTACTAGCTATTCATTCGAAATGGATAAAGAGGAAAAAGTTTAAAGAATGATCTTTGTGACTATCTTGCTTTGGGCAACAATCGGGACCGCATCGGAAATTAAACCCTTCGTTTTGAATAAATGTTGCCCGGAAGGTGAGAAATTGAATCCGAGCCTCAGCTCCTGCACTGGGATGGGCTACGACGAGTACGACGATCTCGCCCATATATCCATGGGAAATTTTCCTTGGTTTCCCGTCTCGTCCATCGTCAATCGCACGACCTTGAAAATACATCTACATCAAACCGAGGATTATTTGCAAATTCTCAAAGAGAATTATCGCATCAACCCGGGGTACGGCCGCAATGTGGAGAGCACCACATGGCCGAAGTTGCTCATTTTAAAGACGACCTAGTCGAAACCTTTCATTTTATTATGAGCGATGACTATTCCCTTAAATTTTATATTTCGAAATTGGGGACTTTGCACGACTCGGAGAAGGACCTCATATTTTTTCAAAGGATCAATTTTACAGATGAATACGAAGACTACGAAAACGGTACTGAAAATCACTGACTTCCCCGATAAAGAAAAATATCTTTTGTTTTTTCTTCTTCTCCTTAGCTTCGATCGATTTCCGAGGAAAATTTGCCCATGATTTCGATGACGCAGATTCTTTACGAATTTTTCCGTTAGAAGATGCTTGCGTTGATTTGGGGGTTCATAACATTCATTTTTTAATTTATTGCCCTTGCCGTTATACGATATGTTTAAGAAAATGCTGCAGAGATGGGCAATTTTTAAATGAGACGACTAGCGATTGCGAGAAAATTGCAGATACTTTTCTACATATTCCAAATTGGAGGCCTGAGGTGGTAAGTAAACTCGGGGACCTGGTGGAGGATCGACCATGAAACCTTTTTACAATTTCGATTTACAAAACTGAATGGATTAGTCCGATGGGTCAATTAAGAACCTTTTTATCTAAATCTCGGATTAGTCCTACCATCAGATTAGTCCGTAAATAAAGACAAGCCTTTAGTCTTGAAATGGATTAATTTGCCATTTCTTTCTTTCTGCCATTTCTTCATTTACAAAGATCATCACTACTTTTTATAATTTTTTTTCTTTTAGTGGATTTTCAACTTTGGATTTCTGTTCACTAGGGTGATCAGAAAAATAAAAAGTGTTTCCGATTTTGTTCTTCACGAAAAAAATTGGTTCATTTTGGGGTAAAAAAGCAAGAAAAATTTTGAAACAATTTTTTTTCTACGATTTAGGGGTGGCGCAGAGCAGAAAAAGGGCCTAAACTACAATTTTTTTCTTAGCATTTAATGAAACGAAAATTTGGCGCATTTTTCCGTAATTGAATTTTACAAAAGTGGACTTTATAGGTATTTTTGACGACGTAGAAGACGAATTTCACCATCCCGATTTTCTCAGATCAATGCCTGAGTCGCTATTACCGCTTTTTTGGCGCTTAAACCTGATTTTTTGGGTTTAATTTTAATTTATGTACAAATTTGGAGCCCGCGAAATTTTTTTTTCCCTTTTAAAGTTGCTTATACTTATGAAAAAAAGCCCGAGGAAAACGAATTTCAGTATCCCGATTTTCCCCGATCAACGCCTGAGTAGGGGTATGACTAAAAATTTGGTTTTTTGGGCTAAAAATTGATTTTTTTGCCAAAAAATGGCGCTAATTCCTTACCTGTTCGTTTTAGAAACCATGTTCAATGACATTTTTTACTCAGGACACTCCAATTAATAAGGATCTTTTGTGTTTCGAATCAATTTCCGAAATTTTGTTACGGTCACAAAATTCTATTCATAATTTTTTTAAAATTCCAAATTTTTTCAATCCGTAAAAAAATTTTGGAAATAGATTCGAAACACAAAAGATCCTTATCAATTGGAGTGTCCTGAGTAAAAAATGTCATTGAACATGGTTTCTAAAACGAACAGGTAAGGAATTAGCGCCATTTTTTGGCAAAAAAATCAATTTTTAGCCCAAAAAACCAAATTTTTAGTCATACCCCTACTCAGGCGTTGATCGGGGAAAATCGGGATACTGAAATTCGTTTTCCTCGGGCTTTTTTTCATAAGTATAAGCAACTTTAAAAGGGAAAAAAAAATTTCGCGGGCTCCAAATTTGTACATAAATTAAAATTAAACCCAAAAAATCAGGTTTAAGCGCCAAAAAAGCGGTAATAGCGACTCAGGCATTGATCTGAGAAAATCGGGATGGTGAAATTCGTCTTCTACGTCGTCAAAAATACCTATAAAGTCCACTTTTGTAAAATTCAATTACGGAAAAATGCGCCAAATTTTCGTTTCATTAAATGCTAAGAAAAAAATTGTAGTTTAGGCCCTTTTTCTGCTCTGCGCCACCCCTAAATCGTAGAAAAAAAATTGTTTCAAAATTTTTCTTGCTTTTTTACCCCAAAATGAACCAATTTTTTTCGTGAATAACAAAATCGGAAACACTTTTTATTTTTCTGATCACCCTACTGTTCACTTGTCATTTTTAGCTGTTTTTAAAATTTAGTTTTTCTCATTTCAAATTAAATGCTACTTCTTGACTTGAGAGCGATTTTTTCTTGTTTTTCCTAACGTGACTTTCATTCATTTCTTTCATTCATATTTCTTTCCGGTACTTTCTTTTTTTATTACTTTCTTAATTTTAATCATTTACCTTTGTATTTTATTTCTTCTTAAACTACGTATTTTCGTTCCTTTTTTTTGTAGACGTGTTATTCCTTTAAAATTTAGAATCAAAGTAGAGAAAATTAATCACTGGAACCTTATAAATTACTCTCTTTAAAAATGATCTCTTTTCACTGTTTCAGAACGGAGTTATCGATCAATACTATCTACTAACAGATACTTTTCCGGTCTGTGAGACTCCTTTACTTCTCAAAATGCCAATAGAATCATACAAAAAGTGCACAAGCTTCAACAAAGAGTCCGACAACGACTTTATGATATATCCCAACGGGAGCGTGAAGGTACCGCTCCATTTTCTAAATTTCAAACTGATAAAAACCAGTTATTTTTGAAAATTTTCAGATCAAAAAGTACAAGAATCCATATCCGCCAGAAAAATACTGCGGGGAAGTTACATGGCATGACAATGGAAAAATATACGAACAAAATCTGATAGTCTGCAGCGCTGGAAAACAAGCTCAAAATCAGAAATATAAACCCTTAAAATTTAGTAAGCAATAAAAATCATGCCAAAGTATTTCGACTTTTGAGTGGGATGACCTTACAGATGTTATAGAGAATATTACTTTACTACTGGAAGTAGTATTACTTTTCGCCATAATGCTTTGCGATGGGGACAAATAAAGTTAAATTTCCAGTGACGCGAAAACATTAATTAATATATTATGATTTCATCTTAATTTTCTTGGGTGAATGTATAAGTGAAGTAAATTCCAATTTTTACTTTTCACTCTGAGAAAAATTAAGATCAACAAAAATAACATACGTGTATAACAATGGTTTTGCGCCATTTTAAATTTGCTTTTGTTTGTCCCTATCGCAAAGCAATGTGGGAGTATTGCTTTGCATTGGCATATGACACTATTTCTTTTGCAGTTCTGTACGGCTCCTTGCTGCTCCTCGGAGGAGTCTGCCTGTTAATCACGGTTGCAGTCTCCTTATTTTTGCCTGAATTACGAAGAAGAATTCACAACAAAATAGCATTAAGCCACAATTTTTCCTTGATGATAGCTTATTTCGCATGGGGGACGGCGCAACTTTCACCTAATTTAGG
Organism: Liposcelis bostrychophila; assembly: GCA_037577465.1. NCBI lineage: Eukaryota > Metazoa > Arthropoda > Insecta > Psocodea > Liposcelididae > Liposcelis > Liposcelis bostrychophila. The sequence continues at coordinate 58,998,490 of CM075208.1, read as the reverse complement.
AGACAATAGTTGCATATTTTTAAGTATGGATTCGATTAAAAATTATCAAAACTGAAAAAAAGAACGGTGACGTGACGAAACGCGATATGCGGTTGTTTTGACAAATAATTAAAGTACCGCACATCCGTTTCCTTATTTTATATTTAAAACTTGAGAATATGACGAACCCACGAATTCTTAATTAGTCAAATAATTTAACCGATTTTTTTTCCCGGACAGGCCTTTTGATACAGTTCACTTTCCTCGGATCCTTTTTCTGGTTGAACGTGATGTGCATCGACATATCAATGACATTTAGGTAACCTAAGACATATTCAAATCTAAAATTTAATAATGACGCTAGAAAATTATATGTTTCAGTGCCACTCGTTCGCTCGGAGGCAAGTTCAACAGTGAGAGCAGTAAAAAATTCTATTATTATTGCTTGTACTCATGGGGTTCCACAGCTATTATTTCGGTTATCACGATGGTCATGGAATTTTTACCGGAAGTACCGTTTTATGTCTTGAGACCAGGATTTACTTGTAGTTGCGGATTTAATACCGGTAATCTCGTTAATACAGCCGAAATAAGAAGAGATTAAAACATCTGCATTTTTAGTCAGATGGTTACTTTGTCATAGAGTAAACTCACCGTCTTTAAATACAAAAATCCCTCATTATATCCAGAACTAAAATTTATACCAGATCTCACGTATCGAGAAATAAGTTTCAATTAACCGCAATTTTTTTTTTCTTTTTCTTTTTTCTTTCAAAAAAATATTAAGACGAGAAAAACAAGAGATGGTTATCGAGAATTGTAATAACCACCTTCCCTGAATAATTCAGCATAATTCTATTGAAAACCAATTTAACTCAAAAAAAAGAAAGGAAAACGTACAAGCTCCTAAGTTTATTAGCAAATTTTTGGAAGGCGTATTCTAAATATTCGCGAAAAAATTGTTACCCTCAAAATTCCAAATTCAAAAAAAAAAATAATTCCAAGATTTCCTGCTTATTACAGACGTGGACTATGTTCGTTTTAAAGGACTCTTGTATTGAGAAGAAACAGAGTCAAAAGCCAAATTATGGAACTATTCAAAAATTGCATAAGCATGACTAGTATAATTTTCGACCCGTCCCAAATTTTCGTCCCCCTTGAGCCAAAGGGAAACTTAGGCTCAAGTTCAACAACCCAAAAAGCTAGATGGTGCGAAGTGAAACATTTATTTTTCCTTCTTTGCAGAAACATCAGCTATATTCATTTATTTTTACGGACCGATGGCTGTTTTGCTCGTAATAAATTTGATCCTTTTTATTTTCACGACAATTAAAATAATGACGATCCAACGTCAGACTGCCATTTTGCATAAAACCGAATCCAACACAAGCGGAGGTGTCTCATATCAGACTGACAAACAGAGGTACGACCTAAACCAATGGTGAGCTTTTTGCTTATTTTATTTCTTTTTATGTGCTTTTCAAGGCCGTTTAAGATACTACCTCAGCACTGTTTGGAGTATACGTATTTGAACCTAATCTTCACCAAGTTTGTCTGTCTCATGTAAAAGGGACCCATGAGCTAAACTGATACCTTTGTTGATTCCTTTGTCCAGCCTCGTAGCCAGGGGGGGGGGGGGGAGGGGATAGGGTGGCTCGGCCCCCCCTGTGAAAATGCTTTAGTCCCCCCTATGGATATGAAATTTATATCCAAATTCAAAATCAAATTCACATTTTAACAGGAAAAAAATTAATTATCATCCAATATCAGTTTATTGGTTAATTTTTCGTTGTTTCTATTCTAGCTGATATAATTTTTATATTTTCATATTTTTCTACGTTATTTTGGTTTTTTTTCTAAAAGAGCTATTGACCTCTCGATGCTTATGCATAGTGTCTACCTATCTAACCTAACCTGTAACAAGCATAAAAGAAATTTAAACATACCATAGATTGAATAGCCGTTTAAAAAAATTAAATCATTAAATAATTTCACACTCATTTTCAAACCAATTCATGTCTTTGGTTAATACATTCATTGATCGTTCTTTAATTTGAATAATTTTAATGTTATTATTAATTTACAAAAAGTAACCGAAATTACAATTTTTTAGATTCAGTTTTAATATTTTTCCCTACACAGTAAAAAATATTATGTAATTATGTTAAAATTTGTCTACACCAATTTTTTCTGCTGTTTTTTCCAAAAGTTAAATATAAACAAAAAACA